>OY987317.1:17148239-17748239 GCA_963920655.1 Geranium rotundifolium | reverse complement strand
TCACCTCTTAATCAACAACACCAACTAAGCTTGGTGTGGGGCCCCCACCCTTGGACCCACCATGGTGGCCGGCCACTTGGGCTTATTGGGCCTCATTTGGGCCCTTGTTGGGCCGGCTAGGTGACCTTGTGGGCCGAGCCCAATGGGCTCGCCGATGTGGTCGCGTGTCGTGTCCAAAAGTTATCCGACCCTTTTTTGTTGTTACTTATCAAACAAAGTCCGACGCGACATCGGCGAAAATCTCAATGTTCTCGATTCGCTAATTATTCTCTCAAACTGAACCCATGGCCCAAAACCTTCAGTTTTGTCCATGTATTGCTCCTCAAGAAACGTTAATGTTTCCTTGTCTCAAGTTATCCATCTTGTATGTATGTGACCCTCCAGGCTCATGCCACCGTTGGCAGATCGGCGCAAGAGATCTCTCTTGCCCGATCCATCATAAGTGGTCTCTAGTAAGACATTATGATTACCCAAGGTGCATGATGATCGACGATTCGATTTAACCTTGTGCGTACAAGTCACTATCCTATTATCTCTAGACATCCCGATTGATCACAAGGCATAGAGTCGTCATCCTTGTTTAATCAATCATTGTTACTTGATATGTGATATGGCTGAGAGCTGATAACCCGTATCTGTGGCATGGCCATGCACTTTCTCTCAGTCACTCTCGATCAAGTGGCCTTAACAAATATCTTTCCCATACCGTAGTACGAGGTATAAATCCCTTAGCCGTCTTTCGTGTCACTCATGCAATCCGTTCCGCCACCCAATCATGCCAGTTATTGCAATCCTGTTACGGAAAGCGTTAGGTGCAAGTTAAAGCCGTACGTCGACCGCATAGCGATCACAAAGACTCCTTGGTCTAAGGATATCGTGACAAGATATCGCATTTGAATATGTTCATGGCTTAATCTATGAAACACTATTCAAAGCGGGTCGTCCGATATCAATCACCTCATGATATCTATGATATGATTTCGGGATCCCACATCCCTATGATAGGCAGAACTACATCATTGAGTATATTAACGTGAGTTAGGTTGCTTGTTAACGTGAGTATATTATCGACATGTTTGATTGATGACATGTGTTGACTGGTGGGCATGTTAGTGAGAACATTGCCGGTTGGTATTACTACTCTAGGATATTAGTACCTAGTATGATTAGTAATGGTAGAAAATCAGTGAAGTTCCATTGTCCTTTAGCGCGAAGTCCGCTTGATCGTGGATCCTGATTGTGATCTCATTTCCGTGCAGTAGTGCACATGGCGCCGAAGACTAGGCGAGGAGGTACCAGGGGGCGGGGAGCGTCGAGGGCGACTCAGGGAGCTCGAGTTGCCGAGCCCGCGGAGCAGACCACTGGTGTCGAGACACAGTCCGCGGAGACTGCCACCAGTGCGAGAGGTGGAGTTCGCGATCGAGTTGTTGCCGGGAACGGCGCCTATTTCTGTGGCACCCTACCGTTTCGCTCCCGCGGAACTCGAGGAGTTGAAGAGTCAACTCCAGGAGCTACAGGAAAAGGGGTTCATCCGGCCGAGCACTTCGCCTTGGGGTGCTCCGGCGTTGTTCGTGAAGAAGAAGGAAGGTTCACTTCGGATGTGCATCGATTACCGGAAGCTGAACAGGGCGACAGTAAAGAACCGTTATCCGATGCCGCGGATAGACGATCTCTTCGACCAGCTCAGGGGTTCGAAATGCTTTTCCAAGATCGACCTGCGATCTGGTTATCATCAGGTGAGGGTGCGAGAGGAGGACATCCAGAAGACGGCATTCAGGACACGGTATGGCCACTTCGAGTTCTTGGTGATGCCGTTCGGTTTGACCAACGCTCCAGCAGCGTTCATGGACCTGATGACACGGATCTTCCGGCCTTACCTTGACCAGTTCGTCATCGTGTTCGTAGACGACATCCTTATCTACTCTCCGGACGAGAGGACTCACGAGGCACATCTGAGGATCGTGCTTCAGCTACTCCTATCGCACCACCTTTACGCGAAGTTGGAGAAGTGTGAGTTCTGGCTCACTGAGGTGAGGTTCCTCGGGCATGTAGTGTCCAGCGACAGTATCTTTGTTGACCCGGTGAAGATTGAGGCAGTCTCGAGATGGGCACAGCCGACGAGCGTGTTCGAGATTCGTAGTTTCCTGGGGTTAGCAGGTTATTACAGAAGGTTCGTTAAGGATTTCTCACGACTGGCAGCACCTGTAACGCCCCAAGATCCGGTTCTCCGAATCTTAGTCGTCACGCGATAAAATACAAGTACGAAATAGTACTTATACGAAATACATATACGAAATAGTCGATAATACATATACGAAGATACATATACGAAATAGTTATGAAACACCTCGAGCGTCCTCGAGTGTATCATAACTATACTCGCACAAAGTCAACACCTTTAGTTTAGGCGTCCCTAACTTAAAGGTGATTGCACAAGTAAGTAAACCAGTTCTAAAACAATTCCATCAAAACATCCTTTGAAAATGAAGCAAGTAACTCATAAATAAATACCATAATGGTGAGGCATAACGCCACCTCACCGAGTGTTTTACAAAATAAAGTAATAAACCGGATAATGAAAAGCAGTAACAAAACAGGTTACGACTCAACAGAGTCTACAACAGCCGACCAAACACCACTGGCAAAGACACGTCGACACGACACGCCCCCAAGCTCCCAGTCAAAAGATCTAAACGCATCCATAACCTGCACAAGTTGTAGGGGTGAACACGCTACCTCCAAGACTCAAACATCGCACATACACAAGATGATAACAATGCAAAAGTAGTTGTATAACATAATTAACTACACCCTAGGGTAACCGATTTCAGCCCAGGGAATCCACCCTTGCTTCGGTTCACCCTCCCTTAGGTAAAGGTAACCGATCTCGATCAAGGGAGTCCACCCTCAACTCGATTCACCTTACACCTAAATAAAGGCAACCGATCACAACTAAGGGAGTCCACCCTCAGCTCGGTTGACCTTTCCCACAAAGATAAAGGTAACCGATCTCGATCAAGGGAATCCACCCTCAACTCGGTTTACCTTACACCTAAATAAAGGTAACCGATCACAACTAAGGGAGTCCACCCTCAGCTCGGTTGACCCTTACCACAAATAAAGGTAACCGATCTCGATCAAGGGAATCCACCCTCAACTCGGTTTACCTTACACACCACCTGTAACACAAGTATCACACCATACTCATGCAGAAAACATACTAGGTGCAAGACGGAATAAATCATCGTCTGAAAAGCAAATAATATAATACCTGGCACAATCCCGTGCATACAATCAGTTCAGAGTTATACTAAACTAATTCACCCAACATTATCATGCAAATCTCACTATTCGCATATAATCACACTAAGCATATTCACGCCACTACCATAGTGCCAAATCATGCTCACACGTATATACACACACATATATAATCAATCAAAGGCATCAAGCCATATAGTCTAGGTAGCTATGTCCCCCTACCTTAGGAAAGCTCCACGTACGCTCCTAGCCTCCCGCTCGAGCTATTCACGCCTTGCCTTTCCCGCGAGCGTCAATATCAACTCTTGTAGTCCCCGATGCCGGGATTCCGAATACGAAGAAATCTCGAAGAAACGACGGACGGATTGACGGGAAATCCTCCTTGCTTGGCCGGACCCTCCTTCTCCTTCCCTCTTTCTCTTTCTCTTTCTCTTTCTCTTTCTCTTTCTCTCTCCTTCTTTCTTCTCTTCTCCCTCTGTTTCTCTTGGTTGTTCTCGGATGAAATGGGAGCTCCCCCTCCTTATAACAACACATTTTATTTAATTAATTACTTAATTAAATAAAATGAAAACCCAAAAATCAACCCTTTTCCTCTTTCCCAACATCACCAAACCCCACACACAACAAGTCACTTTCTTGTCCCCTTGATACCTAACCCATCAATCACATCAGTCACCTTTTCCACCAACCGAAAACGAATCAGATTTCCCAAAATCGGACGTTTCGGACCCCGAACGGGCACTTTTATCGAGATTTCAGCAAAATCTCCCGAGTGACTTAAAATGGGCTAACTAAGAATACTGCATCAACCGTTTTGCGATTCAGGACTTAACGAGTCCAGAATCGCCCAAAACGTCCCCGGTTGACTTTTCCGGCAAAAAGTCAACCTAAGTCAACTTTCCCCGAATGGGTCACGAAGTGGTCTTTAGTCGCCCTGAACTTAGCTTGGTCAAAAATAACGTCATCTTATGTCCAAAACAACTCTCGGGGTCAGGTTCAGACTCGATAAAAAATAACGTCATCTAGATCGTCGAGATAGCGGAAGCAATAAAAGATAATCTACTCCAAACCTTGTCCAAGAACATTTAAACCATTAAATCCCAAAGCAAAATCTATTCCACAAGATGTTTACCTTTAAGTCTTATTTGAATCGATAAAGAAGAACGTTCGGATCTTCTTCTCTAAAGCTAGTCCACACCAAGAGGATGATCTTCAAGATCCTTCACTTAATTGCCTACTAGAACAATTAAATGAAGAACAAGAGAGCAAGATGATGAAGAGGAGAGGGGTGGCCGGCCACAATGAGAGAGAGAGAGGATTTTTGTGTGTTTTGTGACTTAATGAATTAATGAATTAAAGTCTTGCATTATAATTCATCACCCAACTCACAAGTATGGGTTAAAAGTAATCGGTATGGGCTTAAAAGTGCTTTAACCCATACCCCTTAAATCACTCACCTCTTAATCCACAATCACCAACTAAGCATGGCATTGTGTGGCCCCCACAATGGCCCCACCAAGTGGGCCGGCCATATGGCCTTATTGGGCCCTTATTGGGCCGGCCATGAGGCTTCATGGGCCGAGCCCAATGGGCCCTCCCGTGTTGTCTCATGCCGCGTCCAAAAGTTGCCCGACCTTTTTGTCGTTACTTATCAAACAAAGTCCGACGCGATATCGACGAAAAACTCAATTTCTCTCGATTCGCTAATTATTCTCTCAAACCGAACCTATGGCACAAAACCTCCAGTTTTGTCCATATACTACTCCTTAAGAAACATCCATGTTTCCTTGTCTCAAGTTATCCGTCTTGTATGTGTGTGACCCTCTAGGCTCATGCCACCGTTGGCAGATCAGCGCAAGACTCGCTCTTGCCCGATCCATCATAAGTGGTCTCTAGTAAAACATTATGATTACCCAAGGTGCACGATGATCGATAATTCGACTTAACCTTTGTGCGTACAAGTCACCATCCTTTTATCTCTAGATATCCCAATTGATCTCAAGGCATAGAGTCGTCTCCCTTGTTCAATCAATCATTGTTACTTGATATACGAGATGACTGAGAAATGATAACCCGTATCATTTGCATGGCCATGCTTTTTCTCTCAGTCAGTCTCCATCAAGAGGCCTTCTAACGGATATCTTTCCCATACCGTAGTATGAGGGATAAATCCCTTAGCCGTCTTTCGTGTCACTCATGCAACCCGTTCCGCCACCCAATCATGCCCTTTATAGCAATCCTTTTATAGAAAGCGTTTGGCGCAAGTTAAAGCCGTACGTTCATTGCATAGTGATCACAAAGACTCCTTGGTCTAAGGACGTCGTGACAAGCTATCGCATCTAAATATGTTTATGGCTTAATCTATGAAAACACTATTCAATGCGGGTCGTCCGATATCAATCACCTCATGATATCTATGATATGGTTCCAGGATCCCACATCCTTATGACAAGTAGAACTACGTCATTAAGAACCATCCTCATACTGGTCGCTTTTAAGGAAGCATAGGTTGACCAGGGACTCGTTAAGTGTGATCCGTACAGATTTATGGTTCTACTACTTTAGTGGTCATAAATCAGATCATGCTTAACATATTACTTCAACACATAAGTAATATAAAGCCGTTTATATTTATACATTACAAACGATGATATTTGAACATAGACGTTTACATAACTTCAGTGATGCGTCCGGCGAGGGACTGGGTATTGTGCTGATGCAACTGGGGAAGGTGGTAGCGTTCGGGTCCCGACAGTTGAGAGTGCACGAGAAGAACTATCCGACGCACGACCTGGAACTTGCGGCAATCGTATTTGCACTGAAGTTATGGCGTCACTACCTCTATGGCGAGAAATTTCAGGTCTTCTCTGATCACAAGAGCCTGAAGTACCTCTTTTCTTAGAAGGACCTCAACATGAGACAGCGGCGCTGGATGGAGCTGATTGAGGACTACGACTTTGACCCGCTTTACCACCCGGGCAAGGCAAATGTTGTTGCCGACGCCCTCAGCAGGAAGTCACTCCACAGTCTCGTTTCCGTAGCTGTACGGGAATGGAAGAGGCTGGGAGAACTCGGCGAGTTCAAGATGGAGCTAGAGGAAGTCACAGGGCAGGTGGCTCTGTGTTCCTTAGTAGCGCAGCCAGATTTGATCAGCAGGGTACTCGAGGCGCAGATCGAGGATGCGGAATCAGTGACATTCCGAGAAAGGTTGACCAGCGGAAGGGAGTCCGAAGGGTGGTCACTGGGCAACGATCAGGGTCTTCGCTTCCAGAGCAGACTGTTTGTGCCCCAGAGTCTCCGCGAGGCGGTACTACGTGAGTCGCACAGCTCGCAACTCACAGTACATCCCGGGGGGACTAAGATGTACCACGACATCAGATGCCACTTCTGGTGGAGCGGGATGATGCGCGAGATAGCGGAATTTGTGGCGAGATGCCTTACTTGTCAGCAGGTGAAGATCGAGCACCAGAGACCAGCAGGTCCGCTACAGCCACTAGAGATCGCTGAGTGGAAATGGGAGCATATCACCATGGACTTCGTGTGCGGTTTGCAGAGGTCTACGAGGGGCAATGATGCTGTTTGGGTAGTGGTTGACAGACTGACGAAGTCCGCTCACTTCCTGCCTATGAAGATGACGGACCTAGTGGACAAGCTGAGCAGGCTGTATGTGCGCGAGATAGTCAGACTACACGGGGTGCCGGTGTCGATAGTGTCGGACCGAGACCCTCGCTTTACATCGCGATTCTGGGACAGCCTTCAGGGCGCTATGGGGACGAATATTCGGCTGAGTACCGCTTACCACCCGCAGACTGATGGTCAGTCAGAGCGAGTGATCCAGATCTTGGAGGACATGCTCCGGGCATGTATTCTGGACTTCCATGGAGCGTGGGAGGATCACTTGCCACTAGCAGAGTTCGCCTACAACAACAGCTACCAGGCCAGCATTCAGATGGCACCATTCGAGGCGTTATATGGTAGGCCGTGTCGTTCACCCGTCTGTTGGGCGGAGGTGGGCGACAAGAGCCTGTTAGGACCTGATCTGGTTAGGGAGACTACCGAGAAGGTAGCCCTGATCTGAGAACGGTTGATGACGGCGCAGAGCAGACAGAAGTGTTACGCGGACAGGAGGCGTCGACCGCTTGAGTTCGAAGTGGGCGACCATGTCTTCTTGAAGGTTAGCCCGAAGAAGGGGCTGATCAGGTTCAAGAAGGCAAGGAGCGACGGGAAGTTGTCGCCGAGGTACATTGGGCCCTTCGAGATCATTTCCAGAGTGGGAGCAGTGGCTTACCGGCTTGCTTTGCCACCATCCCTTGCGGCAGTGCATAACGTTTTCCATGTATCCATGCTAAGGAAGTACCACCACGACCCGTCACACGTGATAGCTTGGGCTGAGCTAGAGTTGACTCCGGATGCGACTTATGAGGAACGGCCAGTTCGGATCTTGGACTCTCGCGATCAGGTGCTGAGAGGCAAGACCATCCCGTTAGTGCGAGTGCTGTGGCATCATCACGGGGAGGGGGAGTCGACGTGGGAGCGGGCGGACGAGATTCGCGCCAAGTATCCCCGACTCTTCGAGAATTGAGGTACGTCCTTAACTCTGTTTAATTTCGCGGACGAAATTCCTTTAAGGGGGGTAGGTTGTAAGGACCTCTCCCGGGCAGTTAGACTAAAATCTGGGAAAATTCAAAATTTTGAATAGTGACCAGATCGAGTCTGAACCTGACCTCGAGAGTTGTTTTGGACATAAGATGACGTTATTTTCGACCAAGCTAAGTTCA
Source organism: Geranium rotundifolium (assembly GCA_963920655.1). Lineage (NCBI taxonomy): Eukaryota > Viridiplantae > Streptophyta > Magnoliopsida > Geraniales > Geraniaceae > Geranium > Geranium rotundifolium. The sequence goes on along the minus strand of OY987317.1, from coordinate 17,740,200 downwards.
GGGCGACTAAAGACCACTTCGTGACCCATTCGGGGAAAGTTGACTTAGGTTGACTTTTTGCCGGAAAAGTCAACCGAGGACGTTTTGGGCGATTCTGGACTCGTTAAGTCCCGAATCGCAAAACGGTTGATGCAGTATTCTTAGTTAGCCCATTTTAAGTCACTCGGGAGATTTTGCTGAAATCTCGATAAAAGTGCCCGTTCGGGGTCCGAAACGTCCGATTTTGGGAAATCTGATCCGTTTTCGGTTGGTGGAAAAGGTGACCGATGTGATTGATGGGTTAGGTATCAAGGGGACAAGGAAGTGACTTGTTGTGTGTGGGGTTTGGTGATGTTGGGAAAGAGGAAAAAGGGTTGATTTTTGGGTTTTCATTTTATTTAATTAAGTAATTAATTAAATAAAATGTGTTGTTATAAGGAGGGGGAGCTCCCATTTCATCCGAGAACAACCAAGAGAAAGAGAGGGAGAGGAGAAGAAAGAAGGAGAGAGAAAGAGAAACAGAAAGAGAAAGAGAAAGAGGGAAGGAGAAGGAGGGTCCGGCCAAGCAAGGAGGATTTCCCGTCAATCCGTCCGTCGTTTCTTCGAGATTTCTTCATATTCGGAATCCCGGCATCGAGGACTACAAGAGGTATGATTCTCTTTTCGATTTGGAGTAGTTTGGTTCGTGGTTTTTAAGTAGAAATGTGTTGTTTTAAGTTTAGTTAGACACTAGAGATGATTAGGCATGTTTTAAGACAAATTTGAACAAATTCCGGTGACCGGAGGGTCGCCGGAGCTCCGGCCACTTTGGTGGCTGATTCCGGTGGCCATGGAACACTGACTCGAAGTGCTTCAACCTTCATCTTGTGAGTTTTTCTAAAGGAGCAACGGTTTGGTAGCTAGAAGCCCGGGAAGTGACTGAACCGCTGAATCTGTCCAGCCAGACGGACAATCTGTTTTGCTCCGGACGGAGCCGTTCCCGTTCGAACTTGGTTCCGAGCAAAACATGAAGTTTGTAGAGGACTGGCAGAGCTTCAACTTTCATGTTTACGTGTTTTCCAGACGAGCTACGGATTTGGAGCTGCAAGTCCGGGAAGTGGACTTTTCTGCCGAATCTGTCTCTGGACAGATTCGAAGTAAATCCCGTAGCTCGATTTTGTTTCCCGAGAATTAATGTGGTGGCTTGTGTGGGGCCCACGAGCCCGGGGCTCGGGTTTTGTGAGTTCGGGTGGTCCCGGGTGACCCCCGAGTCGATAACTTGCGTATTTGATAATTTCCGGATTTAAATTGTGAAAGACGGTTTTTCCACCAATAACTTTAATTGAAGTATTTTAACGCTCGAGGTGTTTCATAACTATTTCGTATATGTATCTTCGTATATGTATTATCGATACTTGTATTTTATCGCGTGACGACTAAGATTCGGAGAACCGGATCTTGGGGCGTTACACTTTTATCCTCTTGATATCTTTGACAACCACGAGGCATAGACAAGTCATCCTTGTTCCATTGTCCTATTTCTTGATTCTGAGTTAACTGAATTATAACTGATACTACGTATTGACTGCATGACCATGCTATTATATTTCAGTTGTACTCATCAAGTGGCCTAAACTGATATCTGCTTACACGTCCGTGTGAGGGATAAATGCTTGAGCGATCTATTGAGTCAACTCATGTAATCATGTACATAAAGTTCCATAAACTTCTTTTGGAGGTCACCCTCCATGCAGCCCAACATTATGCATGCTACATCAATTGAGTCGCTGAGATGCTTTTGATAAGCATCTAGAACGACGACCCTTGTTGAGCTCGTTGCTGGTTCTGCGGGGATGGCATTGTCAAGGGCATATTCTTCGTTCACTTCAATCGAGTGAATCATGCTACATCAATTCACTCGATTGAAGTGAACGAAGGCTCACCGCTCCAATCGAGCTATGTAGGTAGGACGCCCTTCCATCTACACCCAGTGTAATTTCTGACTAGGGTATGTACATAAATATATACAGCATGCCCTATCCGATACCCTAGGTCAACCCTAGCTAACAATCGTAGTCAAGTCAACCAAACTCAACGATGATCCAGTCTATATGTGGTTACTACGCAAAGGCGCACACGCCCACATATAACTGACCAACTCATATAGCTCGCATCCCTATCAATGCTTTGTGAAGGCGCATCCATCCACAGAGCAGGAACTAGTATGAGTGTTGAAATTTGGGTGGTATCTCGTGTGAATTGAATTATTTTTTAATCGGTTGTGTTTAAATTCCTTAATTCCGTTCAACACAATTTTATTTGAGTCATCAACTACACCTAGTGCAATGAAGACTCAATTACCGGTTTACATGCAAAATTCTCGATTAATTCAAATTTTAATCTTTTCACATGTGGGTGATATTCTATCATACATTCTAAACGTAATAAAACATCATACATTCATTCGATAAAACTATCATGCATTCCTAACAAAAATAAAGCGAATAAATGTACGAAATTAAAGCCCGTTTCCTAATCCGGTTCTCATAAGCCAATTTATGAGATCCAGTTGGTTATCCTAAAGTATGGAATTGGAAAAACCCTAAGAGACTATCTCCTCCGGTTCTCCTGGACCACCTTTCTTGAGGACTCACACTGGCTCCGGACTTCATCGACTCCCGGGTAAATATCTAATCGTCATAAGCCGCCTTTCCGGTTCACCATTCTTCTTGATCCAATTACAAGACTTACACGGTTCGCAGATCGGAAAAATTATATAATATAACTAATTTAAAAACGGCTACGTAGACCGAATAATTAACTACAACCTTTTAACCAGCGGTTCGATGACCGCAAATAAAACAAATAAATAACTCAAGCGATCTAGGGCTTTAATTTGCACTATACAAATCAAATCATCAATGTTATCAAATATGCATGTTATCAAACAATATTCATAATCCGATTTTATCTTGCCTAAATTTTAGATCCAGTTTATCGAAATCGGACCGAATTTAAGGAAAAACTTTAGGTGTCAAAATTTTCGATTTATCGAAAACGGACAGTTCTGGAAATCTGGAACAGAACACTGCCGCTGAGGTTGCCACGGACCCGTGTCCAATTAAGGTCACGCTCTGTGGCCCTGTGACCATGGAATGATCACGGCCTCAACGCCATGGAGGTGCCACATACCCGTGGCCAATTAAGGTCACGCTCCATGGCTGTGGCCATACATGGCCACGCTCCAGGCGCCACAGGGTCGCCACGGACCCGTGTTAATACCATGGTCAAGGTCCGTGCTTGTGGCCATCCAATGGCCACTCCCCGTCCCAAGCTTCGCCACGGGTCCATGGCCAATTGCCATGGATTTGTGGCCATGTTCGTCAAGATTCTGAAAAACTCAAATTCAGTGCCGATTCATTCCAAAATTTTCTAGAAAAATTATTTATAACCCGATCTATTCAACGCATAAAATTTTCCTAAAATAATATTTAAAATAGTCCTAATCTAGCATGCAACCAGGCTACGATACCACTATTGGGGAACGAGGGATCCAGTCAAAACATGCAGCGGAAGCAATAAATAAAATATGCATATAACATCGATCGGTATGATCTAGAAAATTACCAAATTGGGATTGGGTATTCATACCTTTATAGATTTGGCTTTTCGTTTGAATTAGCAATACACACACCTTACACGTCCACTACTAGTATCCACACCGATGCACCTTGCTTCAAAGATAAGAATAAAAATGGCCTGCTAGAACAATTTTCTTCTCTGTGAGGACTTTGATAGAGAGGGATTTTTTTTCAGAAATTTGAATCTGCGTCGAACTGTATTTTCTGAAAACTGAAGCAGACGTTATATCTGATTCACGGTGTGGCAAGCAGTTGCCAAGATCATGACAGGGATTCCCATGGGTTCCAAACAATAATTTCATGCAGCGGAGCGTAATTGAGCCATGGGAATCAAAAGAAAACATGAATCTTAATGAGAAATTCAGCTTGTTAAAATACTTATGAAAGCTGAAAATTTAACTTCTTAATCGATTAAAACACAAAGGAGTGCTTCTCTATTGAGTCCACACAAGCACAACAACCTCAATGGTTTTCTCACACACACTTGCTAATGAATTATGAGAAGAAGAGAACAAAATTGGCTATGGAGGGTTGAGAGGGAGGGTCGGCAATGTTGAGGGTATTAGGGAGAGAGTGCCGAAAATTATATGCCAAAATAGGATAGAAAATATTGTGTAATTATCGCCATTTATCACAAAAAAAATCTGATTTTGAATTTTAAGTAAATAATTACACAACTTACCCATTTAAACTCATAATTGCACTCTCGCCCCATTCATGAATTAAAACCCTAAATGGGCTTCAAGCCCGTTTAACTAAATCCAAATTAAAACCCATATAATTAAGTTCTAATTATGGTTTAGCTAAACCGGTCCAATTTCCCCAACTCGATTCCTTCAATCGTCTGGTTAAAAACCTAGGCCAGAAATCAACCAAATCGTTTTCAATTTGACTAAACTAAAAAATGGATTCTCCCAATTTTCATCCATGCTTATTTGTCACGTATTGTACTTAATGCGTGTGACCCTTTAGGCTCACAACCCGTTGGCAGACTGGTAAAATTACTATTTTACCCTTTCCATCATAAGTTGTCTCTAGCAAGACATTATGATTACCCAACGTTCGTGAATATCGATTATTCGACTTAACCTGTTATCGTACATGTCAATGTCCTTTTATCAAACCGATATCCAGATTGATCAATAGGCATAGAACCGTCACCCTAATTTATCAATCACTGTTTCTTGATATCTAAGATGACTGAAAACTGATACTAAGGTATCACCTGCACGGCCGTGCTATTCCTTCAGTCATACTCATCAAGTGGCCTAAACAGATATCTTTCTCATACCGGAGTATGAGTGATAAATCCCTCAAACGTCTTTCGAGTTCACCAATGTAATTCATAACCAAGCCAATCACAGCCGTTATGGCAAACCTTTTACAGATAACGTTAGACTAGGTCAAACTTAGAGATTCATTACACAGTGCACACAAAGACTCCTTGGTCTTAGGATATAATGAAAAGCTACGATCTGTGAGTATCTCATGACAGTATCTATGTTGCATACTCACAATCGAGTTTTCCGATATCATCGACCTGATGATATCTATGATATAACTCCGGCACATACTTTGGCATGATCAGTAGACCGTGATCACAAGGAGTTGGTCTCGTACTGATCGCTTCATAAAGAAGCCTAGGTGATCAGGGACTCATTAAATGTAATTGTTTCTGATCTACAGTTCCACTATTACTGGTTACACACATAATGACATAGATCAAATTATATTTGATATATTACTACAATACATTAGTAACATATGCCGATTTATTTATTTGGAAAGATGATAAAACATTACATTTGTAGATCACTTTTATATTGGACTGGGGCATAACTATAACAGATCAATCTCGCAAGAACATGGCACGTCGAATTGCCACGGACCCTGCCACGGTGTTGTTGCCAATCTCTGCCATACCGCTGCCCCGCCATGGCCTGTGGCCATATACTTGCTTCCCCCACGGGCCCGTGGGCAATCCTTTGGTCACGATCTTGTGGTTCATCTAGCCACAGTGTTGCCAATTCCACCACGGCTCAGCCATGGTTTTCGTCAAGGACCCGTGGCTACTTCCACGGTCCGTGGCCCTCTCCTTCATCTTATTCTCCCACTAGCTTCGGGTTGCACTGTTTGTGTGTGACCCTGTAGTCTCATGACTCAATTTGCAGACTAACGTGAAACTTTATTTCACTTAATCCATCATAAGCGGCTTCCATCAAAACATTATGATTACCCGACGACCATGACGATCGACTTATTCGACTTTACCTCATTACGTCTGTATCACTATCCCATTTTCACTAGATATAAAGATTGATCATAAGGCATAAAGTCGTCATCCATATTTAATCAATCATCGTTTCTTGATCTAGATATGACTGAGAATGATACCCCGTATGAATAGCATGGCCATGCATTTCCCTTCATCCATTCTCATCAAGTGAACCAAACTGATATCGTTCCCATACTGCAGTATGAGGGAAAAATCCCTTAGCCGTCATCTGTATCACTTATACAGCCCGTTCCCAAGTCAATCATATCAATTATGGCTTCCTTGCCACATGTAACGTTAGGAGTACGTCAAGCTTGGGTATTGACTGCATAGTAATCAGAAATACTCCTTGGTGGTAAGGATACAATAATATACTACGCCAAAATGAGTATGCTCATGACTGCATTTATGCTGCATACTCATGTCGGGTCATCTAATACAATTTCCCAAATGGTATCTATGATCTAACTCCGGTAATCCCATTACCAATGATTAGTAGAGCGTGAACATAAGGAGTCATCCTCATACTGGTCGCTTCTGATGAAGCTTAACTAACCATGACCCGTTGAATGTGAACCGTACAGATCTATGGTTCGACTATTAGTGATGACACACTCAATGATACATTCAACTTATTACTACAACACATTAGTAATAAAATGCCGGTTTTATTTCATTGCAAATATGATGATACATTAATCACAGACATAACTTTGTATTGGATTAGCGCACAAATCCTACATTAGAAACCGTAGGCGTCGCCGCCACCCCACCAACCGCATAAGCCACCCCGTGGTTGGGACAGGTAAGCAACGGCTCCATCTCCAATCAAATACCACAATCGTGACCGGCACTGCCCGGCACCGCCTTCTGTCTGGTCAACGGTCCGACGACCCAGAGCCCCGGTTCGGTGACCTGAAAATTTTTAAAATTAATAATATTTCCTGATCTGATTATTTTTTTTAAAAAATATTTTTCATGGTTGATCTAATCCAAAATAGGAAAGTAAAATTAAGATAAATAAATAAATGTATAAACCATACCAAAATCATGCATAAACACGAGATCCAAAGCAAGAACCTGGCTCTGATACCACTGTTGGGGTTTGGCGGGTTCAAAACCAATAATACGCAGCGGAATAAAATAACGCTAATTACCCAGAACTCGCATAATACCTTTGATGTTGAACCGGATCAGCAAAGTGGAAATCCCAAATCGGTTTTTCCTCTATCAAGCAAACACGAATGCACAAGATCACCAGATCTAAGCTTGAATGCTTCTACTAGAAAGAAAACAAGCTCGACTAGAAAAATCGGCAGAGTAACAGTATGGAAAATTAGTTATGTAAGTTTTTAGCTAATGCGGCCTCTTATTTATAGAGATGGCTAGGGTCTTGGGAGCACGAATGAGCCCATAAAATGGGCTAGGTTCGGTTCCCTCCAAACCCTAGCTACTACTCATAATGGGCGGCTTCGGCTTCATGGACCGAAGCCCATTAAGGTTTTGGCCGTGAGGCCTTATGCGTGCCCATCATGGCTGCCCATAAGGCTTGCATCCCATGGCAGCTTATGGGCTTTGGCCCAATTAGGCCCGCCACGGCCGGCGCCCAGATTCCAAGGGTTCTGGCCCGGTCCGTGGCCCTTAAGCTACCAGGTCCGTGGCCCAAAACCCGTTTTAATTAATACATGATTATTTTTCCCAGATTTCCTTAAATGTACATCCTTTGCATGTGACCGTCTAGGCTCACGCCCAATTGGCAGATCGGTAAAATCCCATTTTACCCGATCCATCATAAGTGACCTCTAGTAAAAACATTATGATTACCCAACGTGCATGATTATCGGTGATCCGATTTAAACTCATGTCTTCCATGTCACAATCCTTTTATCACTACATATCCTAATTAATCATAAGGCATAGAGTCGTCATCCTTATTTAATTAATCATTGTTTCTTGATATGTTAGATGATTGAAAATTGATACCCCGTATCAACTGCATGACCATGCGTTTCCTTTTTTATCCAATCTCATCAAGTGGCCGAAACGGATTTTATTCCCATACCAGAGTATGAGGGATAAATCCCTTAACCGTCCTTCGTATCACTCATGTAGCCCGTCGCTAAGCCAATCATAGCCGCTATGACTACCTTGTCACAAGTAACGTTGGTCGTAGGTCAAACTCTGATATTGACTACATAGCGATCATAAAAACTCCTCAGTCTAAGGATTCCATGACAAGCTACGATAAATGAATATGCTCATGACAACATCTATGTCGCATATTCAGGTCGGGTCGTCCAATACCATTTCTCAAACGATATCTATGATCTAACTCCGGTAATCCCATTACCAATGATCAGTAGAGCATGATCATACATATTTATCTTTATGCTGGTTGCTTCTGATGAAGCTTAGCTGACCAGAGACTTGTTAAATGTGATATGTACAGACATATGGTTCCACTATCAGTGATGACACACTCGATGACATAGATCAAATCACATTTAACATATTATCACAGAACAATGATAATATAATGCCGATTTATTATTGCAGTGATGATGTAACAATTACACATAAACACAGACTGGTATAGGGCACAAATCCTACAATCTCCCACTTGCCCCTAGATCCAATTTGTCCTGGTTTATTCCCTTAGACTTTACATGACCATCATGTTAAGGCTGTGAGAGAGGCTTCGTTAAGGGGTCGACTGTATTATCATCATTAGCAATCTTGTAGTTCTTCTCCTTGTCTCTCAATTGAGACAATATCTGCTGAGTATTTATTTGGACTTTTGTTACCTTGACTCATCAGTCTGTGCTATGGCCATTAGTTTTATCACAAGTGAAGTTCACTAGATTAGATGGATTTGGCATTACATCTAACCTAGCTCCGAACTTCTGATCCATACAGCCTACTTAGTTGCTTCTAAGGCATCTAAATACTCAGCTTTCGTTTGCAAAAATATTAATGGTAGCTAGCCTGGAATCATTCCAACTTGTTAATGCCACCACTAAAATACAAAACACATAACCATACTATGATCTAAAATCATTAGTCTAGAAACTAGCATCGTCGTATCCTAACGATTAATTATTCAGCTAATCCCCTAACACAATAGTAAGATATCTTTAGTGCCTTTAACGTACTCAAGGAAGTTCTTTGCTCTCCTTTGTTCCTGCAGACTACACAACTAGGATATACCTGGTGAAATGCAAAAATAGGAGGAAATAAAATAAAATAAAACTTCTTTGTTCGAAATGTGAAATCACTTGCTTCACACAACAACCACTAGATATCAAACAATCCCTGGCAACAACACCAAAAACTTAACGAGAGGAAGTTTCGGCAAACATAATCTCACCTTCTCCCAAACACACGGCAAGTGCACCGGTCGTCAAGTAATAAAGGGGTATTATGCCCTAGAATTATCGATCCCATGAAGATTGTAAGCTAAAGGGAGGTAGGCTTATACGAACAATGTATCGGGTCCCGAACGCAAATAAAATTGTTTTGGTTTTGAATCTAAGAAATCTAATAGATGACAACTACGTAAAACACTCTGAGTGATTTAATACACTCAATAAGTAAGGGATCAGAGTATATGGAGTCCGGAGAATTGTCATGGCTCTCTGTCAAAGTAAAAAATCTAGGTTAATGTATTTAAACTGATCATGTTGTGTGTCAACCAAGTTCTTACCCAAAATGCTCTATACTAGGCCGTCAAGGGTCTGAATACTTAGGTGAGTCTAAGGTGATCAATCATAGTCTCAAGGTTTAAGTATTTCAGTCTTAGGATCGTACAGTTCACATGCTTTTGGCGCTGTACCCTACATGCATTCACTCTCGTACCCATCATTCCCATTGGTAACAATGTAAATTCGGATTTTAATGCTCTAACCTACCAAGGTCAATTGCTATCGCCTCTTGTCCTAAATTTATTCACCACCAAGTCTATCAGGGAGGAGGAGAATTAAGAATTGCATTACAATCCCAATTAAAGTACCCTTAAACACAAATCATGCAATGAGACAATACCCCAGTTCAACTCCCCATCATCCTAATCCGATCGAAGTATCTAGCTACTCATATTCATGTTCATGTAATAGCCATAATCTACCTAAATCATATTCATACTCATCATGTTCATAAACCCTAAAATTCTCATGCAAATTTGAATCAATACCATATACAATAAATGTAGAGTTATGCCCTAGTCCAATATATAAGTGATCTACAGATGTAATGTTTTATCATCTTTCCGAATAAATAAATCGGCATATATTACTAATGTGTTGTAGTAATATATCGAATGTAATTTGATCTATGTCATTATGTGAGTAACCACTAATAGTAGATCTATAGATCAGAAAGAATTACATTTGATGAGTCCCTGATCAGCCAAGCTTCTTAAAGAAGCGATCAGTATGAGACCAACTCCTTGTGATCACGCTCTACTGATCATGGCAAAGTATGTGCCGGAGTTATATCATAGATACCATCAGGTAGATGATATCGGACAACCCGATTGTGAGTATGCTGCATAGACCCAGTCATGAGATACTCACATATCGTAACTTGTCATTATATCCTAAGACCAAGGAGTCTTTGTGTACACTATGTAACGAATACCTAAGTTTGACCTAGTCTAACGTTATCTGTAAAAGGGTAACTATAACGGCTTCGATTGGCTTTAATATTGATTGCACTAGTGAACTCGAAAGGCGTCTGAGGGATTTATCACTCATACTTCGGTATGAGAAAGATATCCGTTTAGGCCACTTGATGAGTATGACTCAAGGAAGAGCACGGCCGTGCAGGTGATGCCTTAGTATCAGTTTTCAGTCATCTCAGATATCAAGAAATAGTGATTGATAAATTAGGATGACCATTCTATGCCTATTGATCAATCTGGATATCGGTTGGATAAAAGGACAGTGACATATACGATAACAGATTAAGTCGAATAGTCGATAATCACGAACATTGGGTAATCATAATGTCTTGCTAGAGACCACTTATGATGGAAAGCGTAAAATAGTAATTTTACCAGTCTGCCAATTGTTCGTGAGCCTAGAGGGTCACACACATTAAGCACGATACATGACAACAATTATGGATGAAAATTGAGAACGATTCAGTAGTTTTCTGGCCTAAGGTTTTAACCAGACGGTTGAAGAAATCAATTCGAGGAAATTGAGCCGTTTTGTCTAAACCGAAATTAGAACTCAAGTTAATGGGTTTAATTTGGGTTTTAGTTAAACGGGCTTAAAGCCCATTTAGGGATTTAAGTTATGAATGGGAACAAATGCAAATAAGAGTTTATGAAGGATAGATATGCAATTTTAATTTGAAATTCAATTTTAATTTTCAAATTAAAATGACATAATATCTTCCATTATTTTCTCTAATTTTCAGCAACTAATCCTATCATCCTCTCTCCCTCATTGCTGAATTCTCTCTCTTCTCTCATCCTCCATTGTTGTCAAGCTTCTCTCAAAATTCATAGCAAAAATTTGAGTGAAAACCTTCTTCGGTTGTGGTGCTTGTGTGGACCTAATAGAGAAACAGTAAGCTTGTGTTTTCATCGATTAGAAGAGGTAACTTTCAGATTTAATATATATATATAACATGTTGAATTTACATTAAGATCATAGCTTGCATCGATCACCAAGGTTACATAACGTCCGCTGCATGATATTTATCGATTGGAACCCGTGGTGATCTCTTTTAGTGGTATCAGAGCCATGGTTGTTATGTATTCTTCTACATGTTTAATTCTGATTTTTTTTTTGAATTTATATGTGTTCATCACCTTAGCATGCATGTGAATCGAAAAAAATTTCAGATTTGATTGATTTTGGAAAATTGGAAAATATTTTTTTGGGTGTTTCGGGTTAGCCATGCCCGAGCCATGGCCAACCAGGTCGAGACCCTTGGTGGACCATGGAATGCCCTAGGGCAGACCATAGTCAGCACCAAGGGCTGACGAGGGTCGCCTACGGGCGACCATGGTCGCTGTCGCAGGCGACCACGGTCTGCCCATACGGGCGACCATGGAAGCCCGTGAGGGCCACCATTGTTGCCTCGCGGGCGACCAGGGTCTGCCCTAGGGGCGACCATGGCTGCCCTCGTATGATACCATGGTCGTTCTCGTGGCCGACCACGGTCAGCCCCGCGGGCGACCTCGGTAGCCCTCACGGGCCACCGTGGTTGCCTCCTCGGGCGACCTCGGTTGAGCCGGTTCAGCTCGACCAGATTCGAGGTGAACCGGTTGGTTCGCGAGAAAATTTTGAAACCCTAAGAAAAATTTAATTTTCAGATTTGGTTCGGTTTCGATAAACCAGCGAGAACCGGTTCAAAATTAAATTAATCAGTTAAACCATCCAGTTTCGATAAACCGAAATTTTCCACACTGAAGAAAGATAAAATTTGGAAAATTTATTTGTTTGATAAGCATGTTGATTGTATACATGATCTTTGATAACATGATGTTTTCCACGTGATGCTAGCTAAGCCCAATAGATTTGCATTTTAATTTCGGTTTTGCTACCTGTGTGTTGCTTAATTTTGGGTTGTAGTCAATACGGCCTGCGTGTCGTGATTTGTACTTCATTTTATTTATTTAAATTTGTAATCACGAAAACCGACATAAGAATCAAGTCAAGAGGAAGACTCGGATTGGAGGAGGCTCGAAACCAGTGGGAGTTCACAAGAATGGAGCAAGTTTGGATCTTGAAGACCATATCTTTAGGGTTTAGGGTTTAGGGTTTAGGGTTTAAGTACAGACTCTAGCCTAGAATTACATGGCAAACACTGTAGAACTAAATCAGACAAGTGTTTTATAACTAAATCTCCAACTTGAATTTTAATTAATTTTACCATGTAGAACTAAAAGGCAAACACAACACAAAGGAGTAATAGCGCACTGAGAGTCCAGATTAAGAACAGACTCAAGAGTGTGAATTACTCAGATTGGAATAGAAACTTGAGGCTTGTACTCAAGCATGAACGCAAGTAGTATATCCTTACCAAGGAACCTCCTGCTGAGCCACCGCTGAACCCCGCTAGGGCACTAAGGATACTTATCAAAGTTCCTTAGTAACCAAATCGACGAGTCATGCACTGTGGCGGGCAGTAGGATGCCAGAGTTGCAGATGCAGTTCAGGAACGTTTCAGATCACCCTCATACCTGTAAGGCAGAGGTTAAGGAAATGTTCAAGGAGAAAGCTCGTGTCGAAAGATATGATACTTTCAGAGAACTCAACTTCTGCAAGCATAAGGCTGAAACCCTGTTAGTCCCCATGTCACGAAGATGAAATGTCTTCAGGAACATCTAACTAGACTCGGTTTTGATGATCAGGTGGAAATGGCTGCGGATTTTATGTTGCAGTCACTTCTAGATACATATAGTGATTTCATAGTAAATTAAAATATGCATGACATGGACAAGTCCTTAACAGAGCTTCATGGGATGCTTGTGACCGCTGAAAAGAACCTCAAGGGCAAGACCAAGGAGGTCCTTATGGTCAACAAGAAGGTCAGCTTCAAGAAAGCTGATCTGGGTAAGGGTAAGGCTCCTAGGCACCTTGCAGGGCAGATCAGACACCCCAAGCGTCCAATGGTTCAAGCAGCTGCCAAAACTGCTGTGAATTCTAAGGAAAAATTGGAGGAGATCTGCTATCACTGCAATGAGCCAGGACACGAGAATAAGGGATTGTAAGCAATACAAGGATCATGTGAAGAAGAGTGGGTATCCACGTCTTCAGGATCAGATATTTACGTTGGTAAGCTTAATCGCTATAACGTAAACAAGAAAAGGCTTAAATCTAATGATTTAAACCAAGTTATAATCTGGCATTGTCATTTAAGGCACATAGGCGAGAAACGCATTTCAACACTTCACAAGTGTGGACTTTTTAAGTCCGTTTGAATTCACTCAAACTGAAAGATGCAAGTCTCGCCTAATGGGCAAAATGAAAAAAGCACCTTTCACAGGTTTATGTGAAAGGCGAGTGACTTATTAAGTCTAATACATTCCGACGTGTGTGGACCTATGAGTACTCAGGCCAGAAGAGAGTTGAACTAATACTTGACTCCGCGTAGTAGCCAAATAAGAGCTGGACCAGAGTCATAGAAGATACACCACATGACACTCATTACGTCTCATGTTACTGTGGATGTGTGTGCACATCCGCGTAGTGTTCATTGGGATGGGAGAGGGATAAGATGGTCAGTTCTATTTGGATGCGGCGCCTTCGCGTAGTAGCCAAATAAGAAATGGACCATAGTCATATATGGTGTGGGAAACATTCTAGTATGTTTTTCCTAAAAGATTTGGGTAGCAGAGATGCAAGCATCAAAATCAGACAAATGTGTCTTCGTAAGGTATCTTTAAGAAACTAAGAGATACAACTTCTATATACCCAGCGAGTATAAAGTCTTTGTTGCTTGAGGAGGGGTATTTTGGAGAAATATTTTATTTCCAAAACAGCTAGTGAGAGTCCCATGCATCTCGAAGAAATTTGAGAGGATACGGAACAGCCTGAAGCAATTCAGGAGCCTGCTATGCAAGTTGTAGAAGTACTGGAGCCTCAGATGGTCGTAGATGAAGAATCAGTCCCTGCAGAAATTCCAGATGATCCAAGGAGGTCTAAAAGATCTCGTCATGTTCCAGACAGATATGGCTTCACAGCCACTAGGAGAAATGACTTGATATTGATGGATCAGGATGATCCAGAAACCTTCAGACAAGCTTTGACCAGTCCACACTCCCAAAAATGGCAGAACGCCATGAGTGAGAAAATGAAATCCATGTATGACAACCAAGTCTGGTGCTTGGTGGATCAAACCCCTAGGATAAAACCCATCGGTTCTGAGTGGGTCTATACGATCAATACCGACATGGATAGAAGTCCCCAGACCAATATGGCTAGGATGATTGTAAAAGGTTATCGTCAGATTCAATAAATGGATTATGAAGATACCTCTTCACCAGTAGCAATGTTCAGTTTAATCTGAAATATTTTTAGCCATAGTTATGGCAGATGGATATCAAAACCCCTTCCTTAGCAGGAACTTAAAAGAGGATGTGTATATGAAACAGCCCGAGGGTTTTGTTGATCCAGAGAATCCCGGAAAGATTTGTAAGCTGCTTAGATCCATTTATGGATTAAACCAAACTTCACGGAGTTGGAACATTCATTTTGATGAAGCTGTAAGGGAACTCGGCTTCATCAAAAACAAAAGTGAGCCTTCCGTACATAAGAAAGCGAGTGGGAGTTGTTAGAGTTATGCCAATATATAAGTGATCTACAGATGTAATGTTTTATCATCTTTCCGAATAAATAAATCGACATATATTACTAATGTGTTGTAGTAATATATCGAATGTAATTTGATCTATGTCATTACGTGTGTAACCACTAATAGTAGATCTATAGATCAGAAAGAATTACATTTGGTGAGTCCCTGATAAGCTAAGCTTCTTTAAGAAGCGATCAGTATGAGACCAACTCATTGCTGAAAGTTCTCTCCCTCTCATCCTCCATTGTTGTCAAGTTTCTCTCAAAAATTAATAGCAAAATTATTGAGTGAAAACTTCTTCGGTTGTGGTGCTTGTGTGGACTTAATAGAGAAACACTATACTTGTCTTTTAATCGATTAGAAGAGGTAACTTTCAGATTTATATTTATATATATATATATATATATCATGTTGAATTTGCATTAAGATCATTGTTGAATTAATCACCACGGTTACATAACGTCCATTGCATGATATTTATCGATTGGAACCCGTAGTGATCTCTTTCAGTGGTATCAGAGCCTGGTTGTTATGTATTCTTCTACATGTTTAATTCTGATTTTTTTTTTGAGTTTATATGTGTTCATCAACTTAGCATGCATGTAAATCGAATTTTTTTTTCAGATTTGATTAATTTTGGAAAATTAGAAAATAAATTATTTTTTGGGTGTTTCGGGTTAGCCATGGCCGAGCCATGGCCGACCAGGTCGAGACCCTTGGTGAACGATGGAATGCCCTAGGGCAGACCATGGTCAGCACCATGGGCCGACGAGGATCGCCAACGGGCGACCATGGCAGCCCTCGCGGGCGACCATGGTCGCTGCCGTGGGCAACCATGGCAGCCCTCGCGGGCGACCATGGTCGCTGCCGTGGGCAACCATGGCAGCCCTCGCGGGCCACCATGGTTGCCTCGTGGGCGACCAGGGTCTGCCCTAGGGGCGACCATGGTTGCCCTCGCGGGCTACCACAGTCGTTCCCGTGGGCGACCACGGTCAGCCCCGCGGGCGACCTCGGTTGAGCCGGTTCGGCTCGACCAGATTCGAGCTGAACCAGTTGGTTTGCGAGAATATTTGGAAACCCTAAAAATTTAATTTTCAGATTTGGTTCGGTTTCGATAAACCAGAGAGAACCGGTCTAAAATTCAATTAATCGATTAAACCAGAATTTTCCACACTTAAGAAAGATAAAATTTGGAAAATTTATTTGTTTGATAAGCATGTCTATTGTATACATGATCTTTGATAACATGATGTTTTCCACATGATGCTAGCTAAGCCCATTAGATTTGCATTTTAATTTCGGTTTTGCAACCTGCGTGTTGCTTAATTTTGGGTTGTAGTAAATACGGCCTGTGTGTCGTGATTTGTATTTCATTTTATTTATTTTCATTTGTAATCACGAAGACCGACACAAGAATCAAGTCAAGAGGGAGACTCGGATTGGAGGAGGCTCGAAGCCAGTGGGAGTTCACGAGAATGGAGCAAGTTTGGATCTTGAAGACCATGTCTTTAGGATCAGTATTGCTAGATTCTTAGGAACTTAAGATGGGCTTAGCTATGCATATTTTATCGTTACATTTATATGTTTGAATGTATGAATGTTTGATAGTTTAAATATACAAGTTTATGTATGATTTGCTATCACCCACATGCAAAGATTAAAATCGGAATTTAATCAGACTCGCATGTAACCTGCTAATGGATCATCTTTACATGAAATTGCAGTTGATGATTCCAGATTAAGATTGTATCGATATACAATCAGAATTTTATAATTTACTTAAACGCAAATAATTACAAGTCAAGCGTGATACCATCCAAGTTTGGGCACTCAAAAGAGCTTTGACCCTATGGATGTCGGTACGCCTCCGCGTAACATTCATAGAGAAAAGGTCTAGATGGGATGGATAGTTCTGTGTGGGTGCGTGCGCCTCCGCGTAGTAGCTACATTAGTTCTATTCATAGTTCAAGCTTGGTAGACTTGCCTACGATTGTCAACTAGGGCTGACCTTGGGTATCAGTATAGGATATGACGTGTACTTTTAAGTACAGATCCTAGCCATGAATTACATGGTTTTGTAAATGGATGTATTCCTACCTTGATGCTCTCAATTGGAGCAGTGAGCCTCCTTTCATGTCAATTGAGGGTATGAGAGGATCCTGGTTCAGATTCTAATGTTAGAATCAGACAAGTGTTTTATAACTAAATCTCCAAGGGCGTGAATTACTCAGATTGGAATAGAAACTTGAGGCTTGTACTCAAGCATGAACGCAAATAATATATCCTTACGAAGGAACCTCCTGTTGAGCCACCGCCGAACGCCGGTAGGGCACTAAGGATACTCACCAAAGTTCCTTAGTGACCGAATCGACGTGTCATGCATTATGGTGGGCAGTAGGATGCCAGAGTTGCAGAAGCAGTTCAGGAACGTTTCAGATGACCCTCACATATGTAAGGCAGAGGTCAAGGAAATGTTCAAGGAGAAAGCTCGTGTCAAAATATATGATACTTTCATAGAACTTAACTCCTGCAAACTTAAGGCTGGCGCCCTGTTAGTCCCCATGTCACGAAGATTTAATGTCTTCAGGAACATCTAACCAGACTCGGTTTCGATGAACAGGAGAAAATGGCTGCGGATTTTATGTTGCAGTCACTTCCAGATACATATAGTGATTTTATAGTAAATTACAATATGCATGACATGGAAAAGTCCTTATCAGAGCTTCATGGGATGCTTGTGACCGTTGAAAAGAACCTTAAGGGCAAGACCAAGGAGGTCCTTATGGTCAACAAGAAGGTCAGCTTCAAGGAAGCTGATCTGGGTAAGGGTAAGGCTCCTAAGCACCTTGCAGGGCAGATCAGACACCCCAAGCGTCCAAAGGTTCAAGTAGCTCCCAAAGCTGCTATGAAGACTAAGGACAAAATGGAGGAGGTCTGCTATCACGACAATGAGCCAGGACACAGGAATAAGGGATTGTAAGTAATACAAGGATCATGTGAAGAAGAGTGGGTATCCACGTAGTCAGGATCAGATATTTACGTTGGTAAGCTTAATCGCTATAAGGTAAATAAGAAAAGGCTTAAATATGATGATTTAAACCAAATTATAATCTGGCATTGTCATTTAAGGCACATAGGCGAGAAACGCATTTCAACACTTCACAAGTGTGGATTTTAAGTCCGTTTGAATTCACTCAAACTGAAAGATGCAAGTCTTACCTAATGAGCGAGATACGCATTTCAACACTTCACAAGTGTGGACTTTAAGTCCGTTTGAATTCACTCAAACTGAAAGATGCAAGTCTCGCCTAATGGGCAAAATGACGAAGGCACCTTTCACAGGTTTATGTGAAAGGCGAGTGACTTATTAAGTCTAATACATTCCGACGTATGTGGACCTATGAGTACTCAGGCCAGAAGGGAGTTGAACTAATACTTGACTCTAGAAACGGCCGCATTCATTTTGAATCGGGATCCGATGAAGACAACGATAGTACACCTTGTGATAGTCATTCTGTCTTCCATTACTGTGGATGTGTGCGCCTCCGCGTAGCATTCATTGGGATGTGAGCTGAATAAGGTAATCAGTTCTATTTGGATGCGTGCGCCTCCGCGTTAGTAGCCAGATAAGAGCTGGACCAGAGTCACAGAAGGTACACCACATGACACTCATTACGTCTCCCGTTACTATGGATGCGTGCGCCTCCGCGTAGTATTCATTGGGATGGGAGCGGGATGAGATGGTTAGTTCTATTTTGATGCGTGTGCCTTCGCGTAGTAGCCAAATAAGAAATGGACCATAGTCATATATGGTGTAGGAAAAATTCTAGTATGTTTTTCTTAAAAGATTTGGGTAGCAGAGATAAAGACATCCAAATAAGACAAATGTGTCTTCGTAAGGTATCCTTAAGAAACTAAGAGATACAACTTCTACATACCCAGCGAGTACAAAGTCTTTGTTGCTCGAGGAGGGGTATTTTGGATAAATATTTTATTTCCAAAACAGCTAGTGGGAGTCCCGTGCATCTCGAAGAAATTCGACAGGATACGGAACAGCCTGAAGCAATTCATGAGCCTGCTATGAAAGATGTAGAAGTATTGGAGTCTCAGATGGTCGTAGATGAAGAATCAGTCCCTACAGAAATTCCAGATGCTCCAAGGAGGTCTAAAAGATCTCGTCATGTTCCAGACAGATATGGCTTCATAACCACTGCGGTAAATGACTTGATATTGATGGATCAGGATGATCCAGAAACATTTAGACAAGCTTTGACCAGTCCACACTCCGAAAAATGGCAGAACGCCATGAGTGAGGAAATGAAATCCATGTATGACAACCAAGTCTGGTGCTTAGTGGATCAAACCCCTGGGATAAAACCCATCGGTTCTGAGTAGGTCTATAGGATCAAGACCGACATGGATTGAAGTCCTTAGACCAATATGGCTTGGATGGTTGTAAAAGGTTATCGTTAGATTCAATAAACGGATTATGATGACACCTCTTCACCAGTAGCAATGTTCAGTTTAATCCGGATTATTTTTACCCATAGTTATGGCAGATGTATGTCAAAACCCCTTCCTTAGCAGGAACTTAAAAGAGGATGTGTATATGACACAGCCCGAGGGTTTTGTTGATCCAGAGAATCCCAGAAAGATTTGTCAGCTGCTTAGATCCATTTATGGATTAAAGCAAGCTTCACGGAGTTGGAACATTCGTTTTGATGAAGTTGTAAGGGAACTCGGCTTCATCAAAAACAAAAGTGAGCCTTGCGTACATAAGAAAGCGAGTGGGAGTAATATTGTATTCTTGATATTTATTCATCGGGAATGACATCCCGACCTTGCCACCAAAGCTTGGTTAGGGAAGTACTTATCGACGAAGGACTTAAGTGATGCTACATTTAATGTAGGCATCAGGATCTCTACAGATCATTCCAAAAGGATTTTGAGCCTAAGTCATAACATGTTGCTAAGTCAGAACATGTACATAGGTAAAGTGTTGAGAAGATCTCAATGCTTCATTCTAAGAAATGATACATACCCATGCGTCATGGCATTAAGCTCAGCAAGCTACAAAGTCCTAGTACTCCTAATAAGCTGAGCAGGATGAGGAAATTGAACTGTTTTGTCTAAACCGAAATTAGAACTCAAGTTAATGGATTTAATTTGGGTTTTAGTTAAACGGGCTTAAAGCCCATTTAGGGATTTAAGTTATGAATGGGAACAAATGCAAATAAGAGTTTATGAAGGATAGATATGGAATTTTAATTTGAAATTCAATTTTAATTTTCAAATTAAAATGACATAATATCTTCAATTATTTTCTCTAATTTATAGCAACTAATCCTATCATCCTCTCTCCCTCATTGCTGAATTCTCTCTCCCCTCTCATCCTCCATTGTTGTCAAGCTTCTCTCAAAATTCATAGCAAAAATTTTAGTTAAAACCTTCTTCGGTTATGGTGCTTGTGTGGACTTAATAGAGAAACACTAAGCTTGTGTTTTCATCAATTAGAAGAGGGAACTTTAAGATTTAATATATATATATATATATATATATATAACATGTTGAATTTACATTAAGATCATAGCTTGCATCGATCACCAAGGTTACATAACGTCCGCTGCATGATATTTATCGATTGGAACCCGTGGTGATCTCTTTCAATAAATATAGCAACACGATTTTATAAACTCAAGTATCAATTATAACTCAAATTAGATCAGTACTTATTCAATTGCAATCCTTCAACAAAAATCCCAACAATGGAAACTAAAACTAGAACCAAACCCAAAACAAAAATAAAAACCTCAAGTCCTTGCAATCCTTACCTCTTATGTTAGAGTTATGCCCCAGTCCAATATAAAAGTGATCTACAGATGTAATGTTTTATCATTTTTTCGAATAAATAAATCGGCATATATTACTAATGTATTGTAGTAATATATCGAATGTAATTTGATCTATGTCATTATGTGTGTAACCACTAATAGTAGAACTATAGATAAGAAAGAATTACATTTGATGAGTCCCAGATCAGCTAAGCTTCTTTATGAAGTGATCAGTGTGAGACCAACTCCTTGTGTTCACGCTCTACTGATCATGGCAAAGTATGTGCCGGAGTTATATCATAGATATCATCAGGTCGATGATATCGGACCACCCGATTGTGAGTATGCAACGTAGATACTGTCATGAGATACTCACAGATCGTAGCTTGTCAATATATCCTAACACCATTGAGTCTTTGTGTGAACTCTGTAATGAGTCTCTAAGTTTGACCTAGTCTAACGTTACCTATAAAAGGGTAGCCATAACGGCTGTGATTGGCTTGGTTATGAATTACATTGGTGAACTGGAAATACGTCTTAGGGATTTATCACTCATACTCCGGTATGAGAAAGATATCCGTTAAGGCCACTTGATAAGTATGACAGAAGGAATAGCATGGCCGTGCAGGTGATACCTTAGTATCAGTTTTCAGTCATCTCAAATATCAAGAAATAGTGATGGAAAGGGTAAAATGCTAAGTTTACCAGTCTGCCAAAGGCGTGAGCCTAGAGGGTCACACGCTTTAAGTACAATATGTGAGAAACAAGCATGGATGGTAATTGGGAGAATCCGCTTTAGGATTTAGTCAAATTGAAAACGATTCGGTTGATTTCTTGCCTAGGTTTATTAACCAGACGGTTGAAGAAATCGAATTAGGGAGATTGGACCGGTTTAGCTAAACCATATTTAGAACTCAATTAAATGAGTTTTAATTTTAATTTGGCTAAATGGGCTTAAAGCCCAATTAGGGTTTTAAGTCAAGAATGGGGCATAATTGTTATTATGAGATTGAATGGGTAAATTGTGTAATTATCAAAATACTATTCAAAATCAGATTTTTTTTTATAAATACACAATATTTTTTTACCAAAATTATCTCAATCATTTGGCAATCACTCCCCCCATCTCTCCAAGATGGCTAACCCTCCCTCCCTTCATTCCTCCATGAATGTCTTTGTCCAAATTTTCACCATTTCATTAGCAAGAGAGAGTGAAGAAACCTCCCAATGTATTGTGCTTGTGTGGACTTGCTAGAGAAACACTATAGTTGTGTTTTTGCATCGATTAAAGATATAATTTTTCAGATTTGAAAAAGTTACATGTATACTGAATTTCTCAATAAGATCCTTAGCTTCTTCATCGATTCCCATGGTTAATTCATACCGCTGCATGAAATTATTGTTTGGAACCCATGGGAATCCCTTTCAGTGGTATCAAAGGATGGTTGTTTTAAGTTTAATTCCTTATGTATGATCTGAATTTAAATTTTATGTTCTTATGTTCTTCGTATGAATATGCATGAAATTGAAAAAAAAAATCATATTTAATTGTTTTTGAAAAATTCGAAAAATTAATTTTTGGGGCTGTTTCGGGTTAGCCATGGCCGAGACCCTTGGCGGACCATGGAATGCCCTAGGGCATACCATGGTCGGCACCAAGGGCCGACCAGGTTGCGCACGGGCGACCATGGCAGCCCTCGCGGGCCACCATGGTCGCTGCCGCGGGCGACCATGGCCGCCCTCGCGGGCCACCATGGTTGCCTCGCGGGTAACCAGGGTCTACCCAAGGGGCGACCATGACAGCCATTGCTGGCCAACATGTTTGCTCACGTGGGCGACCACGGTCAGCCAAGCGGGCCACCATGGTTGCCTCCGCGGGCGACCTCGGTTGGGCCGGTTCGGCTCGACCAGATTCGAGCTGAATTAGCTGATTCGCGAGAATATTTTAATTTTCAGATTTGGTTCGGTTTCGATAAACCAGCGTGAACCGGTTCAAAATTCAATTAATTAAATAAAGTTGTCCGGTTTCGATAAACCTGAATTTTTCCACACACTTAAGAAAGATAAAATTTGGAAAATTTTGTTTTTTTCATAAGCATGATGAGTGATCACATGATCTTTGATAACATGATGTTTTCTACATGATGTATAGCTAAGCCCTCTGGACTTGTATATTATAATTTCAGTTTTGCAACATGCGTGTTGCTAAGTTTTGCAACATGCGTGTTGCTAATTTCAGTTCTGCTAGATTCTTAGGAACTTAAGATTGGCTTAGTTATGCATAATTTACTGTTACATTTATATGTTGTGAATGTATGAATGTATGATAGTTTTAATATACAAGTTTATGCATGATTAGCTATCACCCACATGCGAAGATTAAAAAACTGGTTTTTAATCAGACTTGCATGTAACATGCCAAGGGATCATTTTTGCATGAATTTGCAATTGATGATTCCAGATTAAGATTGTATCAAAGACAATAATAATTCACTTAAACGCAATTAATTACAAGTCAAGCGCGATACCATCAAAGTTTGGGCGCTCAAAAGGGCTTTGAGTAGGGATGTCGGTATGCCTCCGCGTAACATTCATAGAGGAGAAGTCTGGATGAGATGGGCAGTTCTATGTGGGTGCGTGCGCCTCCGCGTAATAGCCACATTAGTTATGTTCATAGTTCAAGCTTTGTAGACTTGTCTACGATTGTCATCTAGGGCTGACCTAGGGTATCAGTACAGGGTATGTTGTGTACTTTTAGTACAGACCCTATCCAGGAATTACTTAGTTTTGTAAATGGATGTATTCCTACCTTGATGCTCTCAATTGGAGCTGCGAGCCTCCGTTCATTTCAATTGAGGGTATGATAAGATCCTGGTTCAGATTCTAATGTTAGAATCAGATAAGTGTTTTATAAGTGAATCTCCAACTTGAATTTTAATTAATTTTACCATGTAGAAGTAAAAGGCAAACACAAAACAAAGGAGTAATAGTGCACTGAGAGTCCAGATTGAGGACAGACTCAAGGGAATGAATTACTTAGATTGGAATAGAAACTTAAGGTAAGCATGAACACAAGTACTATATCCTTACAAAAGAACTTCCGGGTGAGCCACCGTTGAACCCCGCTAGGGCACTAAGGATACTTTTCAAAGTTCCTTAGTAACCAAATCAACGTGTCATGCATTATGGTGGGCAGTAGGATGCCAAAGTTGCAGAAGCAGTTCCGGAACGTTTCAGATGACCCTCATACCTATAAGGCAGAGGTCAAGGAAATGTTCAAGGAGAAAGCTCGTGTCGAAAGATATGATAATTTTAGAGAACTTAACTACTGCAAGCTTAAGAAGATGAAATGTCTTCAGGAACATCTAACCAGACTCGTTTTTGATGATCAGGTGGAATTGGCTGCGAATTTTATGTTGCAGTCACTTCCAGATACTAATAGTGATTTCATAGTAAATTATAATATGCATGACATGGAAAATTCCTCAGCAGAGCTTCATGGGATGCTTGTGACCGCTGAAAAGAACCTCAATGGCAAGACCAATGAGGTCCTTATGGTCAACAAGAAGGTCAGCTTCAAGAAAGCTGATCAGGGTAAGGGTAAGGCTCCTGAGCACCTCGCAGGGAAGATCAGACACCCCAAGCGTCCAAAGGTTCAAACAACTCCCAAAGCTGCTATGAAGACTAAGGACAAAATGGAGGAGGTCTGCTATCACTGCAATGACTCAGGACACAGGAATAAGGGATTGTAAGAAATACAAGGATCATGTGAAGAAGAGTGGGTATCCACGTCTTCAAGATCAAATATTTACGTTGCTTAGCTTAATCGCTATAACGTAAATAAGAAAAGGCTTAAATCTGATGATTGAAACCAAGTTATAATCTGGCATTATCATTTATGTTATATAGGCGAGAAACGCATTTCAACACTTCACAAGTGTGGACTTTAAGTTCGTTTGTATTCCCTCAAACTGAAAGATGCAAGTCTTGCCTGATGAGCGAGGGACACATTTCAACACTTCACAAGTGTGGACTTTTAAGTCCCTTTGAATTCACTCAAACTTAAAGATGCAAGTCTTGCCTAATGGGCTAAATGACAAAGGCACCTTTCACATGTTTCTGTGTAAGGCGAGTGACTTATTAAGTCTAATACATTTCGACGTATGTGGACCTATGAGTACTCAGGCGAGTGACTCATTTTGAATCGGGCTCCGATGAAGACAACGATAGTACACCTTGTCACAGACATTTTGTCTCCCATTACTGTGGATGCGTGCACCTCCGCGTAGTGTTCATTGGGATGCGAGCTGAATAAGGTAATCAGTTCTATTTGGATGCGTGCGCCTCCTCATAGTAGCCAAATAAGAGCTGGACCAGAGTCACAGAAGGTACGCCACATAACACTCATTACGGCTCCCGTTACCATGGATGTGTGCGCCTTCGCGTAGTATTCATTGGGATGGGAGTGGAATGAGATGGTCAGTTCTATTTGGACACGTGCGCCATGTCTCCCGTTACCATGGATGTGTGCGCCTTCGCGTATTAGGACCATAGTCATGTATGGTGTAGGAAACATCCTAGTTTTTTTCCAAAAGATTTGGGTAGCAGAGATGCAGGCATCCAAATCAGATAAGTGTGTCTTGGTAAGGTATCCTTAAGTAACTAAGAGATACAACTTCTACATACCCAGCGAGAACAAAGTCATTGTTACTTAAGGAGGGGTATTTTTGGAGAAAGAATTTAGGAGCCTGAAGCATCTCGAAGAAATTATAGAGGGTAACGGAACAGCCTGAAGCAATTCAGGAGCCTGCTATGCAAGATGTGGAAGTACTGGAGCCTCAGATGGACGTAAATAAAAAATCAATCCCTACAAAAATTCCAGATGGTCCAAGGAGTTCTGAAAGGTCTCGTCATGTTCCAGACAGATATGGCTTCACAGCCACTGAGGGAAATGATTTGATATTGGTGGATCAGGATGATCCATAAACCTTCAGACAAACTTTGACCAGTCCAGACTCCGAAAAATGGTAGAACGCCAAGAGTGAGGAAATGAAATCCATGTATGACAACCAAGCCTGGTGCTTGCTTAATCATACCCCTGGGATAAAACCCATCGGTTCTGAGTGAGTCTATATGATTAAGACCGACATGGATGGAAATCATCCGACCAATAAGGCTAGGATGGTTGTAAAAGGTTATTGCAGATTCCATACATGGATTATGATGACACCTTTTCACCAGTAGCAATGGTCAGTTTCATCCGGATTATTCTTAGCCATAATTATGGCAGATGGATGTCAAAACCCCTTCCTTAGCAGGAACTTACTAAAGGGCGTGTATATCACACGGCATGTGGATTTTTGTTAGAGTTATGCCCCAGTCCAATATAAAAGTGATCTGCATATGTAATGTTTTATCATCTTTCCGAATAAATAAATCGGCATATATTACTAATGTGTTGTAGTAATATATCGAATGTAATTTGATCTATGTCATTATGTGTGTAACCACTAATAGTAGAACTGTAGATCAGAACGAATTACATTTGATGAGTCCCTGATCAGGTACACTTCTTTATGAAGCGATCAGTATGAGACCAACTCCTTGTGATCACGCTCTACTAATCATGGCAAAGTATGTGCCAGAGTTATATCATAGATACCATCAGGTCGATGATATCGGACAACCCGATTGTGAGTATGCTGCATAGATCCAGTCATGAGATACTCACATATCGTAACTTGTCATTATATCCTAAGACCAAGGAGTCTTTGTGTACACTATGTAACGAATACCTAAGTTTGACCTAGTCTAACGTTATCTGTAAAAGGGTAACTATAACGGCTTCGATTGACTTTGGCATTTATTGCACTAGTGAACTCGAAAGGCTTAATTTGGGTTTTAGTTTGGGTTTTAGTTAAATGGGCTTAAAGCCCATATATGGATTTAAGTTATGAATGGAAAAAAATGCAAATAAGAGTTTCTGAAGGATAGATATGCAATTTTAATTTTCAAATTAAAATTACAATATATCTTCCATTATCTTCTCTAATTTTCAGCAACTAATTCCATCATCCTCTCTCCCTCATTGCTGAATTCTCTCTCCCCTCTCATCCTCCATTGTTGTCAAGCTTCTCTCAAAATTCAATTTAATTAGACTAGCATGTAACCTGCTAAGGGATCATCTTTGCATGGATTTGCAATTGATGATTCCAAGTTAAGATTGTATCGATATACAATCAGACTTTTATAATTCACTTAAACGCAAATAATTACAAGTCAAGCATGATACCATCCAAGTTTGGGCACTCAAAAGGGCTTTGACCCTATGGATGTCGGTACGCCTCCGCGTAACATTCATAGAGAAAAAGTCTGGATGAGATGGGTAGTTCTGTGTGGGTGCGTGCGCTTCCGCGTAGTAGCTACATTAGTTATATCCATAGTTCAAGCTTGGTAGACTTGTCTACGATTGTCAGCTAGGGCTTACCTAGGGTATCAGTATAGGGTATGCCGTGTACTTTTAAGTACAGACCCTAGCCAGGAATTACATGGTTTTGTAAATTGATGTATTCCTACCTTGATGCTCTCAATTGGAGCAGTGAGCCTCCGTTCCCTTCAATTGAGGGTATGATAGGATCCTGGTTCAGATTCTAATGTTAGAATCAGACAAGTGTTTTGTAACTTAATCTCCAACTTGAATTTTAATTAATTTTACCATGTAGAACTAAAAGACAAACACAACACAAAGGAGTAATAGCGCACTGAGAATCCAGATTGAGGACAAACTCAAGGGCGTGAATTACTTAGATTGGAATAGAAACTTGAGGCTTGTACTCAAGCATGAACGCAAGTAGTATATCATTACCAAGGAACCTCCTGCTGAGCCACCGCTGAACGCCGCTAGGGCATTAAGAATACTTATCAAAGTTCCTTAGTAACCAAATCGTCGAGTCATGTATTATGGCGGGCAGTAGGATGCCAGAGTTGCAGATCACCCTAACACCTGTAAGGTAGAGGTCAAGGAAATGTTCAAGGAGAAAGCTCGTGTCGAAAGATATGATACTTTCAGAGAACTCAACTCCTGCAAGCATAAGGTTGAAACCCTATTAGTCCCCATGTCACGAAGATGAAATGTCTTCAGGAACATCTAACTACACTCGGTTTTGATGGTCAGGTGGAAATGGCTGCGGATTTTATGTTGTAGTCACTTCCAGATACATATAGTGATTTCATAGTAAATTACAATATGCATGACATGGACAAGTCCTTAACAGAGCTTCATGGGATGCTTGTGACCGCTGAAAAGAACCTCAAGGGCAAGACCAAGGAGGTCCTTATGGTCAACAAGAAGGTCAGCTTCAAGAAAGCTGATTTGGGTAAGGGTAAGGCTCCTTGGCACCTTGCAGGGCAGATCAGACACCCCAAAACTGTTGTGAATTCTAAGTACAAATTGGAGGAGATATGCTATCACTGCAATGAGCCAGGACACGAGAATAAGGGATTGTAAGCAATTCAAGGATCATGCGAAGAAGAGTGGGTATCCACGTCTTTAGGATCAGATATTTACGTTGATAAGCTTAATCGCTATAACGTAAATAAGAAAAGACTTAAATCTAATGATTTAAACCAAGTTATAATCTGGCATTGTCATTTAAGGCACATAGGCGAGAAACGCATTTCAACACTTCACAAGTGTGGACTTTAAGTCCGTTTGAATTCACTCAAACTGAAAGATGCAAGTCTTGCCTAATGAGCGAGAAACGCATTTCAACACTTCACAATTGTGGACTTTTTAAGTCTGTTTGAATTCACTCACACTGAAAGATGCAAGTCTCGCCTAATGGGAAAAATGACAAAGGCACCTTTCACAGGTTTATGTGAAAGGCGAGTGACTTTTTAAGTCTAATACATTCCGACGTATGTGGACTTATAAGTACTCAGGCCAGAAGAGAGTTGAACTATTACTTGACTCTGGAAACGGCCACATTCATTTTGAATCGGGTCCGATGAAGACGACGGCAGTACACCTTGTGACAGTCATTGTGTCTCCCATTACTGTGGATGCGTGCGCCTCCGCGTAGCATTCATTGGGATGTGAACTGAATAAGGTAATCAATTCTATTTGGATGCGTGCGCCTCCGCGTAGTAGCCAAATAAGAGCTGGACCAGAGTCACAGAAGGCCCATGATACTCATTACGTCTCCCGTTACTGTGGATGCGTGCGCCTCCGCGTAGTATTCATTTGGATGGGAGCGGGATAAGATGGTTAGTTCTATTTGGATGCGTGCGCCTTCGCGTAGTAGCCAAATAAGAAATGAACCATAGTCATATATGGTGTGGGAAACATCCTAGTATGTATTTCCTAAAAAGATTTGGGTAGCAGAGATGCAGGCATCCAAATCAGACAAAATGTGTCTTCGTAAGGTACCCTTAAGAAACTAAGAGATAGAACTTCAATATACCCAGCGAGGACAAATTCTTTGTTGCTCGAGGAGGGGTGTTTTTGGAGAAATTGTTGGGTTCCGGGGCATCCTAGTTACGTTCATGGCAGCGGAAGCAACCTATAAACCGCCCCTAACCTGCGCAAGATCGACTACCAAGTTAGATCCTTAGGAAATCGAGTTTTCGGATTATACCAGAATCTGCCCGGCAGAAAACCAAGACTTTGAACCTCTATATCTCGAGCTACAGATCTCCAATTGCTTCGGTTCGTTTTGAAGATTAAACCTCAGCCAATTCCCTACATCTTTTGTGTTTTTCTCCGAACCCAGTTCGGACGAGAAGACCTCCGTCTGGAGAAAAACATTTTTCCCGTCTCGCTGGACAGACTCTGCGGACCAGTCTGCTTCTCGGCCTTGTATCTCCCAAACCAGCGCTCTTTTGGAAATTCAGCAGCTCACAAAAGTTGTAGCCCTTGGACTTATCTTTCTAACGCCGCAAGTTTCAGGTCAATCGGAGCTCGGACGAAGCGGCTATGGCTCACGCATTGTCGGTCGCCGGAACTGGACAATCTGGACAGTTTCTCCATTTTGCATTTAGTCTTCGTTGAATCGATAAAGAGGAACGTTCGGATCTTCTTCTCTAAAGCAAGTCCACACGAACGGGATGATCTTGGTGATCCCTCACTTAATTGCCTACTAGAACAATTAAATGAAGAACAAGAGAGCAAGAACAAGAGGAGGAAGAGTTGTGAGAGAGAGAGAGAGCTTGTAAGAGTTGTGTGATTCTTTTATTAATGAATGAATGCTAGATATTTCAATTCATCATCCAACAAGCATGGGTCAAAAGTGATTGGTATGGGCTTAAAGGTGCTTTAACCCATACCCCTTAAATCACTCACCTCTTAATCCACAATCACCAACCAAGCATGGTGTTGTGTGGCCCCCACACATGGACCCACCATGTGGGCCGGCCAAGTGGGCTTATTGGGCCCTTAACGGGCCCTTTTTTGGGCCGGCCATGAGGCCTCATGGGCCGAGCCCAATGGGCTCGCCCGTGTGGTCTCATGCCGTGTCCAAAAGTCGCCCGACCCTTTTGTCGTTACTTATCAAACAAAGTCCGACGTGACATCGACGAAAAACTCAGTTTTCTCGGTTCGCTAATTATTCTCTCAAACCGAACCCATGGCACAAAACCTTCAGTGTTGTCCATGTATTGCTCCTCAAGAAACGTTAAGGTTTCCTTGTCTCAAGTTATCCGTCTTGAATGTGTGGGACCCTCTAGGCTCATGCCACCGTTGGCAGATCGGCGCAAAAGATCGCTCTTGGCCGATCCATCATAAGTGGTCTCTAGTAAGACGTTATGATTACCCAAGGTGCATGACGATTGATGATTCGACTTAACCTTGTGCGTACAAGTCACTATCCTATTATCTCTAGATATCCCGATTGATCACAAGGCATAGAGTCGTCACCCTTGTTTAATCAATCATTGTTACTTGATATGCGAGATGGCTGAGAACTGATAACCCGTATCAATTGCATGGCCATGCTTTTACTCTCAGTCAGTCTCCATCAAGAGGCCCTTTAACGAATATCTTTCCCATACCGTAGTATGAGGGATAAATCCCTTAGCCGTCTTTCGTGTCACTCATGCAACCCGTTCCGCCACCCAATCATGCCCTTTATAGCAATCCTTTCACAGAAAGCGTTTGGCGCAAGTTAAAGCCGTACGTTCATTGCATAGTGATCACAAAGACTCCTTGGTCTAAGGATGTCGTGACAAGCTATCGCATTTGAATATGTTCATGGCTTAATCTATGAAAACACTATTCAAAGCGGGTCGTCCGATATCAATCACCTCATGATATCTATTATATGATTCCGGGATCACTCATCCCTATGACAAGTAGAACTACGTCATTAAGAACCATCCTCATACTGGTCGCTTCTAAGGAAGCATGTTTTGACCAGGGACTCGTTAAGTGTGATCCGTACAGATTTATGGTTCTACTACTTTAGTGGTCATAAATCAGATCATGCTTAACATATTACTTTAACACATAAGTAATACAAAACCGTTTTATATATATATTACAAACGATGATAATGTACATAGACGTTTACAGGCTAATAGCAATTGGACTAGGGCACAAATGCTATCAATCTCCCACTTGCCCCTAGTTCCAATCTAAGTCCCAGTCTATACCCATTGACCTAACATGTTTATCATGTTTTGCTCGTGGAAGAGCCTTGGTTAAGGGGTCGGCTGTGTTATCATCAGTTGCAACGTAGTGGATCTTCACGTCACCTCTAGCAACAATGTCGCGGATGATGTGATACTTTCTGAGCACATGTTTGGATCTGTCATGTGCCCTGGGTTCCTTAGCTTGCGCAATGGCCCCGGTGTTGTCACAATATAAGTCTACTGGGTTAGATGGGTTTTTAATTACACCAAACCCAGCCATGAAACTCCTGATCCATACAGCCTCTTTTGCCGCTTCAGATGCGGCAATGTACTCAGCTTCGGTCGTAGAGTCGGTAATGGTGTCCTGCTTCTTGCTTTTCAGCTGAAAGCTCCACCGTTCAACATAAACATATAACCCAAATGACTTTTAAAGTCATCGGGGTCTGTCTGGAAAAACTAGCGTCAACATATCCTTTAACGACTAGATCATCATTTCTTCCCCCGTATACAAGAAAAGCGTCTTTGGTTTTTCTCAAAAATTGAGAATCGCCTTGACGGCAATCCAATGTTCCTCACCGGGTTTGGACTGATGTCTACTGGTACAGCTTAGGGCAAACGAGACATCCGGTCTCGTACATATCATGGCATACATTATGGACCCTATAGCCGAAGCAAATGGGATCTCATTCATTCTTGCTAGCTCTGCAGGTGTCTCAGCACACTACTTCTTGCTTAGCTTTATGCCATGACGCATGGGCAGCAGTCCTTTCTTTGAATCTTGCATCGAGAATCTTCTCAATACTTTGCTCCCATCTGCCCTTTTATATACGCAAGGTTCATCATCGTTCTTGATGAAGCCAAACTGTTTCACAACTTCATCAAAACGTTCATTCCAACTCCGAGATGCTTGCTTCAAACCATGAATTGATTTGAGCAACTTGCAAATCTTTCCCTTATTCTTAGGATCCTCAAAACCCTCAGGCTGGGACATATAAACGTCCTCAGCTAACCTCCCGTTGAAGAAGGCGGTTTTGACGTCCATTTGCCATATCTCAAAATTGCTACGGCAAGTAGAATGCGGATAGATTTGACCATAGCTACTGGAGAAAAGGTCTCTTCATAGTCAATTCCGTGGATTTGCCTATAACCTTTTGCTACCAGTCTTGCTTTATAGGTCTGAGGTTTGCCATCCATGTCTATCTTTATTTTAAAGATTCATTTACACCCAATGACTTTTACGTCAGGGGTATGTTCCACCAAGTCCCACACTTGATTATCTGACATGGATTGCATTTCTTCCCTCATGGCTTCCAGCCATTTCTCAGAGTCGATTCCGTCCTTATTAACTGTAGCTATTGGTTCTTGCTCAACGACTACTTCTGGTGGGTCGTCCAGTGGTTCCTGAGTGACCATCTCATCTAGAAATTCATTAAGATGAACAGCCCTCCCACTGACTGTCTTGGAAATAAATTCCTTTTCCAAGAATGTCCCACCTTGATTATGAATGCGGCCGTTTGCAGAGCGTAACCCCAGAAGGAGATCGGGAGATCAGTGAGACTTAACATCGATCGAACCATATCCAACAATGTCCGATTCCTTCGCTCAGACACACCATTGAGTTGCGGTGTTCTTGGCGGAGTCCAATGAGTAGTATTCCACTTTCTGTAAGAAACTCTTCGGATAAGTATTCTCCACCCCGATCAGAACGGAGTGCCTTGACACTTTTTCCGAGTTGGTTTTCTACTTCAGTCCTAGACTCCTTGAATTTATCAAAGGCTTTGGACTTATGTCTTATGAGATAAACATAATCATATCTACTGAAATCATCAGTAAACGTGATAAAGTAGCCTAAACCACCTCTGGCTGGTGTACTCATTTGGTCCACATACGTTTGAATGTATTAGACCTAATAGATCACCTGCCCTCTCACCTAAACCAGTGAAGGGCGTTTCAGTCATCTTGCCCATTAAACAAGCTTCGCATCTATCAATCGTTTGGTATTCGAATTGACTTAGACGACAATGCCAGATTAGAGTTTGGTCTAAATCATGAGCTTTAAACCTCTTAGCAATTATATTATAGAGCATGTTGGATCTCTAGTTTTGCATATTCAATATGTATAAGCTTCCAACAGTGTGAGCATTGCCTTAAAACATGTTGTTGCGCATAATATTAAAAAAAAACCCGTTCTTAATATTAAAATAATAACCTTCCTTTTCAAGAAGAGATATTGAAATAATATTCCTGATGAAAACAGGTACGCAAAACACATCAAAAGGTTCAATTACAAGCCCACTAGGTAGAACAAGGTTAACAGAACCCACGGCAGTTGCGGTAACTCTCACGTTGTTCCCAACTCTTAGGTCCACCTCGCTTTCCCCATATCTCTTCTACTATTCTTCACTTGTATATCCGTACAGACATGAGACTCAGCTCCAGTGTCTAGTACCCAAGCATTTATAGTAGAAAGATTTAGCTCTAATGGAATACTTGACGAAGTAGCGGCCCCACCGCCCTTCCTCTAATCATCCTTCAGCTGCTGACAGTCTTTCTTCAAGTGACCAGGCTTTTGGCAGTAGAAACAGACCGACTCCTTTGCCTTCCCCTTTCCTTTTACGGGCATGGAAGGTTTAGGAATAAATGGTCGTCTGATCTTTCTTGCCAGGTGCATTGGGGCTTTACCCTTGTCACCACCAGCTTTGAAGCTGGATCCCTTCATACGTAGGATTTGTGGACCTACGGAGCTGCCTGCTGACATCTTGCAGGCAATGAGTTCTCGGAGAACAGTGTATTTTTCAATACGTACTTTCTCTTTGAACATATCATTGATCTGTGCAAACATTGCAAACGGATCATGGGATAGCTCCATAAACTGCTTCTGGAGGTCCGCCTCCATGCAGCCCAGCATGACACACGCAACGTCGATAGAGTCGCTAAGGTGTTTCTGGTACGCATCCTTAACGACCCTCGTTGCGTTGGCAGCTGGCTCCACCGGGATAGCCTTATCAAGGACGTACTCCCTGCGTTCCAACTTTAACACAAGTCGTAAATTTCTGTCCCAGTCCAGATAATTTGTCCCATTGAGTTTACACTTTTCGAGTATAGTCCTCAACGACAAATTAGACGAGTTTGTTGAATTACTAGCCATTTCTACACGAAGAAAGTAAATTTAATCAGAATAGTTGAATAAATTTACGAAGATCCGAATTAAACACCAACCATAAGATTCTAAGGTTTTAGAATCTTAAACCAAGATCCCTTATTCGTCATTTGAAGTACGCTAAGGCGCACCGCTCCAATTGACTTATTTAGGTAGGACGTCCGTCCAATTACAACCCGTGTAACTCTTAGTCAGGGTATGTGCAAAAGCACACGGCTTACCCTTTCGATGCCCCAGCTCGACCTCAGGCCAAGAATCGTGGTCGAGTCAACCAACCTTCACTAACGAGCAAACTTTGTGCAGATGCTCCGCTAAGGTGCACGACATCCCAGAAAGTTTACCATTCCCTATCTAGAACCCATTCGATCGATGCTCCGCTAAGGCGCACGACACCGATAAAATGTTTCTACATGGGTGTGAATTTGGGTGGCATCTCACTTGACTCAAATTCGCTTGTAAATTGGTTGTGCTTAATAATTCGAAAGTATTTGGTACAATTACGAATCCGTCATCAACAACCCGTGTTGTGACGTTTCTAATTGTATCACATACTATCTTCATTTGAAACCGTCATTTGCAACCCGTGCAAGCACGTTTCAAATTTAAACTCATCCATCACAACCCGTGCGATGATAGTTCACAACGCTTTAAACATGCAAACAATTAAAGTTGATTTTAATCTTTGCATGTGAGGTGATGGCTTATAAACTTATAAGCTAATCATGCAAGCATGTTATTAATTAAATAATTCAAGGAAGCATTCATAAAGCGTTAAATATGCATTTTATAGCCCATCCTAATCTTAGGATTCTACGAGTCTTCACATCTTCTCGTCTTTCTCATTCGGGCTCCCACTAGCTCTTGGACTTCCTCCAAGACCGTCATTGTGCTCGATTTTCCATCCTTCTCGTCTTTGAGTAATAATTACAATTAATACTCGGTTCATAGACCGGATAAAAAATAATTACACTTTATGGGCTCGAATAAAAGAATAATTACACGCTAACACTAACGGTATGCAAACCGTGAAAGCGATAAAATCTAATGGGCTACTAATGCATCATACATTTCATCACATCATCCAACATGTTATCACACAAACATGTTATCAAATAATATGCAATAATTCCGGTTTTAATTTTGTCAAGTTGCTTGGTCGGGTTTATCGAAACTAGACCTTTTCGAAAAACGGTTTATCGAAACCGATTAAATTTTGAAAGTTTTCGAAATATTGGATCGCGGGTTCACCCACGGACATAATCAACGTGCACGAACCAAGTCGGGCCAAGCCAATGGGCCGAAGCCCATTTGGCCGAGCCCAACACCACGGCTCGGTTTGGGCCTTGGAAGGCCCGAGCCGAGCTTGCCTCCACTCTCGGCCTCGGCCAAGAGTGGGGACGGGTCCGGTCACCGCCGGCCTCCCCGGCCTCCGGTGACCTCCGTCCGGTACCCCCGATCCGGCTCCCCGAGAGTCTCTTCTCGGACCCGACAAATCCAATAATTTCCGAAAAATTCCAAATTCAATATATATTTTCCAAAAATAACATATTTCATGCAATTATCCCAAAAAGCATTAGAATCATGTTATCGACAATTATGGCATTTATATCATTACAAAACCGAAATAACAAACAAGGATCTCGGAGTGGTAGACCGGCTCTGATACCACTGTTGGGTTCCGGGGCATCCTAATTACGTTCATGGCAGCGGAAGCAACCTATAAACCGTCCCTAACCTGCGCAAGATCGACTACCAAGTTAGATCCTTAGGAAATCGAGTTTTCGGATTTTACCAGAATCTGCCCGGCAGAAAACCGAGACTTTGAAGCTCTGTATCTC
This sequence comes from Geranium rotundifolium, assembly GCA_963920655.1. Classification (NCBI taxonomy): domain Eukaryota; kingdom Viridiplantae; phylum Streptophyta; class Magnoliopsida; order Geraniales; family Geraniaceae; genus Geranium; species Geranium rotundifolium. The sequence goes on along the minus strand of OY987317.1, from coordinate 17,703,562 downwards.
GAGCTACAGATCTCTAATTGCTTCGGTTCTTTTTGGAGATTAAACCTCAGCCAATTCCCTACATCTTTTGTGTTTTTCTCCGAATCCAGTTCGGACGAGAAGACCTCCGTCTGGAGCAAAAAAATTTTCCCGTCTCGCTGGACAGACTCTGCGGACCAGTCTGCTTCTCGGCCTTGTATCTCCCAAACCAGCGCTCTTTTGGAAAATCAGCATTTCACAAAAGTTGTCGAACTTGGACTTATCTTTCCAACGCCGCCAATTTCAGGTCAATCGGAGCTCGGACGAAGCGGCTATGGCTCACGCATTGTCGGTCGCCGGAACTGGACAATCTGGACAGTTTCTCCATTTTGCATTTAGTCTTCGTTGAATCGATAAAGAGGAACGTTCGGATCTTCTTCTCTAAAGCAAGTCCACACCAAGGGGATGATCTTGATGATCCCTCACTTAATTGCCTACTAGAACAATTAAATGAAGAACAAGAGAGCAAGAACAAGAGGAGGAAGAGTTGTGTGATTCTTTTATTAATGAATGAATGCTAGATATTTCAATTCATCATCCAACAAGCATGGGTCAAAAGTGATTGGTATGGGCTTAAAGGTGCTTTAACCCATACCCCTTAAATCACTCACCTCTTAATCCACAATCACCAACCAAGCATGGTGTTGTGTAGCCCCCACACATGGACCCACCATGTGGGCCGGCCAAGTGGGCTTATTGGCCCCTTAACGGGCCCTTGTTTGGGCCGGCCATGAGACCTCATGGGCCGAGCCCAATGGGCTCGCCTGTGTGGTCTCATGCCGTGTCCAAAAGTCGCCCGACCCTTTTGTCGTTACTTATCAAACAAAGTCTGACGCGACATCGACGAAAAACTCAGTTTTCTCGATTCGCTAATTATTCTCTCAAACCAAACCCATGGCACAAAACCTTCAGTTTTGTCCATGTATTGCTCCTCAAGAAACGTTAAGGTTTCCTTGTCTCAAGTTATCCGTCTTGAATGTGTGTGACCCTCTAGGCTCATGCCACCGTTGGCAGATCGGCGCAAAAGATCGCTCTTGGCCGATCCATCATAAGTGGTCTCTAGTAAGACGTTATGATTACCCAAGGTGCATGACGATCGATGATTCGACTTAACCTTGTGCGTACAAGTCACTATCCTATTATCTCTAGATATCCCGATTGATCACAAGGCATAGAGTCATCACCCTTGTTTAATCAATCATTGTTACTTGATATGTGAGATGGCTAAGAACTGATAACCCGTATCATCGGCATGGCCATGCTCTTACTCTCAGTCAGTCTCCATCAAGAGGTCTTTTAACGGATATCTTTCCCATACCGTAGTATGAGGGATAAATCCCTTAGCCGTCTTTCGTGTCACTCATGCAACCCGTTCCGCCACCCAATCATGCACTTTATTGCAATCCTGTCACAGAATGCGTTAGGCGCAAGTTAAAGCCGCACGGTCATTGCATAGTGATCACAAAGACTCCTTGGTCTAAGGATGTCGTGACAAGCTATCGCATTTGAATATGTTCATGGCTTAATCTACGAAAACACTATTCAAAGTGGTTCGTCCGATATCAATCACCTCATGATATCTATGATATGATTCCGGGATCCCTCATCCCTATGACAAGTAGAACTACGTCATTAAGAACCATCCTCATACTGGTCGCTTCTAAGGAAGCATGTTTTGACCAGGGACTCGTTAAGTGTGATCCGTACAGATTTATGGTTCTACTACTTTAGTGGTCATAAATCAGATCATGCTTAACATATTACTTCAACACATAAGTAATACAAAGCCGTTTTATATATATATTACAAACGATGATAATGTACATAGACGTTTACAGGCTAATAGCAATTGGACTAGGGCACAAATGCTATCAGAAATATTTTTCCAAAATAGCTAGTGGAAGTCCCGTGCATCTCGAAGAAATTCGTGAGGATATGGAACAGCCTGAAGCAATTCAGGAAACTGCTATGCAAGATGTAGAAGTACTGGAGCCTCATATGGTCGTAGATGAAGAATTAGTCCCTACAGAAATTCCAGATGGTCCAAGGAGGTATGAAAAATCTCGTCATGTTCAAGACAGATATGGCTTCACAGCCACTAAAGGAAATGACTTGATATTATTGGTGGATCATGATGATCCAGAAACCTACAGACAAGCTTTGACCAGTCCAGACTCCGAAAGATGGCAGAACGCCATGAATGAGGAAATTAAGTCCATGTAGGACCACCAAGTCTAGTGCTTGGTTGATCAAACCCCTGGGATAAAACCCATCGGTTCTGAGTGGGTCTATAGGATCAAGACCGACATGGATGGAAATCCTCAGACCAATGAGGCTAGGATTGTTGTAAAAGTTTATCGTCAGATTCAATGCATGTATTATGATGACACCTTTTCACCAGTGGCAATGGTTAGATTGATCCGGATTATTCTTAGCCATAACTATGGCAGATGGATTTCAAAACCCCTTCCTTAGCAGGAACTTACTAGATGGCGTGTATATCACACGACCTGTGGGTTTTGTAGATCCAAGGAATCCCGGAAAGATATGTTAGCTGCAAAGATCCATTTATGGATTTAAGCAAGCTTCAGGGAGTTGGAACCGTCATTTTGATAAAGTTGTAAGGGAACTCGGCTTCATCAAAAACAAAAGTGAGCCTTGCGTACATAAGAAAGCGAGTGGGAGTAATATTATATTCTTGGTATTTATTCATCGGGAATGACATCCCGACCTTGCCACAAAAGATTGGTTAGGGAAGTACTTATCGATGGAGGACTTAGGTGATGCTACATTTAATGTAGGCATCAGGATCTCTACAGATTATAACAAAAGGATTTTGGGCCTAAGTCAGAACTTGTTGCTAAGTCAGAACATGTACATAGGTAAAGTGTTGAGAAGACTCTCAGTGCTTGATTCTAAGAAAGGATACATACCCACGCGTCATGACATCAAGCTCAGCAAGCTACAGAGTCCTAGCACTCCTGATAAGCTGAGTAGGATGAGTAAGATCCCTTATGCTTCGGCTGTGGGATCCATCGAGACTGGAAGTCTCGCTTGCACAAAGCTGTACCAGCAGATTCCAATCTAACCCCGGCCGATTACACTGGATTGCTGTCAAAGGTCATCCTCAAATATTTGAGGAGGACCAAGTATGCATTCCTAGTGTATGGGGATATAGATAGAGAACTAGCAGTCAAATGACAAGTCGATGCTAGTTTTCAGACATATCCAGATGACTTCAAAATTCAGTTAGGATATATTTTGTGTTGAGTGGTGGCGCTTTCAGCTGGATAAGCTTTAAGCAAGCCAAAATTGCTAACTCTACAACGGAGGCTGAGTATATAGCTGCAACAAAAGCAGCTAAAGAGGCCGGATGGATTAGAAGCTTTCTGATCGGATTAGATGCAACGCCGCGAGCGTCTGATCCGATAAGCTTGTTGTGGGACAACACAGGTGCCGTAGCTATTGCTCAAGAGGCCAAATTCCACAACAGATCCAAACATATACTCAGCAGGCATCACCACGTGATAGTTATCACATATAGATGTGATGTGGAGATTAAACGCTATTCCACATAATGATAATATGGCCGATCCCTTCACAGAGGCTCAATCGCAGCCTAGGCATGAGGAACATGCAAAATCTATGGGAGTAGATCAGAACTTAAATTGGAACCAGGGGCAAGTGGGAGATTGTTAGAGTTATGCCCCAGTCCAATATAAAAGTGATTTACAGATGTAATGTTCTATCATCTTTCCGAATAAATAAATCGACATACATTACTAATGTGTTGTAGTAATATATCGAATGTAATTTGATCTATGTCATTATATGTGTAACTACTAATAGTAGAACTGTAGATCAGAAAGAATTACATTTGATGAGTCCCTAATCAGCTACACTTCTTTATGAAGCGATCAGTATGAGACAAACTCCTTGTGATCACGCTCTACTGATCATGGCAAAGTATGTGCCAGAGTTATATCATAGATACCATCAGGTCGATGATATCGGACAACCCGATTGTGAGTATGCTGCATAGATCCAGTCATGAGATACTCACATATCGTAACTTGTCATTATATCCTAAGACCAAGGAGTCTTTGTGTACACTATGTAACGAATACCTAAGTTTGACCTAGTCTAACGTTATCTGTAAAAGGGTAACTGTAATGGCTTTGATTTGCTTTGGCATTTATTGCACTAGCGAACTCGAAAGGCGTCTGAGGGATTTATCACTCATACTTCGGTATGAGAAAGATATCCGTTTAGGCCACTTGATGAGTATGACTGAAGAAAGAGCACGGCCGTGCAGGTGAGACCTTAGTATCAGTTTTCAGTTATCTCAGATATCAAGAAACAGTGATGGATAAATTAGGATGACCATTCTATGCCTATTGATCAATATGGATATCGGTTTGATAAAAGGACAGTGACGTGTATGATAACAGGTTAAGTCGAATAATCGATAATCACGAACGTTAGGTAATCATAATGTCTTGCTAGAGACCACTTATGATGGAAAGGGTAAAATAGTAATTTTACCAGTCTGCCAACTATTCGTGAGCCTAGAGGGTCACACGCTTTAAGTACAATATGTGAAAAACAAGCATGGATTGTAATTGGGAGAATCCGCTTTTCAATTTAGTCAAATTGAAAACGATTCGGTTGATTTCTGGCCTAGGTTTATTAACCAAACGGTTGAAGAAATCGAATTAGGGAGATTGGACCGGTTTAGCTAAACCATAATTAGAACTCAATTAAATGAATTTTAATATTAATTTGGTTAAGTGGGCTTAAAGCCCATTTAGGGTTTTAAGTTAAGAATGGGGCATAATTGTGATTATGAGACTAAATTGGTAAATTGTGTAGTTATCAAAATGATATTCAAAATCAGATTTTGTTTTGATAAATACACTATATTTCTTTACCAAAAATATCTCAATCATTTGGCAATCACTCCCCCCTTCTCTCCAAGATGGCCGACCCTCCTTCCCTTCATTCTTCCATGAATGTTTTTGTCCAAAATTTCACCATTTCATTAGCAAGAGAGAGTGAAGAAACCTCCCAAGGTATTGTTCTTGTGTGGACTTGCTAGAGAAACATTTCACTTGTGTTTTTACATCGACTAAAGGTATAATTTTTCAGATTTTAAAAAGTTACATGTATGCTAAATTTCTCAATAAGATCCTTAGCTTCTTCATCGATTCTCATGGTTAATTCATACCGCTGCATGAAATTATTATTTGGAACCCATAGGAATCCCTTTCATCTTGCACCTTGTTCTTCTTACTTCAGCACATGCTCTTTTCTGGCTTTCTCCTCTATCTTTCGTCCTCATCTTTAACCCTAAATAATGTTTATATAGGCGAGAGGAGGGCGATCCAAATCAGGAAAGGATCACAGAAGATCTGCCTACGCGACATTAGTAACCGAGTGGGGACTCGGCTACTAGACTCGGCTAGGTGGCGTTTTCTTCACTGACCGAGCTTGGTTTCCGACTCCTTCCTCATCTTGGATCTCCATGGTAGCCGAGTGGGTAGACGAGTAAGGGACTCGGCTACCTGACTCGACTGATTGATGTGTAGGTTCTGTCAGTTTTTGAAATATTTTTAATTAAATTGGCTGAGTCCTTGTTGAAGTAGCCAAGTCAGGGGACTCGGTTAGGGGATTCAGTAGTTGGACTCCTCAAATTTGTTCCTTATCTTCCTCAATTTACTTAAATTAGCATAATCCTTGTTGAGTTAGCCGAGTTAGGTGCTCGGCTAGTGGCCTCCTTGACTCTGCTCTATTTATGCCTTGTTTTTGCTGGAACGGCCGAGTCCTTGAGATAGTAGTCGAGTGTGTGACTCGGCTAGGGGACTCGACTATTGGCTTCTCCGAGGCAGTTTGCCTTTAGCTCTACTTTTGGTCCAAAATGCTGTTAGGGTTTGTGGGATCTCATACATTGCAGCGGAAGCAATATAAATTTTTTTTAACCCCAATACCTAGCAAGGATCTACCGCATGTTTAAGCTTAATTGATGAAAGGGCCATATCTCTTTTTACCTCTTGTAGATCCGGCTTTACACAACCTTTGAGAGTGTACAGGTTCTTCACAAATCTAGACTTCAACCCAATTTGAGGGGCCTACATATCTTGTCTATACAAGAATCAAAGTCTGCGTAGTTCGATTGAAGCGTCTCCATCGGGATGCGCTCTATACTAGTATCCATACGAACAAGTCTTGATCGAAGCTTTGACGAAGAATAATCTACTAGAATTAATCTTTTCAAATCAGATCTAATTAACTATTTAATTAGACGTGGAATTTTAGGTGGAGTGGTTATCGTTGCGAATATCGAATTAGGGTTTCTAGTAAACCGTTGCAACATATATATAGGTTATAGGGTGTACAGATTTTATTCCCAATAAAATCCTTCTTAAACGTGAATTCTTATTTCATAATTTACCCTAAAATTCGTGCTCCATAATTCCCTAATTACCTAATTAAAATCTGATTCCTATTAGGAAATCTTGAAACAGAAAAGTGCCTTCGCCACAGACCCGCCAAAGGGGACTGACTAATTTGGCAGTCAAGTGGCCAACTATTGCAACTTATCTGTGATCTCTTGACTTTATCCCGTGGCAAACTTTTGCCACGGGCTTGTGGCCACTTGGGGCAGTTCGTTTCAAACCTTTTGGTCACGGACTCGTGTCCCCTTGTGGTCCCGTGTCCTTTCTTCTTCACTTGTATTCTAAATGCTTCGGGTTTGCTCTTTGTGTGTGACCCTGTAGGCTCATGATTCATTGACAAATGACCCAAATCTCTCTTCCGTCCATTCATCATAAGTGATCTCTAGTAAGACATTATAATTACCCAATGATCACAATGATCGGTTATTCAACTTAACCTTTTGTTGTAACTATCACAATTCCTTTGTCACTAGACATCCTGTTTGAACATAAGGCATAGAAAGGTCACTCTTATCTATTCAAACCTGTTTCTTGATCTCGTGATGACTAAACACGATAACTCTTTATAACTGGTATGACCGTACACTCTTTCTCAGTCATTCTCATCAAGAGGCCTAAATGGATATCGTGCCCACTAGTACGTGAGGGCTAAGTCCATTGACCGTCAATTGTATTCCTCATACGGCGCTTCCGTAGCAAATCATACCTCTATTGTAGCTAGTTACGGACAACGTAGAACAGTATATCAAACTGTGAGAGTTTCCATACAGGAATCCACCGAGACTCCAAAATCTATAAGAATTCAATGATACTACGACAACTGAGAATGCTCATGACTTAATCGATGACACACTTCTTAGACCGGGTCGTCCAATATCATTCCTCCCCCGAAATGATATTGATGATTTTGGTTTAGTAACTCTTTACACATGATCAGTAGAGCGTAATCATCAGCCATCCTCAAATTAGTCACTTTATATATGAACACATATCTGTAGCCTTTTTACCAGGGACCTGCTAAGTATAATCCGTAGGAATATTGATTGTTGTGTCTAAGGGTTCTACTGTAAGAGCTGGTGCCCTAGTCAAAGTCTTTTCTATGTAATCTTCTTCGGTTATGAAATAAAAGGTATTTTCATTATTATTGTGTTGTAAAAATGAATCAAGCGATAATTTCATTTAAAGTCATTGAGTGTGTCATCACTGATAGTATAACCTTTAGATACTATGAAATTATGCTTGACGAGTCCCTAGTCAAATTTTTATTTATACGTGACTAGCGTGGGGATGACTCATGATCAAGTTCTGTCGATCATAAGTAATGGGAATACCAAAGTCATATCACGGATATCATCTAGAAGATGGTATTGGATGACCCGACACTAATGAAAGGTCAGTCTATAACATATATGTGGAAAGGTTTAAATATGATAAATTAAACCAAACTTTAATCTGGCATTGTCTTTTAGGCCATAAAAATGAGAAACGCATAAGCTCATTTCATTTTGAATCAATTGACATTTGCGAATCTCGTTTAAAGGGAAAGATGAAGAAAATTACCTTCACAAGCTCTTACAGCTGAAAGACCCACCATTCAACACAAACACATATCCTAACTGACTTTTAAAATCATCAGGATATATCTAGAAACTAGTGTCAACATAACATTTTACAGCTAACTCATCATCTATATCCCCGTATACTAGAATGGCGTTCTTAGTTCTCCCCAAATACTTTAGGATAGGTTTGAACGCAATCTAATGTTCCTCACCAGGTTTAGACAGATATTTATTGGTACAGCTAAGGGCCAACGACATTGTAAGCTTTTTTGTGCCCTAGTCTAGTTGTATTAGTATGTAAATGTTTGTATATATTAATCATCGTTTCCAATGTATAAAATCGGCATTATATTACTTATGTGTTGAAGTAATAGGTTAAGTTTGATCTGATATATGACCACCAAAATACTAGAACCATATATCTGTACGGATCACACTTAACAGGTCCCTGGTCAAATATGCTTCAATGAAGCGACCAAGTATAAGGATGATTCTTTATGGTATAGTTCTATTTACCATTGGGAGGGTCCCCGGATTCAGATCATAGATATCACTCGGGTAAGTGATATTGGACGACCTGCACTGAATGGTGTTGCATAGATACAGTCTTGAACACATTCAATTGTGGTACCTTGTCGTAGTATCCTTAGACCAAGGAGTCTTTGTGATCGCTATACAGTAAAGAATCGCGTTTGACTTGCTCCTAACGTTGTGTGTAAAAAGACTACCATAACGGACAAGATTGGCACGTGGACGGATTTTATGAATTAAACGAAAGGCGGCTAAGGGATTTATCCCTCATACTATGGTATGAGATAGGTATTTGTTTAGGTCACTCGATAGAGATTAAATGAAGGGAGAGCATGGCCATGCTACCGATACGGGGTATCAGTATTTAGTAATCTCACAGATTGAGAAACAGAGATTGATTAAATAAGAATGACGTCTCTATGCCTTATGATCAATCTAGATACCGGACGATAAAAGGATAGCGACATGTACTACATGAGGTTGAATTGAATCATCGATCATCATGCGCGTCGGGTAATCATAACGTCTTATAAGAGGCCACTTATGATGGACCGGGTAAAATGGAATTTTACGCCGATCCGCTGACGTCGGCATGAGCCTAGAGGATCACACACATAGGATATGGATTATGAGAGATAAGGAAAGGTCAGAGACACTCGAGAGAGAGGCATGGGCAAAACTGGATGTTTTGCGCCATGAATATGTGTAATTGGATGTGACACGCGAATCGAGAAAGACTAAGTCTTTCGTCGATGTCGCGTCGAACTTTGTACGATAAGTTCGGGGGTAAGTTGGACGCGGCACGGGACCACATGGCCGAAGCATTGGGCTTCATGCCACGAGGCCCTAGTGGCCGGCCCAACCAAGTCCCAAGAGTGGAGCAAAGGGTGGGTCCCTTTCTCCACTAACTTTTGTTAAGTGGATGATGACTAGATACACACTAAACCTAATCCATGTTGGGTAATTGTGATTAAAGGTGGCCACTCGATGACCATCATCATCTTCTCTTAAACCAAGACATATCAATTCACAATTACACTTATCAATACTTTGAAAATATCAAAAAGTTTTGGAGCTCTCTCTTCTCTCTTGGTGGTGTTCGGCCGAGACCCCCCTCAAGCCTCCCCTTCTTGCTCTCTCTTGCTCTCTCTTCTATTCTGGTAAGGTAGAATAGTGTAGGATCCTCAAGCGATCATCCTATTCGTATGGACTTGCCTAGAGTTGAAGCTCTGAAGCGTTCTTCAAACCGATTCGAACAAACCGAAGGTAACTTGAGATTTCGGTTTAGTCTTGGGATTTAAGGTTTGATGTTCTTGGACATTTCTTGAGGTTTATATATGTTGCTTCCACTGCCTTATGAGTTCTTGATAGCCCCAAAGTTCTGTTAGAGTTATGCCCCAGTCCAATATATAAGTGATCTACAGATGTAATGTTTTATCATCTTTCCGAATAAACAAATCGGCATATATTACTAATGTGTTGTAGTAATATATCGAATGTAATTTGATCAATGTCATTATGTGTGTAACCAATATTAGTATAACTATAGATCAAAAAGAATTACATTTGATGAGTCCCTGATCAGCTAAGCTTCTTTATTAAGCGATCAGTATGAGACCAACTCCTTGTGATCACGCTCTACTGATCATGGCAAAGTAAGTGCCGGAGTTATATCATAGATATCATCAGGTCGATGATATCGGACAACCCGATTGTGAGTATGCTACATAGATCCAGTCATGAGATACTCAATGATCGTAGCTTGTCATTATATCCTAAGATCAAGGATTATTTGTGTACACTATGTAACGAATACCTAAGTTTGACCTAGTCTAACGTTATCTATAAAAGGGTAGCTATAACGGCTTCGATTGTCTTGGATATTTATTGCATTAGTGAACTCAAAAGGCGTCTGAGGGATTTATCACTCATACTTCGGTATGAGAAAGATATCCGTTTAGGCCACTTGATGAGTATGAAAGAATAGCACGGCCGTGCAGGTGATACCTTAGTATCAGTTTTCAGTCATCTCAGATATCAAGAAATAATGATTGATAAATTAGGATGAGCATTCCATGCCTATTGATCAATCTGGATATCGGTTTGATAAAAGGATATTGACATGTACGATAACAGGTTAAGTCGAATAATCGATAATCACGAAAGTTGGGTAACCATAATGTCTTGGTAGAGACCATTTATGATGGAAAGGGTAAAATAGTAATTTTACCAATCTGCCAACTGTTTGTGAGCCTAGAGGTTCACATGCATTAAACACGATACATGACAAATAGTTATGGATGAAAATTGAGAATGATTCGCTAGTTTTCTGGCCTAAGGTTTTAACTAGACGGTTGAAGAAATCAATTCGAGGAAATTGAACTGTTTTGTCTAAACTGAATGGGTTTAATTTGGGTTTTAGTTAAACGGGCTTAAAGCCCATTTAGGGATTCAAGTTATGAATGGGGAAGAAGTGCAAATAGGAGTTTAAGAAGGGTAGATATGCAATTATTAATTTGAAATTCAATTTTATTTGAAATTAAAATTTCAAAATATCTTCCATCTTTTTCTCCAACTATTGGCAACCACTTCCCCTCTTCTTCTCCCTCCCTTGGTCGAATCCTCTCTCCTTCTTCATCCACCATTTTTGTCAAAGCTTCTCAAGAACATTCATAGCCAAAGTTTGAGAGAAAACCATTTCGGTTGTAGTGCTTGTGTGGACCTAATAGAGAAACACTAATTTTGTGTTTTCATCGATTCATAAAGGTATTTTCAGATTTGAAAAGGTTGATAGCATGTTATATTTTCATTAAGATCTATGTATTTGTCAATCACCATGGTTACATGACTTCCGCTGCATGAAATTTATCGAAAGGAACCCATGGTGATCTCTTTCAGTGGTATCAGAGAACGGTTGTTATGAAGTTTTTCAACATGTTTAATTCTGATTTTTTAGAGTTTATATGTTCATCTATTTAGCATGCATGTAAATTGAAAAAAAAAATTCAGATTTAATTGATTTTTGGAAAAAGTGGAAAATATTTTTTGGTGTTTCGGGTTAGCCATAGCCGAGCCATGGCTGACCAGGGTCGAGACCCTTGGTGGACCATGGAATGCCCTAGGGCAGACCATGGTCGGCACCAAGGGCCGACAAGGGTCGCCTACAAGCGATTATGGCAGCCCTCGCGGGCGACAACGGTCTTCCTATGCGGGCGACCATGGCTGCCCTCGCGGGCCACCATGGTTACCTCGCGGGCGACCAGGTCTGCCCTAGGGGTGACCATGGCAGCCCTCACGGGCTACCATGGTCGCTTCCGTGGTCGACCACAGTCAGCCCCGCGGGCGACCACGGCAGCCCTCGCGGGCCACCGTCGTTACTTCCGCGGGAGACCTCGGTTGGGCCGGTTCGGCTCGACCAGATTCGAGCTGAACCGACTGGTTCGCGGGAATAATTTGAAACCCTAAAATTTAATTTTCAGATTTGGTTGGGTTTCGATAAACCAGCGAGAACCGGTTCAAAATTCAATTAATTAATTAAACCGTCCGGTTTTGATAGACCGGAATTTTTCCACACTTAAGAAAGATAAAATTTGGAAAATTTATTTGTTTGATAAGCATGTTGAGTGTACACATGATCTTTGATAACATGATGTTTTCCACATGATGCTAGCTAAGCCCTCTAGACTTGGAATTTTATTTCGGTTTTGCAACATACGTGTTGCTTAATTTTGGGTTGTAGTAAATACGGCCTACGTGTCATGATTTGTATTTCTTTTTATTTATTTAAATTTTTAATCACGAAGACCGACACAAGAAGCAATTCAAGAAGAAGACTCGGATTGGAGGAGGCTCGAAGCCAGTGGGAGTTCACAAGAATGGAACAAGTTTGGATCTTGAAGACCATGTCTTTAAAATCAGTATTGCTACATTCTTAGGAACTTAAGATGGGCTTAGCTATGCATATATTTATCGTTACATTTATATGTTTGAATGTATGAATGTATGATAGTTTAAATATACAAGTTCATGTATGATTTGCTATCACCCACATGCAAAGATTAAAATCGGAATTTAATCAGACTCGCATGTAATTTGCTAAGGGATCATCTTTGCATGAATTTGCAATTGATGATTCCAGAGTAAGATTGTATCGATATACAATCAGACAGTAATAATTCACTTAAACGCAAATAATTACAAGTCAAGCGTGATACCATCCAAGTTTGGGCACTCAAAAGGGCTTTGACCCTATGGATGTCGGTATGCCTCCGCGTAACATTCATAGAGAAAAGGTCTGGATGAGATGGGTACTTCTGTGTGGGTGCGTGCGCCTCCGCGTAGTAGCCAAATTAGTTCTATCCATAGTTCAAGCTGATAGCATTTTTGTGCCCTAGTCCAATTGCTAGTAGTCTGTAAATGTCTATGTATAATTATCACCGTTTGTAATAAATAAAACGGTTTTGTATTACTTATGTGTTGAAGTAATATGTTAAGCATGATCTGATTTATGACCACTAAAGTAGTAAAACCATAAATCTGTACGGATCACACTTAACGAGTCTCTGGTCAATATACGCTTCAATAGAAGCGACCAGTATGAGGATGGTTCTCAATGACGTAGTTCTACTTGTCATAGGGATGAGGGATCCCGGAATCATATCATAGATATCATGAGGTGATTGATATCGGACGACCCACTTTGAATAGTGTTTCATAGATTAAGCCATGAACATATTCAAATGCGATAGCTTGTCACGATATCCTTAGACCAAGGAGTCTATGTGATCGTTATGCAATGTACGTGCGGCTTTAACTTGCGCCTAACACTTTCCGTAACAGGATTGCAATAACAGGCATGATTGGGTGGCGGAACGGATTGCATGAGTGACACGAAAGACGGCTAAGGGATTTATCCCTCGTACTACGACATGGGAAAGATATCCGTTAAAGGCCTCTTGATCGAGAGTGACTGAGAGAAAGAACATGGCCATGTCAGTGATAAGGGTTATCAGTTCTCAGCCATCTCACATATCAAGTAACAATGATTGATTAAACAAGGATGACGACTCTATGCCTTGTGATCAATCGGGATATCTAGAGATAATAGGATAGTAACTTGAACGAACAAAGTTTAAATCGAATCATCGATCATCATGCACCTTGGGTAATCATAACGTCTTACTAGAGACCACATATGGTGGATCGAAAAAGAGAGATCTTTTGTGCCGATCTGCCAACGGTGGCATGAGCCTGGAGGGTCACACACATTCAAGACGGATAACTTGAGACAAGGAAACCTTAACGTGTCTTTTGGAGCAATACATGGACAAAACTGAAGGTTTTGGGCCATAGGTTCGGTATGAGAGAATAATTAGCGAATCGAGAAAACTGAGATTTTTCGTCGATGTCGCGTCGGACTTTGTTCGATAAATAACGACAAAAAGGGTCGGGCGACTTTTGGACACGACACGAAACCACATGGGCGAGCCCATTGGGCTCGGCCCATGAGGTGACATGGCCGGCCCAACAAGGGCCCATTTTGGGCCCAATAAGCCTTACATGGCCGGCCACTTTGGTGGGCCCAAAGGTGGGGGCCACAACACACCATGCTTAGTTGGTGAATGTTGATTAAGAGGTGAGTGATTTAAGGGGTATGGGTTATGACACCTTTAAGCCCATACCAATAACCTTTTGACCCATGCTTATGAGCTTGATGAAGTAGAGAAATATCAAATGATTAATTACACAATTCTCACTCTCACAACTCTCTCTCTCTCTCTCCTTGGTCGGCCACTAATAGTAGAACTATAGATCATAAAGAACTATAGTAGAACTATAGATCAGAAAGAATTACATTTGATGAGTCCATGATCAGCTAAGCTTTTTTATGAAGCGATCAGTATGAGACCAACTCCTTGTGATCACGCTCTACTGATCATGGCAAAGTATGTGCCGGAGTTATATCATAGATATCATCAGGTCGATGATATCGGACAACCCGATTGTGAGTATGCTGCATAGATCCAGTAATGAGATACTCACAGATCGTAGCTTGTCATTATATCCTAAGACCAAGGAGTCTTTGTATACACTATTTAACGAATACCTAAGTTTGACCTAGTCTAACGTTATCTATAAAAGGGTAGCTATAACGGCTTCGATTGGCTTGGATATTTATTGCATCAGTGAACTCGAAAGCCGTCTGAGGGATTTATCACTCATACTTTGGTATGAGAAAGATATCCGTTTAGGCCACTTGATGAGTGTGACTGAAGGAATAGCACGGCCGTGCAGGTGATACCTTAGTTTCAGTTTTCAGTCATCTCAGATATCAAGAAACAGTGATTGATAAATTAGGATGACCATTCTATGCCTATTGATCAATCTGGATATCGGTTTGATAAAAGGATATTGACATGTCCGATAACAGATTAATTCGGATAATCGATAATCACGAACGTTGGGTAACCATAATGTCTTGCTAGAGACAACTTATGATGGAAAGGGTAAAATAGTAATTTTACCAGTCTGCCAACCTTTTTGTGAGCCTAGAGGGTCACACGCATTAAGCACGATAGATGACAAATAATTATGGATGAAAATTGAGAACGATTCGGTAGTTTTTTGGTCTAAGACTTTAACCAGACGGTTGAAGAAATCAATTCGAGGAAATTGAACCGTTTTGTCTAAACTGAAATTAGAACTCAAATTAATGGGTTTAATTTGGGTTTTAGTTAAACGGGCTTAAAGCCCATTTAGGGATTCAAGTTATGAATGGGGGAGAAGTGCAAATAGGAGTTTAAGAAGGGTACATATGCAATTATTAATTTGAAATTCAATTTTATTTGAAACTAAAATTCCAAAATATCTTTAATCTTTTTCTCCAACTATTGGCAACCACTTCCCCTCTTCTTTTCCCTCCCTTGGCCGAATCCTCTCTCCTTCTTCATTCACCATTTTTATCAAAGTTTCTCAAGAACATTCATAGCCAAAGTGTGAGAGAAAACCATTTCGGTTGTGGTGCTTGTGTGGACCTAATAGAGAAACACTAATATTGTGTTTTCATCGATTCATAAAGGTATTTTCAGATTTGAAAAGGTTGATATCATGTTGTATTTTCATTAAGATCTATGTATTTGTCGATCACCATGGTTACATGACTTCCGCTACATGAAATTTTTCGAACGGAACCCATGGTGATCTCTTTCAAGTTCCTGTAGTGGTATCAGAGTAGGGTTACCCTCTTAAAGCTATGTTTGAATCATTTTCGGTGTTGTTTTGGATCCCTTGTTGCTATAATATGTTTATTTCTTGTATATGGGTTTTCTATTCCATGAAAATGAAGTGTTAAACATATTATCAAATCTGGAAATTTTTGAAAAAAATTGGATTTGTCGGGTCGCCGGAAACGGGACTCTCGGGGAGCCGGAAAAGGGGACCGGGCAGGGGCTTCGGCTTGCAGGAGCAAGGCTGGTTCGTGGCTATTAGATGGTCACGGTCATGTGCTCGCACCGCTTCTGCCCCGGCAGTGGCCATCAAGTGGCCGAGGCCGGTGGTGGAGGCCCGACGTCTAGGGTTGCCAAACCCTAGCGCGTCGGTGCATAGGGGCTCGGCCCAAGTGGGTTTCGGTCCACTTGGTTTGGGCCCGGGTGGTTTGTTGCACGGTGTTTCATCCGTGGCACAAACCCGCAATCCAATATTTTGAAAATTTTTAGATTTGAACGGTTTCGGTAAACCGATGTTTCGAAAAGGTCTAGTTTCGATAAACCCGACCGAGCAACTTGGACATGAAAATTAAAACCGGAAATGTATCTTGTTTGACAATATGTTTGTATGATAACATATTGTGTGATGAGATGATATGCATGGTGCATAGATAGCCCAATAGCGTTTAATTATTTATCGCTTTTAAAAATGGTTTTCGAACCGTTAGATTGTATCGTGCAAATTATTCTTTTATGCACGTTGAGAACCGCTAGTGATAAAATGTAATTATTCTTTCATCCGGTCTACGAATCGAGTATTAATTGTAATTAATTTCTCAACTCGAGAAGGATGGAAACTGGAAACGTTGACAATCTTGGAGAAACTCCACGAGCTAGTGGGAGTGGCCCTAAGTGGTGATGACAAGAAAAGCTCATGGAGTTTTCGTCTCATAGAATAATTAGGACTTTAACTTGGGCTATTTATGCATGTTTAACACTTTAATGCATGCTATAATTTATTTGAATGATAAATTTGATTGCGAGCATGCTTAGTTTATTTTATGCAAAGCTATCACCAACATGCAAAGATTAAAATTGGATTAATTGTTTGCATGTTAAAAGCGTTGTGAACCATCGTCGCGCGGGTTGTGTTGGATGTGTTCAAATTTTAAAACGTCTTTGCACGGGTTGTAAATGACGATTTCGTAGAAGATAATGTGAGATAAATTAGAAATAGGGATAATTCCAGGTGGCTACACTTAGATTTTGCTGTTTTTCACCTGACTACACCTAGAATTTTTTTTTCCAGCTGACTACGCCTAGAATGTACAAAATTTTCACTTTTCATTTTCCGTCCAATTCTGTTAGTTTTTACCGTTTTCTTCATGTGAAATGACTAAAATGCCCTTCAGGTTTAAAGAGTTATTATAATTTGATTGAAAAGACTAAAATGCCCTCACCTATTCATGTAATTTTCAAAGACATGCCACCCTCTCTCTTCTCTCTCTCTCTCTCTCTCTCTCTCTTCTCTTCTCACAAAACGAAACCTTTAACCAAATTCAACTGTAAATACCAAACATTTTCAATTCAAGCAGCAACGACCACCATGAAGCCGAGTCGAGACCAGACCGATCAAGCTCCACCACCACCCCCATACTCCTCCGATTACGCTCCGTACCCGAAACTCGATACCGCCGATGTGTCTCCTCCGCCGGACACATGGAGCACTGTCTCTGTGGGTCCCCATACGCCGCCGGAAGAGAAGCCCGTAGTGAACGGAGCTCCGATCTCCGAGAAAACCGCCACCGCCATGCCGGCGGAGTCCAATCCGTACGTATCTTCCTTACCTGTTCAGGTGTCTTCCAGGAAGAGTGAGTACTGCGTAGTGAATCATATCCACGAGATGTCTGATTTCGAGAAGCATTTGCTTGAATGGGTGTTTTGGGGGAATTTTGAATTTCTAGCTTCTTTCGATGGTTTGTGCAATTATTTATATTTTTTTTTGTGAAAGAGCAGATACGATGGATACTGTGAAGGACGTGCTTGGGAAATGGGGGAAGAAGGCGGCGGAGGCCACCAAAAAGGCCGAGGATCTTGCTGGGAATGTGTGGCAACACTGTAAGCTCTTTGCTTTTAATCAATTTAAGATGCCTAGAAAATTCATGATGTATTCAAGGAAAAAATTGCAACATACATTGCCTTGAAACTTAGATTCTTGATGCCGGTGTCGCCAGGTTTTGGTGACATATTCGATTATGTGATTGGTTGTGTGGTACTGACTTATGGTCTTTGTGCTGTGATGCTTTTGTTCTTTCACTCATTATCCAACTTTTCCTTATCGTCATTTTGGTGACTCGTTTAGTCTTTTTTATGAAGTGGTATCAAATTTATTTTATAGTTTTAGGGAGAGCAGACCTTGTTAATCGTGATATAGGTTATGTGAGAAGAGAGAGAGAGAGAGAGAGAGAGAGAGAGAGAGAAGAGAGATGGTGGCATGTCTTTGAAAATTAGATGAATAGGTGAGGGCATTTTAGTCTTTTCAATCCAATTATAATAACTCTTTAAACCTGAAGGGCATTTTAGTCATTTCACATGAAGAAAACGGTAAAAACTAACAGAATTGGACGGAAAATGAAAAGTGAAAATTTTGCACATTCTAGGCGTAGTCAGCTGGAAAAAAAAATTCTAGGTGTAGTCAGGTGAAAAACAGCAAACTCTAAGTGTAGCCACTTGGAATTATCCCTTAGAAATATCATAACACGGGTTGTTGATGACGGGTTCCTAATTGTATCGAACATAATTGATTTAAACTAAACCAATCACAAATAGTTTTAAGTCAAGTGACACACCAACCCAAAATCATAAGCTTGTATAGTTCTCCAATTTGTTGATATCGTGCGCCTTAGCGGAGTATCTTCGAAAGTGCGCAATATACATGTTTGCTAAAGTTCTATCTAGATGTCGTGCGCCTTAGCGGAGCATCTTTATCGGACTTTGCATACATTATTTGGTTGACTTAACTGCGATTCTCGACCAGGGTCGAACCAGGGTGTCAGAAAGGGTATGTCGTGTACTATCGTAGAGACCCTTGCCAAAAATTACACGGGTTGTAATTGAACCCAATTGCACAAGGTGTAATTTGATGCACGTCCTACCTAAATAAGTGAATCGGAGCGGTGCGCCTTAGCGTACTTCGATTCATGGATCTGATTAAATTAGAATCGAGAGGTTGGAACGCAAGGAATACGTCCTAGACCGGGCTATCCTTGTGGAGCCGGCACTCAACGCCCCGAGGGTCATTAAGGAGGCATACCAAAAGCAACTTAGCGACAATATTGATGTGGCGTGTGTGATGTTGGGCGCTATGGAGCCGGACCTCCAGAAGCAGTTTATAAAACTATCTGAGGACCCTAACGCGATGATGTCGCAGATAAAGGTTATGTTCAAGGAAAAGAAGCGACTCGAAAGATTCAGGATTTTCAAGGAACTCCTCGCCTGCAAAATGTCAGCAGGCAGTTCTGTAGGTCCACATGTCTTGAAAATGAAGGGACATCTCGACGGCCTAACTCGACTCGGGCTCGGGGTTGAAAAGCAAATGGCAGTCGATTTTGTTCTGCAATCCCTTCCTCATCCATATGATAGCTTCGTAATGAACTATTATATGCATGATATGGACAAGACCATCTCGGAGTTGCATCAAATGCTTGTAACGGCCGAGAAGAACATAAAGGTCACTCGTGGCAAGGATGTCCTAATGGTCAGAAAGGGAACTAGCTTCAAAGCTGGAGGTGATAAGGGTAAAGCCCCTATGCACTTGGCGGGAAAGATAAGATTGCCTTTACTTCCTAGAACTCCTAAAGTTGGGGAGGCGAAGAAGAAAAATGAAGCAGTTTGCTTCTACCGCCAACAACCCGGTCATTGGAAAAGAGACTACAGAAAGTTCCAGGATGATCAGAAGAAGGGCGGCGGGGCCGTGTCTTCCTTAGGTATTTTCTTTTTATAGCTAAATCTCACTGTTTCGAATTCATGGGTATTAGATATCGGGGCTGAATCTCATATCTTTACGAATGTGCAGGTGTTGGAAAATAGAAGAGATTTGGGCAAGAACGAGGTGGACCTAAGAGTTGGGAACAAAGTTCGGGTTGCCGCAACTGCTGTAGAATCCGTTAGACTTGGTTTGCCTAGTGGCCTTGTTCTTGTACTTCATAATGTATTTTTTGTATCAACTTTCAGCAGAAACATTATATCCATTTCCTTACTCGATAAGGAAGAATTTACTTTTGTAATCGAAAAGAGGAATTTTAATATAAAACGTGATGACGTACATTATGGAAATGCAAGTACAATTGGTGGTTTGTATGTATTAAATATGGAAAGCCCCAATTCAAATAAGCTCTATAACGTTAATACGAAAAGGTTTAAATCCGATTATTTGAACCAGACTCTAATATGGCACTGTCGTCTAGGCCGCATAAATGATAGGCGCGTCTCAGCACTTCACAAGTGCGGACAGTTAAGTCCATTCGAATTCTATTTGATCGAGAGATGCGAGGCTTGTTTGATGGGTAAGATGACTAGAGCGCCCTTCATCGGGAGAGGTGAGAGGGCGGGTGACCTATTGGCCCTAATACACACTGATGTGTGTGGACCTATGAGTTCACTTGCCAGGTGCGGTTATAGTTACTTCATCTCTTTTACTGACGATTTCAGTAGATTTGGTTATGTATATTTAATGAGACATAAGTCTGATGCTCTTGATAAATTCAAAGAATTCAAGACTGAAGTGCAGAACCACCTCGGGAAAAGTATAAAAGCACTTCGTTGGGATCGAGGTGGAGAATACTTATCCCAAGAGTTTCTCGATCATCTTGTGGAAAGTGGGATATTATCAGAGTGGACTCCGCTAGGAACACCTTAATTAAAAGTGTCCGAGCGAAGGAATCGAACATTGTTAGATATGATTCGATCCATGATGAGTCACGCTAATTTGCCGACATCCTATTGGGGTTATGCTCTTGAAACTGCCGCATTCATATTGAATATGGCTCCAACGAAGACAGTGGAAGGTACATCTTTTGAGCAATGGTGCGGGAAGAAGCCCGCTTTGTCCTTTCTCAAGATTTGGGGTTGCGAGGCTTTTGTGAAGCGTATGCTCTCAAACAAACTCAAACCAAAATAAGACAAATTCCTCTTCGTTGGGTATCCCAAAAAAACAAGGGGATACTACTTCAATAAACCGAGCGAGAACAAAGTTTTCGTTGCTCGCGGTGGGGTGTTTTTGGAAAAGGAGTTCGTTTCCAAAATAGACAGTGGGAGAACTATAGATCTGGATGAAATTCCAGAGGATGTAGCTTCTTAGGAACCACCTGAAAGCCCAATAGAAGATATGGAGCCAGAGCAGGTAGTAGAGAAGGAACCGATCACTGCAGTTCTTCAGGACGGTCCTAGGTGGTCTGAAAGAACCAGTCATCCACCTGTGAGATACGGATTCTGTGTAACTCAAGGTGATGAGTTGGTGTTGGTGGATCAAGATAATGAACCAACCACCTTTCGAGAAGCCGTGGACAGTACCGACTCCGAGAAATGGATGGGAGCCATGATGGAGGAAATGCAATCCATGTACGATAATCATGTCTGGAGCTTGATTGATCCAATCGCATGTGTTAAAACCATTGGTTGTAAATGGGTCTTCAAAAAGAAGAAAGACATGGATGGCAATCCTCAGACCTATAAAGCACGTCTGGTAGCAAAAGGTTATAGACAAATTCAAGGGATTGACTATGTGGAAACCTTTTCTCCAGTGGCTATGGTCAAATCTATCCGAATTCTTCTTGCCATCACAGCATATTATGACTACGAGATATGGCATATGGAGTTGGAATCAACGTTTTGATCAAGCTGTGAAACAATTTGGCTTTATCAAGAACGATGATGAACCTTGCGTTTACAAAATAGAGGATGGAAGTAAGATAGTCTTTTTGGTGCTATATGTCGACGACATATTACTCATTGGAAACGACATCCCAACCTTGCACTCAACAAAGGCTTGGTTAGGCGAGTGTTTCGCAATGAAAGATTTAGGCCAAGCCTCTTACATCTTGGGTATTAAGATATGGAGAGATCGCACCAAGTGGGTCTTGGGTTTCAGTCAGAGCACCTACATAGACAAAGTGTTGAGGAGGATCTCAATGCTTGATGCCAAGAAAGGATTCTTACCCATCCGTCATGGCATAAGACTAAGCAAGACTCAGCGTCCGGTGACGACTGAAGAGCTGAAAAGAATGAGTGGAATTCCATACGCTTCGGCTATTGGATCCATCATGTATGCCATGATATGTACGAGACCGGACATCTCGTTTTTCCTAAGTTGTACCAATAGGCATCAATCCAACCCCGGTGAGGAACATTGGATTGCGGTCAAGGCAATCCTCAAATACTTGAAGAGAACCAAGGACGCCTTTCTTGTTTATAGGGGAAGAGAAGATGCTGAACTAATCGTCAAACGCTTTGTTGACACTAGTTTCAAGACGGATCTGGATGACTATTAAAGTCAGTCTGGATATGTGTTCATGTTGAATGGAGGAGCTTTAAGCTGGAAGAGCAAGAAGCAGGATTCCACCGCTGACTCTACAACGGAATCTGAGTACATCACTGCCTTAGAAGCAGCGAAGGAGGCTGCATGGATCCAGAGCTTCCTAACTTGATTAGCTGTAATGCCAAATGCGTCTGATTCAATAAGCTAATTTTGTGACAACACAGGGGCCATTGCGCAAGCTAAAGACACCAGAGCACATAATAGATCCAAACATATACCCAGAAAATATCACCTAATTCGAGAAATCATCGAGAGGGGTGATGTGAAGATCACTTATGTTGCAATAGATTACAACACAGCCGACCCTTTGACCAAGGCTCTTCCTCAACCTAAGCACGAAAAGCATGTGAGATCAATAGGTATAGATTGGGGCTTAGATTGGAATTAGGGGTAAGTAGGAGATTGTAAGCTTTTTTGTGCCCTAGTCCAATTGTATTAGTTTGTAAATGTCTGTATATATTAATCATTGCTTGCAATATATAAAATCGGCGTTATATTACTTATGTGTTGAAGTAATATGTTAAGTCTGATCTGATATATGACCACCAAATTAGTAGAATCATATATCTATACGGATCACACTTAACGGGTCCCTGGTCAAATATGCTTCAATGAAGCGACCAAGTATAAAGATGATTCTTTATGGTATAGTTCTATTTACCATTTGGAGGGTTCCCGGAATCAGATCAAAGATATCACTCGGGTGAGTGATATTGGACGACCCGCACTGAATGGTGTTCCAAAGATACAGTCATGAACACATTCAATTATGGTAGCTTGTCGGAGTATCCTTAGACCAAGGAGTCTTTGTGATCGCTATACATTAAAGAATCGCGTTTGACTTTCTCCTAACATTGTCCGTAACAAGACTACCATAACGGACAAGATTGGCACAGGGAAGAATTGTATGAGTGATACGAGAGGCGGCTAAGGGATTTACCCCTCATACTACAGTATGAGATAGGTATCTGTTTAGGCCACTCGATAGAGATTAACTGAAGGGAGAGCATGGCCATACCAATGATACGGGGCATCAGTATTCAGTAATCTCACAGATCGAGAAACAGAGATTGATTAAATAAGGGTGACGTCTATATGCCTTATGATCAATCTAGATGTCAGACGATAAAAGGATAGCGACATGTACTACATGAGGTTGAATCGAATCATCGATCATCATGCGTGTCGGGTAATCATAACGTCTTACTAGAGGCTACTTATAATGGACCGGGTAAAATGGAATTTTACGCCGATCCGCCGACGTCGGCATGAGCCTAGAGGGTCACACACGTAGGATATGTATTATGAGAAACAAGGAAAGGTCAGAGAAACTCGAGAGAGAGGCATGGGATAAACAGGACGTTTTGGGCCATGGATATGTGTAATTGGATGTGACACATGAATCGAGAAAGACTAAGTCTTTCTTCGATGTCGCGTCGGACTTTGTACGATAAGTTCTGGGGTAAGTTGGACGCGGCACAGGACCTCATGGCCGAAGCATTGGGCTTCGTGCCACGAGGCCCTAGTGGCCGGCCCAACCAAGGCCCAATAGTGGAGCAAAGGGTGGGTCCCTTTGTCCACTAACTTTGATTAAGTGGATGATGACTAGATACACACTAAACCTAATCCATGTTGGGTAAGTGTGATTAAAGGTTGCCACCCAATGACCATCATCATCTTCTCTTAAATCAAGACATATCAATTCACAATTACACTTACCAATACTTAGAAAATATAAAAAAGTTTTGGAGCTCTTTCTTCCCTCTTGGTGGTGTTCGGCCGAGACCCCCCTCAAGCCTCCCCTTCTTGCTCTCTCTTGCTCTCTCTTCTATTCTAGTAAGGTAGAAGAGTGTAGGATCCTCAAGTTATCATCCTAATCGTGTGGACTTGCCTAGAGTTTAAGATCCGAAGCGTTCTTCAAACCGATTCAAACAAACCGAAGGTAAACTTGTGATTTCAGTTTATCCTTAGGATTTAATGGTTTGATGTTCTTGGACAGTTCTTGGGGTTTATATATGTTGCTTCCGTTTCCATATGAGTTCTTGATAGCCCCAAATTTCCTATAGAGATATCGGTCTCGTGCATAGCATGGCATACATGGTAGATCCTATAGCTGAAACATATGAGATCTCCTTCATCCTTTTCAGCTTATCAGGTGTCCTAGGACACTAATTCTTGCTGAACTTTATGCCATGACGCATGGGTAAAAATCCCTTCTTGAAATCATGCATTGAGAACCTTCTCAATACCTTGTCTATATAGATGCTCTGACTTAGGCCCAAAAACCATTTAGTAGTATCTCTATATAGCTTGATCCCCAAGACATAAGCACCATCTCCTAAATCCTTCATTGCGAAACACTTCCCTAACCAAGCTCTTGCTTATTGTAAATTTGTGATGTCGTTTCCAATGAGCAATATGGCATCGACATATACCACCAGAAAGACAATCTTTGTAAGGACCTCTCCCGGGCAGTTAGACTAAAATCTGGGAAAATTCAAAATTTTTGAATAGTGACCAGATCGAGTCTGAACCTGACCCCTAGAGTTGTTTTGGACATAAGATGACGTTATTTTCGACCAAGCTAGGTTCAGGGCGACTAAAGACCACTTCGTGACCCATTCGGGGAAAGTTGACTTAGGTTGACTTTTTGTCGGAAAAGTCAACCGAGGACGTTTTGGGCGATTCTGGACTCATTAAGTCCCGAATCGCAAAACGGTCGATGCAGTATTCATAGTTAGCCCATTTTAAGTCACTCGGGAGATTTTGCTGAAATCTCGATAAAAGTGCCCGTTCGGGGTCCGAAACGTCCGATTTTGGGAAATCTAATCCGTTTTCGGTTGGTGGAAAAGGTGACCGATGTGATTGATGGGTTAGGTATCAAGGGGACAAGGAAGTGACTTGTTGTGTGTGGGGTTTAGTGATGTTGGGAAAGAGGAAAAAGGGTTGATTTTTGGGTTTTCATTTTATATAATTAAGTAATTAATTAAATAAAATGTGTTGTTATAAGGAGGGGGAGCTCCCATTTCATCCGAGAACAACCAAGAGAAAGAGAGGGAGAAGAGAAGAAAGAAGGAGAGGGAAAGAGAAAGAGAAAGAGAAAGAGAGAGGGAAGGAGAAGGAGGGTCCGGCCAAGCAAGGAGGATTTCCCGTCAATCCGTCCGTCGTTTCTTCGAGATTTCTTCGTATTCGGAATCCCGGCATCGAGGACTACAAGAGGTATGGTTCTCTTTTCGATTTGGAGTAGTTTGGTTCGTGGGTTTTAAGTAGAAATGTGTTGTTTTAAGTTTAGTTAGACACTAGAGATGATTAGGCATGTTTTAAGACAAATTTTGAACAAATTCCGGTGACCGGAGAGTCGCCGGAGCTCCGGCCACGTTGGTGGCTGATTCCGGTGGCCATGGAACGCTGACTCGAAGTGCTTCAACCTTCATCTTGTGAGTTTTTCCAAAGGAGCAACGGTTTGGGAGCTAGAAGCCCGGGAAGTGACTGAACCGCTGAATCTGTCCAGCCGGACGGACAATCTGTTTTGCTGCGGACGGAGCCGTTCCCGTTCGAACTTGGTTCCGAGCAAAACATGAAGTTTGTAGAGGACTGGCAGAGCTTCAACTTTCATGTTTACGAGTTTTCCAGAAGAGCTACGGATTTGGAGCTGCAAGTCCGGGAAGTGGACTGTTCTGCCGAATCTGTCTCTGGACAGATTCGAAGTGAATCCCGTAGCTCGATTTTGTTTCCCGAGAATTAATGTGGTGGCTTGTGTGGGGCCCACGAGCCCGGGGCTCGGGTTTTGTTAGTTCGGGTGGTCCCGGGTGACCCCCGAGTCGATGACTTGCGTATTTGATCATTTCCGGATTAAAATTTTGAAAGACGGTTTTTCCACCAATAACTTTAATTGAAGTATTTTAACGCTCGGGTGTCGGAATTCGATTCCGTTAATTGCATTGGTCTTAGAATATTATATGAGGAGTTTAGAAACAAGTTTCGTAATTTTCGGAGTCCCGAGGGTCAAAAACTCGTTTCCGGGCAGATTGGGTGTTTCGGGGAATGGGTCATTCCGGACCCATTTTGGCTACTTTGATTAATTTGAAGTGTGTCCAAGTGTTAGGCACTTGTTGGAGTACACTTGTAAATTTATTGCATTCGTTTCGGAGTCTGTTTGAGTTTTTAATTATTGAATATAATTATTAGTTGATATTGACGCTCGCGGGAAAGGCAAGGCGTGAATAGCTCGAGCGGGAGGCTAGGAGCGTACGTGGAGCTTTCCTAAGGTAGGGGGACATAGCTACCTAGACTATATGGCTTGATGCCTTTGATTGATTATATATGTGTGTATATATACGTGTGAGCATGATTTGGCACTATGGTAGTGGCGTGAATATGCTTGGTGTGATTATATGCGAATAGTGAGATTTGCATGATAATGTTGGGTGAATTAGTTTAGTATAACTCTGAACTGATTGTATGCACGGGATTGTGCCAGGTATTATATTATTTTCTTTTCAGACGATGATTTATTCCGTCTTGCACCTATTATGTTTTCTGCATGAGTATGGTGTGATACTTGTGTTACAGGTGGTGTGTAAGGTAAACCGAGTTGAGGGTGGATTCCCTTGATCGAGATCGGTTACCTTTATTTGTGGTAAGGGTCAACCGAGCTGAGGGTGGACTCCCTTAGTTGTGATCGGTTACCTTTATTTAGGTGTAAGGTAAACCGAGTTGAGGGTGGATTCCCTTGATCGAGATCGGTTACCTTTATCTTTGTGGGAAAGGTCAACCGAGCTGAGGGTGGACTCCCTTAGTTGTGATCGGTTGCCTTTATTTAGGTGTAAGGTGAATCGAGTTGAGGGTGGACTCCCTTGATCGAGATCGGTTACCTTTACCTAAGGGAGGGTGAACCGAGGCAAGGGTGGATTCCCTGGGCTGAAATCGGTTACCCTAGGGTGTAGTTAATTATGTTATACAACTACTTTTGCATTGTTATCATCTTGTGTATGTGCGATGTTTGAGTCTTGGAGGTAGCGTGTTCACCCCTACGACTTGTGCAGGTTATGGATGCGTTTAGATCTTTTGACTGGGAGCTTGGGGGCGTGTCGTGTCGACGTGTCTTTGCCAGTGGTGTTTGGTCGGCTGTTGTAGACTGTGTTGAGTCGTAACCTGTTTTGTTACTGCTTTTCATTATCCGGTTTATTTCTTTATTTTGTAAAACACTCGGTGAGGTGGCGTTATGCCTCACCATTATGGTATTTATTTATGAGTTACTTGCTTCATTTTCAAAGGATGTTTTGATGGAATTGTTTTAGAACTGGTTTATTTACTTGTATTTTATCGCGTGACGACTAAGATTCGGAGAACCGGATCTTGGGGCGTTACAATCTTACTCCCACTCGCCTTCTTATATACCCAAGGCTCATCTTCGTTTTTTATAAAACCGAACTTCTTAACGGATTTATCAAAACGAATATTCCAACTCTGAGAGGCCTGCTTCAATCCATAAATGGATTTCTACAGCTTACAAATCTTTCCCTTTTTCTTTGGATCGACAAAACCCTCAGGTTGTGTCATATACACATCCTCAGTGATATTCTTGTTAAGGAAAGCAGTTTTGACATCCATCTGTCATATCTTATAATCGTAATATGCATTTATGGCAAGAAGAATACGGATCTATTTGACCATCGCTACTGAAGAAAAAGTCTCGTCATAATCAATTCCATGAATTTAACGGTATCCCGTTGCAACCAGTCGCGCTTTATAGGTATGAGATTTGTCGTCCATGTCTGTCTTCACCTTCAAGACCCATTTGCAACCAATGGTTTTTACACTAGCGGTTGGCTCAACCAAGTTCCAAACTTGGTTATCCGACATGAATTGCATTTCCTCCCTCATGGCTCCCGGCCATTTCTCAGAGTCAGGTCCGCCTGTGGCTTCCGGAAAGGTAGCTGGATCATCTAAATCAACAACTTCTCTCCTTCAGATATGAGAAACTCATATTAGACAGGTGGTCGACTTGTTCTTTTAGTTTGCCTTCGACCTTCCGGAATATCAGCAAGAATTGATTTCATTACATTTACAGATAATTTCAGTAGATTTGGTTATGTCTACTTGATGAGATATAAGTCTGAAGCTTTTGACAAGTTCAAACAGTTTAAGACTGAAGTGAAATTATTGGGCCACACACATCGAAATGTATCAGGCCTAATATGTCACCCGTCCATTCACTTCCACCTGTGAAGGGCACCTTTGTCATTTTTCCCATTAAACAAGTTTCGCATCTTTCCATCAAACTGAATTTGAACGGACTTAAAAGACAACATTTATGAACTGTTGATATGCGCTTCACGTTGATGTGCCTTTAACGACAATGCCAAATTAGAGTTTGGTTTAAATTATTGGACTTAAACCTTTTTAGTATTAACATTATAGATTGAACTTGTGTTAGTGTTTTCAATATCCAATATATATAAACCTCTAACTTTATTAGCCGTACCATACTAAACATTATTGCAATAAATATCGAAAATCTCATTTCCAATAACAAAATTATAACCATCATTTTCCAACAAGGAAACAGAAATAATGTTCCTACTAAATGTAGGTACGCAATAAACATCATAAAGTACTAATACAAGCCCACTGGGCAAAATAAAGCTAATGGATCCTACAACAGTTGCAGCAACTTTGATCCCGTTGCCAACTCTCAGGTCCACTTTGTCTCTGCCCAAATCCCTTCTACCTTCCAACACATGCACATTAGTACAAATGTGAGATTTTGCACCAGTATCAATACCCATGAATCTAAAGTATAGAGATTAAGCTATATAAAAAAAATATCTGAAGACGTGGACCCTATACCCTTCCGCTGATCATCCTGGAATTTCTTGCAGTCCCTCTTCCAATGCCAAACTTCATTACAGTAGAAGCATGCGTCTACCTTCATCTTTGCCTTCCCTTTTCCCATAGGGGCCTTGTGAGGCGTGGGAGCAATGGGCATCCTCATCTTCCTGCTAGGTGCATGGAGGCCTTTCCCTTGTTTGCACCACCATTCGTGAAGTTGGTCCCCTTGTTCACCATGAGGAAACATCCTTGAGTTGGTTACTTGATGCTCCTCTCAGCAGTTACAAGCATACCATGTAACTCTAAGATGGTCTTATCCATATCATGCATATTATAGTTCATGATGAAACTACCTTATGCAAGAGGAAGGGATTGCATCACTATATCTGCAGCCATCTCCTTTCATATCTCAAGACCTAGTCTTGTCGGGTGATCGAGATATCCCTTCATCTTTAGGATATGAGGTGTTAGAGGTATGCCCCAGTCCAATATATAAGTGATCTAACGATGTAATGTTTTATCATCTTTCCGAATAAATAAATTGGCATATATTACTAATGTGTTATAGTAATATATCGAATGTAATTTGATCTATGTCATCACGTGTGTAACCACTAATAGTAGAACTGTAGATCAGAAAGATTTACATTTGATGAGTCCTTGATCAGATAATCTTCTTCTGAAGCGATCAGTATGAGACTAACTCCTTGTGATCATGCTCTACTGATCATGGCAAAGTGCGTGCCGGAGTTATATCATAGATACCATCAGGTCGATGATATCGGACAACCCGATTGTGAGTATACTGCATAGATCCAGTCATGAGATACTCACATATCGTAGCTTGTCATTATGTCCTAAGACCAAGGAGTCTTTGTTTACACTGTGTAACGAATACCTAAGTTTGACCTAGTCTAACATTATCTGTAAAAGGGTAACTATAACGACTTCGATTGGCTTTGATATTTATTGCACTAGTGAACTTGAAAGGTGTCTGAGGGATTTATCACTCATACTTCGGTATGAGAAAGATATCCGTTTAGGCCACTTGATGAGTATGACTCAAGGAATAGCACGGCCGTGCAGGTGATACCTTAGTATCAGTTTTCAGTCATCTCAGATATCAAGAAACTGTGATTGATAAATTAGGAGGACCATTCTATGCCTATTGATCAATCTGGATATCGGTTTGATAAAAGAACAGTGACATGTACGATAACAGGTTAAGTCGAATAATCGATAATCACGAAAATTGGGTAATCATAATGTCTTGCTAGAGACCACTTATGATGGAAAGGGTAAAATAGTAATTTTACCAGTCTGCCAATTGTTCGTGAGCCTAGAGGGTCACACGCATTAAGCACGATACATGACAACAATTATGGATGAAAATTGAGAACGATTCGGTACTTTTCTGGCCTAAGGTTTTAACCAGACGGTTGAAGAAATCAATTGGAGGAAATTAAACCGTATTGTCTAAACCGAAATTATAACTCAAGTTAATGAGTGTAATTTGGGTTTTAGTTAAACGGGCTTAAAGCCCATTTAGAGATTCAAGAGATGAATGGGGAAGAAGTGCAAATAGGAGTATAAGAAGGGTAGATATGCAATTATTAATTTGAAATTCAATTTTATATCAAATTAAAATTCCAAAATATCTCCCATTATTTTCTCCAACCATTTGCAACTACTCCCCTCATCTTCTCCCTCTCTTGGCCGATTTCTCTCTCCCTCTTCATCCACCATTTTTGTCAAGCTTCTCAAGAACATTCATATCAAAAGTGTGAGAGAAAACCTTCTTCGGTTGTGGTGCTTGTGTGGACCTAATAGAGAAACACTAAGCTTCTGTTTTCATCGATTAATAGAGGTATTTTTCAGATTCAAAAAGTTGATAGCATGTTGAATTTACATTAAGATCCAAGTTTGCATCGATCACCATGGTTACATAACTTCCGCTGCATGAAATTTATCGAATGGAACCCATGGTGATCTCTTTCAGTGGTATCAGAGGATGGTTGTTATGTACTTTTTCAACATGTTTAATTCTCATTTTTTTTTGAGTTTATATGTTCATCACCTTAGCCTGCATGTGAATTGAAATTTTTTTCAGATTTGATTGATTTTGGAAAATTGGAAAATATTTTTTTTTGGTGTTTCGGGTTAGCCATGGCTGACCAGGGTCGCCTACGGGCGACCATCGACGCTGCCGCGGGCGACTACGGGCGACCACGGTCTGCCCTCGCGGGCCACCATGGTTGCCTCGCGGGCGACCAGGGTCTACCCTAGGGGTGACCATGGCTGCCCTCGCGGGCTACCATGGTCGTTCCCATGGTCGACCACGGTCAGCCCCGCAGGCGACCTCGGCAGCCCTCGCGAGCCACCGTGGTTGCTTCCACAGGCGACCTCGGTTGAGTCGGTTCAGCTCGACCATATTCGAGTTGAACTGGCTTGTTCACGAGAATAATTTGAGACCCTAAAAAAATTTAATTTTCAGATTTGGTTCAATTTCGATAAACCAGCGAGAACCGGTTCAAAATTCAATTAATTAGTTAAATCGTCCGGTTTCGATAAACCAGAATTTTTCCACACTTAAGAAAGATAAAATTTGGAAAATTTATTTGTTTGATAAGCATGTTGAGTATTCACATGATCTTTGATAACATTGTGTTTTCGACATGATTTTGGAGGTTTCCATGAACTTCTTTTGGAGGTTTCCCTCCATCCAGCCCAACATTATGCAGGCTACATTAATGGAGTCGCTAAGATGTTTTTGGAATGCATCTCTAAAGGCCCTTGTTGCACCCGCTACTGGTTCCTCGGGGATTGCATTATCAAGGACATAATGCTTGCACTCATGCTTGAGGACTATCCTCAAATTTCTGTTCCAGTCTAGAAAATTCACTTTGTTGAGCTTGTTCTTATCCAATAAGGGCCTCAACGAGCTACTCGTATGTGTTTTGGTATTTGCCATTTTATCTACACGGAAAAATAAATTTAATCAGTTGCTATTTAAATTTAAATGAAGATCTAAATTAAACCACAACCATTCAAATCTAATCCCTAGAATCTGAATCAGGATCCCTGATTCACTCGATTGAAGTGAACGAAAGTTCACCGCTCCAATCGAGCTATGTAGGTAGGACACCCATCCGATTACATCAAATGTAATTTCTGGCTAGGGTAAGTACGACATGCCCTATCTAATACCCTAGGACAGACCTGTCTGACAATCGTAGTCAAATCTACTAAACCTCAACTATGACCTAGTTCTTATGTGGCTACTACGCGAAGGCGCACGTACCCACATAAAACTTCCCAACCCATCTAACACGCATCCCCATAAATGCTACCCAAAGGCGCACCCACTCATGGGACTGGGAGCTAGGCTGAGTGTTGAGATTTGGACGGTATCTCACATGACTTGAATTAACTAGTGATGAGGTTGTGTTTATATTCCCTGATTGTATCCAAAACAATCTTACTTGAACCATCAACTACATCCAATGCAATAAATGGTTCAATTACCGGTTTACATGCAATTTGTGATCAATTTCCAATTTTAATCTTTGCATGTGGGTGATAGTTTATCATAAATTCCAAATAATAAAATGAACTAAAGCATAAATTTATACATATCCAATGCATACAAATTTAAATGTGCACAGTATAGCCCTTATTAATTCGGTTCTCATAAGGTCGGTCTATGAGAACCGACGGTCACCCTAAGTGTAAGGAATAACAAAAGGTCCTAAGAGACTATCTGAAGGGACTCCCACCAACTCCAAGTCGATGCTTCATTCGCCAAGACTGTCATCCGATTCTTCATCCTTCTCGAATCGAGGTAACCATTACAAGAGATACACAGTTCACAGACCGGATAAAATAAATAACAATATTGAAATTTAAATAGCGGTTACACATACCACAAAATTAAATTACAACTTAAACCCAGCGATTCGCAAACCGCAAATAAAGCAGTAAATAAATAAACATTCAATAAGTCTAAAGGGTTATACCATGCACCATGCAATTCAACACATTATACAACATGTTATCAATCAAACAAATTATCAAAAAATGATGCAATTTTCCCAATTTTATCTCGCCTATATATTGAGATCCGGTTTATCGAAACCGGACCAAACTGAAAATTTATTTGTCTGCGAACCGGTTTATCTTGTTTGATTTATCTAAACCGGACAGTTTTGAAAATCTGCAAAAGAACACAGCCACGGTCCGTGATCCTGTCACCATTAGAAGGTCATAGTTTGTGGCCGTGGCCATCCAATGGCCACGTTCCAGGCGCCACGGGGTCCGCTACGGACCCGTGGCCATCTAATAGTCACGGTCTGTGGCCGTGGACATCCAATGGCCACTCCCCGTCCTTAGCGTTGCCACGATTTTGGGGCCAATTGCCACAAGGAACTTGCTGTGTTCGATCAGATTCTCAAAAATAATTTTTCTGTATTGATTTCGGTCAAAAAAATATAGAAAAATTATTTCTAAGTAGATCCTATCATGAATTAAATTTTCCCAAAATCAAATATGCATATAACCTTAATCAAGCATGCAAGAAGGCTCTGATACCACTGTTGGGAACCGAGGGGTCCAAATCAAGCAACGGAAGCATAAATTAATCTCGTCCCGTTATGTGATCATGCAAATTACTAGATTCGATTGAGCGGGGAATAAAAAAAGTATACCTTTTTCTAGTCGAATCTGAAACACACGCGATGTATGTTCTCCAAGGTATCCACAAAGACGTGTTGGTTCTAAACAAGGGATTTATTGACCTACTAGAATCAATAAACCCTCTGTGATAATTTCGGCAGAATAACGGCGTATTTCGTTTTTGTGTGTATCATAATCCCAAAATAGGATATATTTATAGGCAAATCGTATAGTTTCAAAGAGACTGTGCGTGCGTCGCAAGGGACCTCGCCATGGGGCCGTGTTGAATCTCGGCACCGCCGTGTTCCTTTATGAGCCGCTACGGGCCCATGGCCAAACCCTAGGGGCTCGTGGCGTTGTCACTGCCACGAGCACGTGACCAACGTCCTAGTTTGGCCATAGCCCGAGGTGGTGTAATTGCCACGACCCTGTGCCCCAAACCCTAGGTTTTTCCACGGTTCATGGCACTCACATGGCCACGGTCCATGGCCGACTTGCCTTTGTCGTATCTCCTCAACTGTCCTCAGTAGACGTCCTTTGTGTGTAACCCTTTAGGCTCAGTTCCCGTTGGTAGATCGGCGTGAAATCTCATTTCACCCTATCCATTATAAGTGGCATCTAATAAGACATTATGATTACCCAACGTACATGATTATCGATGATTCGACTTAACCTCATGTCGTCTATGACACTATCCCTTTGACACTAGATATCCTAATTGATCGTAAGGCATAGAGTTGTCATCCTTATTTAATCAATCACTGTTTCTTGATATGTGAGATGACTGAAAATGATACCCCGTATCGTCAACATGGCCATGCATTTCCTTTCGCTCATACTCATCAAGTGGCCTAAACAGAGATCGTGCCCATATCGGGGTATGAGGGACAAATCTTTTAGTCGTGTTTCTTATCACTCATGCAACCCTTCCCTAAGTCAATCATAGTCGTTATGACTACCTTGTTACAGGTAACATCAGGCGTATGTAAAACTCAAATGTTGACTACATAGTGATCACAAAAACTCTTTGGTCTAAGAATACAATGACAAGCTACGACATCTGAGTATGCTCATGAAAGCATCTATGCTCCATACTCAGATGGGGTCGTCCTATATCAGTTTCCAAATAATATCTATGATCTAACTTCGGCAATCTCATTGCCAATGATCAATAGAGCGTGATCATAAAGAGTCATCCCCATACTGGTCGCTTCTGATAAAGCTTAACTGACCAGTGGCCTGTTAAATGTGATCTGTACAGATCTATAGTTCTACTATTATTGATGACACACTCAATGATATGGAAGAAATCACATTTAACATATTACTACAACACAATATTAATATAATGCCGATTTTATTTCATTATAAACGATGATAAAACTATTACATACTACTTTTTATTGGAGTATGGCACAAATCCTACAATAAGAGTCCAACCTCTATGGATATACCCTTCTCTCTCAATTTTCAGTTTGTTTGTTTGTCTGTTTTTTTTGTTTTTATTTTTAGTATATGAAAAGACCTTTACGCCCCTAAAATTTAATTTTATAATTGAGTACAATTGTTAACAGTGTTTACTGATGGAATATCCAAAATAATTAACAGTGTTTACTAAAGTAAGAAGATAATAGTAAGGATACCACACAGTCAAAAAACTAAGTTAGTTATACTAAAAGATAAATGAGTGATACTTGAGTATACTATGTAGGGTTTTGGAGCGTTCTAGATCGTCGAGATAGCGGAAGCAATAAAAGATAATCTACTCCAAACCTTGTCCAAGAACATTTAAACCATTAAATCCCAAAGCAAAATCTATTCCACAAGATGTTTACCTTTAAGTCTTGTTTGAATCGATAAAGAAGAACGTTCGGATCTTCTTCTCTAAAGCTAGTCCGCACCAAGAGGATGATCTTCAAGATCCTTCACTTAATTGCCTACTAGAACAATTAAATGAAGAACAAGAGAGCAAGATGATGAAGAGGAGAGGGGTGGACGGCCACAATGAGAGAGAGAGAGGATTTTTGTGTGTTTTGTGACTTAATGAATTAATGAATTAAAGTCTTGCATTATAATTCATCACCCAACTCACAAGTATGGGTTAAAAGTGATTGGTATGGGCTTAAAGGTGCTTTAACCCATACCCCTTAAATCACTCACCTCTTAATCCACAATCACCAACTAAGCATGGCATTGTGTGGCCCCCACAATGGCCCCACCAAGTGGGCCGGCCATATGGCCTTATTGGGCCCTTATTGGGCCGGCCATGAGGCTTCATGGGCCGAGCCCAATGGGCCCTCCCGTGTTGTCTCATGCCGCGTCCAAAAGTTGCCCGACCTTTTTGTCGTTACTTATCAAACAAAGTCCGACGCGATATCGACGAAAAACTCAATTTCTCTCGATTCGCTAATTATTCTCTCAAACCGAACCTATGGCACAAAACCTCCAGTTTTGTCCATATACTTTTCCTTAAGAAACATCCATGTTTCCTTGTCTCAAGTTATCCGTCTTGTATGTGTGTGACCCTCTAGGCTCATGCCACCGTTGGCAGATCAGCGCAAGACTCGCTCTTGCCCGATCCATCATAAGTGGTCTCTAGTAAAACATTATGATTACCCAAGGTGCACGATGATCGATAATTCGACTTAACCTTTGTGCGTACAAGTCACCATCCTTTTATCTCTAGATATCCCAATTGATCTCAAGGCATAGAGTCGTCTCCCTTGTTCAATCAATCATTTTTACTTGATATGCGAGATGACTGAGAAATGATAACCCGTATCATTTGCATGGCCATGCTTTTTCTTTCAGTCAGTCTCCATCAAGAGGCCTTCTAACGGATATCTTTCCCATACCGTAGTATGAGGGATAAATCCCTTAGCCGTCTTTCGTGTCACTCATGCAACCCGTTCCGCCACCCAATCATGCCCTTTATAGCAATTCTTTTGCAGAAAGCGTTTGGCGCAAGTTAAAGCCGTACGTTCATTGCATAGTGATCACAAAGACTCCTTGGTCTAAGGACGTTGTGACAAGCTATCGCATCTGAATATGTTTATGGCTTAATCTATGAAAACACTATTCAATGCGGGTCGTCCGATATCAATCACCTCATGATATCTATGATATGGTTCCAGGATCCCACATCCTTATGACAAGTAGAACTACGTCATTAAGAACCATCCTCATATTGGTCGCTTTTAAGGAAGCATAGGTTGACCAGGGACTCGTTAAGTGTGATCCGTACAGATTTATGGTTCTACTACTTTAGTGGTCATAAATCAGATCATGCTTAACATATTACTTCAACACATAAGTAATATAAAGCCGTTTATATTTATACATTACAAACGATGATATTTGAACATAGACGTTTACAGGCTAATACCAATTGGACTAGGGCACAAATGCTATCATACTATAATGTCATTTCCCCAAAATTATATATGGATACTTTCTTCTGATAATAAATATAAAAATAAAGTAATTAAAAAAGTTAATGGAGTTTAATGAAATTGACATAGAGAAAATGAAGGATTAGAGGTTTCTCGTAAACATTTTTAAAATTATTATATTTATTATTCAAGAATGGAAGTAATTAGGTTTGGTAGATGTTTATGATATACCCCTAAAAGCGTAGGGGTTAGTATTTATTGCACAAATGATGTATTGATTTAGGCTTATGGACTAACACTCTCAATTTCACATCCTGCCACTCGACTCAAAGACTATCTTCTTGCCTAAACATTAGTGTATCAAACCTTACCATTATTCAATACGGTTGTAGGGTCCTTATTGTCAATCCCGAGATTACTTACCAAAAATCCACACGAATATGACCAACGACCTCTCAACCGAGCTCGTTGAGCTCTCTCCCCCCTCTCAGGTCGATACTTTGCGCGCCCTCAAAACCATAGGAATCCTAAGTTCACCAAACAACCTCTGTTGTCTTCCTGGTCGCTACTGTAAACCAACATTTACTCAGCTCCCAAGTTCATACAACAATCTCATTGAGAGCCTAAGCGCTACCGACTCGGCCCATTGTGCTCGAAATTTTTGTGGCGTTCGTCCAAATTATTGACAGGATTTTCGCAACCCATCGTGATTTCATTTGATCCATTCTAAACTCGAAGGTTCTCCACACGAAAACGTCGTCTCTATCCGAACCTTTTCGATAGACGGTCCGCATAAGATTTGGACTCAAACGAGTTCATATCACCTCCGATGTTCGCAACCCCCAAAAAAGGCACACGATGATGACCCCGGTCTCTTTTAGCTCCTCTGACCTAGATCATCGATCCCCGACCTGCTTGTAAAATCGGTCTGCCACCTTCAACCCAGCAAAGCCAGCCCAATCAACGTTCGACCTATCAAGTCCATCCGCACCTCTAGGAGCTTGCGGAGCCAAAGACGTAAGCCTTGGTGGCTAAGCATTGCCACCTCAGCATATCTTATCTTCAAGAGACGACACATCTGGAAGGACGGAACAGATAATTGTATATTATTTAGGGTAGGATCCTAAATCAAGTCGTAAGTTCCTGTCCCAATCCAGATAGTTTGTACCATTCAGCTTACCCTTTTCCAGGATATGCCTCAATGACAAACTGTTCGCGTTTGTTGAATTATTCGCCATTAATCTGAACGATGAAAGTAAATTTAATCAGAAAGTTGAATAAATTTACGAATGTCCTAAATAAACTTCAACCATTCGATTCTAAGTTAATAGAATCTAAAACCAAGACCCATGATTCATGAATCGAAGTACGCTAAGGCGCACCCCTCCGACTCACTTATTTAGGTAGGACATGCATCCAATTACAACCAATGCAATTGGGTCCAATTACAACCCGTGTAATTTTTTGCAAGGGTTTGTGCTATTGCACATGGCTTACCCTTTCTGACACCCTGGCTCGAACCTGGTCGAGAATCGCAGTTAAGTCAACCAAATCAAGTATGTTTAGTTCGATAGAGAGGCACACGACATCTAGATAGACATTTCGCAAACTTCTATAGAGCGCACTTTCGAAGATGCTCCGCTAAGGCGCACGACATCAACAAAGTGGAGAACTATACAAACTTATGATTTTTGATTGGTGTCTTACCTGACTTAAAATTATTTGTGATCGGTAGAGTTTAAATCAATTATGTTTGATACAATTAGGAATTCGTCATCAACAACCCATGTTGTGACGATTCTAATTAATCTCACATTATCTTCTTCGAAACCGTCATTTACAACCCGTGCAAAGACGTTTTCAAATTTGAACACATCCATCACAACCCGTGCGACGATGGTTCACAATGCTTTTAATATGCAAACAACTAATCCGGTTTTAATCTTTGCATGTTGGTGATAGCTTAAACTAAAATAAGCCAAGCATGCTCGCAATTAAATTTATCATTCAAATAAATTCTTGTATGCACCAAAAAGTTTAATATGCAAAAATAGCCCAAGATTAAGTCCTGAGTATTCTATGAGACGAAGACTCCATCAGCTCTTCTCGTCATCACCACTTAAGGCCACTCCCACTAGCTCATGGACGTCCTCCAAGATTGTCACCATTCTCGGTTTTGCATCCTTCTCGAATTGAGCAATTAATTACAATTAATAATCGATTCGTAGACCCGATGAAAAAATAATAACACTTTATCACTGGCGGTTCGCAGCCCGCATAAAAGAATAATTACACGCTACAATCTAACAGTTCGCAAACCGTTTTAAAAGCGATAAATAATTAAACGCTCTATTGGACTATCTATGCACCATGCATATCAACTCATCACACAACATGTTATCATACAAGCATGTTGTCAAACAAGATGCATTTCCGGTTTCAATTTTCATGTCCAAGTGGCTCAGTCGGGTTTATCGAAACTAGACCTTTTCGAAAAATTGGTTTATCGAAACCATTCAAATCTAAAATTTTTCAAAACATTGGATTGCGGGTTTGTGCCACGGATCAAACACTGTGCAACAAACCACCAAGGCCCAAACCAAATGGGCCGAAACCCATTTGGGCCGAGCCCCTACGCACCGACGCGCTAGGGTTTGGCAACCCTAGCCGTCAGGCCTCCAACACCGTCAACAGCCCGAATCTTGCAAATGCCAGGGCAGGGGCGGGGTGGACACATGACCATGACCATCTAATGACCACGGCCCAGCCCAGCTCCGGCAAGCCGCAGCCCCCGTTTGGTCCCCTTTTCCAGCTCCCCGAGAGTCCCGTTTCCGGCAACCCGACAAATCCAATTTTTTTCGAAAATTTCCAGATTTGATAAAATGGTTAAAACTTCATTCTCACGGCATATAAAATCCATAAACAAGAAATAGACATATTATAAGAACATGACAAACAAATAAACACCAAAATCGATTTAAACGAATATTTAAGAGGGTAACCGTCATTTGATACCACTGTGGGAACTTTAGGGCTACCAAGAACACCATGGCAAAGGAAGCAACAATATATAAACCCCAAAAACTTTCCAAGAACATCAAACCATTAAATCCCAAGGCAAAACCGAAATCACAAGTTTACCTTCGGTTGTTCGAATCGGTTTTGAAGAATACTTCGGATCTTCAACTCTAGCCAAGTCTACACTGATAAGACGATCACTAAGGGATCCTACACTCCTCTACCTACTAGAATAGAAGAGAGAGAAAGAGAGGGGAGCAATGGTAGAGGCTCGGCCGAGAGTAGTGTTAGTGAGAGAGAGAGAGAGAGAGCAACTCAAGAACTTGTGTGATATTTTGTGAGTTGTGTGGGTAATGATGTTTATGAAGTGATGTGTATTGGGTTAAGGGAAAATGATGATGGTCATTGGGTGGCCTCCATTAAATCACACTTACCCAACAAGATTAAGATAATGTGTATCTAGTCATCATCCACTTAACCAAAGTTAGTGGAGAAAGGGGCCCACCCTTTGCTCCACTATTGGGCCATTGTTGGGTCGGCCACTTAGGGCCTCGTGGCACGAAGTCCAATGCTTCAGCCATGAGGTCCCTTGCCGCGTCCAACTAACCCTAGAACTTATCGTACAAAGTCCGACCCGACATCGAGAAAAGATTTAGTCTTTCTTGATTCGCGTGTCACATTCAATTACACATATCCATGGCCCAAAACGTCCAGTTTTCCCTATGCCTCTCTCTTGAGTATCGCCGACCTTTCCTTGTCTCTCATAATCCATATCCAATGTGTCTGATGTTAAAGTTATGCCCCATTCCAATATAAAAGTGATCTACAGATGTAATGTTTTATCATCTTTCCGAATAAATAAATCGGCATATATTACTAATGTATTGTAGTAATATATCGAATGTAATTTGATCTATGTAATTATGTGTTTAACCACTAATAATAGAACGTAGATGAGAAAGAATTACATTTGATGAGTCCATGATCAACTATGCTTCTTTATGAAGCAATCAGTATGAGACCAACTCCTTGTAATCACGCTCTACTGATCATGGAAAATTGCGTGCCGGAGTTATATCATAGATACCATCAGGTCGATGATATCGGACAATCTGATTGTGAGTATGCTACATAGGTCTAGTCATGAGATACTCACAAATCGTAGCTTGTCATTATATCCTAAGACCAAAGAGTCTTTGTGTACACTGTGTAACGAATACCTAAGTTTGACCTAATCTAACGTTATCTGACAAAAGGGTAGCTATAACGGTTTCGATTGGCTTGGATATTATCTGCATTTTGAACTCGAAAGGCGTCTGAGGGATTTATCACTCATACCTCGGTATGAGAAAGATGCCCGTTTAGGCCACTTGATGAGTATGGCCAAAAGAATAGCATGGCCGAGCAAGTGATACCTTAGTATCAGTTTTCAGTCATCTCAGATATCAAGAAACAGTGATTGATAAATTAGGATGACGATTCTATGCATATTGATCAATCTGGATATCGGTTTGATAAAAGGACAGTGACATTTACGATAAAAGATTAAGTCGAATAATTGATAATCACGAACGTTGGGTAATCATAATGTCTTGCTAGACACCACTAATGATGGAAAGGGTAAAATAATAATTTTACCTGTCTTCCAACTGTTCGTGAGCCTAGAGGGTCACACGCGTTAAGCACAATACATGAAAAATAAGCATGGATGGAAATTGGGAGAATCCGGTTTTCAGTTTAGTCAAATTGAAAACGATCTAGTTGATTTTTAGCCTAGGTTTTAACCAGACGGTTGGAGAAATCAAGTTGAGGAAATTGAACCGGTTTAGCTAAACCAAATTTGGAACTCAATTATATGGGTTTTAATTTGGATTTAGTTAAAAGGCCTTTAAGCCCATTTGGGGTTTTAATTCATTAAAGGGCAAGAGTGCAATTATGAGTTTAAAGGGGTGATATGTGTAATTATTTTATTTGAATTTTAAATCAGATTTTTTGATAATTATTTCACATAATTACACAATATCTCTTTCCCTTGTTTCTCCATAATTTTGGCACCCTCTCTCCCCTTTCCTCTTCAATTTCCGACCCTCCTATTGACCATCCTCCATTGCTTTTCTTGTTCATACTTCTCGAAACATCCATTAGCAAGAGTGTGAGAGAAAATCATCCGGTGATTGTTGTGCTTGTGTGCACTCGATATAGAAACACTATCTTGTGTTTTAGTCGATTATACAAAGGTAATTTTCAGATCATAAAGTTCATGAACATGCTGAGTTTTTCATTAAGATTCAGTATTCATTTCGATCACCATGGTTCAATTTAGCTCCGCTGGATGAAATTATTGATTGGAACCCATGATGATCCCTTTCAGTGGTATCAGACCATGGTTGTTATGATATTTATTCAATATTGTTGCTACGTTTAATTGTTGGCATAATTTTTTACCGCAAATGTAAGAAGTCGTGCAACATGTTACATGAGATGTGGAGCCTAGAGAAGGCTAAAAACAAATCTGCATTTGTAAGATTTTGCCCTTCTTTTCAAATCAAAGCCGATCCAGCAAATGGTTGGAACAAGAAGCGGGCGCATACCATCTACTTCAAAATTACGAGCAAAGATGCGTGTAAAGATGATCGCTCGAAAATTGTCAGCCTCAAAATCCTCGACAAACAAGCATGGAGTAATGACTCGAGGGGGAAAAATCGCAGGGGAAAGTTCGGCAGCACCTCAAGGAATAACAAGTTCACCTCAAGCTATCACACCAGTAGACACAACTCCCGACGTTGAGAAGGACGACGCTCAAACCGAATCTGCGAACAAAGAAGAGGAAGCCTCTCTTTCTACTCCGGCTCCAACACAAGGTAAATCTGCTATCCTCTCTGAAGAAAACACGGTAGAAGTAAGCCTGCCTGTAGAGGGTCTAGAAACCCTTGTTCCTGAAAGTCAAGGCACTAGCACCAAGGACCAATCCAGCCCCTCTAAGTCGACACCAGCACCAGATAAAACCTCTCTAAACGAGGACTTGCAGAAAGAAGAAAGCTCCCATGTCGCCCCGGACAGTGATTCAGGGCTTAATGAAAATCCGGAAGCTATTCCAGAAGTCACTCGACCTATAGAGGAACTTGTTAATATCGAAGACACAGTCGACACTGAGACTATGGAAAAAGAAGAAGCTGTGCCCAAAAGGGCTGAGAGAAGGAAGCTACCAACAAGAAGGTTGGTCGATGAAGAAGAAGAACCTCAAATACCGAGGAGATTAACCCCAAAGAGGAAAACCAAAGAGAAAGGAGGAGCATATGCTTCTAAACAACAAAAGAAGTCCAGAAGGAAGTCACTAACTTCTGTAGCAACATCTGCTCCATAAGAAGGGGAATCTGAAGAAGAAGACACCCAGATTGTGCTACCACATGTTAAAAAGGCAATGGGAGGGCAGAAACTCCCCAAGAATGTTCCGAAAGCTCCTACGGATAATGCCTCTTTCCACTCTGTAGACAATGCGGTTAAGTGGCAGTATGTGTACCAGCGCAAGATCTATCCAGAAAGAGAGCTTTCCACAGAGGCGCAGGGGATAAACTCGATCGTGGAACTTCTACGAAGAGCAGGCCTGACCAATATGGTCATAAACATTGGGCCATTCTACCCAGCATTGGTCAAAGAGTTTATTGTGAACCTTTCAAGCGAGTTTGATGATCAAGAAGACGCTGAATACAGAAAGGTGTTCGTTCGGGGAGAGTGATTCGAAGTATCTGCCTCAACCATCAATGGCTATCTCGGCAGAGAAGACCCAGAAGTAACTCCGGAAGTCCCGCACTTGAACAAAATGGCGGTCGAGATCACTGGAGGACGAAAGAAGGTCTGGCCCGTCAAAGACACCATTGCGGCTACTGAGCTAACTGCTAAATACTCAATACTCTACCGCATTGGCCTGGCAAATTGGGCACCTTCTACACATGGGTCGAGTATCAAAATCGAATTGGCTAAACTCATATACCAAATAGGTACGCAGTCTTCTCTTGATTTTGGCGCTTATGTCATTGAACATCTAGTCAAGCACGCCAAATCATGTGCTATCAAACTTCCTATCGGGTTTCCTTCATTGATCACCGGTTTCCTTCTCCAACAATGTCCTCACATTGTTCGAGAATCGGATATTCCGGGTAAGAAGCCACTGCCCCTTGCTATCAGCCTCAAGAACTTCGAAGGGAAGCAGTTGAAGGACCTCGGACTTCCCATGGCCAAAGCATCAGGAGCTGGTTCAAGCTCTCGACCTTCAGGACCAATTGGTACTAGGCTGGAGGAAGAATTGGTGGAGATGATCGATGATCTGGAGAAGTCAATTGCGATGCTATCAACCCGCAAAGTCGCCTGTGAAGCTCTGCTCAATGACCTCCGCTCTACTCCTGCTGCTGAAGATGATGTTGACGACTCCACGTCGTTTTAAGTATTTCTCTTAATTTGCTAT
This sequence comes from Geranium rotundifolium, assembly GCA_963920655.1. NCBI lineage: Eukaryota > Viridiplantae > Streptophyta > Magnoliopsida > Geraniales > Geraniaceae > Geranium > Geranium rotundifolium. The sequence continues at coordinate 17,658,822 of OY987317.1, read as the reverse complement.
TATAACTTTGTTCCAAACACTCTTAAATCCTCGGGGTATGTCCGAGTTATTTTCCGCACACTATGACCTTTTATTTCTGGATATTTGCTCATGTTTGAGCTGGATATTTGCTCATGTTTGAGCTGTTTATTTTGCTCATGGTGTGAGCTGGTTTTTACCCTGTTGTTTAGTCGAATTTCATTAGATGATTGCCTTTGGCAATATTGTTAGACAAACAGGGGGAGATATAGATAGGCTACGCCATAAGTTACGCCAGGAGTTACACCAGAAGTCACGCCGAAAACTGTGCATAGAAGTCGCCGCTCCAGAAGTCGCATCGGAAGTTGCTCTAGAAGCCACTCTAGAAGATAAACTAGAAGAAACACAAGAAGTCGCATCAGAAGTCACATAACTTGCTGTGTGCGTAACTGCCTCAAGGTGACGACGATGTGCCTGCTTGGAGAAAGAAGTCACATCACTTGCTGTGCGTAACTGCCACAAGATAAATCACTTGTTGTGCGTAACTGCCACAAGATGACAATGTGCTTAAAAAGGTGTTTGCCTAAAAAATTGCCAAAGAGGGAGATTGTTGCTACGTTTAATTGTTGGCATAATTTTTTAGTGCAAATGTAAGAAGTCGTGCAACATGTTACATGACATGTGGACCGACTTGTTGCGATACGGATTAGGAAAGAACTGAAGCTTTCCTATTTCGACGAAGCTTGGAGCGAAAGAAGAAAGGCGCCACGAAGACTTGGAGCGCAAGAGAGTGACGTCGACAAGTCAGGCGACTTCCAGCTGGCAGTTACACGTCACCAATAGGCGGCAACTCTACTTGCCTAATTTATTCAGGAAGTCAGAACAGGCAAGACGACTTCCAGCTGTCGTGGAAGGCGGCAACAACTTGCCTGACTTTCCTGTTCCTGGTCCGAGAAGGATTAGGAATGTAAGCTGCTATAAAAAGAACTTGACTTCCCATTAGCAGATCATCCGTTCTTGTTCAAACACTGCAAGATTTCTCAGAGCTCTTAACCGTGCACCATCGGCGTGTTGAGAGGCTGATTAAGATTCGCTAGAACAGGTTTTTGCTCCGATCAAACATTAAGTCGCAAAGACGAAGTGTTTGGATCGGTTAGGGTTTTTTTTTGTGATTGAAGATTCACAACTCCGTCAAGAAGACAACGACACCGAGCATAGGCTTGCTCGAAGGGTGGAATTGAGAGGATCTCAAAGACAGGGGGAGAGGCCCTTGGTCGAGGTTGTTCACGGTGAGATCCATAGTAGCTTAGGACAATAGCTTGTGTGATAGCTAGTTGGTGCTTGAAGTTGTACTATTGACTACCTAATAGTGAAAACCTTTCCACTGGCAAAGTGCCCCCAGACGTAGGTGCGGAGTCACCGAACTGGGTAATCATCTCTAGTGTCATTATTATTATCTGTTTAATATTTTGCTTACAGTTTACGATTTAGGCAAGTAGTCGATACACAAGTTACGACTTTGTGTTTGACTTCTTGACTCGGCTACGATTCAGAATTTCAAATATGTTTATATCTTGAATTTTATTTTGTTCTTGAATTCATCACTTGAATATGCATGTAATTGAAAAAAAAATTCATATTTAATTAATTTTGAAAAAATTGCAATATTAATATTTTGGGTCTGTTTCGGGTTAGTTATGGCCGAGCCATGGCTAACCAGGGTCGAGACCCTTGGTGGACCATCAAATGCCCTAGGGCAGACCATGGTCGGCACCAAGGGCCAACCAGGTTGCCCATAGGCGACCATGGTAGCCCTGGCGGGCCACCATGGTCTGCCCATGCGGGCGCCCATGGCACCCTCGCGGGCCACTATGGTTTCCTCGCGGGCAACCACGGTCTGCACTAGGGGCGACCATGGCAGCCCTCGCAGGCCACCATGGTTACCTCGCGGACAACCAGGGTCGGCCCTAGGGGCGACCACGGTCAGCCCCGCGGGCCATCACGGCAACCCTCGCGGGCTACCGTGTTTGCCTCCGCGGGCGACCTCGGTGGGCCAGTTCGCCTCGACCAGATTCGAGGTGAACCGGCCGGTTCGCGAGAATTTTTAAAGCCCTAAAATTTTATTTTTCAGATTTGGTTCGGTTTCGATAAACCAGCGAGAACCGGCTCAAAATTCAATTAATAAATCAAACCGTCTGGTTTCGATAAACCGGAACTTTTCCACACTTAAGAAAGATAAAATTTGGAAAAATTTTTTGTTTGATAAGCATGCTGAGTGATCACGTGATCTTTGATAACATGATGCTTTCCAAATGATGTATAGCTAAGCCCTCTAGACTTGTATTTTAATTTCGGTTTTGCAACCTATGTGTTGCTAAGTTTTGGGTTGTAGTAAATACGGCATGCGTGTAGTGATTCGTAATTTATTTTGTTTTACATAAAATTGTAATTACGAAAACTGACGCAAGAAGCAAGTCAAGAGGAAGACTCGAAATTTGGAGGAGGCTCGAAGCCAGTAGGAGTCCACAAGAATGGATCAAGTCTGGTCCTTGAAGAAGGGCATAATCAGTTTTGCAAGATTCTTAGGAACTTAAGATGGGCTTAGTTATGCATAGTTTACCGTTACATTTATATCTATGAATGTATGATAGTTTTAATATGCAAGTTTATGTATGATTAGCTATCACCCACATGCAAAGATTAAAACCCGATAATTAATCATACTTGCATGTAACCTGATAAGGGATCATCTTTGCATGGATTTGCAATTGATTATTCCAGATTAAGATTGTATCGATATACAATCAGACAGTAATAATTCACTTAAAAGCAAATAATTACAAGTCAAGCTTGATACCATCCAAGTTTGGGCACTCAAAAGGGCTTTGAGCCTATAGATGTCGGTACGCCTCCGCGTAACATTCATAGAGGAGAAGTCTGGATGAGATGGGCAGTTTTATGTGGGTGCGTGCGCCTCCCCGTAGTAGCCACATTAGTTCTGTTCATAGTTCAAGCTTGGTAGACTTGTCTACAATTGTCAGCTAGGGCTGACCTAGGGTATCAGTATAGGGTATGTCGTGTACTTTTAGTACAGACCCTATTAAGGAACTATATAGTTTTGTAGATGGATGTATTCCTACCTTGACGCTCTCAATTGGAGCAGCGAGCCTCCGTTCACTTCAATTGAGAGTATGATAGGATCCTGGTTCAGATTCTAATGTTAGAATCAGACAAGCGTTTTATAACTAAATCTCCAACTTGAATTATAAATAAATTTTACCATGTAGAACTAAAAGGAAAACACAATACAAAGGAGTAATAGCGCACTGAGAGTCCAGACTTAGGACAGACTCAAAGGCATGAATTACTCAGATTGGAATAGAAACTTGAGGCTTATACTCAAACATGAACGCAAGTAGTATATCCTTACCAAGGAACCTCCTGCTGAGCCACCGCTGAACGCCGCTAGGGCACTAAGGATACTTATCAAAGTTCTTTAGTAACCAAATCGACGTGTCATGCATTATGGTTGACAGTAAGATGCCAGAGGTGCAGAAGCAGTTTAGGAACGTTTCAGATGACCCTCATACCTGTAAGGCAGAGGTCAAGGAAATGTTCATGGAGAAAGCTCGTGTCGAAAGATATGATACTTTAATAGAACTTAACTCCTGCAAGCTTAATGCTGGAGCCCTGTTAGTCCCCATGTCACGAAGATTTAATGTCTTCAGGAACATCTAACCAGACTCGGTTTTGATGATCAGGTGGAAATAGCTGCGGATTTTATGTTGCAGTCACTTCTAGATACATATAGTGATTTCATAGTAAATTACAATATGCATGACATGGATAAGTCCTTAACAGAGCTTCATGGGATACTTGTGACCACTGAAAAGAACCTCAAGGGCAAGACCAAGGAGGTCCTTATGGTCAACAAGAAGGTCAGCTTCAAGAAAGCTGATCAGGGTAAGGGTAAAGCTCCTAAGCACCTTGCAGGGCAGATCAGACACCCCAAGCGTCCAAAGGTTCAAGCAGCTCCCAAAGCTGCTATGAAGGCTAGGGAAAAAATGGAGGAGGTCTGCTATCACTGCAATGAGCCAGGACACTAGAATAAGGGATTGTAAGCAATACAAGGATCATGTGAAGAAGAGTGGGTATCCATGTCTTCAGGATCAGATATTTACGTTGTTAAGCTTAATTGCTATAATGTAAATAAAAAAGGACTTAAATTTGATGATTTAAACCAAGTTATAATCTGGCATTGTCATTTAAGGCACATAGACGAGAAACGCATTTCAACACTTCACAAGTGTGGACTTTAAGTCTGTTCGAATTCACTCAAACTGAAAGATGCAAGTCTTGCCTGATAAGTGAGTAATGCATTTCAACACTTCACAAGTGTGGAATTTTAAGTCCGTTTGAATTCACTTAAACTGAAAGATGCAAGTCTCGCCTAATGGGCGAAATGACAAAGGCACCTTTCACAGGTTTATGTGAAAGGCGAGTGACTTGTTAAGTCTAATACATTCCGACGTATGTGGACCTATGAGTACTCTGGCCAGAAGAGAGTTCAACTAATACTTGACTCTAGAAACGGCCGCATTCATTTTGAATCGGGCTCCGATGAAGACAACAATAGTACACCTTGTGACAGTCATCTGTCTCCCATTACTGTGGATATCTGCGCCTCCACGTAGTAGCCAAATAAGAGCTGGACCAGAGTCACAGAAGGTACACCACATGACACTCATTATGACTCCCGTTACCATGGGTGCGTGCGCCTTCGCATAGTATTCATTGGGATGGGAGCGGGATGAGATGGTCAGTTCTATTTGGATGCGTGCGCCTTTGCGTAGTAGCCAAATAAGAAATGGACCATAGTCATATATGGTGTAGGAAGCATCCTAGTATGTTTTTTCTAAAGAATTGGGTAGCAGAGATGCAGGCATCCAAATTAGACAAGTGTGTCTTCGTAAGGTATCCTTAGAAAACTAAGAGATACAACTTCTACATACCCAGCGAGTACAAAGTTTTTGTTGCTCGAAGAGTGGTATTTTTTGGAGAAATATTTTATTTCCAAATTAGCTAGTGGAAGTCCTGTGCATCTCGAAAAAATTCGAGAGGGTACAGAACAGCCTGAAGCAATTCAGGAGCCTGCTATGCAAGATGTAGAAGTACTGGAGCCTCAGATGGTCGTAGATGAAGAATCAGTCCCTAAAGAAATTCCAGATGGTCCAGGGAGGTCTGAAAAATCTCGTCATGTTCCAGACAGATATGGCTTCACAGCCACTGAGGGAAATAACTTGATACTGGTGGATCAGGATGATCCATAAACCTTCAGACAAGCTTTGGGTAGTCCAGACTCCGAAAAATGGCACAACGCCATGAGTGAAGAAATGAAATCCATGTATGACAACCAAGTCTGGTGCTTGGTTGATCAAACCCCTGGGATAAAACCCATCGGTTCTGAGTGGGTCTATAGGATCAAGACAGACATGGATGGAAATCCTTAGACCAATAAGGCTAGGCTGGTTGTAAAGGGTTATCGTCAGATTCAATGCATGGATTATGATGACACCTTTTCACCAGTAGCAATGGTCGGTTTGATCCATATTATTCTTAGCCATAAGTATGGAAGATGGATGTCAAAACCCCTTGCTTATCAGGAACTTACTGGAGGGTGTGTGTATCACATGGCCTGTGGGTTTTGTAAATCCAAAGAATCCCGGAAAGATATGTAAGCTGCAAAGATCCATTTTTGGATTGAAGCAAGCTTCAAGGAGTTGGAACCTTCATTTTGATAAAGCTGTAAGGGAACTCGAGTTCATCAAAAACAAAAGTGAGCCTTGCGTACATAAGAAAGCGAGTGGGAATAATATTGTATTCTTGGTATTTATTCATCGGGAATGATATCCCGACCTTGCCACCAAAGCTTGGTTAGGGAAGCACTTATCGATGAAGGACTTAGGTGATGCTACATATATTGTAGGCATCAGGATCTCTACAGATCATTCCAAAAGGATTTTGGGCCTAAGTCAGAACATGTTGCTAAGCCAGAACATGTACATAGGTAAAGTGTTGAGAAGACTCTCAATGCTTCATTCTAAGAAAGGATTCATACCCATGCGTCATGGCATTAAGCTCAGCAAGCTACAGAATCCTAGAACTCCTGATAAGCTGAGCAGGATGAGTAAGATCCCTTATGCTTCAGTTGTGGAATCCATCATGTATGCCAGGATGTGCAGGAGACTGGAAGTCTCGTTTGCACTAAGTTGTACCAGCATATTCAAATCTAACCCCGGCCAATTACACTAGATTATTGTCAAGGGTCATCCTCAAATATTTGAGGAAGACCAAGGATGTATTCCTACTATATGGGGATGTAGATAGAGAACTAGCAGTCAAAGGACAAGTCGATGCTAGTTTTCAGACATATCCAGATGACTTCGAAATTCAGTCAGGATATATTTTGTGTTGAATGGTGGCGCTTTCAGCTGGATAAGGATTAAGCAAGCCAAATTTGTGAACTCTACAACGGAGGCTGAGTATATAGCTGCAACAAAAGCAACTAAAGAGGTCGTATGGATTAGAAGCTTTATGATCAGATTAGAGGCAACGCCGCGAGCGTCTGATCCGATAAGCTTGTCGTGAGACAACACAGGTGCCGTAGCTATTGCTCAAGAGCCCAGATTCCACAACAGATCCAAATATATACTCAGCATGCTTCACCTCGTGAGAGTTATCACATATAGAGAAGATGTGGAGATTAAACACTATTCGACAGATGATAATATGACCGATCCCTTGACAAAAAGGCTCAACCGAAGCCTAGGCATGAGGAACATGCAAGGTCTATGGGAGTAGATCAGAACTTAAATTGGAACCAGGGGCAAGTGGGAGATTGTTAGAGTTAGGCCCCAGTCCAATATAAAAGTGATCTACAGATGTAATGTTTTATCATCTTCCCGAATAAAAAAATCGCATATATTACTAATGTATTGTAGTAATATATCGAATGTAATTTGATCTATGTCATTATGTGTGTAACCACTAATAGTAGAACTGTAGATCAGAAAGAATTACATTTGATGAGTCCATGATCAGCTAAGCTTCTTTATGAAGCGATCAGTATGAGACCAAATCCTTGTGATCACGCTCTACTGATCATGGAAAAGTGTGTGCCGGAGTTATATCATAGATACCATCAGGTCGATGATATCGGACAACCAGATTGCGAGTATGCTACATAGATCTAGTCATGAGATACTCACAGATCGTAGCTTGTCATTATATCCTAAGACCAAAGAGTCTTTGTGTACACTACGTAACGAATACCTAAGTTTGACCTTGTTGGGTTCCCGGGCATCCTAATTACGTTCATGGCAGCGGAAGCAACCTATAAACCGCCCCTAACCTGCGCAAGATCGACTACCAAGTTAGATCCTTAGGAAATCGACTTTTCGGGTTTTACCAGAGTCTGCCCGGCAGAAAACTGAGACTTTGAAGCTCTATATCTCGAGCTACAGATCTCCAATTGCTTCGGTTCTTGTTGGAGGTTAAACCTCAGCTAATTCCCTACATCTTTTGTGTTTTGCTCCGAACCCAGTTCGGACAAGAAGACCTCCGTCTGGAGCAAAACATTTTTCCCGTTTCGCTGGACAGACTCTGCGGACCAGTCTGCTTCTCAGCCTTGTATCTCCCAAACCAGCGCTCTTTTGGAAAATCAGTATTTCCCAAAGGTTGTAGCCCTTGGAATTATCTTTCCAACACAGTCAGTTTCGGGTCAATCGGAGCTCGGACGAAGCGGCTATGGCTCACGCATTGTCGGTCGCCGGAACTGGACAATCTGGACAGTTTCTCCATTTTTCATTTAGTCTTCGTTGAATCGATAAAGAAGAACGTTCGGATCTTCTTCTCTAAAGCAAGTCCACACCAAGGGGATGATCTTGATGATCCCTTACTTAATTGCCTACTAGAACAATTAAATGAAGAACAAGAGAGCAAGAACAAGAGGAGGAAGAGTTGTGAGAGAGAGAGAGCTTGTAAGAGTTGTGTGATTCTTTAATTGATGAATGAATGCTAGATATTTCAATTCATCATCCAACAAGCATGGGTCAAAAGTGATTGGTATGGGCTTAAAGGTGCTTTAACCCATACCCCTTAAATCACTCACCTCTTAATCCACAATCACCAACCAAGCATGGTGTTGTGTGGCCCCCACACATGGACCCACCATGTGGGCCGGCCAAGTGGGCTTATTGGGCCCTTAACGGGCCCTTGTTTGGGCCGGCCATGAGGCCTCATGGGCCGAGCCCAATGGGATCGTCCGTGTGGTCTCATGCCGTGTCCAAAAGTCGCCCGACCCTTTTGTCGTTACTTATCAAACAAAGTCCGACGCGACATCGACGAAAAACTCAGTTTTCTCGATTCGCTAATTATTCTCTCAAACCGAACCCATGGCACAAAACCTTCAATTTTGTCCATGTATTGCTCCTCAAGAAACGTTAACGTTTCCTTGTCTCAAGTTATCCGTCTTGAATGTGTGTGACCCTCTAGGCTCATGCCACCGTTGGCAGATCGGCGCAAAAGATCTCTTTTGCCCGATCCATCATAAGTGGTCTCTAGTAAGACATTATGATTACCCAAGGTGCATGACGATCGATGATTCGACTTAACCTTGTGCGTACAAGTCACCATCCTATTATCTCTAGATATCCCGATCGATCACAAGGCATAGAGTCGTCACCCTTGTTTAATCAATCATTGTTACTTGATATGCGAGATGGCTGAGAATTGATAACCCGTATCATTTGCATGGCCATGCTTTTACTCTCAGTCACTCTCCATCAAGAGGCCCTTTAACGGATATCTTTCCCATACCGTAGTATGAGGGATAAATGCCTTAGCCGTCTTTCGTGTCACTCATGCAACCCGTTCCGCCACTTAATCATGCCCTTTATAGCAATCCTTTCACAGAAAGCGTTTGGCGCAAGTTAAAGCCGTACGTTCATTGCATAGTGATCACAAAGACTCCTTGGTCTAAGGATGTCGTGACAAGCTATCGCATTTGAATATGTTCATGGCTTAATCTATGAAAACACTATTCAAAGCGGGTCGTCCGATATCAATCACCTCATGATATCTATGATATGATTCCGGGATCCCTCATCCCTATGACAAGTAGAAATACGTCATTAAGACCATCCTCATACTGGTCGCTTCTAAAGAAGCATGTTTTGACCAGGGACTCGTTAAGTGTGATCCGTACAGATTTATGGTTCTACTACTTTAGTGGTCATAAATCAGATCATGCTTAACATATTACTTCAACACATGAGTAATACAAAGCCGTTTTATATATATATTACAAACGATGATAATGTACATAGACGTTTACAGGCTAATAGCAATTGGACTAGGGCACAAATGCATATTACTTCAACACATGAGTAATACAAAGCCGTTATATATATATATTACAAACGATGATAATGTACATAGACGTTTACAAGCTAATAGCAATTGGACTAGGGCACAAATGGTATCAGACCTAGTCTAACGTTATCTGTAAAAGGGTAGCTATAACGGCTTCCATTTGCTTGGATATTAATTGCATTTGTGAACTCGAAAGGCGTCTGAGGGATTTATCACTCATACTTCGGTATGAGAAAGATGTCCGTTTAGGCCACTTGATGAGTATGACTGAAGAAGTAGCACGGCCGTGCAAGTGATACCTTAGTATCAGTTTTCAGTCATCTCAGATATCAAGAAACATTGATTGATAAATTAGGATGACGTTTCTATGCCTATTGATCAATCTGGATATCGGTTTGATAAAAGGACAGTGACATGTACGATAACATGTTAAGTCGAATAATCGATAATCACGTACGTTGGGTAATCATAATGTCTTGCTAGAGACCACTTATGATGGAAATGGTAAAATAGTAAGTTTACCAGTCTGCCAACTGTTCGTGAGCCTAGAGGGTCACACGCATTAAGCACAATACATGACAAATAAGCATGGACGGAATTAGGGAGAATCCGGTTTTCAGTTTAGTTAAATTGAAAACGATTCGGTTGATTTCTTGCCTAGGGTTTTAGCCAGAAGGTTGAAGAATTCAAGTTGAGGAAATTGAACCGGTTTAGCTAAACCAAAATTAGAACTCAATTATATGGGTTTTAATTTTGATTTAGTTAAATGGGCTTGAATCCCATTTGGGGTTTTAATTCATGAAAGGGCAAGAGTGCAATTATGAGTTTAAAGGGGTGATATGTGTAATTATTTTATTTGAATTTCAAATCATATTTTTTGATAATTATTTCACATAATTACACAATATCTCTTTCCATTTTTTCTCCATAATCTTGTCACCCTCTCTCCCCTTTCCTCTTCAATTGCCGACCCCCCATATTGACCATCCTCCATTGCTTTTCTTGTTCATACTTCTCAAAACATCCATTAGCAAGAGTGTGAGAGAAAATCATCCGGTGATTGTTGTGCTTGTGTGGACTCGATAGAGAAACACTATCTTGTGTTTTAGTCGATTATACAAAGGTAATTTTCAGATTATAAAGTTCTTAAACATGTTGAATTTTTCATTAAGATTTAGTATTCATTTCGATCACCATGGTTCAATTTAGCTCCGCTGCATGAAATTATTGATTGGAACTCATGGTGATCCCTTTCATGTGACCCTCTAGGTTTATTCCTACATCGGCGGATCGGCGAAAAATTCTATTTTACCCGATCCATCATAAGTGGTCTCTAGTAAGATGTTCTGATTACCCGACGTGCATGATGATCGATGATTCGGTTCAACCTCAAGGCATAGAGACGTCACCCTTATTTAATCAATCTTTGTTTCTCTATCTGTGAGATTACTGAATACGTATAACCCGTATTGTTGGCATGGCCAAGCTCTCCCTTCAGTTAATCTCTATCTAGTGGCCTAAACGGATACCATTTTCAAATCATGGTGTGAGGGATAAATCCCTTAGCCGCCTTTCGTATCACTCATACAATCCGTCCTCGTGTCAATCATGTCCGTTATGGTTGTCTTGTTACGGACAACGTTGGAAGCAAGTCAACCACGGTTCTTTACTGTATAGCGATCCCAAAGACTCATTGGTCCAAGGATACGACGACAAGCTATCACAATTGAATGTGTTCTGACTGTATCTATGCAACACCATTCAGTGCGGGTCGTCCAATATCACTCACCCGAGTGATATCTATGATCTGATTCCGTGAGCCATTCCCAATGGTAAATAGAACTATACCATAAAGAATTATCCTCATACTTGGTCGCTTCATTGAAGCATATTTGACCAGGGACCCGTTAAGTGTGATCCGTACGGATATATGGTTCTACTACTTTGGTGGACATATATCAGATCATAATTAACCTATTACTTCAACACATAAGTAATATAATGTCGATTTTATATATTGCAAACGATAATTAATATACACAGACATTTACAGACTAATACAATTGGAATAGGGCACAAAAATGCTTACATGAATAGGATACAGGGGAGACACAAGCTCTGATAACTTGGACCCATCTTTTACAGAACCCCATGGCTGCCATTATACATAACATTAAGACCCATTCTACGATGTCATAAGCTTTTCAAATGTACAGCTTTAATGTCATCTAACAATTAGCTCTGGATGTTCGCTTGCGGATATTGTGCATGATTTCGAAGGAAACAAGCAGGTTGTCTGTGATCAATCTTCTCGAAAAAAAAAGCACTCTTCGAATTAGATATCAGATTTTCCAACATATATTTCATTCTGTTAACCAAGACTTTCAAAAAATCTTGTACAAAACATTGCACAATGCAATATGCTTGAACCCTGTCAGAATCTCCGGGTTAGGCGATTTGAAAATCAAACTATGTATGTGTCATTTAAGCCATCTGGAATAGTGCTCGTTTGAAGGAATTCCCTGATTCCCCTCACAAGACAAGCTTTCATCAAGTCCCAATTGGCCTGGTAAAACCCTAAGGTCATACCGTCCGGGGCCGGTGAAAGCATTTTTGTGCCCTAGTCCAATTGCTAGTAGTCTATAAATGTCTATGTATATTAATCATCGTTTAAAATTAATAAAACGGCTTTGTATTACTTATTTGTTGAAGTAATATGTTGAGCATGATCTGATTTATGACCACTAAAGTAGTAGAACCATAAATCTTTACGGATCACACTTAACAAGTCCCTGGTCAAAATACGCTTCAATTAAAGCGACCGGTATGAGGATGGTTCTCAATGATGTAGTTCTGCTTATCATAGGAATGTGGGATCCCGGAATCATATCATAGATATCATGAGGTGATTGGTATCGGATGACCCGCTTTGAATAGTGTTTCATAGATTAAACCACGAACATGTTTAAATGCGATAGCTTGTCACAATATCCTTAGACCAAGGAGTCTTTGTGATCGCTATGCGGTCGACGTACGGCTTTGACTTGCGCCTAATGCTTTCCGTAACTAGATTGCAATAACGGGCATGATTGGGTGGTGGAACGAATTGCATGAGTGACACGAAAGACGGCTAAGGGATTTATCCCTCATAGTGCAGGTATGGTAAAGATATCTGTTTAGGCCACTTGATCGACAGTGACTAAGAGGAAGTGGATGGCTATGCCAGTGATACGAGTTATCAGTTCTCAGTCGTCTCGCTTATCAAGTAACAATGATTGATTAAACAAGGATGACAACTCTATGCATTGTGATCAATCAGGATGTCTAGAGATAATAGGATAGTGACTTATACGCACTAGGTTAAATCGAATCATCGATCATCATGCACCTTGGGTAATCATAATGTCTTACTAGAGGCCACTTATGATGGATCGGGCAAGAGAGATCTCTTACGCCGATCTACCAACGGTGGCATGAGCCTAGAGGGTCACACACATACAATATGGGTAACTTGAGACAAAGAAAGGTTGGCGGTTCTTCAGGAGCGAGACATGGCCAAAGCTAAGGGTTTTAGGCCATGGGTTCGGATTTGTGAGAATCATTAGTGAATCGAGAAAATTGAGTTTGTCTTCGATATCGCGTCGGACTTTGTATGATAAGTGACGACAAGGGTCGGATAATTTTTGGAAACGGCACGCGGCCACATGGGCGAGCCCATTGGGCTCGGCCCATGAGGCCACAAGGCTGACCCATTAAAGGCCCAACTATAGGCCCATTTAGGCATGGCTTGGCCGGCCCACTTGGTGGAGCCAAGTGTGGGGGCCACACTCCATGCTTAGTTGGTGTTGTTGATTATGATGAAGAGAAAATTGTGGGATTAGGTGGTGACATGATTTTTAACCCATGCCTTCATCATTTTTTACTTTATCATTCAACTTTTTATATATGATTAAGTACACAAAATATCACAACACTTTTTGGGCTCTTATCTTCTCCTCTCACCTCTAGTTGGCCGAGACCTCCCCCCCCCCCTTCCTTGCTCTCTTGTTCTTCACACTCTAGTTCTAGTAGGCTAAGTGTGTTGGATCAAAAGGATCATCCTATTGGTGTGGACTTGCTCTAGAGAAGGAGATCGTCTTGTTTCTCTTTCTTGATTCAACAAAACCAAAGGTAAACTCTTGTGAAATAGGTTTTGCCTTGAGATTTAATGGTTTATGATCTTGGACAGATTTTGGAGTTTATATTGTTGTTGCTTCCGCTATTTTGATCATCTTGATAGATCCTAATCCCTACAGCCGAAGCTTTCGATGGGTCTATGCTGAAATGCGCATCTTTCACCTCTACTTCAGAAACAGGCATACAAAGCGCGATGTTTTGCTCCTCTGATATAGTCGTGTCTATCAAACCCAAAATACCCCCTGGAATTTGAATACATGTTGTTAAAGAAGTCTTGGATCAGAGTTGACAAACCTGAGTCTCAATCCATCCATTCACCTGAATCTTCTTTGAGCTGAGAAATTTGATTGTGACGCTTCCTAGCCGACACACAAGTATGAAAGAATTTGGTGTGTTAGTCTCCCTCTCAAAGCCACAATTGTTTCGATCTCTAACGCCATTTGATTTCCCATCCAGAAGCATCGCATTTAAGTTAACCAGCACATTCTGATACTCTATCAACCCCCTGCAATTGCAAGAGACGAGACCTCGTCCGTGAGAAAATCCTGGATTCAGCCCTTCTGAAGCATGACCCCCAACCTGTAACTCACGTTGAATGTGATGCACACTGCCAGTTATCGTACTTCCGGCTCCCTTGTCCCTGGAAAGTGACCTTAGTGAAGAAATTTTTGAGAGTTCCAATCAATTAATTTCATGCCTATACCAGAAATTAACCTCAAAGTTCCATGTTTAATAAGGATCTTACACGATCATGAATTGATCATGCGATCTAGGCTAGAATAAAATTATAGATTTACCTTAATTCAAAATCCCTTTATCACTAAACAAGATTCAGTGATCTCTAAAGAACGTCCACACAGGAAGAGCAATTTGAAAATACTCACAACGATCCTTACTAGAAGATCGAAGCAAGCAAAACGGGAAGGACAGAGGGAGAGGGGCCGGTCGGCCAAGAGAGAGAGAGAGAGAGAGAGAAAGATTAGGGTTTTGGAAAAATTTTCCTTATTTCTTAAAATCTGAAAATTTCCCTTTTATAACTTTTTTTAGGCAATAATTAATTATAGGCCTTAATGGGCTTAAAGCCCAAATCTTTTAATTAATTAATGTAGAGAAGCCCATTCTGGCTTAGCCTAATCTGGCTAGGCCCTGTTTATCTAAATTAACTAAATATATTTATTTAGGTTATAATTAATTAGTCTAGCTAAACCGTTCTTGATTTCCGGTTTAATCCTAAACCGAAATCGGTCTAATCCGATTTAATCCGAAACCGGATCTTGTCTCTCTCATGATTCCTCTATATGATTCCATCTGTTTTACTCAACCTTCAGTGTGTGACCCTCTAGACTCACGACACGTTGGCAGACTGGTAAAATTACCATTTAACCCTTTCTATCACGAGTGGCCTCTATCAAGACATCATGATTACCCAACGCTTGTGATTATCGAGATTTCGACTTAACTTTGTCGTACATGAATCTATCCTTTTATCTTCTTGATATCTTTGACAATCACGAGGCATAGAAAAGTCATCCTCATTCAATTGTCCTATTTTTTTATCTGAGTCAACTTAATTGTAACTGATACTCCGTATCGACTGTAGGGCCATGCTATTTTATTTCAGTTGTACTCATCAAGTGGCCTAAACAGATACCTGGTCATACGTCCGTATGAGAGATAAATCCTTCAGCGATATATTGAGTCAACTCACGTAACTCGTGATCGAGCCAATCACAGTCGTTATTGTAACCCTTTTACAGGAGACGTTAGAATGAGTCAAACTCGTCACTCATTACATAGTTACTTCATTGATCCTTCTGACTGAGGATGTGATTTCATGTGCCGCCATATGAGTATGTTCATGACTGTGTCTATGTAACATACTCATGATCGGGTCGTCCTATATCACCCTTGTCTGGTGATACTATGACCTAACTCCGGCCCCCTTCTGGCCATGATCAGTAGAGCGTGATCATTGAGAGTTAGCCTCATACCGATCGCTTCTTATGAAGGTATTCTGATCGGGGACTGCTTAAGTAAGATTTTATCTGATCTACTATTATGTGTTGGCACATCAATGATACAAATCAAATCATACTAAAGATATTACTACAACAATTAGTAATATGAATGCCGATCTTATTTCAACTAATAATCTTGGTCTTGTTGTGAAATCTGGGCTATTTAGCGAGCGCTACGGCCTCTGTGTTGTCACACTTTAAGCTCACGGGATCAGACATTCGCGGCAGTACATCTAATCCTTTCAAGATGCTCATGACTCACACAACCTCCTTAGCTGCCTCGGACGCAGCTATGTATTCCGCCTCCATGTTGGAGTCGGCTATTGTCGCTTCCTTGAAGCTTTTCCAACTGAAAGCTCCCCTGTTCAACATGAACACCTACACACCTTGAGACTTGAAGTCATCTAGGTCTGTCTGAAAACTAGCATCAATATATCCAGAGACGCTCAGTTCTCCTTCTATCCCGCAATACACTAAGAAGGCGTTCATTGTTCTCCTCAGATATTTGAGGATACACTTGACGGCAGTCTAGTGATCTTGGCCTGGGTTAGACTGAAATCTGCTGGCACAGCTGAGGGCAAACGATACGTCCGGCCTCGTAACGATCATAGCATACATAATGGATCCCACTGCCGAAGCATACGGGATTCCCTCCATCTTCTTCAGCTCATAAGGTGTTTTACGACACTGACTCTTGCTGATCTTGATGTCATGTCTTACTGGGAGGTACCCTTTCTTAGAGTCAAGCATTGAGAATCTTCTCAACACTTTATCTATGTAGGTGCTCTGACTTAGGCCTGCAATTCTCTTGGATCGATCTCTATAGATCCAGATCCCCAGAATGTAAGTGGCCTCTCCTAAGTCCTTTATGGAGAAACATTTTCCTAACCAAGCTTTGGTCTCAAGCAAGGTTGGGACGTTATTTCCCATGACCAGTATGTCGTCAACATAAAACACCAGGAACACAATGTTACTCCCACTGCTCTTCTTGTAGATACAGAGTTCATCTGGATTCCTAATAAACCCGAACTCTTTTACGGCTTCATCGAACTGTAAGTTTCAACTCTTGGAAGCTTGCTTCAATTCATAAATGGATCGTTGCAGCTTACACACCTTTTCGGGATAATCTAGATCGACAAAACCTTCTGGCTGGGTCATATAGACATCCTCCTGCAAATTCCCGTTAAGGAACGTGGTTTTGACGTCCATTTGCCATATCTTGTAATCGAAATATGCTGTAATGGCTAACATCATCTGAATTTACTTAATCATGACTACTGGCGAAAAAGTCTCATCATAGTCCATGCCTTGGACTTGACGATAACCTTTTGCAACCAGTCTTGCCTTCTAAGTCTGAGACTTTCCGTCCATATCTGTCTTTAACTTAAATATCCACTTGCACCCTATGAGTTTTATCCCAGGTGTGATGTCTATTAAGTTCCAGACCTGATTGTCTTTCATGGACTTCATTTCCTCATCCTTGGCATTCCACTATTCCTTGGAGTTGGGACTGGACAAGGCTTGCTGAACTGTTGCGGGTTCCTTTGGGGTACCCTACAAAGACACACTTATCTACCTTGGGTTCGAGTTTATCACCAAGCATCCACTTGACGTAAACATCGCACCCCCAGATCTTGAGGAAAGACAACTTGGGAGCTTTCCCTTGCCAAACCTCAAATGGAATGGTCTCCACTGCTTTTGTAGGTGCCCGATTCAAAATGAATGCGGTCGTTTCTAGGGCATGGCCCCAAAAAGATACCGGAAGGTTGGCATGACTCATCATGGAACGAACCATTTCAAGCAAGGTTTTGTTCCTCCATTCGGGAAAAACCATTCAGCTGAGGGGTTCTTGGCGGACATAGTTCCGAGAGAATGCCATTATCCCTTAGGTGACTGAGAAAATCTTGATCTAAATACTCGCCACCTCGATCAGAACAAAGTGCCTTTATACTTTTACCAAGCTGGTTCTGTACTTCATTCTGGAATTCTTTGAATTTATCAAAGGACTCCGACTTATGTGAAAATTCTGATCAGCTAGTCGTGCAAGATGCCACACACAATGTTACACAGAATGCTGTAACGTTGTGTCTGACTTCTTGCGTAGATAGTGCAGGACAGTAAATATAAAGCTATAAGTAATGACACAGCAGATTGTTTACCCAGTTCGGTGCAACGTCACCTATGTCTGGGGGCTCTCAGCCTAGTGGAAAGATTTCAGTTATCAGTAATCCGTCAGAACATACAAGTACCTGTGATCACTCCTAGATCTATACTTTATGCTACGTCTTACAGTGCAATCTATCTCAGGGTCTCCCCCTGAATCCAAGAACGTCTTGATTCCACTCTTTGAGCAATCGCCTTGCTCTGTCGTCTTCAAGTCTTCTTCAAGCTTGGTGGTTGCATCCAGTCTTCAACTCACGACTTTAGTAAACCCTCAATCACCTAACTCTCTATAGTTATGTGATACACAACATCCTAAGCTCAATCTGCAATTTCTCAGCCCGCAAACCTTCACGTCTAAGAACCTTGCAAATTGTTGCTAGGAAACAAATAAATAACCACACGATTGCTAAGGGGGTAGCCTAAGCTTTTATAGCAATCGTGGATGAGTACTAACCCTAAAGGGTTTCCTCTTAATCGCCGTCTTTCTTCTTTTCAGATTAGGAGTCGTTCTACACTTTCCTAATCGTCTTTTTGATTTTCTGCCGAATCTGCACTTTCCTGATTTTTGTCGATCAGGATGCTTGCCGAGACGCCGTCAACAATGTCACACAAGATGTCGTAGAAGATGCTTCGACATTCTTTGTAACATGTTTCTTCGGTTCCTTTAAAAATCAGCCAATCTCTAAAAACGTCGTAACTACAATCTCCCCCTTTGGCTATTTTTAGGGACAGCATTCTTCATCGTATTCTGCGTCGCATTCTGCATCGCATTAGTCGTCTCATTGATCGGCAGCGTCGCGGCGTATCATCGCGTCGTCTCTGTGTCGTCGCGACATCTCTATCTTTCTTGTATCATCGCGCACGCGTATATATCTATGTCTATCTTACTCCCCTTGCTGGCTCAAAAAGAGCCAAAACTTAAACAAATATTGTAACAAATCCGGGAAATAAGCAAAACAAACCCAAACATAACTCACACTTGCTCTCAATAAGCTGTCGAGAGTAAGCGTGATACATTGTTCACCAAATATTACAAAAAAAAGTTGTTCAGTAGTTCAAGAGTCAGAGAATTTCATAGAAAATTTTAAATAGAGCTGCTGTTGGAACTTGCAGTCTCTGTTGCTTCTGTGGAGGCTTCTTGGGTAGCGTCTTCTAGATCATTTGTGTTATCATCTTCAGAGCCTGGAGGAGACATGGATTGCAGCAGGTTGGCGCAGAGAGTTTGGCGCTGCGAGAGGTGCTTCAGGGCAGTAATTTCTCGTTCGAGCATGACGGCATCCCTACTGGTGGTCCTGGTGAGAGAGACGGCACTTGTGGCTCTACTGGTCTTTGCCTTGCCTTTCGGCCTGACAAGATCAGGAGCATGCTTCCCTTCAAACAACTTGTGGCTCACCACAATCAGTCCTCCTCTTTTGCCCACCTTATCTGATGGTTTCAACACTCCAGGGTGTTGATGTACGAGTAATTCAGAGATAAGGGATGGAAAGGCTATGGGAATTTTCACCGCAAGAGATCTAGCATGGCGAACAAGATGATCAATCACAAATTGTCCAAAGTCAAGTTTAGATCCAGTACCTATTTGGTAGATCAGTATTGCCAGCTCAGGTTTGATAGAAGATGCGTGGGTCGAGGGCGCCCAATTTGCCACTCCAATCCGGAAGAGAATGGAGTACTTGGAAGTCAGATCTGATGCTGCCACGGTACCTTTGGTCGGCCAAGTCCTGCTTTTATCTCCGGTGATCTCTCGGAGGACTTTGTTGAGGTCGGGTGGTGGCATAGATCGAACCTTCTTCCTCCCTAGGAATTCATTTATAGTGTCAGAGGAGATGTCAAAGCGAATGCCTCTCACATATACCTTATCAAACTCTGGAGCATCTGGGGTACCAAACGTGGTAGGCAAGTTGGCAATAAATTCTTTCACCAAGAGGGGATAGTGGTTACCAATGTCGGAGACGGTTCTCATCAATTCTGCCTTCTCCAGGAGCTGTATAATGGCCTTTAGCCCAAGCAGCTCCGACGACAATGTCTTCTCTGGGTACGCCGTTCTCTGAAACACAAACTCCCACCTCTTTGCACCTTCTGCTGAGTGAAACGACACATTGTCGTAAGTTACACTCACGGTGTTCTTGGCCGTCTTCAGGGCCTTCTTCTTCCTTTCTTCCTCAGCAGGAACCTCTTCAACGTTATCATCAGTAGATTCATCTATCAACCTCCTTGTGGGGATCACTTTCTTCCCCTTTTCTTTGACATACAATTTTTTTCTTTTTGTTGCTGGGTCCTCCAGCATCCTTAGCCTCCTTTCTTTTCCTTGTTTCTTTTAGTTTTCCAACCATAACAGCCAAACTTTCAGTTTCTTCTAGAACCTTTTTCTTCAGGGACGATAGGACTGTGTGTGCCGTCTCAGCAGCTTCTTCCATGACATCTTCTCTGGCATCCAGAGGGTTTTCTTCTGTGTTGTTGGTGGTGGCATCCTTGTTCTTCTCAGCTTCTTCCAGATCGGTTTCTCCGTTTCTGGTTTCTTCTTTCTCTTCTTCTTCCTCGGCTTCTTCCGAGTCAGCTATTTCTTCCTCTTCTACACCTTTTTCAGTGGCTTTTGGTATGACATCTGTTCCTTCTTCTTCTCCTCCTTCTCCTTCCGCAATGCGTTCCAGCCCATGACTGACCGGAGTCAGATCCTCCTTTTCTCCTTCCGGACGTATCAGTTCTTCTACCACACCTTCTTGAGGTGGGTCCTGGTTTTCCAGTAGTAATTCTAACAAATCACTGTTTCTAGAGGTATCGGCAGAGAAATCGTTACCTGTTGGTGTTAGAACTGCGACGATTTGCATGGAGGCTTCTCGATTTTCCTGGCCAAGATCATTCTCTCTTTCTGGCCCAGTTAGGTCAGACATTGAGAAAGCAGCGCTTCCTGTCCGAAACTTTTTGGGAACTCGAGTAAATACTGGCATTGGGGCTCTCTCTGGTGAGGCATCTTTGAGAATTTCTTCTGACTTCTTCAGGGTTTTTGGCCCTTTGATTCGCACTCCATGCTTGTTTGTCTTCGCTCTACTGCTTCTGGAGCCTTTAGATTCAGCTTTCTTTGAATCGGTGGCTTCCTTTGGGGCTACTGTGCTTCTAGTTTTCACCATTGTTGTTTGAGAGATTAGTAGAGAGTGAATGGCGAAGGAGGTGAGAGCAAACACAGAGAGAGGCAGACTAGGTTTTGAAAAAAAAAACGATTCAAATCTTTCTAGCGTCTGAGCGTATCTTCCTTTTCTTTTATATGGGCTTTTGATATGCTTGGCCCAATGACATTTGTTGGATTTTCGACCGGTTCATGAAGAGGCACCAACTAACTCCTCTCAACCGTTTCTGTAACTTCTTATTGTTCACTGATGGTGCACAGATCGAGTGATGATCTGAGATCCTCGAATCTGCTTGCATCTAATGCTTTTGTGAAAATATCAGCAAGTTGCTTCTCTGTGGGAATGTGCTCTAGGATGATCTTCTTGTCTTCGACCAATTCTCGAATGAAGTGATGTCTAATATCAATGTGTTTGGTCTTGCTGTGTTGGATAGGGTTTTTTGAGATGTTGATAGCACTGACATTATCACAATATAAAGTCATGGCATCCTGTCTGACATTGTATTCGACTGACATCTGCTTCATACAAAGTAGTTGTGTACAGCTACTACCAGCAGCAATATACTCTGATTCGGCAGTGGAAAGAGCAACACAGTTTTGCTTCTTACTAAACCATGATATGAGGTTGTTGCCAAGGAAGAAGCATCCTCCTGATGTGCTTTTCCTATCCGATGTGTTTCCAGCCCAATCGGCATCACAATACCCCACCAAGGTAGAGGATGTGTCGAATGAGTATAATAAACCCAAGTTTGTAGTCCCAGAGATATATCTAATAATTCTTTTGGCTTGGGATAGATGACTAACCTTAGGATTAGCTTGATATCATGCACATACTCCGACAGAGTAGGCAATATCTGGTCGACTTGCGGTAAGGTAGAGAAGACTACCGATGATGCTCCTGTATAGGTGTTGGTCGACGGCTTCACCTGCATCATCTTTAGTTAGCTTGACATGTGTAGCTGCTGGTGTCCTTTTATGTGAGGCTTTCTCTAGCCCAAACTTCTTGACAATATTCTTCGCATATTTGCTCTAAGATACGAAGATGCTATCCTTTTGTTGTTTGATTTGGAAGCCTAGAAAATAGGTAAGCTCTCCCACCATACTCATCTCGAATTCTGATTGCATCTGTTGAATAAATATCTCTACCATCTTGCTTGACATCCCTCCAAAAACAATGTCATCGACATAGATTTGAGCTATCATTAAATTCCCGTCTTCATTCTTCACAAATAGAGTCTTGTCGACTCCCCCTCTAGTGTAGCTGCTTTGGATGAGGAATTTTGTGAGCCTTTCATATCAAGCCCTTGGTGCTTGTTTCAACCCATAAAGAGCTTTCTTGAGTTTATACACATGATCATAATAGTGAGGATGAACAAATCCTTTAGGTTGTGACACATATACTTCTTCGTTGAGGTCCCCATTCAAGAATGCACTTTTGACATCCATCTGGTAGAGCTTTATCTGTAGATGGCATGATATCCCTAGCAAAAGACGGATTGCTTCAAGTCTTGCCACAGGAGCAAATGTCTCATCGAAGTCGACACCCTCAATTTGAGTATACCCTTGAGCAACTAACCTTGCTTTGTTGCGAGTGATGTTGCCAAGCTCATCGGATTTGTTCTTGAAGATCCATTTGGTGCCTATGATGTTTCCTTCACTTGGTTTGGGCACCAGTTCCCATACCTAGTTTTTCTCAAATTGAATTAGCTCTTCTTGCATAGCATTGACCCAATACTCATCATTGATGGCTTCATTGATGTTTTTGGGTTCTGTCTTTGAAACGAAGCAAATATTTTCTATCATCTCGTTATAATCTTCAGGAGCTTTTGACCGAGTCCGTACGCCTTCATTCAGGTTTCCAATAACTCCAGAGATAGGATGGTTAGTCTGGACTCTTCGTGAGGGATTCTTGTTGCTGGTTTCAGAAACTTCTTCGTCATTGGTGGCATCATCTTCTGTTTTGCTGCTAGCATCTTCTGTGACATTAGGACCAGCATTCTTCCTGACATTATTGGGCGGATAGGCTCCGTCTTCGTCCGTCGCATCTTCTGAGGCATCTTCGCAGGCATCATCAACAACAACATTGATTGATTCCATCATAGTCTTGGTTCGTTTGTTGAAGACTCGGTATGCGCGACTATTCCTTGAATAGCCAAGGAAGATGCCTTCATCGCTTTTTTGGTCAAGCTTTCGACGAGGCTCTCTATCAGCCAGTATATAACAAGTGGAGCCAAAGATATGGAAGTACTTAACATTGGGCTTTCTCCCCCTCCATATTTCATAATGAGTTACTGACATATCTGGTCGGAGAGTGACTCGATTGTGGATATGGCACGCAGTGTTAAGTGCTTCTGCCCAAAAGTGAGTTGGTATGTCTTTAGCCAGCATCATAACTCTCGCCATCTCCTGTAGAGTCCTGTTCTCGCGCTCAACAATGCCATTCTGTTGAGGAGTGATTGGCGCTGAGAATTCATGTGCTATCCCTTCTGAGTTGCAGAAATCTGCAAACTTGCTGTTTTCGAACTCTCGACCATGATCACTACGAAGGCGGATGATTTTGCCAATTGTCTCTCCTTTTTCTCGTTGGACTTGGATGCATAAATTCTTGAAGATCGAGAAGGTGTCTTATTTGTCATGAGGGAAGTCAACCCAAGTGTATCGTGAGTAATCATCTACACACACAAAGACGTATCGTTTTCCCCCAAGGCTTTCAACTTGCATTGGTCCCATGAGGTCAACTTGCATAGGTCTGTCAAGACTACCTCCAACTTGAGCTTTTTGTGGAGCTTTGTTTCTGGCATTTGCTGTGACATTCCGTCCACCCATTCGACTAAATCTTCTCATGGCTTTGTTGTAATTTTTTGTGAGAAGGGCCATTGTAGCCTCGATGTCTTCATCAGAATCCGAATCCTCAGGATTTGGTTGCTTGTGTGTTGAGCTTTTGAAAGCAACTCCTTTGTTCCTTTTGTCGATCTTGGGTAGAGACAACTCATAGGTCATTAGAGACCCCATCAGCTCATCAAATTGCAAGACCTTGAGGTCATGAACTTCTCCAATTGCTGTGATCTTCATCTTGAACCTAGGACTAAGAGCACGTAAGGTTTTTCTTACCAATTTTTCATCAGACATTGGTTCTCCCAGAGAATAGGATTCATTGGCTAGATCACGAATGCGAACATTGAAATCTGCAATTGATTCATCTTCCTTCATGATGAGGGCTTCAAAGTTGGTAGTCAGGTATTGCAGTTTCTGTTCTCGAACCTTAGTTGTTCCTTCATATGCTACGGCCAGGATGTCCCATGCTGATTTGGCAGTTGTGCATGTGTTGATTAGTCTGAACACGTTCTTGTCAACACCATTGAAGATAGCATTCAAAGCTCGAGAATTTCCCAGTGATTCTTCATCTTCATCATCGGTCCAGTCTTTTTCTGGTTTTGGGCCGATAGGATTGCCATCAGTGTCACTGAGTTGTGATGCATTCCAACCATTGAGTACAGCCTTCCATGTCTTGTTGTCTAGTGACTTCATGAAGGCACACATTCGAGCCTTCCAATAGCCATAGTTACTTCCATCTAGAACAGGTGGTCGATTTATGGATCCTCCTTCTCTGGTATTGTCCATCTTTGATCAAAATATTTGTTTAGGAACTCACCTAAAGCTATAGGTGCCCCCTCTGATACCAATTGAAAATTCTGATCAGCTAGTCGTGCAAGATGCCACACACAATGTTACACAGAATGCTGT
Source organism: Geranium rotundifolium (assembly GCA_963920655.1). Lineage (NCBI taxonomy): Eukaryota > Viridiplantae > Streptophyta > Magnoliopsida > Geraniales > Geraniaceae > Geranium > Geranium rotundifolium. Next base: position 17,634,207 of record OY987317.1, on the reverse strand, counting down.
AACGTTGTGTCTGACTTCTTGCGTAGATAGTGCAGGACAGTAAATATAAAGCTATAAGTAATGACACAGCAGATTGTTTACCCAGTTCGGTGCAACGTCACCTACGTCTGGGGGCTCTCAGCCTAGTGGAAAGATTTCACTTATCAGTAATCCGTCAGAACATACAAGTACATGTGATCACTCCTAGATCTATACTTTATGCTACGTCTTACAGTGCAATCTATCTCAGGGTCTCTCCCTGAATCCAAGAACGTCTTGATTCCACTCTTTGAGCAATCGCCTTGCTCTGTCGTCTTCAAGTCTTCTTCAAGCTTGGTGGTTGCGTGCAGTCTTCAACTCACGACTTTAGTAAACCCTCAATCACCTAACTCTCTATAGTTATGTGATACACAACATCCTAAGCTCAATCTGCAATTTCTCAGCCCACAAACCTTCACGTCTAAGAACCTTGCAAATTGTTGCTAGGAAACAAATAAAGAACCACACGATTTCTAAGGGGGTAGCCTAAGCTTTTATAGCAACCGTGGATGAGTACTAACCCTAAAGGGTTTCCTCTTAATCGCCGTCTTTTTTCTTTTCAGATTAGGAGTCGTTCTGCACTTTCCTAAGGACATGTGGGCTCACTGCCTCACCATCATTGTGCCTACTGTAGAATAACTCCCTAAGAGTGTCGTATCTTTCGACACGAGCATTCTTCAGGTAGTATACTTTGATCTCCTCCATCAATTCTTGTGGATTGTCCATGAGATGCATAAACTGGTCCTAGGTTTCATTTTATATGGACCTCACCATGAGGATGCCAACATCTTGTTGGTCGCTAAGATACTTTTCATAAGCATTCTTATCGGCCTCGCTGGTATCATCTGTAGGCACTTTCATTGGCTTATCCGTAAGGATATACTTCTGTCTGTCATACTGAAGAGAAAGCTTCAAGTTCCTCTCCCAAACCAGGAAGTTGGTCCCTGACAGCCTGTCATTCGACAAAAGAGACTTTAATGCTTCACTGCCAGAACGTGTTGATTTGGGTTGCGACGGTGTCATTAATCTACACATGAAAATAAATTCAATCAGATTCTTAATTAAGTTGAAGTGAGAGATACTTGATTATGAACATTTCTAATTCTTATGTCTGAATCTAAACCAAGATCTCCGCATACCCAAAACTGAAGTGAGTTAATCTCATCGCCCCATTTTTGGACATTGGAGTAGGACACTCCAGTCCTTTCACAAAACCAAGTGATTCTTGGTTAGGGCTTATACATTATATGTATACGGCATTGCCCTATATCTGATACCCTGGCTCAGATCATCTGAGAATCGCAGCCAAGTCAACCATTTTTCAACGCATGGTCCATCTACATGGTTACTACACTAATGCGCATGCACCTATGCAAGATTGTCCATCTTCTATTAGAACTTATTCCCATGGATCCACGTTAATCGTATCCACCCATGGGTCTGAGAACTAATCGAAGTGATGAAAAGTGGGCGGTATCTAGCTTGACTTGAAATTACTTGTCGTTTAAATGTCCATTCTCACTAATCATTACTTGATCTTAACTTGAAATTATCATCTATAAATCCATGTAGAGATATTTTCAATTTTGGTTTACATGTGCGTGATTAACTCATTATTATTAATCTTTACACATGGGGGTGATGATATAAATAACATGAACTTATGAAAATTAAACCATACATTCAACCATGCATTCAACCATGCATTCATGAACGTAAATGTTGTTGCTACGTTTAATTGTTGGCATAATTTTTTAGCGCAAATGTAAGAAGTCGTGTAACATGTTACATGACATGTGGAGCGACTTGTTGCGATCCAGATTAGGAAAGATTTGAAGCTTTCCTATTTCGACGAAGCTTGGAGCGAAAGAAGAAAGACGCCACGAAGACTTGGAGCGCAAGAGAGTGACGTCGACAAATCAGGCGACTTCCAGCTGGCAGTTACACGTCAGCAATAGGCGGCAACTCTACTTGCCTGATTTATTCAGGAAGTCAGAACAGGCAAGATGACTTCCAGCTGTCGTGGAAGGCGGTAACAACTTGCCTGACTTTCCTGTTCCTGGTCCGAGAAGGATTAGGAATATTAGCTGCTATAAAAAGCCCTTGGCTTCCCATTAGCAGATCATCCGTTCTTGTTCTAACAATTGCAAGATTTCTCAGAGCTCTTAACCGTGCACCATCGGCGTGTTGAGAGGCTGATTAAGATTCAATAGAACGGATCTTTGCTCCGATCAAACATAAAGTCGCGAAGACTAAGTGTTTGGATCGGTTAGGATTTTTTTTGTGATTGAAGATTCACAACTCCGTCAAAGAAGACAACGACACCGAGCATAGGCTTGCTCGAAGGGTGGAATTGAGAGGATCTCAAAGATAGGGGGAGAGGCCCTTGGTCGAGGTGATTCACAGTGATATCTATAGTAGCTTAGGACAATAGCTTTTGTGATAGCTAGTTGGTGCTTGAAGTTGTACTTTTGACTACGTGATAGTGAAAAACCTTTCCACTGGCAAAGTGCCCCCAGACGTAGGTGCGGAGTCACCGAACTGGGTAATCATCTCTGGTGTCGTTATTATTTGTTTACTGTTTTACTTACGGTTTACGTTTTAGGCAAGTAGTCGATCCACAAGTTACGACTATGGGTTCGACTTCTTGACTCGGCTAAGATTCAGAATTTCAATTGGTATCAGAGGAGGCACCTTTTCTTTTAGGTGATTTTCCTGCAAAATTTCTAAATAGCCAATATGGACTCAAAGGAAGGAGGTTCAGTAAACCGACCACCAGTTCTTGACGGAACAAACTATGGGTACTAGAAAGCTCGGATGTGTGCCTTCTTGAAGTCCCTCGACAGCAAAACCTGGAAATCAATAATCAATGGATGGGAGGAACCTTACTATGCTGATGCTCATGGAAATCAAAGGAGCATCAAACCAGAAAAGGAGTGGAGCGCGGAAGAAGATGAAGCCACCCTAGGTAATTCTCGTGCACTCAATGCTATTTTTAATGGAGTAGACAAGAATGTGTTTCGACTCATCAACACATGCACAAGTGCCAAAATTGCCTGGGACACTCTTGCGATTGCTTATGAGGGTACTTCCAAAGTTAAAGAGCAGAAGTTACAGTACCTCACGACTAACTTTGAGGCCCTGACCATGAATGAAGACGAAACTATTGCGGAGTTTAATGCGCGCATCAAGGATCTGGCCAATGAATCATATTCACTTGGCAAGCCTACGACTGATGAAGATTTGGTCAGAAAAAACGTTGAGAGCTCTAAGTCCCAGATTCAAGATGAAGATCACGGCCATAGAAGAAGTACATGACTTGAAGACGCTGAAGTTTAATGAACTCATGGGATCTCAAATGACTTTCGAGCTCTCCCTACCTCTTATCAAGAAGAAACACAAAGGTCTGGCTTTCAAGAGTTCTACTCAAAAGCAGTAGAACTTGACGCATTCTGATTCGGATAGTGACATTGAGGAAACTATCGCCATGGCCAAAAAGTACAACAAAGTCATAAAAAGATTTGGCCAGATGACAGGGAGAAACGTCACCCGAGAAGTCAGAGACAAGCCGCAGCCCAAGTTTCAGAAGCTCGAAAACACAGCTATCGATGGTAGACGAGGAGAACGATCAGGTAAAGGAGTTCAGTGCTTTGAATGTGAGGGGTATGGACACATGCAGAAAGAATGTCCTAACTTCTTAAAGAAACAAAAGAAGGGATATAATGCCTCTCTAACCGACGAGGAAGATGAGGAAGATAGTGACCTTGAGCATACAAAAGACATAACTTGGTTTGTCATCACTGTGGACGAAGAGGACATATTCGACCCTTCTGCTATCAGCTATATGGGAAGAGCTTGGTCAAGAAAAGGACCACCATCAAGAAAAGCCAACCACGGAAGGAATGGCGAGTCAAGGAGGTAAACTATCAAGCTAACATCACATGCACAGCTCTAAAGGCTTCAACCAGCAACGATTGGTACTTTGATAGTGGATCCTCTCGACATATGACGGGTAATAGCTCTTTTTTGGTCACTTTAATACCTTGCACAAATAGCTTCGTCACTTTTGGAGATGGAGTAAAAGTGAGAGTACTCGGGAAAGGAAAACTCAATCTTCCCAACTCTCCATGTCTGAAAGAAGCTCTATTAGTAGAAGGCCTCACAGCAAATCTCATCAGCATAAGCCAAATATGCGACTTAAATCTGGATGTCCACTTCACTCGTGACAAGTGCTCGGTCAAAGACGAACGACAGAAGGAAGTCATGACAGGCCACAGGTCCCTTGATAATTGTTATCTATGGTATCCAACAGTCACGACCTTGCCAACCAAGTGTCTTTTATCCAAAGCTCAAGAGACAAAACTATGGCATCAAAAACTTGGCCACATCAATTTGAGGAGCATACAAAAGATTCTCTCTGAAAAGGCGATCATTGGATTTCCCAACCTCAAGATCATTGAAGGAAAAATCTGTGGAGAATGCCAGATTGGGAAACAAGTCAAGACGTCACACAAGAAGGTACAACATCTTACTACTTCTCGTGTTCTAGAACTTCTTAATGTTGACCTTATGGGACCCATGCAAGTAGAAAGTCTAGGAGGGAAGAAGTAAATATTTGTCTGTGTAGACGACTTCTCGAGGTGCACTTGGGTAGACTTTATTCGAGAAAAGTCAGACACCTTCTCTGTCTTTGAAGCCATATGTCGGAGAGTTCAACGAGAAAAGGGAGAAGTCATTGGAAAAGTCGTTCGACTTCGAAGCGATCATGGAAAGGAGTTTGAGAACATCAGCTTCGCAAACTTTTGTGATGCTGAAGGAATTGCACATGAATTTTCTGCTCCCATCACTCCTCGGCAAAACGGGATCCTTGAAAGGAAAAATCGCACTCTTCAAGAAATGGCAAGAGTCATGATGTTAGCCAAAGACATCCCGCAGCACTTCTGGGCTGAAGCTTTGAATACGGCATGCCATATTCATAATAGAGTGACCCTCCGTCCTGGAACGTCGCTCACTCTTTATGAAATATGGAGGGGGAGAAAGCCGAATGTCAAATATTTCCATGTCTTTGGATCGATCTGCTACATACTTGCAGATAAGGAACCTCGACGCAAACTTGATCCTAAGAGCGACAAAGGCATCTTCCTCGGGTACTCCAGAAATAGTCGGGCTTTTCGTGTATTCAACAAACACACCCGGACTATCATGGAATCCATCAATGTCGTGATTGATGACAGTAACGAGCAACCCAGTGACGAGGACGAAGAAGTCCTAAATCTCTCAGGAGAAGTCAGACCAGAAGTCAGAGGAGAAGACAGACCAGAAGTCAAAGACGATGAGCGCAACAAAAAGTCTGAAGACGAAAGCCCAACCATCCCGGATAAAGAGGCATCTCCTATAAGGCAAAGAGCTCCATCAAGAAGAATTCAGAAGGATCATCCACCCCAGGATGTGATTGGAGACATTAATGAGGGAGTGCGGACTCGACAAAAGGCATCTCTTGACTACAACGAGATGATAGGTAACATTTGCTTTATTTCCAAAATTGAGCCAAAGAATATACAAGAGGCCATCAATGTTGAGTACTGGATCTGCGCCATGCAAAAAGAATTGGTTCAATTTGCAAGAAATGAAGTCTGGGAACTAGTACCTAAGCCTGACAATGTCAATGTCATCGGGACAAAGTGAATATTCAAGAACAAGTCTGACGAGCAAGGAAACATCACTCGAAACAAAGCGAGACTGGTAGCTCAAGGATACACACAAGTCGAAGGAGTCGACGTTGAAGAAACTTTTGCTCCGGTAGCCAGACTGGAAGCCATACAACTTCTTCTCGGCATCGCATGTCATCTACGTTTCAAACTCTATCAAATGGATGTAAAGAGTGCCTTCCTTAATGGAAATCTCAACGAAGAAGCCTATGTGGCTCAACCAAAGGGATTCGAAGACCATGACTCTCCTCATCATGTCTACAAGCTAAAGAAAGCCCTCTACGGACTCAAACAAGCTCCACGAGCATGGTATGAACGTCTTACTCAATTCCTTGTGCATAATGGCTATATTCGAGGGGGAGTAGACAAAACTCTCTTTGTGAAGAAGGAAGGAAGGGATATCATGATTGCTCAAATATATTTCGACGACATTGTATTTGGAGGGAAGTCAGACAAGATGGTGGAACTTTTCTTCCGACATATACAGTCGGAATTTGAGATGAGTATGGTCGGTGAGCTCACATACTTCCTAGGCTTCCAGATCAAGCAGATGTCAGATGGAATATTTATCTCCCAAAGCAAATACGCAAAGAACATTGTCAAGAAGTTCGGGTTAGAAAAGGCCTCACATAAGAGAACTCCTATTGCCACACATGACAAATGCACAAAGGACGAGATGGGAGAATCAGTTGATCAAAGTCTTTATCGAAGCATAATAGGAAGTCTCCTCTATCTAACGGCAAGTCGACCCGACATCGCTTACTCTGTGGGAGTCTGTGCTCGATACCAAGCCAATCCAAAAGTCAGTCACTTGGCTAATGCAAAGAGGATCATAAGGTACATCTCGGGAACCTCTGAATTGGGTTTGCTATATTCCTTTGATACCTCTCCTACTCTTGTTGGATATTGTGATGTTGATTGGGCGGGAAGCACACCAGATCGAAGAAGTACCTCTGGAGGTTGTTTCTACCTGGGGAACAATCTTGTATCATGGTTCAGCAAAAAGCAAAATTGTATTGCTTTGTCTACTGCTGAGTCCGAATATATTGCAGCCGGAAGTAGCTGTACTCAGCTTCTTTGGATGAAACAGATGTTGGTAGAGTATGGAGTCAAGCAAGAAGTCATGACTTTATTTTGCGACAACATCAGTGCAATCAAAATCTCGAAGAATCCAGTCAAACACAGCAAAACAAAGCATATCGACATCAGGCACCACTTTATTCGAGAGCTTGTAGAAGACAAGAAAATAAAGCTTGAGTACCTACCCACTGAGAAACAAGTCGCAGACATTTTTACAAAAGCACTAGATGCTAACAGGTTTGAAAATGTGAGGTTATCCCTTGGACTTTGCTGTCTGGAATAACCAGAAGTCAAGAAAGAAGAGGGAGAGCTTTTAGTTGATTTTACTCTCTCTCTATCAGGACCAACCAGGGTCCACAAAATCAAGCCGGGCCCAAATCTTATTATCGAAAGCCCAGTAGTCTTATTTGAATTTTAAAAGAATGATTGCACTCTGACAATCAACCAATCAGCAATCGTTCTGTTCAACTCCCACGCAGAAAAGGCTCTGCACCTCCTCCACCTTTTTGAAACCGCTAGGGCACCACAAATCAAAAATTTTGCAACAGAAAGATTTTGTTTTCTCCTCTCAAGAGCAAATCCTATCAAGCTTTCTGCCAAATGGTTGGTACCCGAAATAGACGAATACCATCTGCCTCCAAGACGATTCGAGCAAAAGTGATTGCCAAGAAGTTGTCGGCCTCCAAATCGACGACAAACAAATATGGAGTGAAGATTCGTGGAAGAAATCTGCCTGGGGAAGGATCGACGAAACCTAAGGATGGACCAATGGAGGCGATTACCTCCACTGAAGAGAAGGACAAAGCTGCCAACCTAGAAGAGGAAGGCTCCCACACTTCGCAGACGCCTCCACAAGGTACCTCTACTACCCTTTCTGTAGAAAACATCATAGACAAAGAGGCGTCTGAAGAGGCTCAAGGAACTCTCCCCCCTGAGGACCATGAGGCCGTCTGTGGAGATAAGTCTAGCCCCCAAAAATCTGCACCTACGCCAGAAAAATCCCCACCAACAGAAGTCTTGCAAAAGGCCGACAGCCCACCTGTAGTCCAGGACAATGAACCTAGGATAAATGAAGAAACTGAAGTCACCCCAGAAGTTGCTCAACATGAAGAGAACACTATCAGTATAGAAGAAGGAAATGTAGCAGAAGCTATGGAAGAAGAAGTTGTGCCCAAAAGGGCTGAGAGAAGAAAGTTACCAACACGAAGGTTGGTGAATGAAGAAGAAGAACCTCAAATACCGAAGAGATTGACCCCAAAAAGGAAAACCACAGAGAAAGGAGGAGCATCTACTTCCAAACAACCAAAGAAGTCTAGAAGGAAGTCATTAACTTCTGTAGCAACATCTGCTCCAGAAGAGGAGGAATCTGAAGAAGAAGCCACCCAGATTGTGCTACCACGGGTTTGAAAAGCAATGGGAGGACAGAAACTCCCCAAGAATGTTCCGAAAGCTCCTACGGACAATGTCTCTTTCCACTCTGTAGATAATGCTGTTAAGTGGCAGTATGTATACCATCGCAAGATCTATCCAGAAAGAGAACTTTCCACAGAGGCGCAGGGAATAAACTCTATCGTGGAACTTCTCCGCAGAGCTGGCCTGACCAATACGGTCATAAATATTGGGCCATTCTACCCAGCATTGGTCAAGGAGTTTATTGTCAACCTTTCAAGCGAGTTTGATGATCCAGAAGACGCTGAATACAGAAAGGTGTTCGTTCGGGGAGAATGCTTCAAAATCTCTACCTCAACCATCAATGCCTATCTTGGCAGAGAAGACCCAGAAGTCACTCCAGAAGTCCCACACTTGAACAAAGTAGTGGTCGAGATCACTGGAGGACGAAAGAAGGTCTGGCCTGTCAAAGACACCATTGCGGCTACTGAGCTTACAACAAAATATTCAATTCTCTACCGCATTGGTCTGGCTAATTGGGCACCTTCTACGCATGGGTCAAGCATCAAAACTGAATTGGCTAAACTCATTTACCAAATAGGTACGCAATCTTCTCTTGATTTTGGCGCTTATGTCATTGAACATCTAGTCAAGCACGCCAAATCATGTGCTATCAAACTTCCTATCGGGTTTCCTTCATTGATCACCGGTCTCCTTCTCCAACAATGTCCTCACATTGTTCGAGAATCGGATATTCCGGGTAAGAAGCCACTGCCCCTTGCTATCAACCTCAAGAACTTCGAAGGGAAGCAGTTGAAGGACCTCGTACTTCCCATGGCCAAAGCATCAGGAGCTGGTTCAAGCTCTCGACCATCAGGACCACTTGGCACTCGGATGGAGGAAGAATTGGTGGAGATGATCGATGATCTAGAGAAGTCAATTGCGATGCTATCAACCCGCAAAGTCGCCTGTGAAGCTCTTCTCAATGACCTCCGCTCTGCTCCTGCTGCTGAAGATGATGTTGACGACTCCACGTCATTTTAAGTATTTTCTCTGAATTTACTATGATAAACTTGTTCCACACACTCTTAAATCCTCGGGGTATGTCCGAGTTATTTTCCGCACACTATGACTTTTTATTTGCTCATGTTTAAGCTGTTTATTTTGCTCATGGTGTGAGCTGGTTTCACCCTGCTGTTTAGTCGAATTTCATTGTATGATTGTCTTTGGCAATATTGTTAGACAAACAGGGGGAGATATAGATAGGCTACGCCAAAAGTTACGCAAGAAGTCGCGCCGAAAGTTGTGCATAGAAGTCGCCGCTCCAAAATCCGCTCCAGAAGTTGCTCTAGAAGCCACTCCAGAAGATACACCAGAAAGACGCACAAGAAGTCGCATCAGAAGTCACATAACTTGCTGTGTTCGTAACTGCCTCAAGGTGACGACGATGTGCCTGCTTGGAGTAAAGAAGTCACATCACTTGCTGTGCGTAACTGCCACAAGATAAATCACTTGCTGTGCGTAACTGCCACAAGATGACGATGGACTTAAAAAGGTGTTTACCTAAAAAATTGCCAAAGAGGGAGATTGTTGCTACGTTTAATTGTTGGCATAATTTTTTAGCGCAAATGTAAGAAGTCGTGCAACATATTACATGACATGTGGAGCGACTTGTTGCGATCCAGATTAGGAAAGATTTGAAGCTTTACTATTTCGACGAAGCTTGGAGCGAAAGAAGAAAGGCGCCACGAAAACTTGGAGCGCAAGAGAGTGACGTCGACAAGTCAGGCGACTTCCAGCTGGCAGTTACACGTCAGCAATAGGCGGCAACTCTACTTGCCTGATTTATTCAGGAAGTCAGAACAGGCAAGACGACTTCAAGCTGTCGTGGAAGGCGGCAACAACTTGCCTGACTTTCCTGTTCCTGATCCGAGAAGGATTAGGAATATGAGCTGCTATAAAAAGCCCTTGGCTTCCCATTAGCAGATCATCCGTTCTTGTTCTAACAATTGCAAGATTTCTCAGAGCTCTTAACCGTGCACCATCGGCGTGTTGAGAGGCTGATTAAGATTCAATAGAACGGATCTTTGCTCCGATCAAACATAAAGTCGCGAAGACTAAGTGTTTGGATCGGTTAGGGTTTTTGTTTGTGATTGAAGATTCACAACTCCGTCAAAGAAGACAACGACACCGAGCATAGGCTTGCTCGAAGGGTGGAATTGAGATGATCTCAAAGACAGGGGGAGAGGCCCTTGGTCGAGGTGATTCACGGTGAGATCTATAGTAGCTTAGGACAATAGCTTGTGTGATAGCTAGTTGGTGCTTGAAGTTGTACTATTGACTACCTGATAGTGAAAAACCTTTCCATTGGCAAAGTGCCTCCAGACGTAGGTGCGGAGTCACCGAACTGGGTAATCATCTCTGGTGTCGTTATTATTTGTTTACTGTTTTACTTACGGTTTACGTTTTAGGTAAGTAGTCGATCCACAAGTTACGACTTTGATTTCGACTTCTTGACTCGGCTAGGATTAAGAATTTCAATTGGTATCAGAGGAGTCACCTTTTCTTTTAGGTGATTTTCCTGCAAAATAACTGAATAGCCAATATGGACTCAAAGGAAGGAGGTTCAGTGAACCGACCACCAGTTCTTGACGGAACAAACTATGGGTACTGAAAAGCTCGGATGTGTGCCTTCTTGAAGTCCCTTGACAGCATAACTTGGAAATCAATCATCAATGGATGGGAGGAACCTTATTATGCTTATGCTCATGGAAATCAAACGAGCATCAAACCAGAAAAGGAGTGGAGCGCGGAAGAAGATGAAGCCGCCCTAGGTAATTCTCGTGCACTCAATGCTATTTTTAATGGAGTAGACAAGAATGTGTTTCGACTCATCAACACATGCACAAGTGCCAAAATTGCCTGGGACACTCTTGCGATTGCTTATGAGGGTACTTCCAAAGTCAAAGAGCAGAAGTTACAATACCTCACGACTAACTTTGAGGCCTTGACCATGAATGAAGACGAAACTATTGCGGAGTTTAATGCGCGCATCAAGGATCTGGCCAATGAATCATATTCACTTGGCAAGCCTATGACTAATGAAGATTTGGTCAGAAAAACGTTGTTACGTAACTACATTTAATTTAAAATAAAATAAATTCTGTGACACGCGGGTCACAATTAAATTACTATCCAAAAACAACTCGCATGTTGCAAACCGAAATTAAATTCTGAATTCGGGCTAACTTAGCAATCATGTTACAAACACCGTGTTATCAAACAATCATGTTACAAACACCGAATTATCAAACAATCATGTTGTCAAACAAGCATGTTATCAAGCAAACATATTAATTCCAATTTTATCTTGATTTAAATCATAAAATATGGCTTATCGAAACCATTATTTTGAACCGGTTAATTTCTAAATTAAATCGGTTCAAGCTCTAGTTTATCGAAACCAAACCGGTCTGAAATTTTAATTAATTCTCGCTAAAAATTCTAGATTTTTCTGGATCCATTCTGACCTGAATCCTTTTCATTTTGACCGAACCAAAATTGACCCGAGGGCCAATTAGGGTTCAGCCAAACCCTAGCCGCCAGGGCCGGCCGCGCCATGACCGACCAGCCCGTGAGGGCTGGCCGTGGCAGGCCGCCTGGCCGGTTACGGTCAGGCCGTGGTCTCCCCGGGCCGGAGCTGAGAGGTTTGGCCAGATCTGCGACGGGTAAATCTGGTCGGCTTTCCCGTTTCGGCCGGTCGGCCCGTGGCTCAGCCCGGGTTAGCCTCTCGGCTAGCCTCGGCCTCCCGCGGGTCTCGACCCTGATCTTATTTGATCAAAATTTAATTTTCAACAACAATTAAATAAATTCCAAAAATAAATTCATTAACCAAAAACCATAAAATTTGCAATTTTCATCTCCCAACACGGAAATAAATTGCAAAATTAAATCTAGCCTATCATGCTCGAATACAATAATCATGTGTAACCAAGGCTCTGATACCACTGAAGGAATTTTTTAGGGTTCCAATCAATTAATTTCAATCTCATACAGGAAATTAACCTCAAAGTTCCATGTTTAATAAGGATCTTACATGATCATAAATTGATCATGAGATCTAGGCTAGAATAAAATTATAGATTCACCTTAATTCGAAATCCCTTTGTCACTAAACAAGATTCAGTGACCTCTAAAGAACGTCCACACAGGAAGAGCAATCTGAAGATACTCACAACGATCCTTACTAGAAGATCGAAGCAAGCAAAACGAGAAGGAGAGAGGGAGAGGGGCCGGTCGAGAGAGAGAGAGACAGAGACAGAGAGAGAGAGAGAAAGATTAGGGTTTTGGAAAAATTTTCCTTATTTCTTAAAGTCTGAAAATTTCTCTTTTATAACTCTTTTTAGGCAATAATTAATTAAAGGTCTTAATGGGCTTAAAACCCAAATCTTTTAATTAATTAATGTAGAGAAGCCCAATCTGGCTAGACCCTGTTCAGCTAAATTAATTAAATCTATTTATTTAGATTATAATTAATCGGTCCAGCTAAATCATTCTTGATTTTCGGATTAATCCTAAACCGAAATCGGTCTAATCCTGTTTAATGCAAAAACGGATTTATCTCTCTCATGATTCCTCTATATGATTCCATCCGTTTTACTCAACCTTTAGTGTGTGACCCTCTAGACTCACGGCACGTTGGCAGACTGGTAAAATTACCATTTTCCCCTTTCCATCATGAGTGGCCTCTAGCAAGACATCATGATTACCCAACGCTTGTGATTATCGAGATTTCGACTTAACCTTGTCGTACATGAATCTATTCTTTTATCCTCTTGATATCTTTGACAACCACGAGGCATAGACAAGTCATCCTCGTTCAATTTTCCTGTTTCCTGATCTGAGTCAACTGAATTGTAACTGATACTCCATATCGACTCCATGGCCATGCTATTGTATTTCAGTTGTACTGATCAAGTGGCCTAAACAGATATTTGCACATACGTCCGTATGAGGGATAAATCCTTCAGCGATCTATTGAGTCAACTAACGTAACTCGTGATCGAGCCAATCACAGTCGTTATTGTAACCCTTTTACAGGAGACGTTAGACTGAGTCAAACTCGTCACTCATTACATAGTGACCTCAATGATCTTTATGTCTGAGGATATGATTTCATCTGCCTACATATGAGTATGTTTATGATTATGTCTATGTAACATACTCATGATCGGGTCGTCCTATATCACCCTTGTCTGGTGATACTATGACCTAACTTCGGCCCCCTTCTGGCCATGATTAGTAGAGCGTGATTATTTAGAGTTAGCCCCATACCGATCGCTTCTTATGAAGCTATTCTGATCGGGGACTGCTTAAGTAAGATTTTATCTGATCTGTAGACCTACTATTATGCATTGACACATCAATGATACAAATCAAATCGTACTTAAGATATTACTACAACACTTAGTAATATGAATCCCGATTTTATTTCAACTAATATTCTTATTACATGAGTAGATTGAAAATACATTGTGCTAGGGCTAACGACACTTTTTTGAGGCAAACGACACTTTTTTTATTTAACTTCAAGAACTACTAAATAACAAATATCGTATGAGGGTGCTTAAATAATGAAACACAAATTGCAAAAAAGGAAAACCCTAATTCGCTAGAAAGAAAAAAATGAAAAAAAAAATCTAGAAAAGAAAAAAGGAAAAAAAAGGAAACAACTATTAAAAATTATAAAAAACTGCCTGAAAGTAATAAAACGCAATTTTGACCCTCTAAATGATTTTCGATGGCCGAAATCCGTTGTTCCGCCGTCTTTTACATGCTTTCCTCACCGGTAACCGCTCCAAATCTAACTGAAACTGCTCACTCTATCTGTCTCATACAGAAATCGCCATAAAGACGCACAGTACGCTCTCATATTGTACACAAGTGTTTGTTTTATCAAACTTAAACCAAAAGCTCCTTTGAATATATTATTAATTATCATCAAATATATGAACATAATTGAACATGAACTAACCCTACTATTTAGTAACTCAACTTATTAAATATCGTAATGTATATATATCAAAACCAAATCCATAACTATAACTATGCAAAGTTTTTTACTACGAAAATTATTATAACAATGCATGGTAATGAATACTAGGAGTACGTTGTATATAAATTTTGTTAGAATATTGAGGTGAAATCATAAAAATATCGTGTGAACTATTTCCTCCAACAAACGGAAATCATATCTCAAACATCATCAACAATCTTCTTCTTATTATATGCTTATAGCGATGGATATATTCAAGAGAATAAACCATTTCGAGATCTTTCCATGAAGCAAAAGAGAAGAAAAGAATATGTTGATGAGCTCATAAGGGTATCAAAATCTTGGGGAATTGATGGGATTTGTAACGAGCCAATGGTTATGATGTGTGAGAAACGAAAGGAAAAGGGCAGTGAAGATGGATTGGATAGAGGGAATCAGGTTCTTGATATGAGAAATTGCTTTCAAAAGATGATCAACAATAATGTGCCTCTACTATTCTAAATAATACAGTACATCTAATCTCATATAGGACTTTCACAAACAAATACAGAGATATAGTCTGATAAGATGTGCTAATACCATACCCAGGCGCGGATTCAAGGAGTTAAATTCATAGTCGAGTATCTTACCTCTCATTCAATGAGATTGATTCTCGCTCAACGGAAATGAAAATAATTGCACTCTAATTTGGTTTGCTACACTACCCTTATTTTTTTTTGAAGAAGCTCACGGCTCTTATAATATAGATCTTCCCACCTTTTCTCTCATATTATTTTATTATTTTTATTTACATTCTATCTGATTTTATTCCCTCTGAGCTTGTTCCCAGACTGTGTTAACGTTCGATGCCCAAAGTGGGGTTGAGTGTGGGTTGGCCCTTGGGCCTCCATAATGCGTAGATAGGATTCAAAAAAAATTGTAATTAGTAAACAATAGATATTATAGAAATAAGATACGTAACATAAATAGAGAGAATATAGTCGAAAGTAAAAAAATGAAAAAGTTGCTCTCTACCTTAATTCTATTGCAAATTACTTTTTAAATTATTTTAAAGGATAGTTACAGATCAGTACACCCGCCGAAACCTCATTTCAAGATCAGTAACTCAAATTTGAAATTTTTTTTGTCGGTACCTCAAGTTTAAGAGGTTAACACTTCACCCCATTTTTTGTTAAATCTAACAGAAGTGTTTGCAAATGTCTAAAATGCCCTCGGTGTATAACTCTTGAATAGTGCAATTATTTAATATAGTGATATGACACTTTGTTACACTTAACTATAGCGAAATGACACTTTTATACACTAACTATTTTTGTCTCTTTTTTAGTACACTGACAAACTTTTTGTGACAATCAATGCTAAAATGACTAAAATACCCCTGATTTAAGAAATGAAAATAAAACTAGTCTAATATGATTTATCAAACCATATTTGAAATGGTTCAAATTTATATTTATATTTTCGGGCATAATTGTATTTGCATCTTAAGTACAAATCAAATTGAATCAGAGATAAAAAAAATTGAACCAATTCAATTTATAGTTTCTTACACCAAAGGTAGTTTAGGTATTTTAGACATTTTAGAGATAGGTTGTCACAAAAAAATAGTTTTGACACTAAAAAAGAGAGAAAAATAGTGAGGGTATGAAAGTGTAATTTCGCTATAGTTAAGTGTATCAAAGTGTCATTATCCCTTTAATATATATGAAATGACCGTTTTACCCTCAAATAAATAAAAATATTGACTAATGGATTAAGGGCATATTTGTCTTTTTCATATAAAAAATAAAACTGATTTATTTGTTTTATTAAATAATCGTTAAAATTATAGTTGAAAAGACAAAAATGCCCTTGAATTTCAATATGATTTTCAAAATATGCCATGAGAGACATTCTCTCTTCAACCTCTCTCACCTCTGTCAATGTTATCAAGAATTCATCTAACTAAAATCTAAAAAGGGGCTGTTGAATTTGGGAATATCCGGTCCAAAAAAACCCAAGAAGAGGGGTTTTGGTTTTGGGGTGAGTAAGAAATTAGGGTTCCTGGGTTCCCAGGTTTTAGATCTGAAGGACATGGGTTTCTCGACGGCCACAGCCGCCAAGAGCGTCAGCACCTGGACCTCCTCTACCTACTCGTCAGTCGATTCGATTCCCCCAAATTTCATAAATTTGAAATTCAGGTCGAGGTTGTGATTGAGATTGATTGTGTGTATTTGTGTTGCAGGGGATGGTGGTATTGCCGGTGTCGATCACGACGATTCCGACTAAAGGAGGCGGTGTTCTTCACGGGGCTATACATAGTGGCGACGGGGGGAAGGAGGCCACGTGTCGTGCATATTGACGTTCGCGACGGACTTGTTCGAGGAGGACAAGGCAGAGGAGAAGGCCACCAAGAGCTCCTTGTTCAACTGGTTCGTCTCCATCGTGATCGACAGAGGGCGATGGCTGGGTGCTGGATTAGGGATTATGAGAGGGTGTTGTATTAGGGATTGTGAGAGGGTGAGATTTGAGAAGGGCAGTATTGTAAATTAATTAGTTTTTAAAAAAATATTTGATTCTTGATTTATTTATACGAAATGACAATTTTATCCTTGAACCCTGAGGTTAGTGTGTTATTCAAGTGAGGATAAATATGTCATTTCACAATTATCAAAATAATTTTATAAGATTGAAAATAATTATACTCTAGTGGCATTTTGGGTATTAAAATATTTTTAACAGTTTCTGTTTGAAAATGGAATGAAATGTTAATTTTTTAAACTTGAGGTACGGACAAAAGAAATTTAAAACTTGGGTGACTGATTCTTGAATGAGGTTTCGACGGGTGTACTAATCTATAATTATCCCTCATTTTAAATATAGGTTGCATCACTGGAGATATTATACTATTTAGAAAGTATTTTTTTAAATATATTGTATATGATTATCACGACAAATCCCCAAAATAGACATAAGATAGTTTGGTCGAAATCCCATTTCGACCAAAATTGTGATCACTATATATGAGAGAGTATGGGTGTTCAAGTCTAGGCCCGCCCGACAGGTTTTTGGCCCACCTGGTTTGTGTCGGGTCTTAAGGCACACGACTCGCTCGTTTGGCCTCTATTGGGTTGCTAGTCTAAGGTCTTCGAATCTTCAGTTGAGACGGGTCAAACTCGAAACCCCATGGCCTTAAAAATTCATATTGATCGTGTTTTCTTAATGGAAACACTAAAAATTAACTTTAAACTAGTATTAAATTTAAATTTTTGTATATCTAGATATTTGAACAAATATTGGAGCAGAAAATAAAATTTTAAATACACAATACCTCATCATACACTAGTTAAGGCTTGGTGATGATGTGTTTCATATCACTCCACTCTTTATATATAGAAGTGTGAGGCTGCAATTTTTGTTCCCAACCTATGTGGAACTTCAAAACAAGTGAATAAAACATTCCCAATGCGAGCCACATCACCACTCTTGCGGGATCTCATGGTCACCCAAAACGAGACGACACTTTCTTCATTTAGGAGTCCCACATCAAACTATTTGAAATGTAAAATATAGTTTAGCTCTTTTGTTCTCTTTTTGTGCATCAACCCATTGAGATTAATGTATTGGGATTCAGTATTGTTTGGGTAATAGTTTTGGGTTTTGGGGGCTTGAAGTACAAAAAGAATGCTGGGTGAGCTTGTGAAGTGAGGGGGCAGGCTTAATCTTGGATAGGGCTCTCATCTGGTTGTGGATTGTAATTAGGGATTTGGTATAAATCATGTTGGATTGGTTTTTATTGCATTGCATCGGTTTGTCGGGTTGCCCACAGGTGACACTTCATCTACACGTGGCCCGCCCAATTGAAAGTCAAATTTGAGTATCCTAACCCAACTCTAGACTCGCTTTTATTAGGTCATGGGTCATGCGAGTTTCCAGGTAAGTCGGATTTTGGGTTTATGTCCCTTTAAAATGTCTTGAAGTAATTTTATCTCTTTTGATAAAATCAGCATATTTTTGGGGAAAAAAATAAACAATTTTAATCTCAAATAAATCAGATTTTTAAATTCATTTTAAATATTTAAATTCAAATTTTAATGAAGACTTTTTATTTTCTGAATTTATTTGAGTTTTAATAGAAACATGTCGTTTTTGTCTTCTAACATTATGATCATCACACCTTTGGTATTCTATGGAGATCCTATAAATACCAGAGCTTGATCATATGTGAATAAGAAACAAAATACACGAAACTTGCTGCTCTCTCTTTCCCTCTTTCTTGGATTCTGGTCTTGCAATCTTGAATCTATGTTGTGTGAGTGGGCGTGCTAGCAGAGGGATAATCGTGTTAACCTCGGAGGCATCCGGCACACAATCGCAACCACGGTCTAACCGGAAATTGCTTTCAAGTCAGTGGCTCCCATACCATGTCACGGTTCCTGCCTTCTAACACTCGAGTTTCTTTGCTCTACTCATCTTCTAGATATCAACAACAAAAGGACTTGGATTAAAGTGTTGCGTGACACATCATTCAGGGTATCTTACTCCTACAGTATCGAAAAGTGTTTTTTATCCTATCATTGTTATACTACAAATTATAATTTCTACAATTTGAAAGCAATTTTACATAAATATAACAATGATCGTTGGTATTCTTTGCACGACTTTTGCTTAATCAATTATATGTGGAAAATAATTGAGAAACTCCTTTGCATATGTGATTATTAGAATAGCATATGTGATTGCATAATTGGTGGGTTTCTGGTACCAATTGGAACGAGATATGAGTCCAAACGAAGAGGTGAAGGACGATTGATAGTTGTGCTCATCTTTTGGAGTTGCTGATGGGTAAAGGAAAGACATGGAGGTTCCACGACTATAAAGCTTTATATATATATATGCTGCTAATCGGATATGCACACTAAGATGATTGCTTGGTTCCACTAAGGCGCCCTCTTATGCTAATAGGAGACGTATTTCTTTACGTGCTAATGTATATATATAAAGTAGAGGAGCACTTGGAGCCATGACATTATTTCTTGCATATAGCATATTTACAGGTGTTGGCTTGATATTATAAACATATTTATGCTGTGCTAATGGTGTTTTTTGTTCTCCAAAGGCAATTATGAGTTACATGCAGTTGCGCTTATGATGGTTTTATTCTCTCATCTCAACAAAGAATAAAACATATAAAGGTTTGCCGGTTTGCCTATGTGCATGAATCTCCTTTGAGAACTAAACCAAATTCTCTCTCATGCATATATGAAAAGCTTACTTTGTCATGAGTTCTTCTGCGACTAATTTGGCAAAATAGGCACCACACCTTCCTATTCATGTTACTGATGCGGTGATTGAATCACCAAGATCAAGCATCTTTAGTATTCACAAGATTGGAGATGGGACTTATCTGTAAATGCATAAATTCCCTTCAAAGCTTCTACCTCCGATCGGACAACGGATGTTCAACGGGAAAGCCAAAACCATGCACGCCACCTACTCGCGCGCGCGTTGTTCTTGTTAGTTGATAGTTTACGCAGCCAGTTTGGAGAAGAAACAGCTATGGTTTGTTATTTGAATGAGCATGAGTCAGATTTTTTGAGTATAATGGTATTGTGCTTAAAAAAGGCTTGGGTTTAAACGATATAATAATTATGAAACTCTAGATGAGATGGGCTTGGTTTACTAAATGGCTATTATAATTAGGGAAATGACACTTTTGTGCACCTAAATATACACTTTTGACACTTTCATACTCTAAAAAAAAATTTCTCTTTTTTCCATACTTGAATTTCATTTTGGGACAATAATTCCAAAATACTCATGAATTGAACCAAAATTCAGGGAACTTCTGGACCATTTTCCCAAAATACAAATGAATTGAACCAAAATACCCATGAATTGAACCAAATACTCATGAATTGAACAAAAATTTAGGGCCATTTTTGGTATATAAATGGCCAGTTGTCCCAAAATGAAATTCGGGTATGGAAAAAAGAGAAAAAAAAAGTTAGGGTATGAAAGTGTCAAAAGTGTATATTTAGGTGCACAAAAGTGTCCTTTACCCTTATAATTATTATAGACTTAAGTAAGGTGGGTTTGACCCAAATTTTGTTTTGGCTGATCGCTAGAGCAGGATACCCAAGCTAAGCCATTCCAGGGTTGTCCAAATTATCATGGGGGTTGCATGAGAAATTCATAACTCATTAAGGAACACTCAAAATCTGGGTTACATCTTCTCTCCTTATTATGATTATTTATGTTTCCACTATTATTTAATAATTCTCTCGTGTGAATTAATATCTATTTAAGCTCGTGTTTTGCTAAAACAAATCGTTGAGGTGTGACGTTGCTTAAAAATATGATGAGGATGGTGGAAGCATTCCAAGCGTATGACATGTGCTGGTAGATGAGAGTCTTCAGTTAGGGCTAAAAAGTTTTAAACGTGCAAATCACAAGTTAGAAGTTTGTGTACATTTCCGTTGACCAAGTAAGTACATTTTGTATTATTTTGTGATATTGAAATGTGTTTCTTTGTCAAAATTTTGGTATGTTGTGCTTTTGGATTATCCGTGGATGTTTAAAATGCATGATATTCATATTAATATAATTACTTAATATGAAAAAAGAGTAACTATTGTTAAACTTTTAAGTTCAAATAATCATACCAAAATGTGGGGGTTATCCTCTTAATACAAAATTTCTTGGCATGTGGGGGCGCATGGCTTATAACCAAACTCAAGGAAAACATTAGGAGTCCAAAATTTTGCTGAGATGTTATATCCCCTGTGTACATGTCTTATTTAGATAAAATATTTGTATATCTTTTGCTTCAATTATTGCACTTATTGTTGTTATGTATGTATTATTTATTTATGTGATAATTCACATGCTAACAACCTTATTTCTGGTTTATATGTTGATAAACATGGAATAAATAAGATGCCAATTTTAGAGAAAGATTGTGGGACTATATTTTGTCGATATTTTCTATTTACGATGCATGAGTAGACTATGTTAGTAATGAACTAGTCTCGATCTTTATAATAGAAAATGCTCTAAAATGCATGATGAGGCAATAAGAAAATCATATGGGAAGGAAACCTTTATTTTGAACTTGAGTCTATTATTACCATCAGACTGGTGGAGTTGTCTGATTTCACTAATGGTTGTAAGTCCATTCGTAGTATTTTGATCTTAAGCGAACGATCATATACGGTGGTACACTAGAAAAGTTCTAAGCTCGACTTAATGTTAGAAATTTTACACAATTAAGTGTGTAAATCGGTGGTGAAGAGGTAATGCTTTTATACCTACAGTTCAATAGGCTTCCTAACGTGTTGGAATACTATGTGATGTGAAATGGGTTTCAAAATTTTGTTGAAATACTTATTTATCTTGGATGGAGGGGCTGTCTAGTGGAAGTGTTCCTAACAGATTAGCTTAACAAACTCCATCAAGGAATCAGAATTCACTACTCCTATGTTTACATGATAAGTAGTTGAATGATCGAGAAATTGGCTAGCAACAATTCTTTGTTGCCATGGATGATGTCTAAGAGAAGACATATTTGAACCACAGGCACGTTGTGGTTTGACAACTCAGACTAAATACAGGGAGTTATTTCTCCCGATTGTGTTAGAGATTCCATAACCAGTTTTGGTGGTGTTATAGAGACGCACTTGATGGATCTCTATTCACACATCCATAACCAGTTTTGGTGGTGCTAATGAGACCCACCTGATGGATTTCGAAACTGATAAATCCATAACCATTTTGGTAGTGCTTTTGAGACGCACTTGAAGGATTTTGTCTACTGCTGACAGGTTGGATCTAATGTCTTTAATAGCTCAAATGTCAGTGTTATTGAGACACACTTGACGAGCTAGCTATGTGGGTCTGAATTTGCAAGGTTAGAAGAAAAGATATGTGTTGTGAGGATCTCACAGGAAAATAAAGCAAGTTCAAGAAGCAATTCACTTACTTTATAAGTACGTTGTTGCCTCATTTCGCTATGTGTCAATTCAAATCGCAAGACATTGACATTTAAGTATCACTTTCTTCCATTATCTGGTAAATCTTTTCTATTTTTCACTTCTTGACATTTGTGGGGGATTGTTGAGTTTATGTCCCTTTAAAATGTCTTGAAGTAATTTTGTCTCTTTTGATAAATTCAGAATATTTTTGTGGAAAAAAATAAACAATTTTAATCTCAAATAAATTACATTTTTAAATCCATTTTAAATATTTAAATTCAGATTTTAATGAAGACTTTTCATTTTCTGAATTTATTTGAGTTTTAATGAAGACCTTTCATCTTTATCTTCTAACATTATGATCATCACATATTTGGTATTCTATGAAGGTCCTATAAATACCAGAGCTTGATCATATGTGAATAAGAAACAAAATATACAGAACTTGTTGCTCTCTCTTTACCTCTTTCCTGGATTCTGGTCTTGCAATCTTGAATCTCTGTTGTGCTAGTGGGCGTGCTAGTAGAGGGATAACTGTGTTAACCTCGAAGGCATTTGGCACACGATCGCCACCACAGTCTAACCGAAAATTACTTTCAAGTCAGTGGCTCCCATACCAGGTCACGGTTCCTGCCATCTAACACTCGAGTTTCTTTGCTCTTGAAATTCTGTTAAGTAGCAAGGACAAGATGTCGAACCTAATGTTGTAACGTTTGGTTCGACCACTTGCTCAATCACAGTTTATGTACAATAAATAGTAAAGTAGTAAACAGAAGACACAATATGTTTACCCAGTTCGGTGACTCTGCACCTACATCCGGGGGCACTCTGCCAGTTGAAATGTTTTCATTATTCGGTAGCAAATAGTACAACTTCAAACATCAATTAGCTATCACCCAAGCTATTTTCCTAAGCTACTAGAGATCTCATAGTGAACAACCTCGACCAGGGACTCCCCCTGACTTTGAGAACGTCTCAATTCCACCCTTCGAGCAAACCTATGCTCGGTTGCGTTGTCTTCGACAATCTTCTTCGTGAGTCTTCAATAACGAAAGAAACCCAATAGAATACAAACACTCAAATCTCCTCGACTTGATGTATGTAATCGAAAGCGTCCTCTCTAAATAGATCAACCTTTCAATCCCAACCTCTTACACGCTTAAGAGCTCTGTCAATTTAGCACAGAGAAAAGACTGAGTTACTAAGGGGGTAGCGCCTGCTTTTATACCAACTCATATTGCCTAATTGGATTCCTATTCCGATTACGAAATCCTTTGCCGCCTTGCGTTTCTAGCAAGTGACAAGTTGGCGTTGCTGACTTCATTAAATCTTGTTTGTGTGTCTTTCTTCCAGCTGGACCTTTCCTAATTCGTTCATGGTCTTTAATCCTTTTGCGCGCGTAGCTTCTGTGATTAAAACAGGAAGTCTTCGATGTCTTGCCTAATCCTTCGAGTAACATGTCGCACGAACTGTGTTGCAACATGTTGTCTGACATCTTGAATTCGCACTAAAAATATGCCAATACTAAACGTAGTAACAATCTCCCCCTTTGGAAATTTTTTAGGCAAGCACACTTGTCGACGATCTTGTGCGAGCATTGTTTCCAGCTAGCAGTGTCTTCAGCATCTTTGGGCGAGCACTGCTTCCGGATGGTCGCTTCTTTAGTTGTTCTTCAGTAACACATCATTTTTTGGTAGCAAGGTCGCAACATGTTGTGACACATGTTCCTTAGTACGTCATATAAATAGTGGTAACATGTAGTGACACAAGTTCTATCATGTTCTTCATCTTCATGATGTCTTCTGTAGCAAGGCATATAACACGTGGTAACATGTCGTGACGCATGTTCCATCATGTTTGAGTAACAAGTCTCCTATATTTTTGGATGACTTGAAACTGCCTTACCTGAATTTCTCCCCCTCATTACCTCAAAAATGGAAAAAGGGTACATCAAAAAAAAATTATGACACACCACAAATAAAAACCATCTCTTAACGCGAGCAAACTAACCCCTAAATATAGGACAAAATCAACCTCCACCGAGGAGCAAAATATTCAAAGTATTTAATCCGGACAGTCCCTGGGGATTCATGAGCTAGTAACAAAAATAAGTTTTTCAGATTCGCCATGATCATCCTTGGTAAGTTGTACATGGGTAGCAATCGGAGTTCTCCTGTGGGGGACTTTCTCCAAACCAGACTTTTTTATGATATTTCTAGCATACTCGCTTTGGGAGCTAAAAATGCCATTATCCATTTGTTTGATCTGAAAGCCTAGAAAGTAGGTTAATTCCCCTACCATGCTCATCTCGAACTCAGACTGCATTTGTTGAATAAAGCGTTGAACCATCTTGTCTGATATTCCTCCAAATAAAATGTCATATATTTTAGCAATCATAATGTTACTTCCTTCATGTTTTACGAACAAAGTCTTGTCAACTCCCCCTCGAGTATAGCCATTTTGAACTAGGAACTGAGTTAGACGGTCATACCATGCTCGAGGTGCTTGCTTGAGATCGTAGAGCACTTTCTTAAACCTATAGCCATGTTGCGGAGAGCGGGTGTCTTCAAAACCCTTAGGTTGAGCAACATAGACTTCTTCATTCAGGTACCCATTGAGAGAGTCACTCTTCACATCCATATGGTAGAGTTTAAGTTGTAGGTGACAAGCAATGCTCAGAAGTAGTCTGATGGCTTCGAGTCTGGTAACTAGAGCAAGAGTGTCATTAAAATCTACTCCTTAATGGACATCACCAATTATGTCCTGGATTGAGTTATCTTTTTGTTCCTTTTTCGATGGATATCTCCGGTCCCTAATGGTTCTAGTATTTTTATAGACTGTTCTTAGAGTATCCCAGGAATATACCTTCATTGATGCTTTTTGGGTCAAACTTTTGTCGAGGTTCCCTATCAGCTAGAATATAGCATACTGACCCAAAGACATGGAAGTGTTTGACATTGGACCTTCTCCCCCTCCATATTTCATAAAGTGTGATCGAAGTACCTGGTTGAAGAGTAACTCTATTATGAATATGGAAAGCCGTGTTGAGTGCCTCTGCCCAAAAGCGTGTAGGGATGTCTTTGGCTAACATCATGACTCTAGCCCTTTCTTGAAGAGTTCTGTTCTTCCTTTCAAATATCTCATTCTGTTGAGGGGTAATGGGAACAGAGAATTCATGGGCAATTCCTTCCGCATCACAGAAGTTTGCAAAACTTATGTTCTCGAATTCTCGTCCATGATCACTTCTGAGCCTCACAAATTTTCCAATGGTTTCTCCTTTCTCTCTTTGAACTCTTCCACATAGGGATTCGAAGACAGAGAATGTATCTGACTTTTCTCGAATAAACTCAACCCATGTGTACCTTGAGAAGTCCTCCACACATACAAATATATATTTCTTACCTCCAAGACTTTCAACTTGCATAGGTCCCATGAGATCTATATGCAAAAGTTCTAGGTACCGGGAGGTGGTAAGATGTTGCACCTTCTTGTGTGACATTTTGACTTATTTCCCTATATGACATTCTCCGTAAATTTTTCCTTCAATGATCTTTAAATCTGGAACTCCGGTGATGCCCTCTTCAGATAGAATCTTTTGTATGCTCCTTTGATTTATGTGTCCAAGCTTTTGGTGCCAGAGCTTGGTTTCTTGTGTTTTGGATATAAGGCATTGAGTAGATAAATGAGCTGTTGTTGGAGACCGTAGATAGCAGTTTTCTTGTGACCTAAGTCTAGTCATCAGTTCCTCTAGTCGAGTGTTCATCACTACACACTTGTTGCGAGTAAATTTGACTTCAAGGTCTAGATCGCAGAGTTAACTGATGTTTATCAAATTGGCAGTAAGCCCTTCTACATGTAAGGCTTCCTTTAGACAGGGTGAGTTCGGTAGGTTGAGCTTCCCTTTTCCTAGTACCCTTGCTTTTACTCCATCTCCAAAAGTAACAAAGAAGTTTGAGCATGGTGTCAGAGTAGTAAGGAATGTACTATTACCAGCCATATGCCGAGAGGAGCCACTGTCGAAGTACCAATCATTATTGGTAGAGGCTTTTAGTGAGGTGTAAGCAACGTTAGCCCTATAATGTACTTCCTTTACCCGCCATTCTTTTTGTATTTTGGGTTGAAGATGTACCTTTTTCTTCCTCCATATTTTTCGAGTTTTTGCTGTCCAGCATTTGATGGGGCTCTTTTCATAGAGGTGATAGCAGAATATTCGGATGTGACCTCTTTGTCCACAGTGATGGCATGTCCAATTATGTTTTCTTTTTTTTGAGCTGTTATGGTGATGTTTCTTCTGTGATAGGGTACTACCGGATGTTTGTGGCATCTGATGAGACATATTGTTCATAGTCTTTTGAGGAGCAAAAGTGGTCGGTGAAGTTGAAGTACCTTTAGAGTAACCAAGTCCTTCCAAATTGTGTAATGACTTTCCAATAGATAAGATTTGATTCAGGGCGTCAGTGTTGGGGTTCATCATCTAGATGGTCTTGGTTACGAGCTCTAGTTCTCCTTTTAAGAGGACAACTTCCTTCTTTAGATCAATGATGATTTCAAGAAGTCTCGTCTTGTCCTCATTGAGAGAGATAATGAGTGTATTCTGTCTCTCAATTACTTGAGAGTCTTCAAGCCATTTGACATACGACTTATTGTATGTATTGTTGAGCGTCTCGTCTGATAACTCATCATCTGAGGATGGCTTCTTCAAAGGCTCAGTTGATATAGAGGCAGTGAATGCTGCATAGTTACTTGTCTGCTCTATGTCACTATTTTCATCTTCTGAAAAAGATGCAGTATATCCCTTCTTTTTCTTTTTCAAGAAGTTTGGACATTCTCTCTGCACATGCCCATAGCCTTCGCATTCGAAGCATTGTACCCCCTTTCCTTTCCTGCTTTTTCGCCTCTTCTATCTTCTTTGTTCTCGGGTTTTTGAAACCTTTGCTGAGGTTTGTCTTTGATATCTCGTGAGACATTCCTTCTAGCTATTTGATTGAACCTTTTCATGACTCGATTGTTGTTCTTGGCGAGCATAGCGATAGTGTCGTTAATATCGCAGTTAGAGTCTCAGAGTGCTTCCTCCTTCTGAGCATGAGTCAAACTTTTGAAAGCTACGCATTTTGTTTCTTCTCCATGGTTGGATGGGAGAGGTCGTAGGTCATGAGGAATCCCATGAGTTCATCAAATTTCAGAACTTTCAGATCGTGACATTCTTCTATGGATGGGATTTTCATCTTGAATATAGAACTTAGGGTTTTTCTGACAAGATATTCATCACTCATTGGCTTACCAAGTGAGTATGACTCATTGGCTAGATCCCTGATTCGTACATTGAACTCTGCTATGGTCTCGTCTTCATTCATAGAGAGCGCATCAAAATTGGTGGTGAGATATTGTAGTTTCTGCTCTCGGACCTTGAAGGTTCCATCATAGGCAGTGGCAAGAGTATCCCAGACTATCTTGGCACTAATACACGTGTTGATAAGCCTAAATACATTCTTGTCTACTACATTAAATATAGCATTGAGAGTTTTAGAGTTATCTAGGGCTGCCTCATCTTGTTCGTTGCTCCAGTCTTTCTCAGGTTTTTGACCAGTTTGATTTCCTTGAGCATCAGCATACTGAGGTTCTTCCCAGCCATTGAAAACAACCTTCTAAGTCTTGCTATCAAGAGATTTCACGAAGGCACACATTCGTGCTTTCCAATAACCATAGTTAGTTCCATCAAGCACTGGTGGTCGATTGATCGATCCTCCTTCCTTTTAGTCCATATTAGCTACACAGAATCTTTGCAGAAAATCACCTAAGAATTTAAGATGCCTCATTTGATACAAATTGAAATTCTGTTAAGTAGCAGGGACAAGATGTCGAACCTGATGTTGTAAGTTTGGTTCGACAACTTGCTCAATCACATTTTATGGACAGTAAATAGTAAAGTAGTAAACAGAAGACACAATATGTTTACCCGAGTCGGTGACTCCGCACCTACATCTGGGGGCACTCTGCTAGTGGAAAGGTTTTCACTATTCAATATTCAATAGTACAACTTCAAGCGTCAACTAGCTATCACACAAGCTATTGTCCTAAGCTAATAGAGATCTCACCGTGAACAACCTCGACCAGGGACTCACCCTGTCTTTGAGAACGTCTCAATTCCACCCTGCGAGCAAGCCTATGCTCGGTTGCATTGTCTTCGACAATCTTCTTCGTGAGTCTTAAAAAAACAAAACCCCAATAGACTACAAACACTCAAATCTCCTCGACTTGATGTGTGTAATCGAAAGTGTCCTCTCTAAATAGATCAGCCTCTCAATCTGCACGTCTTACATAGCACATAGAAAAGATTGGGGTTCTAAGGGGGTAGCGCCTACTTTTATAGCAACTCATATTGCCTAATCGGATTCCTATTCCGATTTTGAAATCCCTTTCCAGTTTGCGTTTATGGCAAGTGACAAGTTGGCGTTGCCTCCTTTATTAAATCTTGCTTGCGTTTCTTTCTTCCAGCTGGACCTTGCCTAATTCGTTCATGGTCTTTAATTATTTTGCTTGCGTAGCTTCTGTGATTAAGACAGGGAGTTTTCGATGTCTTGCCTAATCCTGCGAGTAACATGTCGCATCAACTGTGTTGCAACATGTTGTCTGACATCTTGACTTCGCACTAAGAAATATGCCAATACTAAATGTAGTAAAATGTCTACTCATCTTCCAGATATCAACAACAAAAGGAATTGCATTAAGGTGTTGCGTTCCACGTCATTCCAGGTATCTTAGTCTTACAATATCGAAAAGTGTTTTTTATCCTATCATTGTTATACTACAAATTATAGTTCCTACAATCATGTTGGATTGGTTTTTATTGCATTGCATCGGTTTGTCGGGTCACCCACAGCTGACACTTCATCTACACATGGCCCACCCAATTGAAAGTCGGGTATGAGTATCTAGACTCGCTTTTATTAGGTCATGGGTCATGCGAGTTTCCATTTAAATCGGATTTTCGTACAATTTTAGACACCCTTATAAGAGATCGTCCCTAAGATCATATTAGTCATTCTATTGGCTAATCTATTAACAAACAAACTAGCATATTTTGCAAAGTGGACATAATCAATTTACAATTTTGAATCAAATCTCCAAATGTCGAAGACATTTTCGTCTGATTATTAACTGCCTTAATAGTGCAATCTACATTCAGTACTATATCCCTCCCAATCATGCTTGATCCAACTAAGGGTCTATTTGACACTTGTTGCTTCCTCGACCACAGAAGTTATAGATCTCACTTGATTACAAATTTGTGCGGATATAAGACCATCGACAACAGAGAGTGGAAAGAAAGTGGGGACTTCCAGGGCTGTCATGTGGCAGCCACAACAATGAACCTCTTCAAAAGCTTGTGTGGTGGAGGAAGGGTAGGAAAGAGAAGGGAGTGGGTGCAGAGGGTAGGAGAGAGAAAAGAGTGAGTGGGTGGATTGAATATAATAATAATATATAATTAACTTTAAGTATAATAAATAATTATATAGTATATATACATAAATAATTTAGACACTTACATATTAATAATTAATTATGTATAATATATAATGTTAGGATTGTGCCCTAGTCCAATATAATAAGTTAATGGGATAATCTCAGCTAGCTATAGCTAGTTTGACGCCTTTCTCACATAACTACACCTACTTTATTTTTTCTTCTGGGAACTACGCTAGTTTTGGTATTTCTCACCTAGGTATATGTTCGGACCAAAATGCCCCTCTTTGGCTTTTAAATTTTCAAACTCATGCCATTTTTTTAATTTCATCACTCTTCAAAAATAGATAATTTTCGCAGACTTAGAGCCTTCGAATGAGTTTGGAGTTTTCATAAGAAGTGTAGCTGACTTTATTACCTTTCTCAAATGCTAAGATTCACGAATTTTGGAGGTCATTTGATAAGTCAAATATTCTGGTGAAAACTTGCTTGTTCGGAAAGTTCAAGTTTCCAGCGGAAAATTTTGACGCACTTTTCACTTACCAAATAACCTTCGAAATTTGTGAACCTTAGCATTTTAGAAAGGTATTAAAGTCACCTACACTTCTTATGAAAACTTCAAAATCATTCGAAGTCTCTAAATATGTGAAAATAATAAGTTTTTTAAGAGAGGTGAAATGAAAAAAGGGCATGAGTTTGAAAATTTAAAAGCCAAAGAGGGGCATTTTTGTCCGAAAATGTAGCTAGGTGAGAATTACCAAAATTAGCGTGGTTCCAAGAAGAAAAAATAAAGTAAGTGTAGTTGTGTGAGAAAGGCGTCAAACTAGCTGTAGCTAGCTGAGATTATCCCTAAGTTAATCTACATTGTAATGTTTTATCATTTTTCGAGTTAATAAAACGGCATCTTATTACTAATGTGTTGTAGTAATATATTGAATGTAATTTGATCTATATCATTATGTGTATAATCACTAATAGTAGAACTGTAGATCAGAAAGAATTACATTTAATGTGTCCCTGATCAGTCAAGCTTCATTAAGAAACGATCAGTATGAGACTAACTCTTTGTGATCACGCTCTACTGATCATGGCAAGGTAGTGCCGGAGTTATATCATAGATATCATCAGGGCGATGGTATTGGATAACCTGATGGTGAGTATGCAGCATAGATACTGTCATGAGCATACACACAGATCGTAGCTTGTCATTATCTCCTAAGACCAAGGAGTCTTTGTAATCACTATGTAATGAATCTCTAAGTTTGTAAAAGGATAGCCATAAGGGCTCTGATTGGCTTGGTTATGAATTACATGAGTGAACTCGAAAGACAGCTGAGGGATTTATCACTCGAACTCCGGTATGGGAAAGATATCCGTTTAGGCCACTTGATGAGTATGACTGAAGGAATAGCATGGCCATGCAGGAGATACTTTAGTATCAGTTTTCAGTCATCTTAGATATCAAGAAATAGTGATTGATAAATTAGAATGACGGTTCTATGCCTTTTGATCAATCTGGATATCGGTATGATAAAAGGATAGTGACATGTACGATAAGAAGTTAAGTCGAATCATCAATAATCACATACGTTGGGTAATCATAATGTCTTGCTAGAGGCCACTCATGATGGAAAGGGTAAAATAGTAATTTTACCAGTCTGCCAACAGGTCATGAGCCTAGAGGGTCACACACTTTAAGAACAGTATATAGTAAAACAGACTTGGATGGAAATTGGGAGAATCCGCTTTTCAATTTAGTTAAATTGAAAATGAATCGGTTGATTTCTGGCCTAGGTTTATGACCAGACGGTTGAGGAAATCAGATTAAAGAGATTGGACTGGTTTAGCTAAATCGTTTAATTAGAACCCAAAATTAAATGGGTTTAATTATACTTTAGCTAATTGGGCTTCAACCCCATTCTTAATATTAATTGAGATTGGGCTTAAGTTTAAGGGAAAACTTCACTTAGCTCCCTTGTACTATACCCGATTTGCACATAACTCCCCCAAAAGATAAAAGTGGTCTGTGAAGCCCCTGAAGTTGTCAACTTTGGCACTTAGCCCTAACGCTGTTAATTCTTGGTCACATGATTAGCACATGGGTGCTCTATTTTAAGAAAATGACGGAAATACCCTTCTCTCCAAATTGTTTAATTATTACATAAATGTGAAATGACCATTTTACCCTCGATTAAAATACATAGATTAACTCATTGTTGGGTTATTTTTGTCTTTTCATATTACAAAATTTAAAATTAATTAAATTTAAAATTGCATGTGAAATAACTCATTTGCCCTTGTCTTCAACCTCTTCTCCTCTCTCCTTCTTCCCTCTCTCTCCTCCTCCTCCCCATCGACATGAACTGCCTCCGCGCCATCGCCGATCAGCCACCGCCAGGACCGTCAGCGGCGAACCCAAGCCCCAATTCGATTCTGTCGCCTTCTTCGTCGGCCGATTCGGTCTCGGCAGCAATGGGGAGGGCCGCGGTGACAGAATCGGCGCCTGATCTGGTGGTGGGAAGACCCGGAGTCGGCGCAGATCGACGTCGCGAAGAGGATGAGCTTGTGCTGCTCGGGGTCGGGGTCGGGGTCGACGACGAAGACCAAGGCGTTTTTGTCGACGAATCTGGCGATGCGTACGAGGAGGAGATGTTAACTCGCGCCGTCGTCGATTGGTCTGGTGGTAGAAACTACCGCCATCCTCCATCTCCGCCTCCAGCGTCTCCTCCAGTCTCGGCTCCGACCATGCCTCCAGCCTCGCGAACCTGCATCTAGCCACCGTCGAATTCAAATGTCTCCGGCAAACCAGATCTGTCACCCCCGCGACTGTGTCATTGCCGGAGCCCAACCTTCTTCACTGGAAGATCCCAGATTTGTCGCCCACGCGACTTCATCTGACAGTGAGGCGTGGACGGTGATGGATGCGGATGGAGGAAGGCGGCGGAGGCGATGGCAACGCCGAGCTCCTCCCAGTTGATTTTTTAATATTTTTTATTTATTAAAATAAATAAGGGAAAACTTCACATAACTCCCTTGAACTATACACGATTTTCACTTAACTCCCCCGAATGATTAAAGTGGTCTGTGAACCCCTCGAAGTTGCCTAACTTTTCACTTAACCCCAACACTGTTAAGTTATTGATAAAAAGTCTAAAATACCCTCAACCATCAATCAAATTTTCAAAAAATAATCATCCATTCTCTCTCTAAAATTGTCAGATGATGTTTTTTTTTGTTTTGGGGGAGAGCTCTTGAGCACGCCATGGCCGTCAGTCAACAGGTTAGCGGGATTCAAATCGTAATCCACGATTATGCTCCTGCGACCGTCGCCGTTGTTATAGAAAACCCATCGAGCTCCTCCGCCCACCATTCAAGCTTTTCATTATAAATATACAAAACCCTAGATTTGCGATTCTTGCTATTTCCCCTTGCGTACAGTTACGAGAAATTAATTTAGGCAAAGTTTCGGCAGTGGGAAAAAGGACCAAAATCGATTATTGTTGAAGCTTTAAAAAAAATCGCAGGTGCTGGAATTGGAGGTTGAAGATGAATTGGACGACACCGTTTCTGTTCTATTGCATACAACTATATTTATAAGTTAGAGGAACTTACTTTACACATAAATGGGTTAGCTCAACGGTCAGGCGCGTGTTTGGAAACCCATAGGTTAGGGGTTCGATTCTTTTGATGGCCTCATTAGTTGAAAAAATGCGTGCGCGCGCACAACCACTGAACCGATGAAGGCATGTGAAACTATAAGTTACAATTTTTATATTTATAATAATAGTTGACAAAATTCTTATAAAACGAAACGACGTCGTTTCTTATGTCTTCTACCTCCAGTACCACAAGTCAAATTCGACCTCTCTTTTTTACCTGGTTTTTGGCCATAAGTTCAGCTATACAAGTCCGATTTAAATGATTTCAAATGGAAAATGTTCGAAATTTAATTATCAACGATTCCATATCAAAATTATGGTCAGATATGAGAATAATGAAAAAACCCTAAATATAAGATTCGAAATTCTTAGAGCCATTTTTTATTGAATATCACTCTCTAAACCATCTCCGATCTCGATTCAATCTCCACCGCCAGAGCCGACTAGCTGGGAGGAGTTGCAGACGGTGCACTCGTGCGACCACCAACAACTATCAGTACCATTCATGGCCGTCGGAGCACCCACCATCGACTATGACTTCTCGTCGGAGGGGCTCCTTAACCAACTCTGCCCCCTCCATCTACCTCATCATCACAAAGTCAGGAGCTTCCATCGACTACCGTTTTTGCATCCCAAAATCTAATGGTCAAATAAACAAAAACTATACTCTAGGCTTCTTTAACCAACAGGGGCATTTATGCCATTTTCAAAAAATAGAGTATACATGTGATGGTCACATGACCAAAAGTTAACGGTGTTAGACCTAAGTGAAAAGTTAGACAATTTCAGGGGGTTTACAAACCACTTTAATCTTTCGGGGGAGTTAAGTGAGAATCGTGTATAGTATAAGGGAGCTAAGTGAAGTTTTCCCAATAAATAAATAGGTTGAAAAGACAAGTTTACCCCTTAAATATGAGTTGATTATGTTATTTAATAAAGGGTAAAAGTGTCATTTAACATTTAATCAAATAATTATATAATTTGGGATTATACTATGAGGGCATTTTGGACTTTTCACAATCAAACTAACACCGTTAGGGCTAAGTGAAACTTTAGTATACTTCAAGGGCTCCACAAACCACTTTTATCTTTCAGGGGAGTTATGTGAAAATCATGTATAGTTTAGGGGAGTTAAGTGAAGTTTTCCCTAAGTTTAATTAAGAGATTTTAATGGGTATAATTTTGTGAAAAATAAATATAATAAAATCAGATTTGTTCACTTAATTTTTAACCTAATTCACTCTATTTTTTCGGCACCCTCTCTCTCTCCTAGCCGACCCTCCCTCTCAAAAACTAGTAAATTTGTGTGTAGAATCCTTGGTTTTAGGTGTTGTGCTTGTGTGGACTATCTAGAGAACACATAATTTTGTGTTTGATTGATTCACAAAGGTGATTTTATGATTTGTTTATTCATAATATATGCTGAAAATTTTTATCACATAAGATCTTGTTTTCGAATTCCATGGTTAGATTCTTGTCCGTTGCATGTTATTTAATTTATGAAACCCATGGAATTCCTTCATATAATTCATTCAATATTGTATGAGCGTTTACATTATATATAGTTAACTTACATAATTAATTAAAATTAATTATACATAGTATATAATTATATTATATATGAAAAAGTTAAATAATTATTTAAAATTAATTAGTTATATACAATATAAAGTTTAGTCATGAAGTATAATCAGTATATATATTATATTTATATATACTTCATATATTTTCATATTTGATTTATAAAATATACGATTTCTTCTTTATTTCTTTATATTTTTTGGCTTACGAATTTATATTATTTATAAATAGGCATATTTTATGGAATTAATATATAATAAAAGAATAAAAATATAGAAAAACTAAATTCATGGAGTGAAATAAAAATAACTCAGTGGTTTAAGGCACACAATTTCTTAACAAGGTTGTGAAATAATTTTTTCATTAGCGCCCTTCTTCTTCTTCTTTTTCTTCCCAACTGTCGTTTATTTCAGATTCTGAAGGATAGAGCACACGTAGGATGAGTGGGAGGAGTATTCAAACAATTCTAAGTAGAAGACGAATTCACCGTCAAACTGTTTCAAGTGGGAGGACTTTGCTTCGGGTTCAGGCTCATCGTCCCTCTTGAACAAATTTTTCGGTTGATTTGAGTATGGAGGGGATGACCATTGGGACTTTTGGACTGAGATGACATGGTAACCATCTAAAACTGAATGGATGTTTATGTCAAAAGAATTAGTTGTATGGAGGGGATGCATACAAATTTTATATAATGAAGGGTGCAACTCTTCATACTATCCATCGGTTAATGAAGACACTAGACTGATAATTGATGCATTTATTTTGAACGCGTACTAATAATAGGGATAATGACACTTTGTTAAACCTTACTATAGCGAAATGACACTTTCATATCCTAACTAATTTTTTCTCTTTTTTAGTACCCAAACAATTTTTTTGTGACAGCCTACATTTAGGGTATGAAAATGTCATTTCGTTATAGTTAGGTGTAACAAACTGTCATTATCCCTATTCTACATACGCGTTCAAAATGAATGCCTCAATTATTTGTCTAATGTCTTCATTAACCGATGGATTATATGAAGAGTTGCACCCTTCATTATATAAAATTGTATGCATCCCCCTCCATATAACTAATTCTTTTGACATAAACATCCATTTAGTTTTAGATGGCTACCATGTCAACTCAGTCCAAGAGGTCCCAATGGTCATCCCCTCTATACTCGAATCAACCGAAAAATTTGTTCAAGAGGGACGATAAGCCTGAACCCGAAACAAAGTCCTCCCACTCGAAACAGTTTGATGGTGAATACATCTTCTACTCAGAATTGTTTGAATACTCCTCCCACTCACATGTCTATGTCAATTCCAACCGGAAAGACTATATCCTACGTGTTCTCTATCCTTCAGAATCTGAAATAAACGACAGTTGGGAAGAAGAAGAAGAAGAAGAAGAAGAAGAAGAAGGGCGCTAATGAAAAAACTATTTCACTTTTCCAAAGTAAAGTTTGAACCCACAATCTTGTTAAGAAATTGTGTGCCTTAAACCACTTAGGTGTTCCCTTGAAGAATTCGCTTTCATAATTTAATTGTTAACATAAAAAAAAACACTTTAGTTGTCTAAGGATCTAATAC
Organism: Geranium rotundifolium; assembly: GCA_963920655.1. NCBI lineage: Eukaryota > Viridiplantae > Streptophyta > Magnoliopsida > Geraniales > Geraniaceae > Geranium > Geranium rotundifolium. Next base: position 17,597,726 of record OY987317.1, on the reverse strand, counting down.
CAACACGTTAAAGGGTCTCCAGTTACAGTCTTGTTTTTGAAGATAACATGTGCCTAGAGAGTGTTGTTCTTCAAATATATAGATCCATCGATAAGTTTTGGTTCGTCTTAGATTAAACTGAAAGATATACACAATTTAAACAACCACCATACATGATTTACCAAAGAGTCTGGCTTTTGCATTATGATTCATATACATACATCATTTCCCATTCTCACACCCAATCAATTTACGAATAGAAAAATAAAATTCAAACATATATTGAGATGAATGAAATATAAAAACTTCATTCTAAATGTATCAACATTTTTATCACATCTCAAAACTACTAAAATCTAAAAATAAAACTAAAACCTAGTACAGTGAAAAACAACACAATTAAAAATACCTTCATTATATCTCAAACACACATAACCTTACACAACAGTACTACAACTATTACAGTGTATACTACATTTACAACCTTCATTCTATCCAAATCTCTTACTATTGGGGCCTTCACATTCTTTTCCTACTGTATATCCAAATTGCACTTTAGCAATTTAGCATCGGTTACCACTTTATATTCTGCCACACTAGCAAATTCTTCGTCAAAGTTCAAGATGTATATTCTATTGTTACGATACGAATTGGCTTAGTTTTTAGGCGATGTGAAAGATGTCGATCATCTGGTCAAGGAAGAGGTCAAGCGTTATGTCACAATATCTTGTTTAACATCTTGTGCGTCAGCATTGAAAAGTATCCTAAATATAAAGACCAACTGCGATTGAGAACCTGGAAGATTTCCAGCTGTATTCGAGACGTTTGGAAAGTCTTGATAGTGTTATGATTATGGAAAGACACTTGCCGTGATAGAGACTCTGAAAAAATATTCGGCGTTAGAAATTGGGAAACCTAAATCGATTAGGTCAAGGAAACTCTAATACGTTCCAGAAAAATTGCAGCTACTATAAAAGCTGAGACTTCACCCTTAGCAGCATTGGTTTATGGCGAATACACAGAGCTCTTAGACGTGAAGGTTTGGCGAGTTGAGAGGTTGTGTGTTCCATGAAGAACATTGTGAATCACTACAATAATTGAAAGATCTAAAGTGAATGATTGAGGGTTTTCTGTGTATGCGTGATTAACGCTTCACACACGAATATAAACAACGACTAGTGACATCCGAGCCGGGTGAGTGCTCGTAGAGTGGAATCAAGACGGGGTCTTGGATTCAGGGGGAGTCCCTGAGATAGGTTGTCACTAGTAATAGTAGCATAGGGTAGTGATCTGTGTGATGATATTCGATACTTGTATGTTTTGACTAATTACATTATAGTGAAACATTTCCACTTGCATAGTGCCCCCAGACGTAGGTGAGATTGCACCGAACTGGGTAAACATATCGTGTGTCATTTTTTACTACTTTGTATCCTTATTGTTTCATATCTGCCTACGAACGAGTTGTCAAGAACATTGTTTAGACATTGTGCATGACATCTTGTCCTAGTTAAATTATCATAATTTCAATTGGTATCAGAGGAGGCACCTACAGCTTTTAGGTGAGTCCCTGGACAAAAAATTATGATTGTCAGACATGGACAACTCTAGAGAAGGAGGATTAGTCAATCGTCCACCTATTATGGATGGGAGTAACTATGGATACTGGAAAGCCCGTATGTGGGCCTTCTTGAAGTCTCTTGATAACAAGACCTGGAAGGCTGTAATAAATGGATGGAGTACCCAAACTATCAAGATGCTCTGTGAAATATCACGGGTCCAAAACCCGAGACAGCTTCTCTGTAAATAGTGAGTCTTGCTCATTTGTTTTACACACGAAAAAATATTAATGATTATGCTTTTCACAAAACTGAGGTAATACTGATTTCAACGTAAGGTTCCACGACTTTTCACTGAAGGTTCTACGTAAACTCTGTGTTCCTGAGACTACCAGTACCAGTTCCACCTCCGGCACTTTGAGTGTGCGTTGTTCCAGAGTTATGTGCAAAACCTCGGGAGCTACCGGATTGGATCGCCACCTCCGTCCATCGGACATATAGCTTTCAGGTCAGTGGCTCCAGTGCCACGACACATATTCGATTCCTTTTTGATATCATTTTTGTGCCATAGTCCAATTACTAGTAGTCTATAAATGTCTATGTATATTAATCATCGTTTGTAATAAATAAAACGGCTTTGTATTACTTATGTGTTGAAGTAATATGTTGAGCATGATCTGATTTATGACCACTAAAGTAGTAGAACCATAAATCTGTACGGATCACACTTAACAAGTCCCTGGTCAAATTATGCTTCAATTGAAGCGACCAGTGTGAGGATGGTTCTCAATGATGTAGTTCTGCTAATCTTAGGGATGTGGGATCCCGGAATCATATCATAGATATCATGAGGTAATTGGTATCGGACGACCCGCTTTGAATAGTGTTTCATACATTAAGCCATGAACATATTCAAATGCGACAGCTTGTCACAATATCCTTAGACCAAGGAGTCTTTGTGATCGTTATGCAGTCGACGTACGGCTTTGACTTGCGCCTAACGCTTTCCGTAACTAGATTGCAATAACGGGCATGATTGGGTGGCGGAACGGATTGCATGAGTGACACGAAAGACGGCTAAGGGATTTATCCCTCGTACAATGGTATGGGAAAGATATCCGTTTAGGCCGCTTGATCGAGAGTGACAGAGAGGAAGTGCATGGCCATGTCAGTGATACGAGTTATCAAGTTGTCAATCGTCTCACATATCAAGTAACGATGATTGATTAAACAAGAATAACGACTCTAGGCCTTGTGATCAATCAGGAAGTCTAGAGATAATAGGATAGTGACTTGTACGAACAAGGTTAAATCGAATCATCGATCATCATGCACCTTGGGTAATCATAATGTGTTACTAGAGGCCACTTATGATGGATCGGGCAAGAAAGATCTCTTACGCCGATCTACCAATGGTGGCATCAGCCTAGAGAGTCACACACATACAATATGGGTAACTTGAGACAAGTAAATATTGGCATTTCTTGAGGAGCAAGACATGGCCAAAACTGAGGGTTTTAGGCCATGTGTTCGGTTTTGTGAGAATCATTAGCGAATCGAGAAAACTGAGTTTGTCGTCGATATCGCGTCTGACTTTGTTTGATAAGTGACGACAAAGGTTCGGATATTTTTTTGACACGGCACGCGACCGCATGGGTGAGCCTATTGGGCTATGCCCATGAGGCCACTTGGCCGGCCCATTAAAGGCCCAACAAAGGCCCAATAAGCATGGCTTGGACGGCCTTCTTGGTGATGCCAAGTATGGGGGCCACACACCATGCTTAGTTGGTGTTGTTGATTATGATGAAGAGTGATTTATGGGATTAGGTGGTGACATGCCTTTTAACCCATGCCTTCATTATTTGTTACTTTATCAATCAACTTATAATTTATGATTTAAGTACAAAAAGGATCACACAACACAAAGTGGCTCTCCTTCTTCCTCTCTCCAATAGCCGACCGACACCTCCCTCCCTCTCCCTTCCCTTGCTCTCTTGTTCTTCACACTCTAGTTCTAGTAGGCTAAGTGTGTGGATCAAAAGGATCATCATATTGGTGTGGACTTGCTATAGAGAAGGAGATCATCTTGTTCTTCTTTCTTGATTCAACAAAACTAAAAGGTAAACTCTTGTGGAATAGTTTTTGCATTGATATTTAATGTTTTATGTTCTTGGACAGATTTTGGATATTATATTGGTGTTGCTTCCGCTATTTTGATCATCTTGATAGCTCCAAATCCCTACAGTGGTGGTATTAGAGGGTGGTTAACTCTCTTGATCTTTATTTTGTTGAACTTATTTCAGTTTTATGATGATTTACATGCCATATTTGTTGATAACATGATTTTAATACTTTTATGGGTTAATTGCATGGAATATGTTAATTTTGAAAAATATATTGAATTTGGAATTTTTCAGATTTTTATTGGATTTGTCGGGTCCGAGACGGGACTATCGGGGAGCCGAATTGGAGATACCGGACGGAGGTCACCAGAGGCCGGCGTTGGCCGGCGGTGACCGAGGCCGTCCCCAACCTTGGCCGAGGCCGAGAGTGGAGGCAAGCCCGGTTTGGGTTTTCCAAAGCCCAAACCGGGCCGTGGGCTTGGGCTCGGCCCAATTGGGCTTCGGCCCGAAATGGTTTGTGCACGGTGATTTTTTGATCCGTGGCACGAACCCGCGATCCAATATTTCGAAAACTTTCAAATTTGATCGCTTTCGATAAGCCGTTTTTCGAAAAGGTCTAGTTTCGATAAACCCGACCAAGCAACTTGGCAAAATTAAAACAGGAATATTGCATGTTATATGATGACATGTTTGTGTGATAACATGTTGTATGATGTGATGAAATATATGATGCATTAGTAGTAGAATTTTATCGCTTTCACGGTTTGCACACCGTTAATGTTAGCGTGTAATTATTCTCTTATTCGAGCCCATAAAGTGTAATTATTTTTTATCCGGTCTGCGAAGCGAGTATTAATTGTAATTTTTACTCAAAGTCGAGAATGATGGAAAATCGAGAATGATGACGGTCTTGGAGGAAGTCCAAGAGCTAGTGGGAGCCCGAATGGGGAAGACGAGAAGATGTTATGTCTCGTAGACTCTTAGGATAGGATGGGCTATTGATGCACATTTAAACGCTTTAAAATGCTTGCTTGAATTATTACATGATAATTTATATGCTAGCATGCTTAGCTTATGAGATTATAACCCATCACCTCACATGCAAAGATTAAAAATCGTTTTTATTTATTTGCATGTTTAAAGCGTTGTGAACCATCATCGCACGGGTTGTTATGGATAAGTTTTATTTTAAACGTGTTTGCACGGGTTGCAAATGACGGCTTCAAAAGAAGATAGTATGTGATACAATTAGAAACGTCACAACACGGGTTGTTAATGACGGGTTCGTAATTGTACCAAAATACTTTCGAATTATTAAACACAACCAATCACACCTTAATTTGAGTCATGTGAGATGCCACCCAAATTCACACCCATGTAGGGACATTCTCTCGATGTCGTGCACCTTAGCGGAGCACCGATAGAATGGGTTCTATATGGAATGGTCAACCTTGTGGGATGTCATGCGCCTTAGCGGAGCATCTGCACAAAACTGATGCATATGTGAAGGTTGGTTGACTCGACCACGATTCTCGGCCTGAGGTCGAGCTGGGGCATTAGAAGGGTAAGCCGTGGGCTTTTGCACATACCCTGACCAAGAATTACACAGGTTGTAATTGGATGAACGTCCTACCCAAATGGTTCAATTGGAGTGGTGCGCAACGAGGATCGTTAAGGATGCGTACCAGAAACACCTTAGCAACTCTATCGACGTTGCGTGTGTCATGCTGGGCTGTATGGAGGCGGACCTCCAGAAACAGTTTATGGAGCTATCCCATGATCCTTTTGCTATATTTGCACAGATGAAGGATATGTTCAAGATGAAAGTACGTATTGAAAAATACACTGTTCTCCGAGAACTCATTGCCTGCAAAATGTCAGCAGACAGCTCTGTAGGTCCACACGTCCTACGAATGAAGGGACATCTCGATCACCTAACTAGTCTCGGGTTGACTATGGAAAAGGAGATGGCTGCAGATTTCATTCTGCAATCCCTTCCTCATGCATATGGTGGTTTCGTCATGAACTATCACATGCATAACATGGAAAAAACCGCATCGGAGTTGCACAACATGCTCGTGACTACCGAGAAGAGCATAAGGGGCAATGCGCCCAAATGTGTTCTTATGGTGAAGAAGGGATCTGGCTTAAAAGCTGGTGGTGCGAAGGGTAAAGGCCCAATGCACCTGGTAGGAAAGAACTGGCGACCTTTTGTTCCTAAACCTTTCAAGCCTATGAAGGGCAAGGGGAAGGTAAAGGAGTCGGTCTGCTTCTACTGCCAAAAGCCTGGTCATTGGAAAAAGGACTATCAGCAGATGAAGGAAGATCAGAAGAAGAACGGTGGGGCCGCTACTTCGTCAGGTATTCCCTTAGAGCTAAATTTTTCTACTAAAAATACTTGGGTACTGGACACTGGAGTTGAGTCTCATGTCTGTGCATATGTGCAGGTACTGCGCAGTAGAAGAGATGTGGGCGAAAACGAGGTGGACCTGAGAGTTGGGAACAACGTGCGTGTTGCCGCAACTGCTGTGGGTTTGGTTGATCTTGTTTTGCCCAGTGGGCTTGTAACAGAATTCCTTAATGTGTTTTGCGTACCTGCTTTCAGCAGGAATATTGTATCTATATCTCTTCTTGAAAAAGAAGGTTATTATTTTGATATTAAGAACGGGTTTTTAATATTATGCGCAATAACATATAATATAGAAATGCTCACACGGTTGGAGGTTTATACATATTGAATATGCAAAACTCGAATTCCAACTTGCTCTATAATATTAATGCTAAGAGGTTTAAAACTAATGATTTAGACCAAACTCTTATATGGCATTGTCGTCTAGGTCACATAAACGAGAAACGCATCTCTGTGCTTCACAAGCGCGGAATTTTAAGTCAATTCGAATTTCAAACGATTCAAAGGTGCGAGGCTTGTTTAATGGACAAGATGACTAAAGCACCCTTCACCGGAACAGGTGAAAGGGCAGGTGATTTATTGGGTCTAATACATTCAGACGTGTGTGGACCAATGAGTACACCAGCCAGGGGTTTTTTAGGCTTCTTTGTCACATTTACTGATGATTTCAGTAGATATGGTTATGTCTATCTCATGAGATATAAGTCCGAAGATTTTGATAAATTCAAAGAGTTTAGGACTGAAGTAGAAAACAAACTCGGAAAAAGTATTAAGGCACTCCGTTCTGATCGGGGTGGAGAATACTTATCTGAATAGTTTCTTAGTCATCTTACAGAATGTGGAGTACTATCTCAGTGGACTCCGCCAGGAACACTGCAATTGAATGGTGTTTCCGAGCGAAGGAATCAAACATTGTTGGATATGGTTCGATCAATGTTAAGTCACACTGATCTCCCGATCTCCTTCTGGGGTTACGCTCTACAAACAGCCGCGTTCATATTAAATAGGGCTCCGTCGAAAGCAGTGGAAGGGACATTATTCGAGAAATGGTACGGGAGGGAACCCGTTTTGTCCTTCCTAAAGATCTGGGGTTGCGAGGCTTTTGTAAAACGGTTGCTAGCAACCAAGCTTGAACCAAGGTCAGGTAAGTGCATTTTCGTCGGATATCCCAAAGAAACAAAGGGATAATACTTCTATAAACCAAGCGAGAACAAAGTATTCGTCACCCGTGGTGGGATATTCTTGGAAAAGGAATTTGTTTCCAAGACAGTCAGTGGTAGGACTATTCATCTTGATGAAGTTCTGGATGAGATAGTGACTCAGGAACCGCTGGACGACCCCTTAGAAGAAGTGGAGCCAGAAGTGGTCGTTGAGGAAGAACCAATAGTTGCAGTTATTAAGGACGGTCCAAGGCGATCTGAAAGGACCAATCATGCACCTATCAGATACGGTTTTCTTGTAACTGGAGGTGATGAATTGGTGTTAGTGGACAATGATCCAGCTACCTTTCAAGAAGTCATGGACGGACCTGACTCTGAGAAATGGCTTGAAGCCATGAGGGAAGAAATGAAATCCATGTCGGATAATCAAGTGTGGGACTTGGTAGATCAAACCCCTGCCGTAAAAGTCATTGGGTGTAAATGGATCTTTAAAATAAAGATAGACATGGATGATAAACCTCAGGCCTATAAAGCACGACTAGTAGCAAAAGGTTATAGACAAGTCTACGGAATTAACTATGAGGAAACCTTTTCTCCAGTAGCTATGGTCAAATCTATTCGCATTCTACTTGCCATATCAGCTTATCATAATTATGAAATATGGAAAATGGATGTCAAAACCGTTTTCCTTAATGGGAGGTTAGCTCAGTACGTTTATATGTCCAAGCCTGAGGGTTTTGAGGATCCAAAGAATAAGGAAAAGATTTGTAAGTTGCTCAAATCAATTTACGGTTTGAAGCAAGCATCTCGGAGTTGGAACCAACGTTTTGATGAAGCTGTGAAACAGTTTGGCTTCATCAAGAACGGTGATGAACCTTGCGTATATAAAAAGGCATATGGGAGTAAGGTAGTTTTTTTAGTGCTCTATGTCGATGACATATTGCTCATTGGAAACGACGTCCCTACCTTGCTTTTGACAAAGGCTTGGTTAGGTGAGTGTTTCGCAATGAAGGATTTAGGTGAGGCTTCTTATATCTTGGGGATAAAGATATATAGAGATCGTGTCAAGCGGGTCTAGGGCTTAAGTCAGAGCACCTATATAGACAAAGTGTTGAGAAGATTCTCAATGCAAAATTTCAAGAAGGGACTGCTACCCATGCGTCATGGCATAAAGCTTAGTAAGAGTTAGTGTGCTGAGACATCTGAAGAGCTAAAAAAGATGAGTGAGATTCCATATGCTTCGGCAATAGGGTCCATAATGTATGCCATGATATGCACGAGACCGGATGTCTCGTTCGCCTTAAGCTGTACCAGTAGACATCAATCCAAACCCGGTGAGGAACACTGGATTGCAGTCTAGGAAATTCTCAAATATTTGAGAAAAACCAAGGACGCTTTTCTTGTATACGGGGGAAGGAGTGATGATGATCTAGTCGTCAAAGGATATGTTGACGCTAGTTTCCAGACAGACCCTGATGACTTTAAGAGTCAGTTAGGAAATGTGTTTACGTTGAACGGTGGGGCATTCAACTGGAAAAGCAAGAAGCAGGATACCATCGCCGACTCTACAACGGAAGCTGAGTACATTGTTGCATCAGAAGCAGCAAAGGAGGCTGTATGGATCAGGAGTTTCATGGCTGGGTTAGGTGTAATTCAAAACCCATCTAACCTAGTAGACTTATATTGTGACAACACCGGGGCCATTGTGCAAGCTAAGGAACCAAGAGCACATGACAGATCCAATCATGTACTCAGGAAGTATCACATCATCCGGGACATAGTTGCTAGTGGTGACGTGAAGATCCACTACGTTGCATCTGATGATAACACAGCCGACCCCTTGACCAAAGCTCTTCCTCAAGCAAAACATGATAAACATGTTAGGTCAATGGAGATAGACTGGGACTTAGATTGGAACTAGGGGCAAGTGGGAGATTGATAGCATTTTTGTGCCATAGTCCAATTCCTAGTAGTCTATAAATGTCTATGTATAGTAATCATCGTTTGTAATAAATGTGTTGAAGTAATATGTTGAGCATGATCTGATTTATGACCACTAAAGTAGTAGAACCATAAATCTGTACGGATCACACTTAACGAGTCCCTGGTCAAAATACGCTTCAATTGAAGCGACTAGTATGAGGATGGTTCTCATTGATGTAGTTCTGCTTATCATAGGGATGTGGGATCCCGGAATCATATCATAAATATCATGAGGTGATTGGTATCGGACGACCCGCTTTGAATAGTGTTTCATAGATTAAGCCATGAACATATTCAAATGCGATAGCTTGTCACAATATCCTTAGACCGAGGAGTTTTTGTGATCGCTATGCGGTCGACGTACGACTTTGACTTGCGCCTAACGCTTTCCGTAACTGGATTGCAATAACATACATGATTGGGTGGCGGAACGGATTGCATGAGTGATACGAAAGACGGCTAAGGGATTTATCCCTCGTACTACGGTATGGGAAAGATTTCTGTTTAGGCCACTTGATCGAGAGTGACTGAGAGGAAGTGCATGGCCATGCCAGTGATACGAGTTATCAAGTTCTCAGTCGTCTCGCATATCAAGTAACAATGATTGATTAAACAAGGATGACGGCTCTATACCTTGTGATCAATCAGGATGTCTAGAGATAATAGGATAGTGACTTGTACGCACAAGGTTAAATCGAATCATCGATCATCATGCACCTTGGGTAATCATAATGTCTTACTAGAGGCCACTTATGATTGATCGGGCAAGAGAGATCTCTTACGCCGATCTACCAATGGTGGCATCAGCTTAGAGGATCGCACATATACAATGTGGGTAACTTGAGACAATGAAAGATTGGCGTTTCTTGAGGAGCAAGACATGGTCAAAACTGAGGGTTTTAGGCCATGGGTTCGGTTTTGTGAGAATGATTAGCGAATCGAGAAAACTGAGTTTGTCGTCGATATCGCGTCGGACTTTTTTTGATAAGTGACGACAAAGGGTCGGATAATTTTTGGACACTGCACGCGACCGCATGGGCGAGCCCATCGTGCTCGACCCATGAGGCCAATAGGCCGGCCCATTAAAGGCCTAATAAGCATGCCTTGGCCGGCCTACTTGGTGGGGCCAATTGTGGGGGCACACACCATGCTTAGTTGGTGTTGTTGATTATGATGAAGAGGGATTGTGGGATTAGGTGGTGACATGACTTTTAACCCATGCCTTCATCATTTGTTACTTTATCAATCAACTTATAATATATGATTAAGTACAAAAAAGATCACACAACACAAATGGCTCTCCTTCTTCCTCTCTCCAATAGCCGGCCAAAACCTCCCTCCCTCTCCCTTCATTTGCTCTCTTGTTCTTCACACTCTAGTTCTAGTAAACTAAGTGTGTTGGATCAAAAAGATCATCCTATTGGTGTGGACTTGCTCTAGAGAAGGAGATCATCTTGTTCTTCTTTCTTGATTCAACAAAACTAAAAGGTAAACTCTTGTGGAATAGTTTTGCCTTGAGATTTAATGGTTTATGTTCTTGGACAGATTTTGGAGATTATATTGTTGTTGCTTCCGCTACTTTGATCATCTTGATAGCTTCAAATCCCTACACTCTTTTCCGCTCTTGTTTTGTACCGGGTTCTACCAGCGGAGTACCAGGTTCTATAAGGTTACCAGGTTACCAAGTTCTACCAGCAAGAGTACTAGGTTCTACTAGGTTACCTAGTTAACATGTTCTACTAGGAAGAGCACGAGATTCTACAAGTAAGAGCACAAGGTTCTACATCGGGTTCAGTTTCCAGTCACAGTTGAGTTAGTGTTACAACCTCACTGTACATTCGATTGGTTTTAAAGCAAAATGCTAAAAACGTTATTAATCATTAACTATTTATATTATTAAAAATTTTGGTAATAATTATTAATCAAGTAAAATTAAATCAAATATTAATAATATATAGACAAAACTTATTTCTTCGAAGTTGTTAATCTTCCAATTCTCTTCGATTTGATATATTATGATTTGATGAATTATGAATAGTTTGATAAATAATTATATCATTTTGAAAATTTGATAGATAATTGAGGACAAATTCGACATTTCATGTCATTATTAACGCCCGTTAGTGGTTAGGGGTGTGCACGGTTGGATAACCGAACCGAACCGATCATAACCGAACCGAACCGACCGGTTCGGTTATTGAACATTCGTAACCGAAAACCGAACCGATGGGGGTCCGTTCGGTTCGGTTATAACCGAATAACCGACCGGTTATGGTCGGTTGGTTGGTCGGTTAACCGATTGAACAAATGGGCTTTTACATTTTGGGCTTTTACTCTTTCACATTCATACAAATACAAATATACAATGATACAAAACCTAATATAAACCAAGCATCAATATTGTCCGAACCGAATAATATAAAGTGTCGGTTATAATATTAACCGAACCTAATACAAAACCTAATACAAACCCAATTACTTTTTTATTATTATTATAATATTAATAGGTTGTTAAGTTATTCTTTTTTTATTATTATAATTTATATTACTGAATTTATAATTATAATTATAATATATAATTATCATCGGTTATTCGGTTCGGTTCGGTTACGGGCGGTTCCCGGAGTCCCGTAACCGACAACCGAACCGAATAGGGGTCGGTTACATGGCATAATCAAACCGATTTAACTGAATTAATCGGTTCGGCTACCAATTGGTTCGATTTCGGCTCGGTTCGGTTCGGTTCGGTTATCTCGGTTACGGTTTTTTTGAACACTCCTATGGTAAGTGAGACTTTGGTAATGTTTAGAAGGTTCACAAGTAACATTTTTAATTCAAGAGAGGTAAGTGGAACTTTGGTAAATTTTGGGGGATTTAAGGTGAATTACCCCTAATAAAAAATAGTGAAAGAAATAAAAGAAGGAAATAAAAAGTGTAAAATAGAGTGATTAAAAAAAGGTGTAAAATAGAGAATGAAATGTCCAGCCGGTCAAAGAAAGTCAAAGTATGGTGAACAGAGCTGACCCGTCTGACACGAATTTTCTGAAAAGGAACAAAAGCCGTATTAAAGAATCGACAGAAAAAGAGAGGCACGGCAGGCTAACATTGCATGCTTTGCCCCCTCTACTCTGCCAACAGATTCTCGCTTCCCTCCATAAATGCTCTACCATATTTACCAATATATTAAATAGAATTTATGAACAAATATTATTACAAATTATATATGCATTAATATTAATATTATTGGCGAAAAAGTTGAATTCGATAGGGAAAGGAGCAATAACATAATCTTCAAATAAGGGAGAGAGAGAGAGAACCTAAAATCAGCTGGTTCCAATTGAGTTGAAAAGAAGAACAAGCCATCCCATAAGAGTTTTCCATATATATCCAATCCATCATACTTATATTACAAAATTACCCCCACCCACCTACACAAGCAAGTAAGTATTGTCACATAATTGCGCACCCATTTGGATTCTCCTCGCTGAACAGCTCGAACGAATCCGACGGCTGTGAGGTATACGTCTCGGTATCGGACGGTGGAGATTCGGTCATGGCCCCATGGTGCATGTACGCGTGCGAGTAAGGCGGCTGGGAAGCGTAGTACGATGCAGCGTAGCTGCTATTCGGATACGCTGTATTGTAACTCACCGCGTACACCGGGGGTGCATAGTAATGCGGTGGGCACGCATGCTGACGTGGCGGGCTGTGATTGAACTGATCCGGAATCGGGTAATGATCCTGCGGTCCGTATTGAGGCCCGTAAATCGACGGTGGCTGTACATTCTCCGGGTTACTGTTAGTGGAATTCCCTTTATGCCCTTTCTTTTTCTTCTTTTTACCACCGGTTTTCTCAGCACCAACACCTTCGCTCTCGGCCGGCGACTGGGTACCGGCGGCGAAGGTCACGGTCCGTTTCACTTCGGCAGTCGGTTCCTTAACCATGACTTGAACCGATCCACTGTTTTGAGCCGTTGGAGCGGCAGTTTCGGCAGCGCCACCGTCTTGGGCGGTTACTTCTGCTTTGACGGTCTCTTTCTCCTCCTTGTCGTCTTCTTCGTCGCCGCTGTCTGGTGGGTCGCAGTTGTTGCTCTGTTTCTCTTTCTCTTTCTCCTTCTCTTTCTCCTTATCTTTGTTCTTGCTGCCTTTGCTCTGCTTTTTCTCTTTAGGCTCAGGCCACAGCTCCGCATGCTTGCCCGTCTTCTTTATCAGTTTCTTGATCAATGTGTCGGCATCCACGTTCCCGGTAACGGTACATTTCTGCTGCTTCAAATCTATATTTGAAGTGTAAACACCTACAAGTTCAAAAACCAGATCAGACAAGAGAAAGCTGATAAAATCATGGCAAGGTGCAAAAGAGGGTCTAGGTCTACCATCAATGTTTTGTAGGATTTTCTTCACTTTCCTCTTGCAGCCTTCACAGTGAACCGAAACTTTGAGAACCCATGTCTGAAACAAAACAGAGAGGCTCTTGGAATCTCTAGGCAATAAAAACCCATTACAACATAAGTACTGGTTCAGGTTTAAAATTACCTTGTACTTAAGAGGAGGATCTGAGGCTTCTTCAACCTCTTTTCCAGCTTCTACTGTTACTTTGGCTTCACTTGCAGTTGCTGCCATGAGAGAGAGTTTCGAGCTCCAAGAAATGTGATTAGCCTATTTGAGAGGAGGGGGCAAGCAAAAGGTGGGTCCTTATTTAAGGTTTGGTGTTTCACTGCTATGGCATGTTTGTTCGTTGATATGAATAAAAAATAATTACTTACAAAAATAAAAATAAATGGGGGATTTCTTTATATAGTGGGCACCTGCCCACCTATCATTTTAGCATTCGATGCTTTTTTCTTTTGCAGTGGCTAAGCTTTGGGGCAATTTCTTTTGTACAATGCAAAATTACTAAAAGCAATACTTTTTCTGTGAAAGACCGAACCACCAAACAATGCTTATATGCTATTGTTTTGGTTCATTGGTGTGTCTCAAAGTTGCATCCTAATTTGAAATTCAGTTGGCTATTTTCTATATTTTCTCAAAATTATATATCTTTGATTGATTAATGTGCACATTTTTCTGATGATTTATTAAGTATGGCCGTAGTTTCATAAAAGTGCATCGACCTATAACTTAACATAAACAGGTGTCCTAAGCTATATTTTACTCGCTCGCGATCTCTCTACTTTCTTTTTATCTCATTGAGCTCGTTCTGTTATAGTTTTGCTCAATTTTAATTCATTTTAAAATGCTAAAATTTCTCTAATTTATAAAGTTTTGGAAAAATTCTACTTAACTCTTCTTAAGTTTGACCGAGTTTTACTTAATTCCCTTTAACTTGAAATTCAACTAAATTCAACTTGTGAAGTCACTTAGTTTGAAAAAGTTTCATTTTACCCTTTTCTGTTAACTTTTTGTTAAATGACGAAAATACCTTTTGATTGGAAAATTATAATAAATTAATGAAAATGATTTTTGAACTTTTTATATAATGTTTTCATGGTATAAAATAAAAAATAAAATTCTGTTAGTAGTAAAAATAATTTTTAAAAAGCTTTTCTTATAAATATTATTAAAAAACTTTAAAATGATTTTTAAACATCATTTTTTTAGTTTTAGATATTTTAAGAATTTAAAAAATAATACTAAAATATTTTTTATGAAAACAAAAAGAGTGATGGATCTCTTTGAATTTAAGAGGGGTGAAGTGAAACTCGGCCAAACTTAGAAGTGGCTAAGTGAAACTTTCCCTAAAATTTAAACTCATACCCTTCCAATCCATCTATTCTCTCTCTTCACTCCATCAACACATGTCATTCAATCTTGTTCTCTTCTACTTTTTTTTCACGTCCATTTTTTCTTGCAACGACCTCCCTTTCCCACCTCTTCTCCGACAAATCCCAACGGGTCACAACTATTAAAATTAATGGAAACACACTGAAAAAATCATCGAAAAATTAATGGCAACAACCCGAATGGGTTATGCATAATAGATAAACTAAAAGGAAATTGAAGAAGGAAACAAATCACAAGTAAAATAAACAAACAATTGAGAGAACAAAAGTTTTGAGTTGAAACTAAAAGGAAATTTAAAAAAAAAAGAAACAAATTAAACCACAAAAATAGAGGTTGAAGAGAAAGAAAATTTAAAAACGTTGGATCTTCAAATAAAAAGTTATGGATTACAGACCCAGATCTATGAGAACAGATGATTTCTCTGTAGGATCCAGTGCCTTAGTCCAAGTCTTTATCATGTAACCTTTTATCTTCTATTAAGCAATAAAAGAGGCATTTACATTATTAATGTGTTGTAATAATGTATCAAGCGATAAATTCATCTAAAATCCTTAGTGTTTACAAAAGGACAATAGAACCTTTAGATATTATGAAGTTATGCTTGATGGATCTCTAGTCAAATACTTATACATAAGTCACTAGCGTGAGGATGACTTACGATAATGCTCTACTGATCAAGATGTAGAGTTAAATCACGGATATCATCTGGGAGACGATATCGGATAACCCGCGGAGGAGTATGGCGCATAGATTAAGTCACCAACGCATACTCTGTCGTCGTGTGATCACTGCCTTAAACCTTGGAGCTAATGGCTCACATGCACGTCACTCCATTAGTTTGACATGTCCTAACGCTGTCAGGGCAGCAATAACGGGCATTGTTGGCTATTAGACGGACTGTAGTGGGAGCGCACATTGCGTCAGAATGGATTTGTTTCCCCACGGTGAAACGTGGTGAAGGGTATGGTTCAGGGCCCCTTGATGAGCATGACTGAGGAAGTGTGCGGCCGCACCAAATACGTATCAGTCATCTCGAAATTCAAGGAACTAGATCGACTACATGAGGATGACGGTTCTATGCCTCATCCGATCTCATACGCCTTAAAGAAAACAAAGGGTTAGTGATACAGATGACAAAAAGGAGATATCGAACCGCTCGATACACTCGTGGACATTGGGTAATCACTACATTTTACTAGAGGCCACTAGTGATGGATCGGGTGAGATGGGATCTCACGCCGATCTGTCAATGGGTCACGGGCCTACAGGATGTGACCCCGATCTTTATGGACCGGCTCCATAAAGATCAAAACCTAGATATGGGCTTAGGCCATACATACTTAAATTGTGCTTTTTAGAATTGCTTGATTAGTAATGTTTATTTTATATGCATGACAGCATGATAAGTTTAAACATACATTTGTTTTGCATGTCTGAAATTGGTTATATAACACAAACTTGGACATACAAAACTAAGTGAAACATGAAAGATATCTTCGTACCCGGTACGGATGAACAGTTGTCATGTTGAGAATGTACTAGGTACAAGTCTTGCAAAACTCGATCATATCGCAATGAAATTGAGTCATGCGATGATGCTATCCAATTTTGACACTCTACGAAACTGCGTGACCACGGACGTCATGTGCGTTAGCAGAGCGTTTGTGGAAGCAAAGCTAGTAGATGTGGACAGTTTTGTTTGGGGCGTAGATGAATTAGCTCTCTCCAGTTCAAGTTTCGATCCACAAGTCATTAATTGGTTGAATCAACTAGGCCATGAACGTCGTGTGCGTTAGCAGAGCGTTCATGGAACCATCGATAGAGGATGCGGAGAGATTTGGTTGGGGCGTAGATGCATTAGCTCTCTCCAATCAAGATCTGTTCCACATATTTATGATTGCACCGACCTAGAGCATCAGAAAGAATAATGCCAATGTACTTAGTACATATGTTCTGGCCAAGAGTCACACGCGGTGTGATTGAAAACTATTCCTACCTACATAACTTCATTGAAGCGTTGATGCATTAGCTTACTTCAAGAGGGTGAATCAAGGGTCTTGGTTCTTGATTCTTGCGAAGGATCAAAGTGATCAAGGTTTTGCAACAAATCTTTATGGATAAATTTAGAGTCTAACTTGAATTTATTGATCTGTATAGATAATGGTAGGAAGCCAAGCACACACGTTGTCAATAATGTCGATCTTGGACAAGGAGAAACTTAGTGGAACAAACTTCCTCGACTGGGAGTGTAACACGAGAGGAAGGAATGTGTACTTGACGATCTAATTTCCCTGTGTTAGTTGTTGGCTCCGCGAGTAGTGTTATGAATGCCCACCAAAGGCGATCTAACGACTCGCTTAACAAGGGACGCATCATGCTGGGCACAAGAGGGGCACTAGCTTCAAGAGAGCTAGTGGGAGCTCGGTCAAGTCCTCCACCCAGACTGATGGAACAAGAAAGGGTCCTAAGGTCCATAAGGGCGAGTCCATGCCTCAAGAGAGCAAGGAAAAGGCCAAGTTGGACGCAAAGGACGTCGTTTGCTTCTTCAGTAGTCAACGTGGTAAATGGGGGAGGGACTGCAAGTAGTTCTTAGAGGAGTAGAAGAAGGCTAGTGGCATTGGCGCTTCAGGTATTTACTTCATTGAAGTGAATATGTCTACTGATTCTGGCTTAATGCTAGAAACAGACTCGCAATCACACATATGTGTTGATGTGCAAGCGCTGAGAGTAGACAAGATTTGGCAGAAGATGAAACGGACATACGGGTAATGGACGACGAGAGAGTCGTGGCAAAAACCGTAGGGGTCGTTTATCTCAGCTCCCCGTCGGGACTTCTAATAAAATTGAAGTTGTGTACCAATTATCCCTAAAGACATCATTTATGTTTCTGTATTCAGCGATAAAAGTTTTAATGTTACCATTAATGATGGTTTATTCAAACTCTGCAAAAATAATGTTTGTTATGGTGCTACAACTCTTGTTAAATGGTCACCATGTTTTGAAAACAAGTGACATTAACGAGCGTTCGAAAGGATCAAGGTTGATGAATCGAGTAAAACTCGGTCATGGCACTTCCGTCTGGGCTGCATAAGCAAAAACGACCATCAACACTTCATAAGTGTGGACTGTTAGGTCCGTTTGAATTTGATCAAAATGATAGGTGCGAATTTTGCTTGATGGGCAAGGCGACGAATTCGCCCTTCAATGGTAGGGGTGAGAGGGCTGATGACTTGTTACGCCTAATACACTGCGATGCATGTGGGCCTATAAGTTCACATGCCAGAAGGAGATTCTAATACTTCATCACGTTTACTAATGATTTCAGTAGACGTGATTATGTCTATCTTATGAGACATAAGTCTAACTCGTTTGTCAAATTTCAAAGAGCTTAAGACTTGAATTGAGAATCAACTTGGGAAGAAAGTTGAAGCATTTTGATCGCATCGAAGTTGTGAATACTTGACCTAAGACTTCATCGACCATCTGGGAGAGTATGGGATACTATCTGAGTTGGCTCCGCCTGGAACACCTCAATTTGAACGGTGTGTCCGAAAGGGAAAATCAAACCTAGTTAGACATGGGTCGCTCTATGATGAGTCAGACAGATCTCCTCGTATCCTTTTGGGGATATGCTCTTGAGACAGTTGCGTTCATTTTGAACCAGACACCTACGAAGGCAGTGGAGACAACACCATACGAGGTGTGGAGTTGGAAACTTCCCAAGTTGTCGTTCATCAAGATTTGGGGTTGTGAGGCTTACTTCAAACGCCTTACGGCAGACAAACTCGAACCAAGATCTAACAAGTGTATTTTCGTAGGGTACCAGAAAGAAACTTTTGGGTACTACTTCCACAAACCCGACGAGAAAAAAATATTGTTGCTCGAAAAGGTGTCTTTTGGAAACAGAATTCCTCTCCAAAACAGCCAGTGGGAGGGCTGTGCATCTGGAAGAGATCCGAGATGGCACGAGTACTAAGAATCCTAAAGAATTTCGGGATCCCCACTTAGACAGTGTAGAGGTAGAGCCTGAGCTGGAACAAGAGGCACATGCAGTGCCCAACATAGTTCCTGAAGCCCCACGGCGTTCCGAAAGGCCTCGTCAGGCACCCGTCAGATATGCATTTATGGTAACTGAGGGTGGTGATTTGGAGATTATGGATTCTGAAAATCCGACATCCTTTCGAGATGGCATAGGGGGTTCTGGTTCCGAGAAATGGTTAACCGCCATAAAGGAAGAAATGAAATCCATGCATGACGACCAAGTTTGGAACTTGGTGGATCCTGTAGGGATTTTGGGCTCATCAAAACATCATGGAAGCGGAAGCATAACCCAAAATATTTCCAAGATCATGAAACCATTAAATCCCAAGGAAAAACCAAATCACACGATTTTACCTTTCGGTTTGATCGCGAATCTGCCAAGCAGAAAACGAGAGTTTGAAGCTTCATATCTCGAGCTACAAATCTCCAAATTCTTTAGCTCTTTGTTTAGAGTGAAGTTCAGCCAATTCTCTAGAACTTTCATGTTTTGTTCTTCACCCAGTTCGGATGGCAGAACCTCCGTCTGGAGCAAAACAGTTTAGTCGACGGTGCTGGACAGTGCTGACCGGGTTCTTCGGTTGTCAGCCTTGTAGCTCCCAAACCAGGGCTGTAATGAGAAAGTACCATTTTACAAAACTTGTAGAAATTTGAGTATTCTTTAATCTGCCGCTGGTTTCATGTCAAACGGACTTCGGACCAGAAAGCTATACCTCAAGCAATATCTGTCGCCGGAACTGGACAGTTGCTTCGGTTGATCGAAACAAACAAGAAGAACACGTTTGGATCTTCTCTCTAATGGTATGCACACGGATAGGATGATCAAAAATCCATACACACACAGCCTACTAGAGTTGTTTGTGAAGATTGAGTGAAATAAAGGGAGGGAGAGAGAGAGCACCAAAAACACTTGTGATATTTTTGGTGTTGTGTTGGTTAATGTGTTTGTGAATTGATGTGTATTGGGTTAAGAGAAGATGATGGTCATTGGGTGACCACCTTTAATCACACTTACCCAACATGGATTAGGATAGTGTGTATCTAGTCATCATCCACTTAACTAATGTTAGTGGAGAAAGGTACCCACCCTTTGCTCCACTATTGGGCGTTGGTTGGGCTGGCCACTAGGGCCTCGTGGCACAAAGCCTGATGATTCAGCCATGAGGACCCGTGCCGCGTTCAACTTACCCCCGAACTTATCGTACAAAGTCCGACGCGACATCGACGAAAGACTTAGTCGTTATCGATTCGCGTGTCACATTCAATTACCCATATCCATGGCCCAAAACGTCAAGTTTTGGCCATGCCTCTCTCTCGAGTATCGCCGACTATTCCTTGTCTCTCATAATCCATATCCTATGTGTGTGACCCTCTAGGCTCATGCCGACGTCGACAGATCGGCGTAAAATTCCATTTTACCCGATCCATCACAAGTGGCCCCTAGTAAAACGTTATGATTACCCAACGTGCATGATGATCGATGATTCAATTCAACCTCATGTAGTACATGTCGCTATCCCTTTATCGCCCGGTATCTAGATTGATCATAAGGCATAGAGACGTCACCCTTATTTAATCAATCTCTGTTTCTTGATCTATGAGATTACTGAATACTGATAACCCGTATCGTTGGCATGGCCATGCTCTCCCTTTAGTTAATCTCTATCAAGTGGCCTAAATAGATACCTATCTCATACCGTAGTATGAGGGATAAATCCCTTAACCGCCTTTCGTATCACTCATACAATCCGTCCCCGTGCCAATCATGTCCGTTATGGTAGTCTTAGTACGGACAACATTAGGAACAAGTCAAACGCGGTTCTTTACTGTATAGCGATCACAAAGACTCCTTGGTCTAAGGATACAAAGACAAGCTACCACAATTGAATGTGTTCATGACTTTATCTACGCAACGCCATTCAGTGCGGGTCGTCCAATATCACTCACCCGAGTGATATCTATGATCTGATTTCGGGAGCCGTTCCCAATGGAAAATAGAACTATACCATAAAGAATCATCCTCATACTTGGTCGCTTCATTGAAGCATATTTGACCAGGGACCCGTTAAGTGTGATCCTTACAGATCTATGGTTCTACTACTTTGGTGGACATATATCAGATGAGACTTAACCTATTACTTCAACACATAAATATTATAATGGTGATTTTATATATTGCAAACGATGATTAATATATACAGACTAATACAATTGGACTAGGGCACAAAAAAGCTTACAATCTCCCACTTGGCCCTAGTTCCAATCTAAGCCCAGTCTATACCCATTGACCTCACATGCTTTTCGTGCTGAGGTTGAGGAAGAGCCTTGGTCAAAGGGTCGGCTGTGTTATCATTTGTTGCAACGTAAGTGATCTTCACATTACCCCTCTCGATGATATCTAGAATTAGGTGATATTTCCTGGGTACATGTTTGGATCTGTTATGTGTGTAAGCTTTTTTGTGCCCTAGTCCAATTGTATTAGTTCGTAAATGTCTGTATATATTAATCATCATTTACAATATATAAAATCGGGATTATATTACTTATGTTTTGAAGTAATATGTTAAGTTTGATATGATATATGACCATCAAAGTAGTAGAACCCTTCTGCAACTCTAGCACCCTACTGCCCACCATAATGCAAGACACGTCGATTTAGTCACTAAGGAATTTTGATAAGTATCCTTAGTGCCCTAGCGGCGTTCACTAGAGGCTTAGCAGGTGGTTCCTGGGTAAGGATATACTACTTGTGTTCATGCTTCAGTACAAGCCTCAAATTTCTATCCCAATCTGAGTAATTCACACCCTTGAGTTTGTCCTTCTCAATTTGGACTCTCAATGCGCTATTACTATTTTGTGTTGTGTTTGCCATTTAGTTCTACATGGCAAAACATTTTAATCATTAATTAAATTCAAGTTGGAGATTTAGTTATAAAACATTTGTTTGATTCTAACATTAGAATCTGAACAACGATCCTCGCATACCCTCAATTGAAGTGAACGAAGGCTCACCGCTCCAACTGAGAGAACCGAGGTAGGAATACATCCAATTTACATATCCATGTAATTCCTGGCTAGGGTTTGTACTTAAAAGTACACGACATGCCCTATACTGATACCCTAGGTCAGCCCTAACTAACAATCGTAGACAAGTCTACCAAGTTTGGACTATGGACAGAACTAATGTGGCTACTACGCGGAGGCGCACACACCCACATAGAACTATCCATCTCATCCAGACTTCTCCTCTGTAAATGTTACGTGGAGACGTACCGACATCCATAGGCTCAAAGTTCTTTTGAGTGTCCAAACTTGGATGGTATCACGCTTGACTTGTAATTATTTGTGTATAAGTGAATTATTACTGCCTGATTGTATATCGATACAATCTTAACTGGAATCATCAATTGCAAATCCATGCAAAGATTATTCTTTAACCAATTACATGCAACTCTGATTAAATACAGGTTTTAATCTTCGCATGTGGGTGATAGCTAAACATACATTAACTAACTCATATAAAATTATCCATACATTCAAACATTCTCAATATATAAATGTAAATATAACATGCATACCTAAACCCATCCTAAGGATCCTAGGATTTTAGCAAAACTGATGCTAAAGACTAGGTCTTCAAGATCCAAGCTTGCTCCATCCTCGTGGACTCCTACTGGCTTCGAGTCTCCTTCAGCCATCGAATCTCCCTCTTGACTTGTATCTTGCGTCGTTCTTTATAATTTAAAATTTAAAATAAATAAATAAATACAAAAAGTCACGACACGCAAGTCGTATTCATCACAACCCAAAACTTAGCAACTCACAGGTTGCAAAACTGAAATTAAAACACACAAGTCTAGAGGGCTTGACTATACATCATGTGGAAAGCAATATGTTTTCAAAGATCATGTGGTCACTCATCATGCTTATCAAACAATAAATTTATTCCAAATTTTATCTTTCTTAAGTGTGGAAAAATTTCCGGTTTATCGAAACCGGACGGTTTAAATTAATTAATTGAAATTGAACTGGTTCACCTTGGTTTATCAAAACCAAACCAAATCTGAATATTAAAATTTTAGGGCTTAAAATTTTCTCGCGAACCGACCGGTTCAGCTCGAGACTGGAAGAGCCGAACCGGCCCGACCTGGGTCGCCCGCTGCAGCAACCACGGTGGCCCCGGAGGGTTGCCATGGTCGCCCGCGGGACTGACCGTGGTCACCCGCGACAGCAACCATGGTGGCCCGTGGGACTGACCGTAGTCGCCCACGACAGCAACCATGGTGGCCCGCGAGGGCTGCCATGGTCGCCGCGGGAATGACCCTGGTTGCCCGCGGCAGCGACCATGGTGTCCCGCGAGGGCTATCATGGTTTCCCGCAAGCAACCTGGTCGGCCCGAGGGCTTTCCATGGTCCACCAAGGGTCTCGACCCCGGTTAGCCATGGCTTGGCCATGGCCAACCCAAATCAGCCCAAAAAATCAATTTTTAACTTTCAAAATCAATTAATAAAAATATGATTTTTTCATGTATTTATGCATAATTAAATCCAAGTAATACATGAAAAATTAAGGAATATTATTAACCGTAAACATGCTCAAAATCAATATCACAACAACTAGCCTCTGATACAACAAATTAGATTGAATAACATGCAGCAGACAAGAATCTAACCATGGAATTCGTAGACAAGATCTTATGTGATAAAATTTTCAGCATATATTATGAATAAACAAATCAGAAAATTACCTTTGTGAATCAATCAAACACAACGAATATGTGTTCTCTCAATAGTCCACACAAGCACAACACCTAAAGCAAGGATTCTACACACAAATTTACTAGTTTTGAGTGTAGAAGAATAGCAAAAACCCTAGGCATGGTTGAGAGAAGGAGGGTCGGCTAGGAGAGAGAGAGTGGCCGAAAAAGAGAGAATTAGGGTTAGGAATTAAGTGAAAAATCTGATTTTATTTATCTTTATTTTTCACATAATTAATCCCTTAAAAATCTCTTAATTAAACTTAAGCCCAATCTCAATTAATATCAAGAATGGGCTTGAAGCCCAATTAGCTAAAGTGTAATTAAACTCATTTAATTTGGGTTCTAATTAAACGGTTTAGCTAAAGCGGTCCAATCCCTTTAATCTGATTTCCTCAACCGTTTGGTTATAAACCAAGGCCAGATATCAACCGATTCGTTTTCAATTTGACTAAATTGAAAAGTGGATTCTCCCAATTTCCATCCAAGTCTGTTTTGCTATATACTGTGCTTAAAGTGTATGACCCTCTAGGCTCACGACCCGTTGGCATACTGGTAAAAGCACTATTTTATCCTTTCCATCATAAGAGGCCTCTATCAAGACATTATGATTACCCAACGTCCATGATTATCGATGATTCGAATTAACCTCTTATCGTACATGTCACTATCCTTTTATCATACCGATATCCAGATTGATCAATACGCATAGAACCGTCATCCTAATTTATCAATAACTGTTTCTTGATATTTGAGATGACTGAAAACCAATACTAAAGTATCACCTGCATGGCCATGCTATTCCTTCAGTCATACTCATCAAGTGGCCTAAACAGATATCTTTCCCATACTGGAGTATGAGTGAGAAATCCTACAGCCGTCTTTCTAGTTCACTCATGTAATTCATAACCAAGCCAATCAGAGCCCTTATGGCTACCCTTTTACAGGTAACGTTAGACTAGGTCAAACTTAGAGATTCATTACATAGTGATCATAAAGACTCCTTGGTCTTAGGATACAATGAGAAGCTACGATCAGTGAGTAAGCTCATGACAGTATCTATGCTGCATACTCACCATCGCGTCGTCCAATACCATCACCCTGATGATATCTATGATATAACTCTTGTACTACCTTGCCATGATCAGTAGAGCGTGATCACAAAGATTTAGTCTCATACTGATCGCTTCTTAATGAAACTTAACTGATCAGGGACACATTAAATGTAATTCCTTCCGATATGAAGTTCTACTATTAGTGATTACACACATAATGATGCAGATCAAATTACATCTAATAAATTACTACAACACATTAGTAATTTATGCCGATTTATTTATTCGGAAAGATGATAAAACATTACATATGTAGATCACTTTTATATTGGACTAGGGCATAATTCTAACAACCCTGTGTAGGAACTTTGGGGCTATCAAGAACTCATATGGCAGCAGAAGCAACATATATAAACACCAAGAACTGTCTAAGAACATCAAACCATTAAATACCAAGGCAAAACTGAAATCACAAGTTTACCTTCGGTTTGCTCGAATCGGTTTGAAGAACGCTTCGGATCTTCAACTCTAGATAAGTCCACACGGATAAGATGATCACTTGAGGATCCTACACTCTTCTACCTTACAAGAATACAAGAGAGAGCAAGATGGGAGGGAGGAAGTAGTTCTCGGCCAAACTCAAGAGGAGGGGAGAGACGAGCACCAACTTGTGATATTTTTTGGTGTGTGTTGGTAATTCTAAATGTGAATTGATGTGTGTTGGGTTAAGAGAAGATGATGATGGTCATTGGGTGGCCACCTTTAATCACACTTACCCAACATGGATTAGGTTAGTGTGTATCTAGTCGTCATCCACTTAACCAAAGTTAGTGGAGAAAAGGACCCACCCTTTGCTCCACTATTGGGCATTGGTTGGGCCGGCCATGAGGTCACGTGCCGCGTCCAACTTACCCCCGAACTTATCGTAAAAATCCTACGCGACATTTACGAAAGACTTAGTATTTCTTGATTCGCGTGTCACATTCAATTACACATCTCCATGGCCCAAAATGTCCATTTTTCCTATGCCTCTCTCTCGAGTGTCGCCGACGTTTCCTTGTCTCTCATAATCCATATCCTATGTGTGTTACCCTCTAGGCTCATGCCGACGTCGGCGGATCTAAAAGGGATTCCCATGGGTTCCAAACAATAATTTCATGTAGTGGAGAGAAATTGACCCATGGAAATCAAATATAAACTTGAATCTTAATGAGAAATTCAGCATGTTATAAAACTTTTGAAATCTGAAAATTTACCTTGTTAATCGATTAACACACAAAGAAGTTTTTTTTCTATCGAGTCCACACAAGCACAACAACCACGGTTGGTTTTCTCTCACACATTTGCTAATGAATATGAGAAGAATTGAACAAAATTGGCTATGGAGGAATGATGGGGGAGGGTTGACAATGAGAGAGGGAATAGAGGGGAAGAATTCCGAAATTTTGAGCTAAAAGGGGAAGGAAAATATTATGTAATTATTGTGTGATTAAACCAAATAAATCTGATTTTGAATTTTAAATAAATAATTACACATCTTACCCCTTTAAACTCATAATTGCACTCTTGCCCCATTCATGAATTAAAACCCTAAATGGGCTTCAAGCTCGTTTAACTAAATCCTAATCAAAACCCATATAATTGATTTCTAATTATGGTTTAGCTAAACCGCTTCAATATCTCCAACTCGATTCCTTCAACCGGATGGTTAAAAACCTAGGCCAGAAATCAACCGAATCGTTTTCAACTTGGCAAACTAAAAACCGGATTCTCCCAATTTCCATCCATGCTTATTTGTCACGTATTGTACTTAATGCGTGTGACCCTCTATGCTCACGACCCGTTGGCAGACTTGTAAAATTACTATTTTACCCTTTCCATCATAAGTGGTCTCTTGCAAGACATTATGATTACCCAACGTTCGTGATTATCGATTATTCGACTGAACCTGTTATCGTACATGTCACTATCCTTTTATCAAACCAATATCCAGATTGATCAATAGGCATAGAATCATCATCCTAATTTATCAATCAATGTTTCTTGATATCTGAGATAACTGAAAACTAATACTAAAGTATCACCTGCATGTTAGGATTATGCCATAGTCCAATGTAATTCCTCAATCTATATTGTCACGGACATCATTTTTCGATATAATAAAAGGCATTATATTACTGATGTGTTGTAATAATATATCTAATGTGATTTGATCTATATCATTATGTGTATAACCACTTACAGTAGAACTATAAATAAAAAAGAATTGCATTCTATAAGTCCCTGATCAGCTAAGCTTATTCTGAAGCGATCAGTATGAGACTAACTCCTTGTGATCATGCTCTACTGATCATGGCAAAGTGTGTGCCGGAGTTATATCATAGATATCATCAAGTCGATGATATCAGACAACCCGATTGTGAGTATGCAACATAGATCTAGTCATTAGATACTCACAGATCGTAGCTTGTCAATATATCCTAAGACCAAAGAGTTTTTGTGTATACGGTGTAACGAATACCTAAATTTGACCTAGTCTAACGTTACCTGTAAAAGGGTAGCTATAACGGCTTTGATTGGCTTGGATATTATTTGCATTTGTGAACTCGAAAGGCGTCTGAGGGATTTATCACTCATATTCCGATATGAGAAAGATATCCGTTTAGGCCACTTGATGAGTATGACTGAAGGAATAGCACAGCCGTGCAGGTTATACCTTAGTATCATTTTTCACTCATCTCAGTTATCAAGAAACAGTGGTTGATAAATTAGGGTGACGATTCTATGCCTATTGATCAATTTGGATATCGGTTTGGTAAAAGGACAGTGACATGTACGATAACAGGTTAAGTCAAATAATCGATAATCACGAACGTTGAGTAATCATAATGTCTTGCTAGAGACTACTTATGATGGAAAGGGTAAAATAGTAATTTTACCAATCTGCCAACGGGTCTTGAGCCTAGAGGGTCACACGCATTAAGCACAATACGTGACAAATAAGCATGGCTGGAAATTGGGAGAATCCGGTTTTCAGTTTAGTCAAATTGAAAACAATTCGGTTGATTTCTAGCCTAGGTTTTTTAACCAGACGGTTGAAGGAATCAAGTTGGGGAAATTGAACCGGTTTAGCTAAGCCATAATTAGAACTCAGTTATATGGGTTTTAATTTGGATTAAGTTAAACGGGCTTGAAGCCCATTTTGGGTTTTAATTCATGAATGGGGCAAGAGTGCAATTATGAGTTTAAAGGGGTAATATGTGTAATTATTTATTTGAATTTTCAAATCAGATTTTTTGATATAATTACACAATATATTAATTCCCTTTTTAGACCATATTTTCGACAATCCTCCCCCCAATCCCCTCTCCAATTGCCGACCCTCCCCATTCCATTCCTCCATAGCTTTTTGTTCAATTCTCTTTACATTCATTAGCAAGTGTGTGAGAGAAAACCGACCGTGGTTGTTGTGCTTATGTGGACTTGATAGAGAAACACTATTTTGTGTTTTAATCGATTAACAAGGTAAAAATTTCAGATTATAAGAGTTTATAACATGCTGAATTTTTCATTAATATTCATGTTTGCATTCGATTTCCATTGTTCGATTACGCTCCGCTGCATGAAATTATTGTTTGGAACCCATGGGAATCCCTTTTAGTGGTATCAGAGGATGGTTGTTATGATATTAATTCATTATGTTTAAATCTGGAATTTTATTTTTGTTCTTGAGTTCATCATTTGAATATACATGAAATTGAAAAAAAGATTCAGATTGAATTGATTTTGAAAATTTGCAAAATTAATTTTTTGGGGTTGTTCAGGGTTAGCGATGGCCGAGCTATGGCTAACCAGGGTCGAGACCCTTGGTGGACCATGGAATGCCCTAGGGCAGACCATGGTCGGCACCAAGAGCCGACCAAGTTGCCTACGGGCGACCATGGCAGCCCTCGCGGGCCACCATAGTCGCTGCCGCAGGCAACCACGGTCTGCCCTCGCGGGCGACCATAGGAGCCCTCCTGGGCCACCATGGTTTCCTCGCGGGCAACCAAGGTCTGCCTCAGGGGCGACCATGGCAGCCCTCGCGGGCCACCGTGGTTGCCTCCGCGGGCGACCTCGGTGGGGCCGGTTCACGAGAATTTTTGAAGCCCTAAAATTTTATTTTTCAGATTTTATTCAGTTTCGAAGAACCAGCAAGAACCGGTTCAAAATTCAATTAAGAAATTAAACCGTCCGGTTTCGATAAACCGAAATTTTTCCACCCTTAAGAAAGATAAAATTTGGAAAAATTTGTTGTTTGATAAGAATGCTGAGTGATCACATGATGTTTTCCATATGATGTATAGCTAAGCCCTCTAGACTTGTATTTTAATTTCGGTTTTGAACCTGCATGTTGCTAAGTTTTGGGTTGTAGTAAATACGGCCTGCGTGTCGTGATTTGTAATTTATTTTATTTAAATTTGTAATCACGAAGACCGACACAAGAAGCAAGTAAAGAGGAAGACTAGAAATTTGGAGGAGGCTCGAAGCCAGAGGGAGTCCACAAGAATGGAGCAAGTTTGGACCTTGAAGACCAAGTCTTTAGGATCAGTTTTGCTAGATATTTAAGAACTTAAGATGGGTTTAGTTATGCATAGTTTACCGTTACATTTATATGTATGAATGTATGATAGTTTAATTTACAAGTTTATGTTTGATTTGCTATCACCCACATGCAAAGAATAAAAACCGGTAAATAATCAGACTTGCATATAACCTACTAAGGGATCATCTTTGCATGAATTTGCAATTGATGATTCCAGATTAAGATTGTATTGATATACAATCAGACTATTATAATTCACTTAAACACAAGTAATTACAAGTCAAGTGTGATACCATCCAAGTTTGGGCACTCAAAAGGGCTTTGACCCTATGGATGTCGGTACACCTCCGCGTAACATTCATAGAAAAGAAGTCTGGATGAGATGGGTAGTTCTGTGTGCGCCTCCGTGTAGTAGCCACATTAGTTCTATCCATAGTTCAAGTTTGGTAGGTTTGTCTACGATTGTTAGCTAGGGCTGACCTAGGGTATCAGTATAGGGTATGCCACGTACTTACAGTACAAACCCTAGCCAGGAACTACATGGTCTTGTAAATGGATGTATTCCTACCTTGATGCTCTCAATTGGAGCAGTGAGCCTCCGTTCACTTCAATTGAGAGTATGATAGGATCCTAATTCAGTTCTAAAGTTAGAATCAAAAAGTGGTTTATAATTAATTCTCCAAATTCAATTTTAATTAATACTGATTAAAATTTTGTTTACTGTGTAGATATAAATGGCAAACACGAATCATTCTAGTAACAGCGCGCTTAGGTTGCTAATCGAGCAGGATAAGCTTAACGGTGTAAACTTCCTCGATTGGGACCGGAACTTGAGACTCGTTCTCAAGCATGAATGTAAGGATTATATCCTTACCCAAGAACCACCTACTGAGCCAGCACTGAACGCCGCAAGGGTGCTATGGGATACCTACCAGAAATTCCTTGGAGACCGGATCGACGTGCAGTGCATCATAATGGGCAGTATGGTGCCTGACTTGCAAAAAAAGTTCTTTTACATTTCCAATGATCCCAAGGCCTTAATGGAAGAGATCGAGAAACAAAGAGAGAGTGCATGTCGAAAGATACGACACTTTTAGTGAACTGATGTCTTGCAAGTCGAAGGCTGGAGCTCCTGTCAGTCCCCATGTCCTTAAGATGAAACGTCTTTTGGAATACTTGATCAGACTCGGTCATCCTATGGATAAGGAAATGTCTGCAGACTTCGTGCTGCATTCACTTCTAGAGACATATCGTGATTTCGTTGGAAATTACAATATGCATGACAAGGATAAGACTGTGACAGAGCTTCATGGTATGCTCGTGACTGCTGAAAAGAATCTCAAGGGCAAGTCCAAGAAGGTTCTTTGCAATTTATGAAATCGTCACTACAATTGAAAACTCACGAAATATGCAATTAACACAAGAGTAAATAAATATTATAAAGGCGATCGGGGAGTCGGGATTTCGGGGGATATGTCATTTTACCAATTTTAGCGGATTTGATTATTAATTATGGAAGAGCATATTAAGAAGCGGAAATTAAGTGTCGAGAATTCAAGACCCACCCCAAACATATCTTTCGTTTGCAAGGGTTTTGTCTAATTAAAATATATTAGCCAAATCACTAACTAAAGTGAAAATGACCCTTTTGTGCACCTGAATATACGCTTTTGACACTTTCATACCCTAACTTTTTTTTGCTCTTTTTTCCATACTTTACTTTCATTTTGGGACAACTTTCCTTTGAAATTTCAAAATACCCAAATTGTCCAATTAAAGAGTGTGAAAAGATGAAATTGCCCTCAACTATTCATCAAATTTTCAAAGGTATGCCAGCCTTTCAACTATTCCTCTCCTCCTCCTCGCCACCCACTCCCCGCCGGCGTTTCTCCGGATCCATCGTCTGGGTTTCTCCGACATGTGGGGAGCACGGTGGACCGACGAGACCTCCAGAACACCCCCGCTAAGGTGTCCGTCTCGACCCCATCTTCCTTGACCCCTTCTTCTCGTCTTCTCTGGTGATTCTTCGCCGGAGCCAACCATGGTTCTTCCTCTGTAGCCTCCACAAAACAAAATGGCGAGCATCGACGAGGTGGGCAGCGGGCAGCGAGCATCGACGAGGTGGGCAATGGGCAGCGACCAAAAGGGTAGAATGGGGTGCTCCGACGATCGTCTCCAGCACAGAATGGCCGGAAAAGAGAGAGAGGAAATAAGAAATGAGTTCAATAATTCAAAATTTTCACTCGCCGGAAAGTGTGCCGGAACATATTTTTCCTGCACACTTTCTGGCGAGTGAAAATTTTGGCATAACTTCGGTCACCAGGTACGAAGCCCAGCAGGTAAGCTCCGGCGATTGACGATGCTCACGATGCTACGCGATCGACGACGTGCTCGCTGCCCAGCAGCTTCGTCACCTCGCCTCTGTTTTCTAACCAGAAGACAGAGCATATGACTGCTGCTCAAGCGCCATCGCCGCCGCAAGTCTCCGGCGGAGCCGAGCCTCCTCCCGGGAGACAGTCATCGCCGCCATCGTCTCCCGCCATCGCCGCCGCAGGAGGCTCTGTTTTAATAAAGTAGGAGGGTCCAATGGCATTCACTTGAAAATTTGATGAATAGTCGAGGGTAATTTCGTCTTTTCACACTCTTTAAAAAATTGGGCCGGTTCTCTCCATTAGACCAGGGGTAATTTCGTTATTTTGAGAAATTTATGGGGAAATTGTCCAAAATGAAGGTATGGAAAAAAGAGAAAAAAATTAGGGTATGAAAGTGTCAAAAGTGTATATTCATGTGCACAAAAGTGTCCTTTTCCCTTAACTAAAATATCCAATTAGGTTCGTCTTAAAGGTCGTGTAGCAATCTCCATCCTTTGAATTGACACCCTATTGATATAAACCATACCCGCGGTATATATATCCCCGTCACGGGTTGCAATTACGAAGTCGTCACAAATCAAATTGCAAGCCCAAGACACACCGTGTAGATCCAGCCCCCAAATGCTACGGTCAACATAGGTTGACTGCTAACGCCTCTCTTCCTAGATTTCATCTAAACTCAGGCCTACCCGGGAGAGTGAGTATTAAGTTCACATTCAGAGTCTTAATCCATTTTACAAACCCAATAATTTCAACCATGAATCCTTTAATTAATCAAATTTATATCCTTGTTCATCCCTTTCCCCGATGTAAATACTTAGCTACTCATGGCATCAAAAGCATAAATCAACACATTCATGGCAATCATCATCATATTCCTCATGAAATCAAACACAATTATCATATAAAAATTCCAAAATTCAATTCCCAATCTCAATTACAATCACAAACATAAAAAATTCCCAACAACAATCTGAATATAAAACCCGAAAATCACTACTACCAACCTCACAACAAACCTCTAATCTTCCTCCAAATCCGCTCCAAGTTTCCTCCAAGTGATCACCCACGACCCTCCCCTTCTCTCTACCTCTAACCCTCTCAAATGATCTATTTTTTCTATAAAATGGGTGATGATTTCGTGGGTGTAGGGTGTGAGTATAAATAGGAGAGCTAAAAAATCCATTTAAAATTCAAATCACATGATTTTGGAAGCTCTTTTGACCAGCTTGTCGGGTGAGGCTGCAGGGTGGGACCCGGCGGGTTAGATTTATCTAGCCTCGGCCTGCCGGGTTTGAGCTGGCAGGTTGACCCTGTAGGGTCTTCTAAGGTGGCCTCAGGTTGCCGGGTTAAAGGGAAGCTTCCGGCAGATCAACTTGGCAGGCTTCTGGAAGGTGACCTGGTGAGCTTTCCTCACGAGTTGACGGGTTAGCACAAGCCTGCCGGGTTGCACCCGCCAAGTTGACCCGAAAACCTCTTCCCGCTTTCCCAACTTTGCGCTTTTTGATAGCATTTGTGCCCTAGGTTCCAATTGGAATAGTCTGTAAATGTCTGTAATAGTTTGTCATCGTTTGTAATAAATAAAACGGCTTTGTATTACTTATGTGTTGAAGTAAAATGTTAAGCATGATCTGATTTATGACCACTAAAGTAGTAGAACCATAAATCTCTACAGATCACACTTAACGAGTCCCTGGTCAATATATGCTTCAATCGAAGCGACCAGTATGAGGATGGTTCTCAATGATGTAGTTCTGCTAATCATAGGGATGTGGGATCTCGGAATCATATCATAGATATCATGAGGTAATTGATATCGGACGACCCGCTTTGAATAGTGTTTCATAGATTAAGCCATGAACATATTCAATTGTGATAGCTTGTCACGATATCCTTAAACCAAGGAGTCTTTGTGATCGCTATGCGGTCGACGTACGGCTTTAACTTGCGCCTAACGTTTTCCGTAACAGGATTGCAATAGCAGGCATGATTGGGTGGCAGAACGGATTGCATGAGTGACACGAAAGACGGCTAAGGGATTTATCCCTCGTACTACGGTATGGGAAAGATATCCGTTAAGGCCTCTTGATCGAGAGTGACTGAGAGGAAGAGCATTACCATGCCAGTAATACGGGTTATCAGTTCTCAGCTATCTCATATATCAAGTAACAATGACTGATTAAACAAGGATGACGACTCTGTGCCTTGTGATAAATCGGGATGTCTAGAGATAATAGGATAGTGACTTGTACGCACAAGGTTAAATCGAATCATCGATTATCATGCACCTTTAGTAATCATAATGTCTTACTAGAGACCACTTATGATGGATCGGGCAAGAGAGATCTCTTGCGCCGATCTGCCAACGGTGGCATGAGCTTGGAGGGTCACACACATACAAGACGGATAACTTGAGACAAGGAAACATTAACGTTTCTTGAGGAGCAAGACATGGACAAAACTGAAGGTTTTAGGCCATGGGTTCGGTTTGAGAGAATAATTAGCGAATCGAGAAAACTGAGATTTTCGTCGATGTCGCGTCGGACTTTGTTTGATAAGTAACGACAAAAGGGTCGGATAACTTTTGGACACGGCACGCAACCACATGGGCGAGCCCATTGGGCTCGGCCCATGAGGTCACCTAGCCGGCCCAACAAGGGCCCAATTAAGGCCCAATAAGCCCAAGTGGCCGGCCACCTTGGTGGGTCCAAGGGTGGGGGCCACACACCATGCTTAGTTGGTGTTGTTGATTAAGAGAAGAGTTATTTAAGGGGGTAGGGTGATGACTTACCTTTAACCCATGTCTTCATCATTTGTCACTTTAATCACCCATGCCTTATGGGTTGATGAGGTAGACAAAATGAAGAATTTAATTCACAACTCACACAACTCTCTCTCTCACACTCTCCCTCTCCTCTCTTACTGCTCTCTTGTTCTTCACATAATTGTTCTAGTAGGCTCTTTGCGAAGGATCTTAAGGATCATCCTCTTGGTGTGGACTTGCTCTAGAGAAGAATATCATATAGTTCTTCTTTCTTGATTCAACAAATAGTAAAAGCAAGAATGGAGAAATTGTCCAGATTGTCCAGTTCCGGCGACCTATATTCTGTGAGTCATAGCCGCTTTTTCCAAGCTCCGATCGACCTGAAACTTCCGGTGTTGGAAAGATAAGTCAAAGGGCTACAACCTTTGTGAAATAATGATTTTCCAAAAGAGCGCTGGTTTGGAAGATACAAGGCCGAGAAGCTGACTGCTCCGCAGAGTTTGTCCAGCCAGATGGGAAAAATGTTTTGCTCCAAACGGAGGTCTTCTCGTCCGAACTGGGTTCGGAGCAAAACACAAAAGATGTAGAGAATTGGCTGAGATTTAATCTCCAAAAATAACCGAAGATATTGGAGATCTGTAGCTCAAGATATGGAGCTTCAAAGTCTCAGTTTTCTGCTGGGCAGATATTGGTAAAACCCGAAAACTCAATTTCCTAAGGATCTAACTTGGTAGTCGATCTTGCGCAGGTTCTGGGTGGTTTATATGTGCTTCCGCTGCCATGAACGTGATTAGGATGCCCCAAAACCCAACAGTGGTATCAGAGGCGGTCTACCACTTCGAGATCCTTGTTTGTTGTTTCAATTTTATGATGATTTGCTTGCCATATTTGTTGATAACATGTTTTTAATGCTTTATGGGTAAATTGCATGACATATGTTATTTTTGAAAAATATATTGAATTTGGAATTTTTTGGATTTTTATTGGATTTGTCGGGTCCGAGAAGGGACTCTCGGGGAGCCGGATCGGAGGTACCGGACGGAGGTCACCGGAGGCCAGGTGAGGCCGGCGGTGACTGGGGCCGTCCCCTTTCTAGGCCGAGGCCGAGAAGGGAGGCAAGCTCGGCTTGGGCTTTCCAAAGCCCAAAGCCGAGCCGTAATGTTGGGCTCGGCCCAATGGGCTTCGGCCCATTGAGCTTGGGCCCGACTTGGTTCGTGCACGTTGATTTTTTGTCCGTGGCACGAACCCGCGATCCAATATTTTGAAAACTTTCAAATTTGATCGGTTTTGATAAACCGTTTTTCGAAAAGGTCTAGTTTCGATAAACCCGACCAAGCAACTTGGCAAAATTAAAACAGGAATATTGCATATTATTTGATAACATGTTGGATGATGCATTAGTAACCCATTAGAATTTTATCGCTTTCACGGTTTGCATACCGTTAGTGTTAGCGTGTAATTATTCTTTCATTCGAGCCCTTAAAGTGTAATTATTTTTTTCCGGTCTACGAACTAAGTATTAAGTAATTGCTACTCAAAGTAAAGAAGGATGGAAAATCGAGCACAATGACAGTCTTGGAGGAAGTCCAAGAGCTAGTAGGAGCCCGAATGAGAAACACGAGAAGATGTGATGTCTCGTAGAATCTTAAGAATAGGATGGGCTATTGATGCATTTTTAAACGCTTTATGATGCTTGCTTGAATTATTAGATAATTTTTGTATGCTTGCATGCTTGCATGCTTAGCTTATAAGTTTATAAGCCATCAATCACCTCACATGCAAAGATTAAAATCGATTTTAATTGTTTGAATGATTAAAGCGTTGTGAACCATCATCGCACGGGTTGTGATGGATGAGTTCAATTTTGAAACGTGTTTGCACGGGTTGCAAATGACGACTTCAAAAGAAGATTGTATATGATACAATTAGAAACGTCACAACACGGGTTGTTGATGACGGGTTCGTAATTGTACCAAAATACTTTCGAGTTATTAAACACAACCAAATCACAACATAATTTGAGTCAAGTGAGATGCCACCCAAATTCACACCCATGTAGAAACATTCTCTCAATGTCGTGCGCCTTAGCGGAGCATTGATAGAATGGGTTCTATATGGAATTGTCAACCTTGTGGGATGTTGTGCGCCTTAGCGGAGCATCTGCACAAAACTGATGCATAAGTGAAGGTTGGTTGACTCGACCACGATTCTCGGCCTGAGGTCGAGCTGGGGCATCGGAAGGGTAAGCCGTGTGCTTTTGCACATACCCTGACCAAGAGTTACACGGGTTGTAATTGGATGGATGTCCTACCCAAATGGGTCAATTGGAGCGGTGCGCCTTATCGTACTTCAATTGACAAATAAGGGATCTTGGTTTAAAGATTCTAAACCTTAGAACCGAATGGTTGGTGTTTGATTCGGATCTTCGTAAATTTATTCATCATTTCTGATTAAATTTTCTTTCTTCGTGTAGAAAATGGCTAGTAGTTCAACAAACTCGTCTAATTTGTCATTGAGGGCTCTAATTGATAAGTGTAAGCTCAATGGAACAATTTATCTAGACTGGGACAGAAATTTACGACTTGTGTTAAAGTTGGAACGCAGAGAGTACGTCTTTGACCAGGTTATCCCTGGTGAACCAACACTTAACGCCATAAGGGCCGTTAAGGATGCATTCAGGAAGCATCTTAACGATTCTGGGAATGTGGCATATGTGATGTTGGGCTGCTTGGAGGGAGACCTCCAAAAGCAGTTTATGGAACTGTTCGAGAACCCTTGTGCCATGATGGAGCATATAAGGGTTATGTTCAAGGAGAAGGCTCGGAACGAAAGATTCGACATTCTCAAAGAATTACTCTCCTACAAAATGTCAGCAGGCGGCTCCTTTAGTCTTCACGTCCTAAAGTTGAAGGGACATCTCGAACACCTGACAAGACCGAGTCTTGGGATGGGACAGGAGATTGTCTTGTAGACTTCGTTCTGCAATCCCTTCCTCGTGCTTATGTTGGGTTCCTTATGAACTATATTATGCATAATTTGGACAAGATCATCTCATAGTTGCAATGAAAGCATGTAACGGCTGAGAAGGGATGTTCTAATGGTCAGAAAGGGATCTAGCATCAAAGCTGGAGGTGACAAGGGTAAAGCCCCTATGCACGCGGCGGTAAAGATGAGACTGGCTCGGGTTCCTAAACCTCCTAAAGTCAGGGAGGCTAAAAGGAAAGGGAATTATTCTGCTTCTACTGCAAACAGTCCGGTCATTGGAAAAGTGATTGCAAGAAGTTCCAGGATGGTCTAAAGAAGGGTGGTGGATCCACACCTTCTGGTATTCTCGTTATTGAGCTTAATCTTTCTACTTCCGATTCATGAGTATTTATACCGGGCATGAATCTGTACGGATGAACAGAAACTGGAAAGTAGAAGTGATTATGGGAAACACGAGGTAGACCTAAGAGTTAGGAACAGAATCAGGGTTGCCGCAACTGTTGTACGCTCCATTACTCTTGTTTTGGCCAGTAGACTTGTATTAGTACTTCATAATGTGTATTACATACTTTTGTAAGTTCTAATAAAGTCGGTGGTTTACACATATTGAATATGAAAACTTAAGCTCATAATATAACGTTATCACTAAGAGGTTGAAATCCGATGATTTAAACCAAGCTCTAATATGGCACTGTCGTTTGGGTTGCATAAATGAGAAAGTGCATTTCAGCACTTTACAAGTGCGGACTTCTAAGTCTATTCGAATTTCATTCGGGGAAAATGTGTGAGGCTTGTTTGATGGGCAAAATGACTGGAGCGCCCTTCATCAGGAGAGGTGAAAGGGCGGGTGACCTATTGGGCTAGATACAGCGGAAATGTGTATGGGCTAATGAATTCACTTGCTTTGAGTGGTTTTCGCTACTTCATCAATCTTACTGTTGATTACAGTAGACTTGATTTTGTCTATTCAATAAGCCATAAGTCGGATGCTTTTGATAAATTCAAAGCGCTTAAGACTGAAGTAAAAACCAACTCGGAAAAAGTATTAAAACGATTCGTGTCGGATCGAGCTGGAGAATACTTGTCCATAGAGTTTCATGATCATCTTGTGAGAAGTGGGATATTATCAGAGTTACTCTGATCTCCCAAACTCATTATAGGGTTATGCTCTAGAAACAGCCGCATTCATTTTGAATCGGGCTCTGACGAAAACAGTGGGAGGAATGTACATCTTGATGGTATTCGGGATGGTACAGTTTCTCAGGAACCACTAGGCAACCCTGTACAAGTGTTGGAGCCAGAGCTGGTAGTAGAGCAAGAACCGCCTATTGCAGTTATTCCGGACGGTCCAAGGCAGTGTGAAAGGACCAATCGTACACCTGCTAGATACAGGTTTCTCGTGTCTAAAGGTGACGATTTGGTAATAGTGGATCGGGATGGTCTAGCTACCTTTCAAAAAGCCATGGACGGCCCTAACTCTGAGACATGACTGGGTGCCATGTAGCAGAATTGAAATCTAACATTTTGATGAAGTTCGGCTTTATCAAGAACATAGATAAGCCATGCATTTCAAAGAAGGCGAATGGGTGTAAGATTGTCTTTCTGGTGTTGAATGTGAGAATGATATTAGAAACGACATCCTAACCTTGCGCTTGACAAAGACTTGGTTAAGGGAGTGTTTCTCAAATGAAGGACTTAGGCGATGTTGCTTATATTCTTGAGATCAAGATATAGAGAGATCGCACCAAGCGGGTCTTGAGATTAAGTCAGGGCACCTATGTAAACAAGATTTTAGTGGGTTCTCAAATGCTTGATTCCAAGAAAGCATTCTTACCCATTCGACATGGCATAAAGCTCAGGAAGATTTAGTGTCCAGCGACACCTGATAAGCTGAAAAGAATGAGTGAGATCCCATACGCTTCGGCTATAGGATCTATCATGTATGCCATGATATGCACGAGACTGGATGTCTCGTTCGCCTTAAGTTGTGCCAGTAGACATCATTCTAACCTCGGTGGACAACACTAGATTGCGGTCAAAGCTATCCTCAAGTTCTTGAGGAGAACTTTAGACGCCTTTCTTGTGTGCGGGGGCCACGATGATGTTGAGCTAGTAGTCAAAGGTTATGTTGACACTAGTTTCCAGACGAATCCTAATGATTGTAGAGTCAGTCAGGATGCGTGTTCATGTTGAATGGTGGAGCTTCAGCTAGAAGAGTAGGAAGCAGGACCAATTGCCAATTCTACGAAGGAAACTGAGTATATAGCTGCGTTGGAGGCAGCAAAGAAGGCTGTATGGATTTGGAGCTTCATGGCTGGATTAGATGTTATTAAAAACTCGTCTAACCGAGTAGGCTTATCTTGTGACAACACTAGGGCCATTGCGTAAGCTAAAGTGCCCAGATCACATAACAAATCCAGATATATACTCAGACGTTACAGAGATAACGAGAAGATAAACTACATTACGACGAATTAAAACACAGCAGACCCTTTTGACGAAGGCTCTCTCACAGCCTAAACATGAAGTTCATGATAGCATTTTTGTGCCCTAGTCCAATTGCTAGTAGTCTATAAATGTCTATGTATATTTATCATCGTTTGTAATAAATAAAACGGCTTTGTATTACTTATGTGTTGAAGTAATATGTTAAGCATGATCTGATTTATAACCACTAAAGTACTATAACCATAAATCTGTACGGATCACACTTAACGAGTCCCTGGTCATTATACGTTTCAATAGAAGCAACCAGTATGAGGATGGTTCTCAATGACGTAGTTCTACTTGTCATAGGGATGAGGGATCCCGGAATCATATCATAGATATCATGAGGTGATTGATATCGGACGACCCGCTTTGAATAGTGTTTCGTAGATTAAGCCATGAACATATTCAAATGCGATAGCTTGTCACGATATCCTTAGACCAAAGAGTCTTTGTGATTGCTATGCAGTGTACGTGCGGCTTTAAATTGCGCCTAATGCTTTTCATAACAGGATTGCAATAACGGGCATGATTGGGTGGTGGAACGGATTGCATGAGTGACACGAAAGAAGGCTAAGGGATTTATCCCTCGTACTACGGTATGGGAAAGATATCCGTTAAAGGCCTCTTGATCGAGAGTGAATGAGGGAAAGAGCATGGCCATGCCAGTGATACGGGTTATCAGTTCTCAGCCATCTCACATATCAAGTAACAATGATTGATTAAACAAGGATGACGACTCTATGCCTTGTGATCAATCGGGATGTCTAGAGATAATAGGATAGTGACTTGTACGCACAAGGTTAAATCGAATCATCGATCATCATGCACCTTGGGTAATCATAATGTCTTACTAGAGACCACTTATGATGGATCGGACAAGAGAGATCTCTTGCGC
Organism: Geranium rotundifolium; assembly: GCA_963920655.1. NCBI lineage: Eukaryota > Viridiplantae > Streptophyta > Magnoliopsida > Geraniales > Geraniaceae > Geranium > Geranium rotundifolium. The sequence goes on along the minus strand of OY987317.1, from coordinate 17,556,791 downwards.
CGATCTGCCAACGGTGGCATGAGCCTGGAGGGTCACACACACACAAGACGGATAACTTGAGACAAGGAAACCTTAACGTTTCTTGAGGAGCAATACATGGACAAAACTGAAGGTTTTGGGCCATGGGTTCGGTTTGAGAGAATAATTAGCGAATCGACAAAATTGAGATTTTCGTCGATATCGCGTCGGACTTTGTTTGATAAGTAATGACAAAAGGGTCGGACAACTTTTGGACACGGCACGGGACCACATGGGCAAGCTCATTGGGCTCGGCCCATGAGGTCACATGGCCGGCTCAACAAAGGCCCATTTTGGGCCCAATAAGCCCAAGTGGCGGGCCACCTTGGTGGGTCCAAGGGTGGGGGCCACATACACCATGCTTAGTTGGTGATTGTTGATTAAGAGGTGAGTGATTTAAGGGGTATGGGTAATGACACTTTTAAGCCCATGCCCTCACTTTTTGACCCATGCTTATGAGTTGATGAAGTAGATCTTTTGGGATTAATCACTCACACTCTCAACTCTCCATTTCTCTCTCCTTTGGCCGGCCACTCCCCTCTCTCCTCTCTTCTTGCTCTCTTGTTCTTCACTTAATTGTTCTAGTAGGCTTAAAGTGAAGGATCTTGAAGATCATCCTCTTGGTGTGGACTTGCTCTAGAGAAGAAGATCACAAAGTTCTTCTTCATTGATTCAAAAAAGACTAAAAGGTAAGAATCTTGTGGAATAGCTTTTGCCTTGAGATTTAATGGTTCATGTTCTTGGACAAGGTTTGGAGTTGCTTTTATTAAATGCTTCCGCTATCTCGATGATCTATAACGCTCCAAAACCCTACAGTTCATGTATAGTCAATGGGTACAGACTGGGACTTAAATTAGAACTAGAGGCAAGTGGGAGATTGATAGCATTTGTGCCCTAGGTTCCAATTGGAATAGTCTGTAATAGTTTGTAATATATAAAACGGCTTTGTATTACTTATGTGTTGAAGTAATATGGTAAGCATGATCTGATTTATGACCACTAAAGTAGTAGAACCATAAATCTGTACGGATCACACTTAACGAGTCCCTGGTCAATATATGCTTCAATCGAAGCGACCAGTACGAGGATGGTTCTCAATGATGTAGTTATGCTAATCATAGGGATGTGGGATCCCGGAATCATATCATAGATATCATGAGGTAATTGATATCGGACGACCCGCTTTGAATAGTGTTTCATAGATTAAGCCATGAACATATTCAATTGCGATAGCTTGTCACGATATCCTTAGACCAAGGAGTCTTTGTGATCGCTAAGCGGTCGACGTACGGCTTTAACTTGCACCTAACGCTTTCCGTAACAGGATTGCAATAACGGGCATGATTGGGTGGCGGAACGAATTGCATGAGTGACACGAAAGATGGCTAAGGAATTTATCCCTCGTACTACGGTATGGGAAAGATATACGTCAAGGCCTCTTGATCAAGAGTGACTGAGAGGAATGTAGGGTTTTGGAGCGTTCTTTAACATCGAGATAGCGGAAGCATTTAACAAATCAACTCCAAACCTTGTCCAAGAACATTGAACCATTAAATCCCAAGGCAAAATCTATTCCATTAGAAATTTACCTTTAAGTCTTTGTTGAATCGATAAAGAAGAACTTTGTGATCTTCTTCTCTAGAGCAAGTCCACACCAAGGGGAAGATCATCAAGATCCTTCACTTAATGCCTACTAGAACAATTAAATGAAGAACAAGAGAGCAAGAAGAGAGGAGAGCACTAGTGTGGCCGGCCAAGGAGAGAGAGAGAGAGTTGTGAGAGAGTGAAATTGTTTAATTAATTCAATTGGTATTTCTCTACTTCATCAATCTCATAAGCATGGGTCAAAAGGTGATTGGTATGGGCTTAAAGGTGTCTAACCCATACCCCTTAAATCACTTACCTCTTAATCAACAATCACCAACTAAGCATGGTGTGTTGTGGCCCCCACCTTTGGGCCCACAAAAGTGGCCGGCCATGTAGGGCTTATTGGGCCCAAAATGGGCCCTTGTTGGGCCGGCCATGTCACCTCATGGGCCAAGCCCAATGGGCTCGCCCATGTGGTTTCGTGCCGTGTCCAGAAGTCGCCCGACCCTTTTTGTCGTTACTTATCAAACAAAGTCCGACGCGACATCGACGAAAAATCTCAGTTTTCTCAATTCGCTAATTATTCACTCATACCGAACCTATGGCCCAAAACCTTCAGTTTTGTCCATGTATTGCTCCTCAAGAAACGTTAAGGTTTCCTTGTCTCAAGTTATCCTTCTTGAATGTGTGTGACCCTCCAGGCTCATGCCACCGTTGGCAGATCGGCACAAAAGATCTCTCTTGCCCGATCCATCATAAGTGGTCTCTAGTAAGACGTTATGATTACCCAAGGTGCATGATGATCGATGATTCGATTTAACTTTTTTGCGTTCAAGTCACTATCCTATTATCTCTAGATATCCCGATTGATCATAAGGCATAGAGTCGTCATCCTTGTTTAATCAATCATTGTTACTTGATATGTGAGATGGCTGAGAATTGATAACCCGTATCACTGGCATGACCATGCTCTTTCTCTCAGTCACTCTCGATCAAGAGGCCTTTAACGGATATCTTTCCCATACCATAGTACGAGGGATAAATCCCTTAGCCTTCTTTCGTGTCACTCATGCAATCCGTTCCGCCACCCAATCATGCCCGTTATTGCAATCCTGCTACGGAAAGCGTTAGGCGCAAGTTAAAGCCGCACGTACATTGCATAGCGATCAAGACTCCTTGGTCTAAGGATATCGTGACAAGCTATCGCATTTGAATATGTTCATGGCTTTATCTATGAAACACTATTCAAAATGGGTCGTCTGATATCAATCCCCTCATGATATCTATGATATTATTTCAGGATCCCTCATCCCTATGACAAGTAGAACTACGTCATTGAGAACCATCCTCATACTGGTCGCTTCTATTGAAGCGTATATTGACCAGGGACTCGTTAAGTGTGATCCGTACATATTTATGGTTCTACTACTTTAGTGGTCATAAATCAGATCATGCTTAACATATTACTTCAACGCATAAGTAATACAAAGTCGTTTTATTTATCACAAATGATGATAATTATACATAGACATTTACAGACTACTAGCAATTCAACCATCTCACATATCAAGTAACAATGATTGATTAAACAAGGATGACGATTCTATGCCTTGCGATCAATCGAGATAATATGATAGTGACTTGTACGCACAAGGTTAAATCGAATCATCGATCATCATGACCCTTGGGTAATCATAATGCCTTACTAGAGACCACTTATGATGGATCGGGCAAGAGAGATCTCTTGCGCCGATCTGCCAATGGTGGCATGAGCCAAGGGGGTTACACACATACAAGACGGATAACTTGAGACAAGAAAACATTAACGTTTCTTGAGGAGCAAGACATGGACAAAACTGAAGGTTTTAGGCCATGGGTTCGGTTTGAGAGAATAATTAACGAGTCGAGAAAACTTATATTTTTGTCGATGTTGCGTCGGACTTTGTTTGATAAGTAACGACAAAAGGGTCAGATAACTTTTGGACACAGCACGCAACCACATGGGCGAGCCCATTGGGCTCGGCCCATGAGGTCACCTAGCCAGGCCAACAAGGGCCCAATTAAGGCCCAATAAGCCCAAGTGGCCGGCCACCTTGGTGGGTCCAAGGGTGGGGGCCACACACCATGCTTAGTTGGTGTTGTTGATTAAGAGAAGAGTTATTTAAGGGGGTAGGGTGATGACTTACTTTTAACCCATGTCTTCATCATTTGTCACTTTAATCACCCATGCCTTATGGGTTGATGAGGTAGACAAAATGAAGAATTTAATTCACAACTCACACAACTCTCTCTCTCACACTCTCCCTCTCCTCTCTTCTTGCTCTCTTGTTCTTCGCATAATTGTTCTAGTAGGCTCTTTGTGAAGGATCTTAAGGATCATCCTCTTGGTGTGGACTTGCTCTAGAGAAGAAGATCATATAGTTCTTTTTTCTTGATTCAACAAAGAGTAAAAGAAAGAATGGAGAAATTGTCCAGATTGTCCAGTTCCGGCGACCTATATTGCGTGAGCCATAGCCGCTTCTTCCCATCTCTGATCGACCTGAAACTGGCGGCGTAGTAAAGATAAGTCAAAGGGATACAACTTTTGTGAAATAATGATTTTCCAAAAGAGCGCTGGTTTGGGAGATACAAGGCCGAGAAGCTGACTGCTCCGCAGAGTCTGTCCAACCAGATGGGAATAATGTTTTGCTCCAGACGGAGGTCTTCTCGTCCGAACTGGGTTCGGAGTAAAACAGGAAAGATATATAGAATTGGCTGAGGTTTAATCTTCAAAAAGAACCGAAGCAATTGGAGATCTGTAGCTCGAGATATGGAGCTTCAAAGTCTCGGTTTTCTGCTGGGCAGATTTTGGTAAAACCCGAAAACTCGATTTCCTAAGGATCTAACTTGGTAGTCGATCTTGCGCAGGTTCAAGGCGGTTTATAGGTTGTTTCCGCTGCCATGAACGTGATTAGGTTGCCCCAGAACCCAACACTTTTAGCTCATTTTCGACCTGTTTTCATCAAAAGTACTCTCGGGCCATTTGTGAGATAAAGTAGCATTTTATTCACCTAAACAAATAATCTGAGACAAAATGGGGATAAAAATGAGGTGATTTGACGAGGTTGAATACATAATATTCGACCACATCAGGTTCGAATAATTTATTTACGATCTGAATCGCTACAAATGAGTCCTCAAAACAATCCTTCGAGTTTTAAAAGCAATATGACATCCTCATCCTCCGAGTTAGGACCTATCGGATGATAAACCGAACCCATTGAACTATTTGACCAATGTACGTACAAGTCCCTCCTCCATGGAATCACAACTAAACTCAATGAATAAAAACATGTTTGGACATAATATTGCTTAGTTTCCAACCATGGTGAGAAGCTTAAACCCCTATACTACCCAAATCCTCATCAATTAAAACCTTAATTAGCCAAACCCTTCATGAAATCTCTTCAATCCATCCTCAATCTCAAAATTAGCTACTCGTTCTCAAATCTAACATTGTTATAAACAATCACAATCAACATGCACATCATCAAATCTAGTTCACAAATGAAATCCACAATAGCAAATAGATCCAATCAATTCCTAAATTGGCAATCTCGCAAATTACCTAACAGCCACATTAGATTGACAATCCCACAAATTCTCTAATGCTCAGACAATAAATTAAAGCTCAAAACAATCAAAATGCTTATCATCAACAACAATCCAACAATCTAATTTGACAAATATGAATCTAATCTTTTAGAACTATGAACTATGATTAAATTAAATGATGGATTCACTTACAGAGTAAAGAGGGATGCTATTAAAAGGTCTATTCCCTCCTCCTCCTCCTCCAAGTCTATATGCCTGCTTCTCTCTCAATAACAAATAGCTCTCTTTCTAAATCAAATTTCGTACCTAAATATGCTAATGGCTGTGTTTCAAAATCAGATGACATCACCCTCTTAAATACTCCAACACAAGACTGTGGGAAATGAAAACATTTCACAATTTCTACAGTAACGACAGGGGCAGTCACGACAAGGTGTCGTGACTCCTCCTCTTGGAATCTCGGGGTCAGCTGTTGGCATGTGACAACAGGGAGTCATGAGTATATGTCGAGAGATATGTGTCGTAACTTCAAGTCAGTCTAGATAAGCATTCCACGTCAGCCAACGATAGGTGATTCTTATGACAGGTGTTGTGACATGCACTGTCGTGACTCTTCTTTGCTCCCACGGCTGCTTAAGTCTTCCGTGCCATGAACCTCACGACTCCATATCATGACAGGGTGTCGTGACTTGGATATCCTGCAAACTTGATACTTTGCTTTGATGTCCGGCTTCTCACGTCTCTTCGAGTCACGACAGGGTGTCGTGACTTGAAACTGTCGTAAATTCTGTCTCTTGCAACCTCTCTTCTTCTCTTTTCTCAGCTCACGACTCAGCAAGTCACGACAGGATATCGGATTATGGATATTGTGAGTCTCCTCTACTGCTCCATTTTGTTCCTAATCATCTCGCGTCTTCTCCCGAGCTTCTTTTTGCTCCATAATGCCTCGAAATGATAGTTGTTTTTGTAATTAAATCATAAACCCTTAGGATATATAATAGTATCCAAAATAAGCTAAAATATCGTCAAATCGGGGCGAAATCGAATTAATTGTGAGAAAAATTGGCTTGAGTGGAGTCATAGATTCCACTCTCAACATAAGGTACTTCGCAAGTAGAATTTTTTTTTATCAATTGGAAGTTTGATTTCATCAAAATATTTTGCAATTTCTAATGAATATATGTTTATTCTACAGTACAAAGGACGAGGGAGGGAGGGAGAGGGAAATGAAAAAAAAAAGAAAAAGAGGTCAATGGCAATGCTTTTGAAAATTTGAAAAACAATAAGGGTAATTTGGTCATTTTGTAATAAAAATTGACGGTGTTAACTCCAAATAAACGAAAAATGTAGTTGAATAAGAAAAACAATTCTCAACTCAAATGTCATAAAAATAGTTAACTGTATTTATGTGAGAAATGTGTCAAATCAATTGTAGTTGCGTGAGATTATTCCAAAAGTTGTAAACAATTAACTACCAATGTTTTTAAAACTCAAAAATCATATTTGGAGTGTCAAATGTTAATAAAATCTAGTAACAAATAAGATTAAATAAATTGACAAAAGTCGAGTTCAACTCGTTATGTAATTTACTTTTTAAACATTTTTCTAAACTGTTCGAACCCAAATTGAGTTTGAAATACGCAAAATAATGAAAAAAACTTAAAATTTAATTATTTTTTTGTAGTGTTCTTTTAATAGGGCCTCGTTTTAACTCCCATATTATTTTTGTGAACGCAAGTAAAATATGAACCACACATAGTGGTTGGAGGAGTTAACGGTTCTTTCCGGAAATAACTAACATTTAAGAAAAAACATCAAAAGGGTGATAAAACATATACCCACTGAATTAGCCAGCTTTTGAATGAGAAAGAAAAGAGTGTTGTGCAAGAAAGAAACTGGGTGCCCCAAAATGAGAGCAATGAATAATATAATCTTCTTCAGGCCATACCTCATTCACACTCCTTCCCTTTCATTGTTGGAACAGAAATGGATTATGGGCGCACAGTCATCAGTGTAATTGGGTTGTCATCGTCCATCTTCTTCCTTTTCTTCTGCCGGTCGAATCGAGGATTGATAACGGAGAGGCTGAGGGTGGTGAGCGAGGCGTTGAGGGAAGCTGAAGAAAGAGTGACGAGGATGCAAGAAAGGCACGACCGCATATTGAACCAGATGTGCATGTTCTACTTGAGCAACAAAGAGCTGGAGGAGGCCTTGGCGGGCGCTCGGGCCGCCATGAACGAAGCCTCTGAATACGCTGTTACATTGACAAGGATGAAGATGAAGATCATCGCCTCTTTTCCTGCTCACACTACTCACATGGAAATGTAACTGCAATTACCCACTTCTTGCTTATCAATATTCAAGATCAATTTCAAATACTTATTCTCGCTTGTAATTATATTTCAAAAAAATTATTCAATATTGAAATTCTGATTCGTAGCCGAGTCAAGAAGTCGAACACAAAGTCGTAACTTTTGTGTCGACAACTTGTCTAAAATGCAAATCGTAGTTTAAACAATAAACAAGCAATAATAACGACACTAGAGATGATTACCCAGTTCGGTGCAACGTCACCTACATCTGGGGGCACTTTGCCAGTGAAAAGGTTTTCACTATATGGTAGTCAATAGTACAACTTCAAGCACCAACTAGATATCACACAAGCTATTGTCCTAAGCTACTATGGATCTCACCGTGAACAACCTCGACCAGGGTCTTCTCCCCCTGTCTTTGAGATCCTCTCAATTCCACCCTTCGAGCAAGCGCCTATGCTCGGTGTCGTAGTCTTCTTTGACGGATTTGTGAATCTTCAATCACGAACACAAGAACCCTAATCGATCAAACACTCAATCTTTGCGATTGATATTTAATCGAAGCAAAGCCGTTCTAGCGAACTAATCAGCCTCTCAACACGCCAATGGTGCACGGTTAAGAGCTTTGAGAAATTTAGCAAATAAAGAACAAGAACGGACGAACTGCTAATGGGGAAGCATAAGCTTTTTATAGCAGCTCCACATTCCTAATCTGGCTCGGATTAGGAATAGGAAGTCTCAGACTTCCTAAACAACTTAGGCAAGCGGTTGCCGCCTTTGCTGACGTGTTAATGACAGTTGGAAGTCGCCTAGGCTTGTTGACGTCATTCTCTTGCGCTCCAAGTCAACTTTAAATAGGAAAGCTTCAGACCTTTCCTAATCTGGAGCGTAATGAGCCGCTCCACATGTCTTGTAACATGTTGCACTGACTTCTTACTTTTGCACTAAAAAAATTGTGCCAACACTAAACGTAGCAACAAATATATTTAATTTGTTCATTTAGATTGATAGAAAGCTTTAAGTGACAAGTATTGGTGATACCTTTGTTTTATGATAATATAATATCTACTGAACAACTGCTGCAACCGATCTATCAATGGGAAGTACCATACGGTCGTCTTCGTCGTCTTTAAATCCTCTACTTTTTCGTACCGAGACTCATTACAGTGCCTACACTTCTGTCGTTGCGCGTCATCATCACTGTGGTACAATATGCAACCGTGAAAACATGCATCGTACTTCACGTATGGCATCTCGATCTCCTTCAATTTCTGTTTTGATGCGTCGTAGCTCGTCACGTACACATTCGGCTAAGGTAATGTGTTGGAAACCTCCTCAGCGACGTCGTCAAATGTCTTGCCCGATATACTCGTCTTGTGATTAATGGACGGAATCCTTAACAGTGATGTCAGCGCTATGTCGGAACTGTCGTCGTACAGTGGAGTTTGCTGCTCTGCCACCAACCGCTGGTATTCCGCTATAGTTGATCTAGAAACCTCCTCATCAATCTCGACCAACATATCCTTCATGCCATTTCTTTCAACATGGACATCTCGAGCTGGGTCTACAACATTTACGAACTGTTGCAAATAATTAACATCAGGACTCGGAGGTGGAAAATACTATGTACGAGAATCGGCATACCGCTCCTTATTGTTACTCTCCCCGACATCTTTGACTTCCCCATGTACGGTCCAAAGCGTATAATTTGTGATGAACTCTCTCTTCAGTTTATGGTTTCAAATGACTTTCATTTCGTAGGTACGAACATTGCAGCATCGAACACACGGGCATCTGAATGTGTCCGTACCAATTTCTCTAGCATTCTCCCTCGTAAATTTCATGAAATTAGTTAGCCCTACTATAAACGTTAGATCCCTTTTATTTGTCATTCTCATCTATTTTCGATCCATTTCGTCAGTATATATGTCTACAATGTGATCGGAATACAAAAAAAGTAATATATAATAGTTGATCAATTGATTTGGACCGCGTACAGTGATGTACGCGGCCAATGATGGGATGTACACAGTCCGAATTGATTTGGCATATACACATTTAATTATTTTTAAACATTTGTTATTTACGTTCATTATGTATATAGACACATTTAATTATTTTTAAACATTTGTTATTTACGTTCATTATGTATATAGATAACTAATTATTTATCAGCATGAATGAAGTGATTTTGTATTGGTTTTTAAAAAATGAATTCTTGTAAATATCAGGCTACACTTTGTGTAATCAAACTTGATTTACTATTAAAAATATTAATATAAATTATTTTATTAGAAAATTCTTACTTCTTTTGTTACGTATAAAAATTTCAATGCTCTTACCCCAAATTCAAACAACATGATTGATGGTTCTTCCCGTAGAGAACTCTCCATATACTTAGAAACCTCTTCGACGAGCCATGCTCAAAAATATCGTCAACAGTCTTGTTGGAGAACCATTGCCGGAAATTTCAAAACATCACTGTAGTTTTGTTCATTTATTGTGCCCACTTTTATATTGTAAATCTAACAAATTAGGGGAATAAAATAGTGTTACTTCAACTTGTTAATTAACAATTAGATTTTTATCGCAGTCGAAAATATAAAATATTTTATCACCAAAATAGTTTATTGGGAAAAAAAGAGTTGAGGAAGAGTGGTATTGGTTCAAAAAATTAAAATTAAAATAAGGACATTTAAGTCATTTAACAATAAAATAATAGAAACTTGAGAGGGCATTTCTATTTGTTAAGAGAAAATTTTTAACTCCCCTAATGGATGTAAATATTTTAACAACTCAAGTACGCTGAAACGATGAATTAATATTTGTGTATCAAAGCGAAAAATGTATTTTTTTGACGTATGAATCTATTATTTTCCCTATTTTTCATACATGCAATTAATAACATACTAAATTTATAACGTAATGTAATACTTGCAGAAAATAAAGTTTATAAATTACTACTATTATGTAAAGGTAAAACCCCACAAGACTATTTTTAGAATTAGCATTTTCTCACTTAAATATCTCTAAAAATTTTCTTTTCACTAGTGCCCCTTATATTGACGTTTTCTCACTTTGCCCATTTACATTAGGTTTCATCAAATTCTGTTCAAATTAAAGGTTAAAATACTAAAATTACCATGTTTGCGTGTTCAAAATTTTTAAATCACACCATTTTTGACCCGTCTCTCTTTCCTTCCTCCACCTCTCTTGCACCCTTTCAGTCAATATTTTTACATCAATTTTTCTTTCGTCCTAATGATTATTTAAGTGAATAATGTAGACAAGAACATAAAACTACTTTTTTTTATTCTTCTACATGATTTTAAACAAATTAATGACACCCTAATGTTATTCCCTGATAACTATTATCTCCTATTATTCCACATGAGCTGCCTTGCTCCATGCTCGCCGGCGACCAACCTTTTTCTTTTCTGGTTCTCATGCAGGGGTAAGGAAGGATGTCGAGGCGTGGATAGCGGTGGTAACCATGCTCGGCCGCAACTCGTTTCTCTGGTGGTGGTGGGCGGAGTTGCAGTCCGAGAAGGAAAGGGGTGGTCTGCCATGAGAGCTATCGGCGGCGAGTTGTTTCTTTCTTTCCAGTTGTAGTTCGGACAGTGGGACAGATCTGGGAGGTTCCGAGTCTAGATCTGGCTTCCTCGCCAGACCACCTTCATCTCTCATTCTTCATCTCGGAGAGGAACGGTGGTGGAGAGGATGAACGGTGGGTGTCTCGGAGCTCTTCAATTTTTTGGTTCTTTTCTTGACGGAGGTCTCGCCGCGGCCAGAGATTTCGGGGATAGGTCGGTCTGCGTGTTTAGTTGTTTTTTTACCTAGCTCATTTGGAAATTCCCTTAGGTAATACGAGACCAGCTTTGTACTGTGAGGTTTCTATACACCGGGAAACACCGAGAAACTCAGGAATGAGTGTTTATCGGATACCCCCCGTTGTAGATGCTTAAAGAGCAATGCTCGATGAGGTGATTGGGCTAAGATGAGAGAATGTCCCCCCCCCCCTCCCCCTCCCCCTCCCCCTCCCCCTCCCCGAGGAAGGTGGATTGGTGGTCTGGTTTTTGTTTGTGTTGTAGGTTTTGGGTTTTGTCTTTAGTATGTTTAGCGGTTGTCAGTTTATCCTACATGTTTAGTTGGTTTTGTGTGTTTTTTTGTTTCGATTGTCGGTATCTCCGATGTGGTTGCCTGGAGGTGTCTAGAAAGGTAAGGCTGTCTTTTCATGTTTATTTGTAAACTGTACACGGCTGATGCTCGATCTTCGGGTGCGGAGTTTATTTCATCTCGTGATTTCATGAATAAACATTCGGTTTGCTCTTAAAAAAAAGAAACCCTGATGTTTAAGAGCAAGACCTTGGGCAAATGGGTCTCTTTTCACATCACCAACTAGTCTTTTTTTTACGTGGCTAAGACCGTTACTTACTTTGACTCTCTCACAATGTGCTTTATCAATATCTTGTCAATGTGTACTTCACATTTGTTGACGAAACACCTAAACGAAAAAAACAATCAAATTTCAGATCATATATAATACCTCTTCACTTCTTCTAACTGACGCGAAGGTCAGTAGACAAATGCTTAAACCCATAGTCACAACCAGGAAAAGATGGATAATTCTACAATACAGTTGCACCTATAGTCACAACCAAGAAAAGATGGATAATTCAACAAGCATTCAAATGTATAAATTAGACAAACGGTTCGAGTAAGCAAACCATTATTTTACCTTGAGAACAGTAATCTCCAATAAGTACAACCACAAATTGAATCAATGCATTGTAATTATAAGATCTAGAAATTCAGTCAGCGGTATCAATACACATGTCTCATTCTTCTATATATTTGCCGGAGATAAATTAGACCATCCAAAATTAAGTGCGTTGAGAACTAATAGATTACCACCATTCAACATTATGTATCATCATTATGTCATTAACCTCATTAGTTAGATTACCACCATTATGTTATTAGTAAGGCTCATTTTTGTATTAAAAAACTAGTGGGCATGGAAATTTTTTTTTACTTTTCCTAACAACATGAATATCTCCGTTATTAATGAAAATTAGGTAAATAACTAGGTTTCTTTCCTGCTAGCGTCCTACAATTCACTAATTCTACTCGCCAGAGTCGTTTCATAAGGAAAATGTTTATTGAAATGGTGCATAGAGGTGGAGGAATGAAAGAAAAAGGGTGTCATTTGAAATTTGAAATATAAAAAACAAAATGGGTAAAGTAAGAAAAATGTCAATCTAAGAGGGCGCTAGGAAGAAAATTTCTAGGGTTAGTTAAGTGAGAAAGTGCTAATGTTATGTAAAATATATAAAATACTATTGTTATGTAAAATTAACTTAGAACTTTTGTTGTTATATAAAATTAGTTGATACCAATGAGCAAGGGTGCTGAAGTCGCACTTCGATTGCCGAAATGTAGAGCACACGTGCGATTTGGTAGAGATATCTTGATTTCTAATAAACATGTGTCACATACGCGGCTGCACCATATAAAATATCTACATCCGCTATCCTTTCATATGACATCACTTTTGTTTTTCTGGTTGCAAGTGTATTCAAAACAACCATTTTTGTACACATTAGTTCCTGAAAACCATGAAAAATACTTTCCCAATTTCAAAATGATCATATATCAGTAGTTCAGTTTTGTTCATGTCAGAGTCAAATCCCGTGTCTTAGGTTGAACTCTCGCTCTTCTTGCTTCATCTTTCGAATTACATGCCACTGTTACTTTCTACACGTCCTCTTGTCCAATCGTCATGTTTTTCAAACTTTATTTATGTCAATTTCGCTGGATTCTCCGTCCATGTACATTTCTAGACTTATCTTCACGGCCCTCAACTTCAACATCAACAACTTCGTCTTTATCTTCAATGCCAACACAACAACATCATATTCTGGTTCATTTTTCATCACTTTAGCATCAGATTCTGAATCATCAAATTTCAATAACCATCACCTTCTATTGATACACGTAACATGCAACTTCACTACCAACTTCAGCAGGCTCTTTATTCTCGAGACTAACAATAGTAAGCTTCTCATTCTCAATAGTAACATTAGTAGACTCATTGTTTTCGGCACTAACGGAAACAAGCACCTCTGGTACACAGTTTCATTCTGATTGTTAACTATAAATTTTTAAAGAGATCTCTTACATTTGAATTTTCTGGTGCATATTTTTCGTTCACAAATTCAATATGATTTAAATACACAAACTCCATGCATGTTAGACCAACAACTCCATGAACATCATATTCATCCTCACTAACCTCAATGTCGTCATTTGAATCAGATTCATCCCCATCACATAACCCACATACTTATATTACGTTCATACGACTTCCATCTTCAAAATAATCTTCTACATCATATTCCGACTCTCCTATACACGTCACTTGCTCATCATAAAATAATTTCACAAGTTTTCTAACTTTTGGCCGTGTATTTTCTTATGATATCATTTTCATGACATCAATTTTGCGCCTTTTATCTTCAAGACATTCAACCTTTCTTACTTCAACCACTTTCATGTCAGCAGTTATTTTAGTCAAAACTTCTTCAAATTCATCCACATTAAAGATTATTCTAATGATCTGTCATAGAATTTGAAGAGCTCTAAAATTTCATTATCATAGTGTACATGCTCCAATGAATTGTTGAATGAAAAATAAGACATTTTTAGTACACCTTACACATGGGATCACAACCCAGTTTGGCTACAATTGGCAAAATGTTATACATCAAAAACATGTATGGATCAATGTTCGAAAAATACTGGACAACCCCTCCCTTGTACATATACTTCACCTCTTTCAAAAATCACCCTCCCCCAAATCGCATTTACAAAATATGCTTAGCAGGCTGAAGTTTATGCACATATACTATTTTCGGTTCTTCCTAACCCGAAGTCATGCGTTTATTCAAAATTAAGAATAAACACTATTTCAGTCAAAACATCTAAACTAAACCCTAAGAATGCAACATAGAAAATGACTTTTAAAGCTAATATAGTTGAAGCTGAAACCCAATAATCCAAATCAAAATCAAGACAAAAAGATTTTTCAAATAAGTTCAAAAGATTTAAAATTACTTTTGAACTTTAAGTGGCAATAGTGAAGTCCACCAACGAACTCTAAATATCTTCTTCCACGATCAGAACCAACACTCTAAGCCAAACCGAACTCCTTCCTCATCAGACATCTTCCAACTTTGTCCCCTTCTACTCAAATAATTTTGCTCTGTGTGTTGGTCTGAAATACAATGCATCTAAGTTAACACCACTTTAAAAAGCACTCCAAAGGGCTTTATGTGTTCATTAAAGTGCTTTTTCGTCTTTTCAATGACATAGAATTGGGTCATATAAAGGTGTGACAAAATTATAATATAAGGGCAACAAACTATGCCACTTATACGCGTAGAATGTAAGATGTTAATTAAGTTTAAACAAGAGTAGTTTGAGTGTAGAATGTAAGATGTTAATTAAGTTTAAATAAGAGTAGCAAACTGTACTTTCCCCTTAATATAATGATGCTCAATTTGGTTAGCTTCTTTAGAATTGAAAAACTTATGATCAATAATAAATTAGAGGTGCAATAAACTAAAACCATAGCCTTATATACAAACCTAGAAACTATTTATAACCATTAAATGATAAATTGGAGGATAAAATTTATGTCGACTCACCCAATAGCAGTTGTGTGTAATTATTCACGAGTTGTATATGTATTTAGAGAATTTAACACCAATAATAGGGTATACTAATATTTTATACCATTATTTCTTTTAATTATTTAATTTACTTAATTAAGCGATTTAATTTACTTCTTTTTAGTGACAAAACCAACTTCTATTCATTCCACATCCATCAGAATACATGCATTATACGATTATACGGTTACTTAATTATACGATTTCATTTTTATGAATGCATTATTTTATTTTATAAAAATTACATTTTTTTATTTTTACGAATAAGATTCATTTTGTAAACTTGCACAATTTCATTTTTACGATTACATAATTTCATTTTATAAACTTACACTTGTTCATTTTAACGTTGACGATTTCATTTCATAAAAATTGCATTTTTATTTATTCACAATGTGAGTTTCCTTTTTACGAACTTAATTTACATTCACTTGATTGTATATTTCATTTCATACAAAGTATATGTTTCATTTCGAATGTTATAAGTGGTGTTTTCATTTAATCATGATGTGAGTTTCTTTGTTACGAACTTAATATATGTTTATTTTATTATACATTTCATTTCATATAAAATACACGATTGGTTTTTACAAAGTATAACGGTCTTGTACCAATTTCATTTGTCAAATGTTGGAAATGCACCACCGTGAACATGTAATGAGTCGGCTTGTGGAGATTCATAGAAAAGTGAAACATCAGCAATTTAAATGCGGCAAGAACAAAAATCAAAGCATGGAGTATTTTGCACAAAACACTTGTGATATACCGACCGGAAGCGGAGTGGAGTGGAGTGAAGAGCATGTTGCACTGTTTGGCTGTTAATTGGACTTGCAAGATGAGTACATTTTCACCATATTTCACCCACAAAAATATTGCATTAAGCTCAAATTTTATGAGTTAGAAACTGGAGTACATTTCTAATATAAACACACACTCTACCTCTATGCCTAAAATAAGTAAAGAATTTTCAGCCCAAAGCACATGTCATTTCTCATCAAACAAACCAATGCTATATGTTACAGAACTAAGAGGAAAACATATTCAAGATAGATCAAATAAGATATTTTGAAATAGAACCAGAAAGCAAATAGTAATCATTCAAATCACAACAAGTGGTTTGTAAAGATAATAACCTACTTGAAATTCAAAATTCAAGTCAATTATATTATACAAAAACCTAAACTTCCGTCTTCGTGATTGAACTAATGGCCAAATTGGCTCGTTTAGGTCAACTAAAAGTTAATCTTTCACGAGAAATTTGTGGGAGAGAGAGTTTGGTAATAAAAAATGTAACTCTGACAAGGTCCAGACCGAAGCCGAAACCATAACCAGCCCCGAGGCTAAAGGCGGGACTCACTTTGTCGATTTCCCTCGATTTAACCACTGAAAACTTTCAGAGCATCCCTTGTCTTGCCTTTATTTCCTTTGAAGATTGACCGCATTCTCAGCGTCAAGGGAGGAGAAATGATCCGCCTCAGCTTGACAGGACCGAGATTCGCCAGGACGCGCCATGGGAGGCCATCAGAGAGGTGATGGCTATAGGGCTTGAATGCCTAAAGGTGGCTGAGGGAGTTGGACGTGCGTTGTCTGTTGAATGTCGCTGATAGGGGAAGTGGAGTTTTGTGAAATGAGAGCAAAGCGAGAATATATTTTAATTTTTGACATAAGTTATTACGTATACCCTTATGGTTACGGTTCATTTAGTTTAGCGATAATTCTGCCTGGGTACATTTGAAAGGTTAGAGTTATCATATATGTCATTTAAAATATTTTTGTTCCGCTATTACTAACTCCATAAGATTTTCTATACAAAAAAATTTAAAATTTTGGAAAAGACCAAATACCTTTTATTTATCATTTATTATTATCACAAGTTAAAATGACCAAAATTACCCTTGTTTGTATTTCATATTCTCATTCAAATGTCATTAATTCCATGAAACTTTCATTAGTTGTTGAAGATAAATCCCTAATTTCATAAAACCAATATATTAAATCATATATAGTAATCAATCTATTCCTAAACAAACAATAAAACAAATGGGTAATTCCATGTCAGTACCCTCACTTTGCCCCATTTTCAAATCAGTATCCCAACTTTGAAAAGTTTTTTGCCGGTACACCAAGTTTAATTAGGTACTTATCTGCAACTAATCAAACTTGGAGTACCTGTTGGGATTTTGTGCCCTAGCACAATGTATTTTCAATCTACTCATGTAATAAGATTATTAGTTGAAATAAAATCGGCATTCCTATTACTAAGTGTTGTAGTAGTATCTTAAGTATGATTTGATTTGTATCATTGATGTGTCAACACATAATAATAGATCTACAAATCAGATAAAATCTTACTTAAGCAGTCCCCGATCAGAATAGCTTCATAAGAAGCGATCGGTATGAGGCTAACTCTAAATGATTACACTCTACTGATCATGGCCAGAAAGGGGTCGGAGTTAGGTCATAGTATCACCAGACAGAGGTGATATAGGACGACCCGATCATGAGTATGTTACATAGACACAGTCATGAACATACTCATATGTCGGCACATGAAATCACATCCTCAGGCGGAAGGATCATTGAGGTCACTATGTAATGAGTGACGAGTTTGACTCAGTCTAACGTCTCCTGTAAAAGGGTTACAATAACGACTGTGATTGGCTCGATCACGAGTTACATGAGTTGACTCAATAGATCGCTGAAGGATTTATCACTCATATGGACGTATGAGCAGATATTTGTTTAGGCCACTTGATGAGTACAGCTAAAATACAATAGCATGACCATGCAGTCGTTACGGAGTATCAGTTGCAATTCAGTTAACTCAGATCAAGAAACAAGACAATTGAACGAGGGTGACTGGTCTATGCCTCGTGGTTGTCAAAGATATCAAGAGGATAAAAGGACAGATTCATGTACAACAAGATTAAATCAAAATCTCGATAATCACAAGTGTTGGGTAATCATGATGTCTTACTAGAGGCCACTCATGATGGAAAGGGTAAAATGACAATTTTACCAGCCCGCCAACGTGTCGTGAGCCTAGAGGGTCACACACTAAAGGTTGAGTAAAACGGATGTAATCATATAGAAGAATCATGAGAGAGACAAAATTCGGTTTTGGATTAAACCGAATTAGACCAATTTCGGTTTAGGATTAAACCGAAAATCAAGAACGGTTTAGCTGGACAAATTAATTATAATCTAAATAAATAAATTTAATTAATTTAGCTAAACAGGGCCTAGCCAGATTGGGCTAAGCCAGAATGGGCTTCTCTACATTAATTAATGGGATAATTCCAGGTGGCTACACCTAGATTTTGCTGTTTTTCACCTGAGTACACCTAGAATTTTTTTTACAGCTGACGACGCCTAGAATGTGCAAAATTTTCACTCTACACTTTCCGTCCAATTCTGTTAGTTTTTAACGTTTTTTTCATGTGAAATGACTAAAATGCCCTTAAGGTTAAAGCAATTATTATAATTGGATTGAAAAGACTAAAATACCCTCACCTATTCATCTAATTTTCAAAGACATGCCCTCACCTATTCAACTCACAGTTAAATATGGATTCCTCGTTCTTGGCCTTCCTCCTCCACCGGAAGTAGTTGTGCAGCTGCCACACGTGACAGGCCTTCCTGTTCTCCAGCTGGGCTAAGGACTTCCACAACCTCTACGACTGGTACACCCATCTCCTCCGTCTCTTCCCCTCCGGCACCGTCCACATCTATGTCCTCCGCAACGTCATCACCGCCAACCCATCCAACGTCCAGCACATGCTCCACACCAAATTTCCCAACTACCTTAAGGGCAAGCCATTCTCCGCCCTCCTCGGCGACCTCCTCGGCAACAACATCTTTGTCGCCGACGTCCCCCAATGGCGCTTCCAGCGCAAGCTCTCCAACCTCGAGCTCGGCAGCGTCTCTATCCACTCCTTCGAATCTGAGATCCTCTCCCGCCTCGTCCAGCTGTTGAAAGGCGCCGCCGATGACGGTAACAATCTCCGGGTCGACCTCCAGGACATTTTCCGGCGATTCTCGTTTGACACCATCTGCATATTCTCCTTCGACGTCGACCTGGGCTGCCTCAAGCCGTCGCTCCCTCCGTTGGACTTCGTCACCGCCTTCGACCTTGCCTCCAAGCTCTCGGCCGAGCGAGCACTCTCGCCGTCCACAATCGTCTGGAAGCTGAAGCGATTCTTCAATTTAGGCTCCGAGAAGGAGCTAAAGGATACAATAAAGAGAATCAACTCCGTCCCCGAGGACATAATCGCCCGGCGCTGTGAGGTCGGCTCCTCCGCTGCATGAGGAGACGACCTGTTGTCGAGGTTCATGTCCTCGGTGACCGACGACCGATACACTGAGGGACGTATTTGTGAGCTTCATGCTCGCCGGGCGCGATACGGTCGCGTCCGCGCTCATGAGCTTCTTCTGGTGTTAGCGCATAACCCAATGGCATGTCTTTGAAAATTAGATGAATAGGTGAGGGCATTTTAGTTTTTTCAATCCAATTATAATAATTGCTTTAACCTTAAGGGCATTTCAGTCATTTCACATGAAAAAAACCTTAAAAACTAACAGAATTGGACGGAAAGTGGAAAGTGAAAATTTTGCACATTCTAGGCGTAGTCAGCTGAAAAAAAAAATTCTAGGTGTACCCAGGTGAAAAACAGCAAAATCTAGGTGTAGCCACCTGGAATTATCCCTTAATTAATTAAAAGATTTGGGCTTTAAGCCCATTAGGCCTTTAATTTAATTATTGCCTAAAAAGAGTTATAAAAGGGAAATTTTCAGATTTAAATAAATAAGGGAAAATTTTCCAAAACCCTAATCTCTCTCTCTCTCTTGGCCGACCGGCCCTTCCCCTCTCTCCTCCCCGTTTTGCTTGCTTCAATCTTCTAGTAAGGATCGTTGTGACTATCTCCGGATTGCTCTTCCTGTGTGGACGTTCTTTAGAGGTCACTAAATCTTATTTAGTGACAAAGACATTTTGAATCAAGGTAATATATAAATTTTATTCAAACCTAGATCTCATGATCAATTCATGATCATGTAAGATCCTTATTAAACATGGAACTTTGAGGTTAATTTCTTGTATGGACATGAAATTAATTGATTGGAACCCTCAAATAATCCCTTCAGTAGTATCAGAGGCTTGGGCACACATGATTATTGTATTCGAGCATGATAGGCTAGATTTAATTTTGCAATTTATTTCAGTGTTGTTAAATTAAAATTTCAAATTCTATGGTTTTAGTTAATGAATTAAATTGCTGGAATTTTTTTAATTGTTGCTGAAAATTAATGTTTGATCGAGTTAGATCAGGGTCGAGACCCGTGGGAGGCCGAGGCTAGCCGAGAGGCTAACCCCGGCCGAGCCACGGGCCAACCAGCCGGAACGGGAAGGCCGGCCAGGGGAAGGCCACGGCCTGACCTAACTGGCCAAGCGGCCCGCCACGGCCAGCCCTCACGGGTTGGTCGGTCATGGCGCGACCAGCCCTCACGGGTTGGTCGGTCATGGCACGGCCAGCCTTAGCGGCTAGGGTTTGGCCGAAACCTAATTGGCATTCGGGTCAATTTTGGTTCAGTCAAACCGGAAAGTATTCGGGTCAATTTTGGTTCAGTCAAACCGGAAAGTATTCGGGTCAGAACTGACCCAGAAAAATCTAGAATTTTCAGCAATATTGAATTAAAATTTTAGACCGGTTCGGTTTCGATAAACCAAAGCGTGAACCGATTTAATTCAGAAATTAACCGGTTCAAAATAACGGTTTCTATAAACCATATTTTATGATTTAAATCAAGATAAAATTGGAATTAATATGTTTGCTTAATAACATGCTTGTTTAAAAACATGATTGTTTGATAACACGGTGTTTGCAACATGATTGCTAATATTAATTTCGGTTTGCAACCTGCGAGTTGCTTTTGGATTGTAATTTAATTGTGACATGCGTGTCACGGCATTTATTTTATTTAAATTAAATGTAATTACGAAGTTCCAAGAAGAGAAGAACTGAAGAGAAGTGAAATTTTGATCAGCTAGTCGTGCAAGATGGCACACACAATGTTACGTATGAAGCTATAACACTGTGTATGACTTCTTGTGAAGATAACGTAGGACAGAAAAATATAAAGCTATAAACAATGACACAGCAGATTGTTTACCCAATTCGGTGCAACGACACCTACGTCTGGGGGCTCTCAGCCTAGTGGAAAGGTTTCACTTATCAGTAATTCGTCAGAACATACAAGTACCTGTGATCAATCCTAGATCTATACTTTATGCTACGTTTTACAGTGCAACCTATCTCAGGGTCTCCCCCTGAATCCAAGACTCCGTCTTGATTCCACTCTTCGAGCAATCGCCTTGCTCTGTCGGTTCAAGTCTCCGTTGAACTTGGTGGTTGCGTGCAGTCTTCACCCACGCGATTTAGCAAACCCTCAATCACATAACTCTCAATAGTTATGTGATGCACAATATCCTTAGCTCAATCTGCAATCTCTCAGCCCGCAAACCTTCACGTCTAAGAGCCTTGCAAATTATTGCTATGAAACAAATAAAGAACCACACGATTGCTAAGGGGGTAGCCTAAGCTTTTATAGCAATCCAGGATGAGTACTAACCCTAATGGGTTTCCTCTTAATCACCGTCTTTCTTCTTTCTAGATTTGAAGTCATTTTAGGAATTTCCTAATCGTCTTCGTACTTTCTGCAGAAACTGCACTTTCCTGATTTCTGTCGATCAGGATGTTTGCCGAGACGCCGTCAACAATGTTACACAAGGTGTCGCAGAAGATGCTTCGACATTCTTTGTAACATGTTCTTCAGTTCCTTTAAAAATCAGCCAATCACTAAAACCGTCGTAACTACAAGAAGGACGGTAATCCCGAGAAGGCGTGGAGCCAGTGGGAGTCTAGGAGAATGAGAAAAGACAAGACCTAATATAGGTTTTAGTTTATTCCAGTAGGATTAGCGGGCTAGCTAAAGCAAGTTGACATTTATGTTAATGAATGTATGGTTGAATGTATGATTTAATTTTCATAAGTATATGTTAATTAGATCATCACCCACATGTGTAAAGATTAATAATAATGAGTTAATCACGCACATGTAAACCGGAATTGAAAATATCTCTACATGGATTTGTAGATGATAATTTCAAGTTAAGATCAAGTAATGATCAGTAAGAATGGACATTTAAAAGGCAAGTAATTTCAAGTCAAGCTAGATACCGCCCACTTTTCATCACTTCGATTAGCTCACAGACCCATGGGTGGATACGATTAACGTGGATCCATCGGAATGGATTCTAACAGAAGATGGACAATCTTGCATGGGTGCGTGCGCATTAGCGTAGTAACCATGCAGATTGGACCATGCGTTGAAAAATGGTTGACTTGGCTAGGATTCTCAGATGATCTGAGCCAGGGTATCAGATATAGGGCAATGTCGTATACATATAATGTATAAGCCCTAGCCAAGAATCACATGGTTTTGTGAAAGGAATGGATTATCCTACTCCAATGTCCAAAACTGGGGCGATGAGATTAACTCACTTCAGTTTTGGGTATGCGGCGATTTAGGTTTAGATTCAAACATAAGAATCAGAAATGTTCATAATCAAGTATCTCTCACTTCAACTTAATTAAGAATCTGATTGAATTTATTTTCATGTGTAGATTAATGGCACCATCGCAATCCAAATTAACACATTCTGGCAGTGAAGCATTAAAGTCTCTTCTGTCGAATTACAGGCTGTCAGGGACCAACTTCCTGGTTCGGGAGAGGAACCTGAAGCTTTCCCTTCAGTATGATGGACAGGAGTATATCCTTATGGATAAGCCAATAAAAGTGCATGCATATGATGTCAGCGATGCCGATAAGAATGTTTATGACAAGTATATTAGCGACCGACAAGATGTTGGCATCCTCATGGTCGGGTCCATGGAAAATGACACCCATGACCAGTTTATGCATCTCATGGACAATCCACAAGAAATGATGGAGGAGATCAAAGTATACTACCAGAAGAATGCTCGTGTCGAAAGATACGACACTCTTAGGGAGTTATTCTACAGTAAGTTAAATGCTGGTGAGGCAGTGAGCCCACATGTCCTCAAGATGAAGAGGCTCTTTGATCGCTTGGCCAGTTTAGGTCACAGCTTCACGTAGCAGCTAAAATCAGATTTAGTTCTGATGTCTCTTCCTAAGGTTTATGAAGATGTGATCACAAGTTACAATCTCCATAATATGGAAAAGACTATCAAGGAACTGCATGGGATGTTAGTGACAGTAGAGAAAAATATCAAGGGCAAGACCCCTGAAGTTCTGATGGTCAATAAGGATGTCAACTTCGAAAGAGCTGGCAAACCTACTGGCAGGTCACCAGGACATCCCAACAAGGGCAAGGCACGAGCAGTGGCGGGTAAGGGTAAGGCGCTAATGCACCTAGCTGAGCAGATAAGGGAACCCAAGGGTCCGAAGATCCAAGCGGTTTCTAGTTACGAAGGGAATACTTCGACCTCATGGGTAGTCTGTTACTACTGCCAGCAGCCAGGTCATTGGAAAAAGGATTGCAGGCATCACAAGGAATATGTGTAGAGCTTGCAGAAGGGAGGACACCCTTCAGGACCTGGATCAGGTATTTACGTTGTTGAGTATAATCTCAACGTTACTTTCTCAGATACATGGGTAGTTGATACCGGAGCAGAAACTCATATTTGTGTTAATCTGCAGGATCTGGAAAGTATGAAACTCCTTGGGAAAGGCGAGCGGGATCTGAGAGTCGGAGACAACAGTTCGGTGTCAACGACGGCTGTCGGTTATGTTAGTCTTAGGATGCCCACAGGGCTTATTTTAGTTTTGGACGATGTGTTATGTGCACCTACTTTTAGTAGGAATATTATTTTAGTGTCCAGTTTGGACAAACTTGGTTTTGTATTTAAGATAGACAATGGTTTACTTACTTTACCAAGAAATAATGTCGTTTATGGCACTACATCTATGGTTAGTGGTTTGTACATCTTAAATGTTGATAACTCTAACTACAGTTCAAACTATAACGTAAATAAGAGGTTGAAGTCGGATGACTTAAACCAGACAGTGATGTGGCACTGTCGTCTGGGCCATATTGGCGAGAAACGCATCTCGACACTTCACAAGTGTGGGGTATTAAGTTTGTTTGAATTCACACCAATCCAAAGATGCGAATCTTGCATTATGGGAAAAATGACAAAGGCACCTTTTGGAGGCTTAGGTGAAAGGGCGAGTGACCTCCTGGGCCTAATACATTAAGACGTATGTGGGCCCATGAGCACACAAGCCATGAGAGGTTTCAAATACTTCATAACCTTTATCGACGATTTCAGTAGGTATGGGTATGTCTATATAATGAGACATAAGTCGGAGTCTTTTGATAAATTCAAAGAATTCCATAATGAAGTACAAAACCAGCTTGGTAAAAGTATAAAGGCACTTCGTTCTGATCGAGGTGGCGAGTACCTAGATCAATATTTTCTCAGTCACCTAAGGGATAATAGCATTCTCTCGGAACTAACTCTGCCAGGAACCCCTCAGCTGAATGGTGTTTCCGAACGGAGGAACAAAACCTTGCTTGACATGGTTCGTTCCATGATGAGTCATGTTGACCTTCCTGTATCTTTCTGGGGCCATGCCCTAGAAAAGGCCGCATTCATATTGAATCGGGCACCTACAAAGGCAGTGGAGACCACTCCATTTGAGGTTTGGCAAGGGAAAGCTCCCAAGTTGTCTTTCCTCAAGATCTGGGGGTGGGACGTTTACGTCAAGCGGATGCTTGGTGATAAACTCGAACCCAAGGCAGATAAGTGTGTCTTTGTAGGGTACCCCAAAGGAACCATGTGGTACTATTTCTATAAACTCGAAGAGAACAAGATTTTTGTTGCTCGATGTGGGGTTTTCTTGGAAAGAGAATTCTTATCCAAGAATCCTAGTGGGAGTCATGTGCTTCTTAAAGAAATTCGAGAAGACATAGAACAGCCTACAAAGGATGTAGAGGTACACGATGAGGTAAATGACCAAGGAGGTCTGAAAGGTGTCGTCAAAACCCAGTCAGATATGGCTTCTTAGCCACAGAGGGTAATGACTTGATCGTTGTGGATCAGGATGATTTCGCAACAGTTCAGCAAGCCTTGTCCAGTCCCAACTCCAAAGAATGGCGGAATGCCATGGATGAGGAAATGAAGTCCATGAAAGACAATCAGGTCTGGAACTTAGTAGACATCACACCTGGGATAAAACTCATAGGGTGCAAGTGGATATTTAAGTTAAAGACAGATATGGTTGGAAAGCCTCAGACTTACAAGGCAAGACTGGTTGCATAAGGTTATCGTCAAGTCCAAGGCATGGACAATGAGAGACCTTTTCGCCAGTAGTCATGATTAAGTCAATTCGGATGATGTTAGCCATTGCAGCATATTTCGATGACGAGATATGGCAAATGGATGTCAAAACCGCGTTCCTTAACGGGAATTTGCAGGAGGATGTCTATATGACCCAACCATAAGGTTTTGTCGATCTAGATCATCCCAAAAAAGGTGTGTAAGCTGCAACGATCCATTTATGGATGGAAGCAAGCTTCTAGGAGTTGGCACTTACGGTTCGATGAAGCCGTAAAAGAGCTCGGGTTTATCATGAATCCAGATGAACCCTGTATCTACAAGAAGAGCAGTGGGAGTAACATAGTGTTCCTGGTGTTGTATGTCGATGACATACTGGTCATGGGAAATAACGTCCCAAACTTATTTGAGACCAAAGCTTGGTTAGGGAAGTGTTTCTCCATGAAGGACTTAGGAGAGGCCGCTTACATTCTGGGGATCAGGATCTATAAAGATCAATCAAAGAGAATTTTAGGCCTAATTCAGAGCACCTACATAGATAAAGGGTTGAGAAGATTCTCAATGCTTGACTCTAGGAAAGGGAACCTCAAATTTAGACATGGCATCATGCTCAGCAAGAATCAGTGTCCTTAAACACCTGATGAGCTTAAGAAGATGGAGGGAATCTCGTATGCTTCGGCAGTGGAATCCATTATGTGTGCCATGATCTGTACGAGGCCTGACGTATCGTTTGCCTTCAGTTGTGCCATCAGATTTCAGTCTAACCAAGGCAAGATCACTGGACTGCCGTCAAGTGTATCCTCAAATATCTGAGGAGAACAAAGGACGCCTTCTTAGTGTATGGCGGGATAGAAGGAGAACTAAGCATCACTAGATATGTTGATGCTAGTTTTCAGACAGACCTAGATGACTTCAAGTCTCAAGGTGGGTATGTGTTCATGTTGAACAGGGGAGCTTTCAGTTGGAAAAGCTTCAAGGAAGCGACAATAGCTGACTCCACCACGGAGACGGAATACATAGATGCATCAGAGGCAGCTAAGGAGGTTGTGTGGGTCAGGAGGTTCTTGAAAGGATTAGACGTACTGCCGCGAACGTCTGATCACGTGAGCTTAAGGTGTGACAACACAGGGGCCGTAGCACTCGCTAAAGAGCCCAGATTCCACAACAGGACCAAGCACGTCGAGAGAAATTATCACATCATTAGAGAGATGGTTGATAAAGGCAAAGTAGAGATAAGCTAGATTTCAACGCGTGATAATCTAGCTGACCCCTTAACAAAGGCACAACCGCAGCCTAAGCGTGAGGAGCATGTCAAGGGAATGGGTATAGATTAGAATACCAATTGGGTCTAGGGCAAGTGGGACACTGTTAGGATTTTGTGCCCTAGCACAATATATTTTCAATCTACTCATGTAATAAGATTATTAGTTGAAATAAAATCGGCATTCCTATTACTAAGTATTGTAGTAATATCTTAAGTATGATTTGATTTGTATCATTGATGTGTCAACACATAATAGTAGATCTACAGATCAGATAAAATCTTACTTAAGCAGTCCCCGATCATAATAGCGTCATAAGAAGCGATCGGTATGAGGACAACTTTAAATGATCACGCTATATTCATCATGGCCAGAAAGGGGCCGGACTTAGGTCATAGTATCACCAAACAGGGGTGATATAGGACGACCCGATCATGAGTATGTTACATAGACACAGTCATGAACATACTCATATGTCAGCACATGAAATCACATTCTCAGACGGAAGGATCATTGAGGTCACTATGTAATGAGTGACGAGTTTGACTCAATCTAACGTCTCCTGTAAAAGGGTTACAATAACGACTGTGATTGGCTCGATCACGAGTTACATGAGTTGAATCAATAGATCGCTGAAGGATTTATCACTCATACGGACATATGAGCAGATATCTGTTTAGGCCACTTGATAAGTACAACTGAAATACAATAGCATGGCCATGCAGTTGATACAGAGTATCAGTTACAATTCAGTTAAATCAGATCAACAGAGTAGGTACTTATCTGCAACTAATTAAACTTGAAGTATCTGTTGGGATTTTGTGCTCTAGCACAATGTATTTTAAATATACTCATGTAATAAGATTATTAGTTGAAATAAAATCGGCATTCATATTACTAAGTGTTGTAGTATTATCTTAATTATGATTTGATTTGTGTCATTGATGTGTCAACACATAATAGTAGATCTACATATCAGATAAAATCTTACTTAAGTAGTCCTCGATCAGAATAACTTCATAAGAAGCGATCGGTATGAGGCTAACTCTAAATGATCACGCTCTACTGATCATGCCCAGAAAGGGGCCGGAGTTAGGTCATAGTATCACCAGACAGAGGTGATATAGGACGACCCGATCTTTAGTATGTTACATAGACACAGTCATGAACATACTCATATGTCGGCACATGAAATCACATCCTCAGACGGAAGGATCATTGAGGTCACTATGTAATGAGTGACGAGTTTGACTCAGTCTAACGTCTCCTGTAAAAGGGTTACAATAACGACTGTGATTGGCTCGATCACGAGTTACATGAGTTGACTCAATAGATCGCTGAAGGATTTATCCCTCATACGGACGTATGAGCAGATATCTGTTTAGGCCACTTGATGAGTACAATTGAAATACAATAGCATGGTCATGCAGTCGTTACAGAGTATCAGTTGCAATTCAGTTAACTCATATCAAGAAACAGGACAATTGAACGAGGATGACTTGTCTATGCCTCGTGGTTGTCAAAGATATGAAGAGGATAAAAGGATAATTCATGTACGACAAGGTTAAATCAAAATTGTTGCTACGTTTAAGTGTTGGAATAATTGTTTAGCGCAAAAGTAAGAAGTCAGTGCAAAATGTTACACGACATGTGCAGCGACGTATTACGTTCCAGATTAGGAAAGGCATGAAGCTTTCCTATTTAGACGCCGTTTGGAGCGAAAGAAGAATGACGTCACAAAGACGTGGAGCGCAAGAAAATGACGTCGACAAGCCAGGCGACTTCCAGCTGTCACTAACATGTCAGCAAAGGCGGCAACTCTGCTTACCTAATTCGTTTAGGAAGTCTGAGACTTCCTATTCCTAATCCAAAGAAGATTAGGAATGTTGGACTGCTATAAAAAACTTGAAGCTTCTCCATTAGCAGTCGTCCGTTTTTGTTCGAAATTAGCTAAATTTCTCAGAGCTCTTAACCGTGCATCATTGGCGTGTTGAGAGGCTGATTAAGTTTGCTAGAACGGCTTTGCTCCGATCAAACATCAAGTTGCAAAGATTGAGTGCTTGATTGGTTAGGGTTCTTGTGTTCGTGATTGAAGATTCACAAATCCGTCAAAGAAGACTACGACACCGAGCATAGGCGCTTGCTCGAAGGGTGGAATTGAGAGGATCTCAACAACAGGGGGAGAGGACAACAGTGTATCCAAATCTACTAACCTAGAAGAGGAAGGCTCTCACTCTTCTCATACGCCCCTACACGATAATCCTACTGCCCCTTCTGAAGTAGACCCTGTAGACAAAAATATGTCTGAAGAAGCTCTAGGAACTCCCGTACCTGAGATTCATGGTGCTAGCTGTGAGGATCGATCCAGCCCCCCCAAACCAACACCCGCACCAGAGAATTCGCCACTAAACGAAGCCACTCAGAAAGCCGACAGTCCACTTGTCGCTCAGGACAGTGATCCGGGGCTGAATGAAGATACGAAAGTTATACCAGAAGTTCCTCAACCTGCAGACGATCTTGTCAATGTAGAAGGAATAGATACGGCAGAGACAATGGAAGAAGAAGCTATACAAGAAGACTGAACGCCTCTAGAAGAAGTTGTGCCTAAAAGGCTGAAGAAAAGGAAGCAACCGAAGAAAAGGTTGATTGATGAAGAAGAAGAACCACTAGTTCCAAGAAGACTAACTCCACAAATAAAAACCACAGAGAAAGGAGGAGCATCTGCTCCTAAACCACTGAAGAAGTCAAGAAGGAAGTTGTTGACTTCGGTAACAACCTCTGTCCCAGAAGAAGAGGAGTCAGAAGAAGAAGAAACTCGTGTCATACTTCCACGGGTCAAGAAGTCAATGGGAGGTCTGAAACTCCCCAAAAATGTTCCAAAAGCTCCAACAGACAACGTCTCATTTCACTCAGTAGACAACGCTGTCAAATGGCAATATGTGTACCAGCGCAACATCTACTTGGAGAGAGAGCTCTCTACCGAAGCTCAAGGAATGAACGCGATTGAGGAACTCCTCTGTGGCTCAGGCCTGACCAACACGGTCATTAACATCGGGCCGTTCTATCCAGCGCTGGTCAAGGAGTTCATTGTCAACCTCTCAAGTGAGTTTAATGACCCAGAAGACGCGGAGTACAAGAAGGTCTTTGTTCGAGAAGAGTGTTTTGAGATATCTGCCACCACAATCAATGCTTAACTTGGCAGAGAGGACCCAGAAGTCACTCCAGAAGTCCCGCACTTGAACAAAGTGGCTTTTGAGATCACTGGAGGACGGAAAAAGATCTAGCCCTTCAAGGATACCATTGCGACTGCAGAGCTCACTGCCAAATATTCAATTCTATACCGCATTGTCTTGGCAAACTGGGCGCCCTCCACTCACAGGTCGAGCATCAAAACTGAATTAGCAAAGCTCATATACCAAATAGGTACGCAATCCTCTCTTGATTTTGGTTCATATGTCATTGAGCACTTTGTCAAACATGCCAAGTCATGTGCTTTCAAGCTACCTATTGGGTTTCCATCATTGATCACCGGACTTCTCCTCCAACAATGTCCTCACATTGTTCGAGAGACGGATGTTCCTGGAAAGAAGCCACTGCCCCTCACTATAAGTCTCAAAAACTTTGAGGGCAAGCATATGAGGGACCTCGCTCCGCCCATGGCCAAAGCATCAGAAGCTGGTTCCAGCTCACGCCCTTCCGGACCTCTTGGCACCAGAATGGAGGAAGAGCTGGTAGATACGATCAATGACTTGGAAAAGATAATTGTTGTCCTGACGACCCGTAAAACTGCCTGTGAAGCCCTTCTCAATGACCTCCGCACCACTCCTGCTGAAGATGATGATGTCGATGACTCCACCTCTTTTTAAACATTTCTCTGATCTAGTCTGATAACTTGTTTCAAACAAACTACTTAAATCCTCGGGGACTGTCCGAGTTAATTTCCTGCACATTGTGACTTTTTTTTTTGGGAAATTTTGCTCATGGTTTGAGCTGGTTTATACCCTGCTATTATTCGAATATCGTTGTATGATTACCTTTGGCAATATTGTTAGACAAACAGGGGAAGATATAAGCTAAATGGCAAAGAAGACGAAAAGTTACGCCAGAAGTCGCACCAAAAGTTGCGCACAGAAGTCGCCGCTCCAGAAGACGAACTAGAAGCCACACCAGAAGTCGCATCGCTTGCTGTGCATAACTGCCACGAGATGACGATGTGCTTAAAATGGTGTTTAAGTCACATCGCTTGCTGTGCGTAACTGCCACAAGATAACGATGTGCTTAAAAAGATGTTTGCCTAAAAAATTGTCAAAGGGGGAGATTGTTGCTACGTTTAAGTGTTGGCATAATTTTTTAGCGCAAAAGTAAGAAGTCAGTGCAAAATGTTACACGACATGTGGAGCGACGTATTACGTTTCAGATTAGGAAAGGCCTGAAGCTTTCCTATTTAGACGCCGTTTGGAGCGAAAGAAGAATGACGTCACAAAGACGTGGAGCGCAAGAAAATGACGTCGACAAGCCAGGCGACTTCCAGCTGTCACTAACATGTCAGCAAAGGCGGCAACTCTGCTTACCTAATTCGTTTAGGAAGTCTGAGACTTCCTATTCCTAATCCGAAGAAGATTAGGAATGTTGGACTGCTATAAAAAACTTGAAGCTTCTCCATTAGCAGTCGTCCGTTTTTGTTCGAAATTAGCTAAATTTCTCAGAGCTCTTAACCGTGCATCATTGGCGTGTTGAGAGGCTGATTAAGTTTGTTAGAACGGCTTTGCTCCGATCAAACATCGAGTCGCAAAGATTGAGTGCTTGATCGGTTAGGGTTCTTGTGTTCGTGATTGAAGATTCACAAATCCGTCAAAGAAGACTACGACACCGAGCATAGGCGCTTGCTCGAAGGGTGGAATTGAGAGGATCTCAAAGACAGGGGGAGAGGACCTTGGTCGAGGTTGTTCACGGTGAGATCCATAGTAGCTTAGGACAATAGCTTGTGTGATAGCTAGTTGGTGCTTGAAGTTGTACTATTGACTACCTTATAGTGAAAACCTTTCCACTGGCAAAGTGCCCCCAGACGTAGGTGTTGGGTCACCGAACTGGGTAATCATCTCTGGTGTCATTATTATTGCTTGGTTGCTATTTAAACTACAGTCTGCAAATTAGGCAAGTAGTCGATACACAAGTTACGATTTTGTATTCGACTTCTTGACTCGGCTACGAATCAGAATTTCAGAAATCTCGATAATCACAAGCGTTGGGTAATCATGATGTCTTACTAGAGGCCACTCATGATGGAAAGGGTAAAATGACAATTTTACCTGTCTGCCAACGTGTCGTGAGCCTAGAGGGTCACACAGTAAATGTTGAGTAAAACGGATGTAATCATATAGAGGAATCATGAGAGAGACAAAATTCGGTTTTAAATTAAACCGAATTAGACCAATTTCGGTTTAGGATTAAACCGGAAATCAAGAACAGTTTAGCTGGACAAATTAATTATAATCTAAATAAATAGATTTAGTTAATTTAGCTGAACAGGGCCTAGACATATTGGGTTAAGCCATAATGGGCTTCTCTACATTAATTAATTAAAAGCTTTGGGCTTTAAGCTCATTAAGGCATTTAATTTAATTATTGCCTAAAAAGAGTTATAAAAAGGAAATTTTCAGATTTGAAAAAATATGGAAATTTTTTCCAAAACCCTAATCTCTCTCTCTCTTGCCTGACCGGCCCTTCCCCTCTCTCCTCCCCGTTTTGCTTGCTTCGATCTTCTAGTAAGAATCGTTGTGAGTATCTCCAGATTGCTCTTCCTGTGTGGATGTTCTTTAGAGGTCACTAAATCTTATTTAGTGATAAAGAGATTTTGAATCAAGGTAATATATAAATTTTATTCAAGCCTAGATCTCATGATCATGTAAGATCCTTATTAAACATGAAACTTTGAGGTTAATTTCTTGTATGGGCATGAAATTAATTGATTGAAACCCTCAAATAATTCCTTCAGTACCGGCAAAAAACTTTTCAAACTTGGGGTACTGATTTTAAAATAAAGCAAACTTGGGGTACCGACATGGAATTACCCCTAAAACAAATTCCATTATTCAAGTTCAAACACACAGCTATTATTATGGTGTCTGTACATGAAGTAAAAGCACGAATTAGTGATTTGTACCTCTAGTTCTACAACACTCCAGGGGTCGGGCCTGATCACGCCGGCGATAGAAGATGAAGAGGTTCTCGTTTCTCCGGTCTGTTTAGGACCACATTTGAGAGTCTCGGATCAGATTCGTGAGATTTGAGCATTATTGGAAACAATCACTTAATCACAACATCCTTCTTCGCCGTCACCGTCTTGATAGCATTTGTGCCCTAGGTTCCAAGTGGAATAGTTTGTAAATCTCTGTAATAGTTTGTCATCGTTTGTAATAAACAAAACGGCTTTGTATTACTTATGTGTTGAAATAATATGTTAAGCATGATCTGATTTATGACCACTAAAGTAGTAGACTCATGAATATGTACGGATCACACTTAACGAGTCCCTAGTAAATATACGCTTCAATCGAAGAGACCAGTATGAGGATGGTTCTCAATGATGTAGTTCTGCTAATCATAGGGATGTGGGATCCCGGAATCATATCATATATATCATCAGGTGATTGATATCGGACGACCCACTTTGAATAGTGTTTCATAGATTGAGCCATGAACATATTCAATTGCAATAGCTTGTCATGATATCCTTAAACCAAAGAGTCTTTGTGATCGCTATGCGGTCGACGTACGGCTTTAACTTGCGTCTAACGCTTTCTGTAACATGATTGCAATAACGGGCATGATTGGGTGGCAGAACGGATTGCATGAGTGACACGAAAGACGGCTAAGGGATTTATCCCTCGTACTACGGTATGGGAAAGATATCCGTTAAGGCCGCTTGATCGAGAGTGACTGAGAGGAAGAGCATGGCCATGCCAGTGATACGGATTATCAGTTCTCAGCCATCTCACATATCAAGTAACAATGATTTATTAAACAAGGATGACGACTTTATGCCTTGTGATCAATCGGGATGTCTAAAGATAATAACGTTTCTTAAGGAGCAATACATGCACAAAACTAAAGGTTTTGGGCCATGTGTTCGGTTTGAGAGAATAACTAACGAATCGAGAAAACTGAGATTTTCGTCGATGTCGCGTCGGACTTTGTTTGATAAGTAACGACAAAAAGGGTCAGACAACTTTTGGACACGGCACGCAACTACATGGGCGAGCCCATTGGGCTCGGCCCATAGGGTCACCTAGCCGGCCCAACAAGGGCCCAAATAAGGCCCAATAAGCCCAAATGGTCGGCCACATTGGTGGATCCAAGGGTGGGGGCCACACACACCATGCTTAGTTGGTGTTATTGATTAAGAGGTGAGTGATTTAAGGGGTATGGGTAATGACTTGCCTTTAACCCATGCTTTCATCATTTGTCACTTTAGTAACCCATGCCTTATGTGTTGATGAAGTAGACAAATGAAGAATGAATTCACATAACTCACTCCCTCACTTTCTCTCTCTATTTGGTCGGCCAACACACCTCTCTCCTCTCTTCTTGCTCTATTGTTCTTCACATAATTGTTCTAGTAGGCTTTTGTGAAGGATATTAAGGATCATCCTCTTGGTGTGGACTTGCTCTAGAGAAGAAGATCATATAGTTCTTCTTTCTTGATTCAACAAAGACTAAAAGCAAGAATGGAGAAACTGTCCAGATTGTCTAGGTCCGGCGACCTATATTGCGTGACCCATTACCGCTTCGTCCGAGATCCGATCGACTTGAAACTGGCGGCGTTAAAAAGATAAGTCAAATGGCTACAACTTTTGTGAAATACTGATTTTCCAAAAGAGCGCTGGTTTGAGAGATACCAGGCCGAGAAGCTGACTACTCTGCAGAGTCTGTCCAGCCAGATGGGAAGAATGTTTTTCTCCAGACGGAGGTCTTCTCGTCTGAACTGGGTTCGGAGCGAAACACAAAATATGTAGATCATTGGCTGAGGTTTAATCTCCAAAAAGAACCGAAGCAATTGGAGATCTGTAGCTCGAGATATGGAGCTTCAAAGTCTCGGTTTTCTGCCAAGCAGATTCTGGTAAAACCCAAACACTCGATTTCCTAAGGATCTGACTTGGTAGTCGATCTTGCGCAGGTTCGGGGCGGTTTATAGGTTGCTTTCGCTGCCATGAACGTGATTAGGATTCCCCGGAACCCAACAGTGGTATCAGAAGCGGTCTACCACTTCGAGATCCTTGTTTGTTATTTCGGTTTTGTAATGATATAAATGCCATATTTGTTGATAACATGATTTTAATGCTTTTTGGGTTAATTGCATGAAATATGTTATTTTTGGAAATATATTGAATTTGGAATTTTTCAGATTTTTATTGGATTTGTCGGGTCCGAGAAGGAACTCTCGGGGAGCTGGATTGGAGGTACTGGACGGAGGTCACCGGAGGCCGAGGGAGGCCGGCGTTGACCTGGGCCGTCCCCCTTCTCGGCCGAGGCCGAGAAGGGAGGCAACTCGGTTTGGGCTTTCCTAGGCCCAAATCGAGCCCTGGTGTTGGGCTCGGCCCAATGGGCTTCGGCCCATTGAGCTTGGGCCCGACTTGGTTCCTGCACGTTGATTTTTTGTCCGTAGCATGAACCCGCGATCCAATATTTTGAAAACTTTCAAATTTGATCGGTTTCGATAAACCATTTTTTCGATAAGGTCTAGTTTCGATAAACCCGACCAAGCAACTTGGCAAAATTAAAACCGGAATAATTGCATATTATTTGATAACATGTTTGTGTGATAACATGTTGGATCATGTGATGAGATGTATGATGCATTAGTAGCCCATTAGAATTTTATCGCTTTCACGGTTTGCACACCGTTAGTGTTATCGTGTAATTATTCTTTCATTCGAGCCTTTAAAGTGTAATTATTTTTTGTCCGATCTACGAACTGAGTATTAATTATAATTGCTACTCGAACTCGAAGGGGATGGAAAATCGAGCACAATAACTGTCTTGGAGGAAGTCCAAGAGCTAGTGGGAGCCCGAATTAGCAGGCAGCTCTGTTAGTCCTCACGTCCTAAAGTTGAAGGGACATCTCGAACACCTGACAAAACCGAGTCTTGGGATGGGACAGGAGATGGCATTGTAGACTTCATTCTGCAATCCCTTCCTCGTGCTTATGTTGGGTTCTTTATGAACTATAATATGCATAATTTGGACAAGATCATCTCAGAGTTGCAATAAAAGCATGTAACGGCTGAGAAGAACGTCAAGCTTATACCAAGGGTGTTCTAATGGTCAGAAAGGGATCTAGCATCAAAGCTGGAGGTGACAAGGGTAAAGCCCCTATGCACGCGGCGGTAAAGATGAGGCTGGCTCGTGTTCCTAAACCTCCTAAAGTCAGGGAGGCTAAAAGGAAAGGGAAGCAGTCTGCTTCTACTGCCAACAGTCCAGGATGATCTAAAGAAGGGTGGTGAATCCACGTCTTCTGGTATTCTCATTATTGAGCTTAATCTTTCTACTTCCGATTCATGAGTATTTAGACCGGGCATGAATCTGTACGGATGAACATAAACTGGAAAGTAGAAGAGATTATGGGAAACGTGAGGTGGACCTAAGAGTTGGGAACAGAATTAGGGTTGCCGCAACTGCTGTAGGCTCCATTACTCTTGTTTTGGCCAATAGACTTGTATTAGTACTTCATAATGTGTATTACATACTTTTGGAAGTTCTAATAAAGTTAGTGGTTTACACATATTGAATATGAAAACTTAAGCTCATAATATAACATTATCACTAAAAGGTTTAAATCCGATGATTTAAACCAAGCTCTAATATGGCACTGTCGTTTGGGTTGCATAAATTAGAAAGTGCATTTCAGCACTTTACAAGTGCGAACTTCTAAGTCCATTCGAATTCCATTCGGGGAAAATGTGCGAGGCTTGTTTGATGGGCAAAATGACTGGAGCGCCCTTCATCGGGAGAGGTGAAAGGGCGGGTGACCTATTGGGCCTGATACAACAGAAATGTCTATGGGCCAATGAGTTCACTTGCTTGGAGTGGTTTTCGCTACTTCATCAATCTTACTGTTGATTACAGTAGACTTGATTATGTCTATTCAATAAGGCATAAGTCGGATGCTTTTGATAAATTCAAAGAGTTTAAGACTGAAGTACAAAACCAACTCGAGAAAAGTATTAAAACGCTTCGTGTCGGATCGAGCTGGAGAATACTTGTCCATATAGTTTCATGATCATCTTGTGAGATTGTCTTTCTGGTGTTGAATGTGAGAATGACATTGGAAACGACATCCTAACCTTGCGCTTGACAAAGGCTTGGTTAAGGGAGTGTTTCTCAAATGAAGGACTTAGGCGATGTTGCTTATACTCTTGAGATCAAGATATATAGAGATCGCACCAAGCGGGTCTTGGGATTAAGTCAGAGCACCTATGTAAACAAGATTTGAGTGGGTTCTCAAATGCTTGATTCCAAGAAAGCATTCTTACCCATTCGACATGGCATAGAGCTCAGCAAGATTTAGTGTCCGGCGACACCTGATAAGCTGAAAAGAATGAGTGAGATCTCATACGCTTCGGCTATAGGATCCATCATGTATGCCATGATATGCACGAGACCGGATGTCTCGTTCGCCTTAAGTTGTGCCAGTAGACATCAGTCTAATCCCGGTGGACAACACTAGATTGCGGTAAAAGCTATCCTCAAGTTCTTGAGGAGAACTTTAGACGCCTTTCTTGTGTGCGGGGACCACGATGATGTTGAGTTAGTAGTCAAAGGTTATATTGACACTAGTTTCCAGACGAATCCTAATTATTGTAGAGTCAGTCAGGATACATATTCATGTTGAATGGTGGAGCTTCAGCCGGAAGAGCTGGAAGCAGGACCAATTGCCAATTCTACGACGGAAGCTGGGTATATAGCTGCGTTGGAGGCAGCAAAGAAGACTGTATGGATTTGGAGTTTCATGACTAGACTAGATGTAATTAAAAACCCGTCTAACCCAGTAGGCTTATCTTGTGACAACACTAGGGCCATTGCGTAAACTAAAGTACCCATATCACATAACAAATCCAGATATATACTCAGACGTTACCTAGATAACGAGAAGATCAACTACATTACGACGAACTAAAACACAGCCGACCCTTTTGACGAAGGCTCACTCACAGCCTAAACATGAAGTTCATGTATAGTCAATGGGTACAGACTGGGACTTAGATTAGAACTAGGGGCAAGTGGGAGATTGATAGCATTTGTGCCCTAGGTTCCAATTGGAATAGTCTGTAAATGTCTGCAATAGTTTGTCGTCGTTTGTAATAAACAAAACGGCTTTGTATTACTTATTTGTTGAAGTAATATGTTAAGCATGATCTGATTTATGACCACTAAAGTAGTAGAACCATGAATCTATACGGTTCACACTTAACGAGTCCTTGGTCAATATACGCTTCAATCGAAGCGACCAGTATGAGGATGGTTCTCAATGATGCAGTTCTGCTAATCATAGGTATGTGTGATCCCGGAATCATATCATAGATATCATGAGGTGATTGATATCGGACGACCCGCTTTGAATAGTGTTTCATAGATTGAGCCATGAACATATTCAATTGCGATAGCTTGTCACGATATCCTTAGACCAAGGAGTCTTTGTGATCGTTATGCGGTCAACGTACGACCTTAACTTGCGCCTAACGCTTTCCGTAACAGGATTGCATGAGTGACACGAAAGACGGCTAAGGGATTTATCACTCGTACTACGCTATGGGAAAGATATCCGTTAAGGCCGCTTGATCGAGAGTGACTAAGAGGAAGAGCATGGCCATGCCAGTGATACGGGTTATCAGTTCTCAGCTATCTCACATATCAAGTAACAATGATTGATTAAACAAGGATGACGACTCTATGCCTTGTGATCAATCGGGATGTCTAAAGATAATAGGATAGTGACTTGTACGCACAAGGTTAAATCGAATCATCGATCATCATGCATCTTGGGTAATCATAATGTCTTACTAGAGTCCACTTATAATGGATCAGGCAAGAGAGATCTCTTACGCCGATCTGCCAACGGTGGCATGAGCCTAGAGGGTCACACACATACAAGACGGATAACTTGAGACAAGGAAACCTTAACGTTTCTTGAGGAGCAATACATGGAAAAAACTAAAGGTTTTGGGCCATGGGTTCGGTTTGAGAGAATAATTAGCGAATCTAGAAAACTGAGATTTTTGTCAATGTCGCGTCGGGCTTTGTTTGATAAGTAACGACAAAAATGGTCGGACGACTTTTGGACACGGCATGCGACCACATGGACACCTTGGTGGGTCCAAGGGTGGGGGCCACACACATTATGCTTAGTTGGTATTATTGATTAAGAGGTGAGTGATTTAAGGGGTATGGGTAATGACTTGCCTTTAACCCATGCTTTCATCATTTGTCACTTTAGTAACCCATGCCTTATGTGTTGATGAAGTAGACAAATGAAGAATGAATTCACATAACTCACTCCCTCACTTTCTCTCTCTATTTGGCCGGCCAACAAACCTCTCTCCTCTCTTCTTGCTCTCTTGTTCTCTACATAATTGTTCTAGTAGACTTTTTGAGAAGGATCTTAAGGATCATCCTCTTGGTGTGGACTTGCTCTAGAGAAGAAGATCATATAGTTCTTCTTTCTTGATTCAACAAAGACTAAAAGCAAGAATGGAGAAACTGTCCAGATTGTCCAGTTCCGGCGACCTATATTGCGTGAACCATTACCACTTCTTCCGAGCTCCGATCGACCTGAAACTGGCGGCGTTGAAAAATAAGTCAAAGGGTTACAAATTTTGTGAAATACTGATTTTCCAAAAGACCGCTGGTTTGAGAGATACAAGGCCGAGAAGCTGAATGCTCCGCAGAGTCTGTCCAGGCAGATGGGAAAAATGTTTTGCTCCATACAGAGGTCTTCTCGTCCGAACTGGGTTCAAAGGAAAAGACAAAAGATGTAGAGAATTGGCTGAGGTTTAATCTACAAAAAGAACCGAAGCAATTGGAGATCTGTAGCTCGAGATATGGAGTTTCAAAGTCTCGGTTTTCTGCCAAGCAGATTCTGGTAAAACCCGAAAACTCGATTTCCTAAGGATCTAACTTGGTAGTCGATCTTGCGCATGTTTGGGGCGGTTTATAGGTTGCTTCCGCTGCAATGAACGTGATTAGGATGCCCCGAAACCCAACACGTCTTCTCCTTATAGTTTCACCACTTCGCCATAACCAAGCCGAACCATATCAACTCTCTCTCCCCATTTCACTCACCTTGACAACTATCTCATTTGCCGCCAAAAAAAATTCCTCGGAGACCATACTTGTGATCTCGGCCACCATCTTGTTTTCAAACAACGAATCGGGTTTATACTCTTTCTCAATTTGGTTATGGTAATTATGATTTGAGGTTTGTTTTGGTGATTTTGATTTGGGTTTGGTCGGTGATTTCAATTTGGGTTTGGTTCGTGATTTCAATTTGAGTTTGGTTAAGGATTTGTGTTTCAGTGATTTTGATTTTGATTTGGTTCATGATCATATACTTTTAAAGCGAATAGTTTTTGGTGCTGGAGTTGGGGAAGGCGAGGTCCTTCCTTGGTGAGGTAGACACTATAGAAATTGAGAATTTAAAAAAAGGTTAAAATTTAAAAATTGCTTGAAATTGGAATGGAATCATTTCAAAATTTGAAAATAGGTTGGGGCAATTTAGTATTTTCACAAATTTTTTTAAAGGGAAACTGTGATATTTTATTAAATTATATTGCAAACTAACCCGACATTACACTAGACAGCCAAAACACCATATGATAGGACAGACCCCACACCATGATCTCAACTACTGTTTTTTGAAAGCAAACCGAAGTTCATTGATATCACGAGAGGAAAAACTCCGCAGCCGAAGATCGAGCATCAGCTGTGTACAGTTTACAAGTAAACAGTAAAAGATAACCTTAAGACACCCTACCTCTCTGGACACTTCTAGGCAACCACGTCGGATAAACCGACAACTAAAACTAAAAAACCACAAACCAACTAAACAAATCTATAACTCCGACAACCGCTAAACAAACTAGAAATAAAACACGAAACGCCCAAAACAAACTAACAACACACCCACTATAACAAAAAATCACATACCACCATTCCACCATCCTCGGGGGGACTTCCTCTCATCTGAGCCCATACACCTCGGCGAGCACTACTCCTCAAGCATCTCTCACGGGTGGTATTCGATAATCACCCATTCTTGGGTTTCTCGGCGTGTCCCTGTTCATAGAGACCTCACAGACGAAGATGGTCTTGGCATTACCTAAGGGAAAATTCGCAAGAGCCCGACAAAACAACAACCATAACGTAGACAAAAAAACGTCAAAACGAGTCAGATCAGGAGAGGGAAACATATCTAGGATCAAAACCCCAGATCAAAAACCTTTCCCATCTACCAACCTTGCCCACAAAACCGACGCAACCAACCTCCACCGCCAAGGATTCGCCGGTAAGTACTTGGCCGACGGCGAGCCGAGAGAATGGTCGGTGATAGCACACAACGGCCCGACGAGACACCACCGCCCAAAAACCACCCTG
The DNA here is from genome assembly GCA_963920655.1 of Geranium rotundifolium. Classification (NCBI taxonomy): domain Eukaryota; kingdom Viridiplantae; phylum Streptophyta; class Magnoliopsida; order Geraniales; family Geraniaceae; genus Geranium; species Geranium rotundifolium. The sequence goes on along the minus strand of OY987317.1, from coordinate 17,515,257 downwards.
AAGGAGTCACCACGCGCTAACCCACCGGCCACCACGAGCCCTCGATGCTGACTCCCAGCCACCACGAGCCACCGTCGATGACTCCTAGCCATCACGAACCACCACCGCAGCTCTTAGCCCACCACCTCGGCCTCCTCCGGCGTCGTCCACCCCTGCCAGATCTGGACAAATCCATATCTGGTTCACAGTCGACACCACCCGGGCGTCACCTTCCTTCCACGAGCTCCAGAGCCCCACCTCACAGCCACCGCGAACTTAAAGTAAGATGGTCGTTGGCGCGCTGAAGCCAGAGACCGGCGGTGGTGCCGGCGACCCAAGGGTGACCGAGGAGAAAAGAAGGCTTGGTCGGGGAGAGAGAAAAGGCTACAATACCGTTTTTCTTTGTTAAACTCCCATCCTACACATTTTTAATAATGGCCAGATAGAGAAGGATCTCATCTATTGTTAGTTAAATCAAACATGACTAATTCATGAGCCATGGAATTACAAGAACAATAAGAAAAATAAAAGATAGCGCAATGACTTCCCCTAATTCGATATGTTTACATAAATTTGCCCATCGACGCCAGAAAACTCATGGTCCCTCCCAGTACCGAGTCATCAACCAACTAAAGACGCACAATCAAATCGCCAGAATTTTCCTACCCTACCTCTGATGAGCCCCTCCTAGATCAGTCTTCACTCGATCATGCACCAAGCTAATCGCTGAATTTTCTTTGCCCAACCACCACTGACCCCCTCCTGAAACCGTCTCTTCTCGTAGATGATATTGAAGTAATACCCCCAACCGTACCATCGCAAACCTCCCCCGTCGATCCCAACCACCGACCTCATAAACTTGACCTCTCTCCCACAAAACTACCACCTCCTAAGTCCCAGCACCCTCCGAATCCCAAACATGCAGAATTAGGAGAGCAGTGCCCTCCAAAATCATAGAATCGCAGACGCGTCGCGTACCGCGCCAATTTGGCGAGACAAACCCTAACCCTAATAATAGGGGACGGACCACGTTTTTCACAAACAAAAAACTAATAGAGTTAAAAACAGTGAGACAAAAAAAATTTAGATAAGCTGCAAAAATAAGAAAAAGTGAAGTTAATAACTCAAATTTTCCAGCATACCCGAACATAATTGTTGCTTTAACTTATTAACTAATACATACATTAGTTAATGTATGTATTAGGGATAATGACACTTTGTTGCACCTAACTATAGCGAAATGACATTTTCATCAATAACTATTTTTTTCCTCTTTTTTAATACCATGATGTGAAGAAGTGAGAACCTATATTTAAAATGCCTAAAATACCAAAACTACTATTGGGTTAAAAAATCATAAATTGAATTCGTTCAATTTTGTTTACTTCTGGTTCAATTTGGTTATATTTAAGATGCAATTACAATTAAGCCCCTAAATCTAAAATTAAATTTGAATCATTTCAAAAATGATTTGATAAATCAAATTGGACCAATTCTTTCTGATTTTTAAACCATGGATATTTTAGTCATTTTAGCATATGTTGTCACAAAAAAATTATTAGAGAACTAAAAAAGAAAAAAAAGTATTTAATGTATAAAAATGTCATTTCGCTGTAATTAAGTATAACAATGTGTGGTTATCGTGATGTATTATAATATTTTTTGTAGAATCATAAATTATTACCGTCTTACAAGCGATGATGATTTTTAGGATGGTTTTTTGTGAGTACATCTCTATTATATTAATCTGAAATAATCGAAAGTCGCATATAATTTTAGGGGTTGGGCATTGACAAGGAAGGAGTAATAAGGGTTTCAAAATGGTTCAATGAGGTTGTGGAGTTTTCTGGAACAAGGAGAGCGGGGTTTAGTTCGGGTTTTGAATCGATGTCCATCAAGCTTTGCCTCTACCTCTACTCAAGTCATGAATCATTTACTGGTAATGGTATGATCCTCCCTCACTTTCAAAATATTTTTTCTCTCCAACACTATGCTGCTTACTAATTTGATTTTGTGGTTGCCAGAGAAACAGACACTCCCTCCTCCGTGTGGGTGTGGGTGTGGCTGCAATTGCAACTGCCACCACCGGCTCGGCTCTCTTCTGTGATTCTGATTCCGGTGAGTCCTAAATCTTAATGCAATCAATCATGCTTCAGATAGTTTCTGATTTGTATGTTTATAATTATAGAATCAACTGTATCCGTGTCACTTCCTGCACCATTCCGTGAATCATTGTCCCTGCCATGGCGAATTGCCTTACAACATACCCACACACCAGCATTTATGTCATCACAAGGCTCACATTTTGGTATGTCATCCTTTTATTATTCTATTATAGTTATGTTTGTTTCATTCATGTGGGGTTTGATTTAAACTTGATTGTTTAATCGTAGGAATGCTTCCGTTATTTTCTTCTAGAGTCAGTCCATATCCGTCCCCAGATGTGAAGAAGGAAGTTCCCGTGGATGTTGGAGGTGATGAGAAACCGTGTTGTAGATGCTTGACCAGAGACTCTATTGCCAATGCAGCTGCCAGGGTTGGTCCTGCTGTCGTCAACCTCTCTGTCCCAAGAGGTATGGCTTTTGTGATTTGCATCTTCTTGCACTCTCTGTTGATGAACAAACTAAAACATTTGTTTTTATTTATGATATTCCTGTTTTGTAGGTTTCCATGGGATCACAACAGGAAAGAGTATGGGTTCTGGTACTATTATCGACCCAGACGGTACTATCTTAACTTGTGCTCATGTTGTGGTTGATTTTCAAGGCATTAGAACATCATCCAAAGGGAAGGTTAGTGCTTAGACCACTATACCAGTCCTCCAGTTAATGGTTTTACTCTGTATCATATAGCAGCAGTAAGAGTACAAGGTAAAGATAGATGGATGTACAAATTTTCAGAAAGCATGTATGAATGTAGTGATGAGGTTTGCAAAATACTTGGCATGCTCTTTGTAGTTTTCCTTAGAATTCAATATTGTATGTTATGGTGCAAAACGACAGTGACAGCCCACTCTTATTCCAGACCTGGTTGAGCACTACTGTATGCATTTCATGACCTCTGGAGGTTTTATGAAACTAGTTTTGTGTTCATGTATTTATGCAATCATGTGGTAACAGTGATTGTGCTTATTATACAATTTCTTAGAACAAAGTGTGCAAGGCAACCTTTTGTACATGCTACTAATCTGTGAATGGAGTTAAACTCGAGAGCGTTGGATTAACTTAAAACCTAATGTACCATTGCTTTACCTAGGTTAACTTTTGAAATTGATTTATATTTGTTCAATAGAAAATCTTCTGCAGCCTTTAGTGAATGATTATTTTTGTGTACGACCAAGACTTGTCATCAGATTTATCCATTCTATCCAATTGCTGGATCATCTTTGATAAATATGGCCATATTAGACATCAGTAAACAGATCAAAATTTAATTGTGAAATGCCATTTCATGCTTCTCTAAATTTTTACACATGGTATTAGTAAATTGATAATTATTGCAGGTTGATGTAACCTTGCAAGATGGACGGACATTTGAGGGTACTGTACTAAATGCTGATTTACATTCTGATATTGCTATTGTAAAGATCAACTCCAAAACTCCACTTCCAACTGCAAACCTTGGTTGTTCAAGTAGTCTTCGTCCTGGAGATTGGGTGGTGGCTATGGGTTGTCCACTTTCCCTTCAGAATACTATTACAGCTGGTATTGTAAGGTGTGTATAGACCTTCATGTTGCTTGTATTACTTGGCCTACATGTCCTAGAATGTACTTATGTTTTGTCTTGTATGGATGTTGGATCATAACCGACAGTGGTTATTTATGTGTTTCTTTTTTCTTTCTTTCTTAAACCTAGTTGCGTTGACCGTAAAAGTAGTGATTTGGGTCTCGGAGGAATGCGGAGAGAGTATCTACAAACAGATTGTGCAATCAATGCGGTATCTCTCTCTCTCTCTCTCTGCTATGTATGTTCGGAAGGGGATGTGGCTGAGTGGATTCACAGAAGCTTAAAACCTTCTCCTGAATGATTGGATGTATAAAAAGTATGATATTAACATGAAATGCAGTTTTGCTGATGTTCGTTGGCTTTTATCGCACTTTTGAAAAGATGGATGATCTTTGCAGCCCTAGAGTAGCCAATTTGAACATTCAAAATAATAAATATAGTATGCTTGTCTATTACTATTTGTGGGCATGTATACAATAGGTTTGAAGCCTAGCGGGTTGGCTTTGTGAAACTACTCACTATTCCTTCTATCTTCACACCCTGCAATATTGGTTTGGCTTTTTTGTTCAAAACCTAGTAAGTTGCTCTTCCAGGAGTGCTGATAAATTTTGCATGTTCACACACGTGCATTTTTTTTGTATGTGACTTTTGCTTCTAGCTCGGATATGAAAGGATTTTTTTTCATTCTATTTTTGCTTAGGGAAATTCTGGGGGGCCTCTTGTTAATGTTGATGGGGAAGTTGTTGGTGTTAATAAAATGAAAGTATTGGCCGCAGATGGATTGGGTTTTGCCGTACCAATTGATTCAGTTACCAAAATTATTGAGCACTTCAAGAAAAGCGGGTATGTGTTTATTTAATTGGATGCAACTATTTATTCTACATTTTGAACTTGTAGCTCCATGTAACCTTCCAATTTTATTAAGTGAAATTTCCCAGTCTCTCATGTATAAACTTTGGAAAGCGGGTATGTGTTTATTTAAGGGGTAATTCCATGTCAGTACCCCAAGTTTCCGTCATTTCGAATTCAGTACCCCAAGTTTGAAATTTTTTTTACCGATACCCTAAGTTTATTTACGTTGCAGATAAGGTAACAGATGTTAAATCTAACAGAATTGGTATGCAAAAAGTTCAAAATGCCCTCGATGTATAACTATGCAAAAAGGTATTATTACTTGATAAGTTGAAATGACTATTTTATCCTTTATTTAATCACAAGTTGAACTAATGGTTTAGGGGTATATTAGACTTTTCAACTAATCAAAATAAAATATTGAAAATATTTTGTAAATCCTCTTTTCTCTCTTCAACCAGATTTACAATGCCTCTCCAAAAATAAATTTTTTCGACGAGGAGTGGAAATCGGCGGCGAAGCGCGGTGATTACCGGAGAGGTGGGCGCGGGAGTCGGCGGAGTACAAACCTATTGGATTTTGGAGTTTCTTAATTTTGGGGCTGTAGATCTGGTTGAATCCCCACCCATCTCCGTAGGATCCTCGCCGCCGGCAGCCTCCTTCCTCCACCTGCTCACCGAGCTCTGCACGTCGCTGCTCAACTCGTTCCCTCTTCAGCTCTTGTTCGGCTCCGAGCTCTTGTCGCACGAGTCCTTCACTACCGTCGCCACCGAGCCGCTCAGGGACGGATCCGATTTCTTCGAGCCGCTTCTTCGTTGTCGTCAACAGCGGCAGAGGCAATTTAGGTGCTTGAAAAATACCCACCTAAAGCCTCAGTGTTTGAAAGAAGAATCTGATCAATGACTCAAAAATAAATTTAAATAAAAAGTAAAGTAAAATAAAATAAAAAGTTTAGTCAATGATGCAGAGAATATGAGGCCAAGTACTGCAACTACAGACACCATTATCGTTATTGTTCATCTTATCACAGACAGCATCAAATTGAAAATAAAAATACCCATCAAATTTAAATACCCAAATTGATTAAGAAACAGAAAATCGATAAATTCATACTGGTTCCCTTTAAAATCCCTATAAAATGTTGTTTATGAATATGGGTTTGATTAAATCTTCTCCATTGATTAATTAGGGTTTTCATAGTTTAGGCTCTACTTGAGAGCAGTTTATTTCTGCAAGATATGGGAGATTCCGGGAAGGTTCCGGTGATAGGTCGCCTTCGGCAGGTTGTGCTGCACCGTTGATATGGTTTTTACGGTAAGGTCAGCTCCGGCGATGGCGCCGCCGTGAAGTCATGCACGAGGAAACTCCCTTAGGTCCGTGTGGGTGTTGCTGAGGAGGGCGAGAGTGAGTGAGGTTGAACATGAGGGCAAAATTGTATTTTCACAAGTTATTTTCAGTTTTTATTATAATTTATTTTGTTATTTGAAAAGACAAATGTACCCTTTAAGTGTGATCAATTCTTTATTTTATCAAGGGTAAAATAGTCATTTTATATTTTATCACTATAATTTGAAAATTAATTACTAAGGGTATTTTGGACTTTTCACATACCAATTCTGTTAGATTTAACATCTGTTATCTTATCTGCAACGTAAATAAATTTGGGGTACCGGCAAAAAAAAGTTTCAAACTTGGGGTACTGAATTCGAAATGACGCAAACTTGGGGTACTGACATGGAATTACCCCTTTATTTAATTGGATGCAACTATTTATTCTACATTTTGAACTTGTTGCTCCATGTAACCTTCCAATTTTATTAAGTGAAATTTCCCAGTCTCTCATGTATAAACTTTGGAGATGAAAACTGATAATTTTATGCTGCTAGGTACATATGATTCACAACATTGTGGACAAGAATTTGAAATTTGTGTGCTGCCTACATAGCACTGATCTGTTTTGCCCACATGCAATATTTGCCTTCAGTTCATTAGATTGTGTTTTGTTTTACTATGGTTTAAATTGGTTTGGTGCACTAATCTTGTAATAAATGCTTTGTTATGTGTGACAAGTGTAATCATCAAGATAGATTCATAGCATGACGCCTTTCCGAGAGTATATGTGATTCATCGTTATGCTGTGCAGGCGAGTTGTCCGACCTTGGCTTGGATTGAAAATGCTTGATCTCAACGAAATGATCATTGCTCAGCTCAAAGAAAGAGACCCTAATTTTCCAAATGTTAGTGAAGGCATTCTAGTGCCTATGGTATGCTTTCTTGACTCCTTTTAATTCATCCACGTGCACTTCAATGGCTTTTGGCAACATGTTGGTATGAAATACTAATCACTAACTCTTGGCGATATGTTGTACTTTCACCTGACAGAGTAATTGTATTTTCAAAAGGCAATGATTGAATATAAGGTGGGATTAGCTTCTATTATGTTTGGATTATCAAACTTGTTTGAGTCCTTGTTCAGTGTACCCAATGATGGGAATGAGGGATCTTTTACCCACATATCCATGTATTGATTAAAATATTGAGTAGGAGCTTGTACTATGTAGTTGCAATACTCCCCCGTCCCAACAAAAGAGTCCCCTTTCACTATTTGCAAAGATTAAGGATTCATTTTTAGTATATGACCATCCTAGCCCAGCCCCGAGTGCTCTCAGGTCCCTAATATTGAAGCTGTTTTGACTAGTTTATGGAAGAACATTATTCGTGATCAATGGTTAAATAACTAACTAAAATGGAGATGAGACATGTGCAACGGGCATCCATTTTAAGAAAATAGGTAGTTATATTTTATTATTTTGAGACGGATGGGGGGAGGGATTCTATGGATGATTTATATGCCAACATAAACAGTACTTTATGGATGTTTGAGCTCAATTGATGACAGTGGTACTTGTCATTATAATGATTTTTTTTTCTTTTTTTTTTTAAAAAAAGAAGAGGGGAGAAAGGCGTCTTAGTATCAGCCAATTTGTGTTCTTATGATCTCATGGGCACATAATTAAGTACTTAAACCACACCCACTAGAAGAATATAGATATTTCACTTTTTCGTGCTAGATTGTAATGCAACATGAAGTATGATTGATGTCATCATATAATCGTAAAGGATAATGTTGATGATTTGGTGTGTGAATGAGTAGGTAAGCCCTGGATCTCCAGGTGACCGTGCAGGATTCCATCCGGGTGATGTTGTCATAAAGTTTGACGGGAAGCCTGTTGAGAACATCAAAGAGGTAGTGCTTCGCTTTAGCATTCTAAAGCAACAAGTTTGTTATTCAGCCACATAGAATTTGGTGTTAAGTCACTAGTTTGATTGCACAAACATTGCGTTCATCTGTAACAGGTAATTGAAATAATGGGGGATAGGATTGGAGTGCCATTACAGGTGGTCGTTAAAAGAGCAAAAGATAAAGTTGCGACATTGACCGTAATTCCAGAGGAAGCCAATCCTGATATGTAAAATACAAATTGTATTGCATGCATGTTCTCGAGTAGTATGTATCGCAGCCTTCCTTGTGGCTCTCATCATAATGTGATATCATTTTCATACTCAATTAAGTGATCTTACATGCTCATTGAGCACAACTTTAACACAAATATATCTTCCTTCGGCTTAAATGGACATGATAACTTGGGCATACATTCTACTGTAAAAAATCTTATCAGGAGAATTTGAAACTTATTACTTTGAGTCATTTTCATGGGATCTAACATGGGATGACAAGTAGCATCAGGATCTGCAGTCTAAAATAACAAGTGGACCATCAGAGTCAGACTAATGGCACAACAGTTTAAAGTAGGAGATGTAACAAGTCAAGTCAGTTATTTAATATTAACATACATCAATAATATTAATACATAGCACAACAACACCACTAGCCCTGCCCTATCTTCATTGACTCGTATAATTACAACTTAAGTCCTAGTAAAAACAACAGTAATATTAACAGTCTTTGCACCCGAAAGGGAGCATCTGCAACACTTTAGAAAGTCTCTTCTGGCTTCAGGAAATTGTAATACTCAAGCTGAGTCATCTCCCCACCGCTCTCTGGGTCAAACTGGCATCTATGGAAGCTGCATTTACAATCCAAATTGCACAATCCAGACCATCACAACCATCAGAAAAAAGAAAAAGCAGCCAAGGGTAATAATGGAACAAAATAGGGGGAAGCAGATCCCTTATTAAGTAAAACAGGTCAACACAACTTTCCTTTGCTCCTTCAGCAGGATAATATAAAATGGTTCTATTAGGTACTCATACATATTTAGTCACCAATTCAGTCTGGTCACATGCACATTAACTAGCTATCAGTACTCATCCGTAGGTACAAGAAGTTGGCAGAAAATAAACTGAAACCCAAGAAAAAGGTTCTTTTTCTTGTTTTGACACACTTGACCACTTTGCAAGTAGTCCTTGGTAACCACTCTAAATTCTTACTTTGTTATCATTCTACGGTGCATGGATGCTACAGCTAATCTCAAAGTAGCCACATTGATAATCTATTTCGTTCCCGGTAAACACTCTCCAAATACACATCGGATACTCTACTTATGTATCTAATCAGCAAGTGTCAAAACTTGCATGCCCTTTAAGATTTTTGAAAAGAATTAGGACACATGCCACCTTTAGATGTGGTGATAAGCAAAATAGAACATGTAAAAGACACATAAACAAACACAATGAGCTTCCTTCAATGACTTCTTACTTTCAGTATTTCAAATTCTTTGGATAATTTTTCTCATCTTCTCCAAGTATATGTAAAAGCAAGAATTCACTCCTTACTCTCTCTCTCTCTTATCAATTGATGCACAAATTCAGTGTAATTCTCATGTTTTGATTTTAAATTCTCTCATGACGCTTATGTCTATTTCTAATAAATGAGTGCATATAATTATATGTATTAATTTAACATATGTAGTGATATAATATGTTCATAATGCATATCTCAAAGAGCCATGTGTTAGAATTAATAAAATTGTCATGTTTAGTGTGTCCTTTACCCCGTATCCATTGTCTGTGCAAGACAGTTATTATTCACTCAGATCAGAGGGATGTTGCATCAAGTGAGATATTACTCTAAGGCAGGGCCAGACTTGTTATTACCTTCCATCCATGCCAAGAATCACGACTGTATTCTTTTGGTGGCCAAAAGCAACAATGTACCGCAAACCTTCCTGTAGCCTAAACTGTGCAACCGACCACTCTGAACTGAAATACCTGGGTAGAACACCTGCATATAATAAGCACTGTTAGCTCCAATGACTAACCTATCAGTTATTTCAAGTGAATTAACCTAAATTCAGGCCACTTAAGGCTAGGTCCAGAAGTTACAGTATAGCCTACTGTTTCATGCTATGACATTTACAGATTTACCAGGACTACTTGAACATGTGGACATGCCACATTGTAATCCGAATAATTGCTCATTGCTCAGTTATTACTTTGCAGTATCGTTTGGATCAATGGATAGGCATAGAATAAAATAAGATAGAATTTGGACAGAGAACTTTCTAGACAGAGCTCTTATTAGCATCGAATCAAAATTAATTGATAGGCTTCAATTCCTCGTTGAAAATTCAGACAGTACTCCAAATATTACCTCTGATGAAGGAAAGAGATGAAATGCCTGATGGAGTAGATAGATTAGCTTCAGATGAAGTCCGTGGTCTATCAACCCCTAATGATCCTGAATCAACCTTTAGGTTGAACACATGGACAGTTCCCTTATCACTGGAGACGGCTAGCCACTGTGCAGTAGAAGAAAAGGCAAGACTGTATATCTCTGCCCGATCTGCACCCCTCCTTACCTATAAAAATGTCCAAGCTATTTTAGATTTTTAGTCAAAGTGGGATCACACAAAAACTTGCATCAATACCACAGCATAATCATTCACATCCATGTCAATTAAAAGAACAAATCATATAACCAATACACGATTTGGGACCACTGTGGTTGGCTTAGTGATGAACCTCTTGAGAGGTCAAGAGTTCAAATTCTAGTGGGTACATTCTTGGAGGCAGGTTGGGATTAGGGCTAGGAAATTTTTCTTCAATTCATTTTTATCCTATATTAGTTGGAACTTTTCTCTTGAGCAACTTTATGCGCAAAATGACAACTCTCAAATATTAGCATAACAATTAGAGGCAAAGCACCAACATTAGGCTGAAAGCAAACCATGAAGAACTACAGAAGAAGGATTGGGAGCTACTAAAACACAATCAGGGGAACAAGAACACATGCATCATAAAAAACAACAAGTCAGAAAGCCATCTACTATTCCTGCAGTACAACAAAGCAAAGATGATAAAGCATGTAACTTTGTTAAGTAAAACTTGTTAGCTTTAGCAATTTGCAAGTGATTTGCAGTATGCAGAGAAGATGGTATACCTCCTGCAACAGGGAACCGTCGAGAGTATTGAAAACTCTAACGAGAGTGCCCTTGCTACTGGAGGTGGCCAAGAGCCTTCCATCCTGGGTAAGGGCGAAGGAGGCGATCCTGGAGTCATGGGCCATGATGAACTTGGTTCGCTTGGAGCCGTAGTGCTCGACCCTGACCTGGCCTTTCTGGAGGCCCGGGCAGGCGAGGACCATGGGGCCGGAGACGTGGGAGACGACGCAGAGGCCCTTGGGATTGGCGATGGTCTCAATCTGGTGGAGCAGCTTCAAATCGGCGAAGTTGTAGACGAAGATCTTCTGGAGGAGGAGGACGACGATGCGGTCGCGGCGGAGGCGGACGGCCTTGACCTCGGAGCGGAAGGAGAGCTCGCCGATGCAGCGGGACTGGTGGTCGTCCCAGATCATGACCTTGTTGAGGGGGTACTGAGGGTCGGGGCCGCCGCCGACCAGGGCCAGGATGTTGCAGCGGAAGAGCATCTCGACCACGCCCACTCCGCCGGACTCCAGGTCGCGCCGGAAGATCTCGCGGAAGGGGTCGCAGTTGTAGATGCGGAACCCGTGGTCGGTGCCGGTGGCGAAGCACCCGGAGTCCTGGTTGAAGGACAGGTGGAGGAGGGTCGGGCTCGGGGACTCGGAGGAGGGCTCGGGCTCGGGCTCAGGCTCTGCTTCGGAGTCGGAGCAAGGGTTTGGAGGGAAGGACTGAGCCATCGCAGGGACAGGGATATGGCTAGGGCTAGGGTTAGGGTTAGGGTTTGGGAAGGAGGAGGAGGAGACGGTGGTGGACATTGACGTGTAGAGGAAGCTTCTGGAAATTGGGGGTGAGGGACAAGGAAGAAAGAATAAAGGAAGAAGATAAAGAGGCTTGTTTTGTTTGTAGACACATCTACTTGTCTTGTCCGACTGGTTTTTTTGGGTTTATTAATTAAAGGGATAATAACAACTAACGAAATGATATTTTCATATCTTAATTATTATTATTATTTTAATATTCTAACAAATTTTTTGTGACAATTTACCTCTAAAACGTCTAAAATAACTAAACTACTATTGGTGTAAGAAACTATAAATTTAATTGATTCAATTTTTTTTATCTCTAGTTCAATTTGATTTGTACTTAAGATACAAATACAATTATGCCCAAAAATATAAAATTAAATTTGAACCATTTCAAATATGGTTTAATAAATCATATTGGACTAGTTTTATTTTGATTTCTTAAATCAGAGGTATTTTAATCATTTTAGCATCTATTGTCACAAAAAGTTTGTTAGGATACTAAAAAGAAACAAAAATAGTTAGGGTATGAAAGTGTCATTTCACTATAGTTAAGTGTAACAAAATGTCATTATCCCTTAATTAAACTACATTTGAGAAAACGATTTAAAACTTTGAGTGAAAATAACATAGCACAACAGTACACATTAAGAGAATGCTCATGTGCATTCAGAATGCATAATAGGATTAAAATCGATTTATTCACAATGTTCATGGACGCAACTGGAATGTAACGCATGAACATAGTATATGAAATTGAAAATGGAAGGAACGGAGCAGTACACTTAGGAGCGTGCGAGAACGTCCGTCACGCTCAACCACCCGTAAACAACGTCACACAAAATAATAACTGACAATAAGTCGCGCTAAACGTGTCCACTCTACATATGTAGACAATGAACAAACTTCATACCAGACGGAAACGTGTCACCCCATGATAATAAAATACCAATTCCGATCATGAAACACGTGAACTCGATGTCTGGAAAAATATATAAATTAATTTTAAGTATACAAACACGAATAAACAACTAATATCTGCCCATCACCGCTGGTTGGATTGATGTTTCTAAAACTTTCGTTATACACAACATTTTTTATCATGTACCACTGTGCACGTCTTCATCGACATTCATTATCGTTAGCCCATTGCGTGATGTAACTCGCGAAATAACGACATACAACTAATAATGTGTGAAAACCTTGCAAGAATAGGCATTGAATAAGACATGTATGTTAACGCTAAACGATCATGATAATAAATAACTTAAAAAAAATTGCGATGCCTAAACTTACTTGTCTCGGCAAGTAGGCACAGACATGATCAAGAGAAGGGTCTTGACTATTATTGATAGTCTTTGCAAAATATGGGGTTATTGACAGCTGCCTCTAATTGAGGTTGGACGACCACTTCACATCATTCAGCGACATGATAATCCTAGGGATGATAACATTTTTTTTCCTTTGTGACTCCCTATTATTATATCTTAGCGAACAGGCCATTTCCCGATCATCGGATCAGAGGTACCGGACGGAGGTCACCGGAGGCCGGGAGAGGTCGGCGGTGACCGGGGCCGTCCCTCCTCTTGGCCGAGGCCGAGAGGAGAGGCAAGCTCGGTTTGGGCTTTTCTAGACCCAAACCGAGCCGTGATGTTGGGCTCGGCCCAATGGGCTTCGGCCCATTGCCTTGGCCCGACTTGGTTCGTGCACGTTGATTATGTCCGTGGATGAACCCGCAATCCAATATTTCGAAAACTTTTAAATTTGATCGGTTTCGATAACCGTTTTTCGAAAAGGTCTAGTTTCGATAAACCCGACCAAGCAACTTGGAAAAATTAAAACCGGAATAATTGCATATTATTTGATAACATGTTTGTGTGATAACATGTTGGATGATGTGATGAGATGTATGATGCATTAGTAGCCCATTAGATTTTATCGCTTTCACGATTTGCACACCGTTAGTGTTAGCGTGTCATTATTCTTTCATTCGAGCCCATAAAGTGTAATTATATTTTATCCGGTCTACGAACCGAGTATTAATTGTAATTACTACTCAAAGACGAGAAGGATGGAAAATCGAGCACAATGACGGTCTTGGAGGAAGTCCAAGAGCTAGTGGGAGCCCGAATGAGAAAGACGAGAAGATGTGGAGACTCGTAGAATCCTAAGATTATGATGGGCTATTGATGCATATTTAACGCTTTATGTTTGCTTGCTTGAATTATTTAAATAATTACATGCTTGCATGCTTAGCTTATAAGTTTATAAGCCATCACCTCACATGCGAAGATTAAAATCGATTTTAATTGTTTGCATGTTTAAAGCGTTGTGAACCATCATCACACGGGTTGTGATGGATGAGTTCAATTTTGAAACGTGTTTGCACGGGTTGCAAATGACGACTTCAAAAGAAGATTGTATATGATACAATTAGAAACGTCACAACACGGGTTGTTGATGACGGGTTCGTAATTGTACCAAGATACTTTCGAATTATTAAACACAACCAATTCACAACATAATTTGAGTCAAGTGAGATGCCACCCAAATTCACACCCATGTAGAAACATTTTATCGGTGTCGTGCGCCTTAGCGGAGCATCGATGGAATGGGTTCTATATGGAAATGGTAAATTTTGTGGGATGTCGTGCGCCTTAGTGGAGCATCTGCACAAAGTTAACACATTAGTGAAGGTTGGTTGAATCGACCACGATTCTTGGCCTGAGGTCGAGCTGGGGCATCGGAATTGGATGGGCGTCCTACCTAAATGAGTCAATTGGAGCGGTGTGCCTTAGCATACTTCAATTGACAAATAAGGGATCTTGGTTTAAAGATTCTAAACCTTAGAATCGGATGTTGATGTTTAATTCGGATCTTCGTAAATTTATTCAACTTTTCTGATTAAATTTACTTTCTTCGTGTACAAATGGCTAGTAATTCAACAAACTCGTCTAATTTGTCGTTGAGGACTATACTTGAAAAGTGTAAACTCAATAGGACAAATTATCTGGATTGGGACAGAAATTTACGACTTGTGTTAAAGTTGGAACGCAGGGAGTACGTCCCTGACAAGGCTATCCCGGTGGAGCCAACTGCCAACGTAACGAGGGTCGTTAAGGATGCGTACCAGAAACACCTTAGCGACTCTATCGATGTTACGTGTGTCATGCTGGGCTGCATGGAAGCGGACCTCCAGAAGCAGTTTATGGAGCTATCCCATGATCCGTTTGCAATGTTTGCACAGATCAAGGATATGTTCAAAGATAAAGTACGTATTGAAAAATACACTGTTCTCCGAGAACTCACTGCCTGCAAGATGTCAGCAGGCAGCTCCGTAGGTCCACACGTCCTACGTATGAAGGGACATCTCGATCATATGACTAGTCTCGGAATGACTATGGAGAAAGAGATGGCTGCGGATTTCATTCTGCAATCCCTTCCTCATGCATATGGTGGGTTCGCCATGAACTATCACATGCATGACATGGACAAGACCGCATCGGAGTTGCACATTATGTTGGTAACTGCCGAGAAGAGCATAAGGGGCAGTACGCCCAAAAGTGTTCTAATGGTCAAGAAGGTATCCGGCTTCAAAGCTGGTGGTAGTAAGGGCAAAGGCCCAATGCACCAGACGGGGAAGAACAGACGACCTTTCATCACTAAACCTTCCATGCCCATGAAGGGAAATGGGAAGGCAAAAGAGTCGGTCTGTTTCTACTGCCAAAAGCCTGGTCACTGGAAGAAAGACTGCCAGCAGCTAAAGGATGATCAGAGGAAGGGCGGTGGGGCCGCTACTTCGTCAGGTATTCCATTAGAGCTAAATCTTTCTACTATAAATGCTTGGGTACTATACACTGGAGCTGAGTCTCATGTCTGTGCGGATGTGCAGGTGTTGCATAGTAGAAGAGATATGGGGGAAAACGAGGTGGACCTAAGAGTTGGGAATAATGTGAGAGTTACCGCAACTGTCGTGGGTTCTGTTAACCTTGTTTTGCCCAGTGGGCTTGTAAATGAACTTTCTGATGTGTTTTGCGTACCTACTTTCAGCAGGAATATTATATCAATTTCTCTTCTTGAAAAAGAAGGTTATTATTTTGATATTAAGAACGAGTTTTTTAATATTATGCGCAACAACATGTTTTATGGAAATGCTCACACTGTTGGAGGTTTATACATATTGAATATGCAAAACTCGAGATCCAACATACTCTATAATATAAATGCTAAGAGGTTTAAAGCTAATGATTTATACCAAACTCTAATCTGCATTGTCGTCTAGGTCACATAAAAGAGAAACGCATCTCAGCGCTTCATAAGCGCGGACTTCTAAGTCAATTCGAATTCCAAATGATTGATAGATGCGAAGCTTGTTTAATGGGCAAGATGACTAAAGCGCCCTTCACTGGTTTAGGTGAGAGGGCAAGTGATCTATTGGGTCTAATACATTCAGACGTATGTGGACCAATGAGTACACCAGCCAGAGGTGGTTTAGGCTACTTTATCACATTTACTGATGATTTCAGTAGATATGGTTATGTCTATCTCATGAGACATAAGTCCGAAGCCTTTGATAAATTCAAGGAGTTTAGGACTGAAGTAGAAAACCAACTCGGAAAGAGTATCAAGGCACTCCGTTCTGATCAAGGTGGAGAATACTTATCCAAGGAGTTTCTTAGTCATCTTACTGAAAGTGGAATACTATCTCAATGGACTCCGCCAGGAACACCGCAACTCAATGGTGTGTCCGAGCGAAGGAATCGGACATTGTTGGATATGGTTCGATCGATGTTAAGTCTCACTGATCTCCCGATCTCTTTCTTTGGTTACACTCTACAAACGGCCGCATTCATAATAAACAGGGCTCCGTCGAAAGCAGTGGAAGGGACATCATTCGAGAAATGGTACGGGAAGGAACCCGTTTTGTCCTTCATAAAAATCTGGGTTGCGAGGCTTATGTAAAACGGTTGCTTGCAACCAAGTTCGAACCAAGATAACATAAGTGCACTTTTGTCGGATATCCAAAAGAAACAAAAGGATACTACTTCTACAAACCGAGTGAAAATAAAGTTTTTGTCGCTCGAGGTGGGACATTCTTGGAAAATGAATTTATTTCGAAGACAGTCAGTGGGAGGGCTATTCATCTTGATGAAGTTCTAGATGAGATGGTCACTCGGGAACCACTGGACGACCCACTGGAAGAAGTAGAGCCTGAAGTGGTCGTTGAGCAAGAACCAATAGCTACAGTTAATGAGGACGGTCTAAGGCGGTCTGAAAGGATAAGTCATGCACCTATCAGATACGGTTTCCTAGTAACTGGAGGTGATTATTTAGTGTTAGTGGACAATGATCCAGCTACCTTTCGAGAGGCCTTGGACGGAACCGACTCTGAGAAATGGCTGGAAGCCATGAGGGAAGAAATGCAATCCATGTCAGATAATCAAGTGTGGGACTTGATGGATCAAACCCCTGACATAAAAGTCATTGGGTGTAAATGGATCTTCAAAATAAAGATAAACATGGATGGCAAACCTCAGACCTATAAAGCAAGACTGGTAGCAAAAGGTTATAGGCAAGTCCACGGAATTGACTATGAAGAGACCTTTTCTCCAGTAGCTATGGTCAAATCTATCCGCATTCTACTTGCCGTAGCAGCGTATCATAATTATGATATAAGGCAAATGGACGTCAAAACCACCTTCCTTAATTGGAGGTTAGCTGAGGACGTTTATATGTCCCAGCCTGAGGGTTTTGAAGATCCTAAGAATAAGGGAAAGATTTGCAAGTTGCTCAAATCAATTTATGGTTTGAAGCAAGCATCTCAGAGTTGGAATCAGCGTTTTGATGAAGTCGTGAAACAGTTTGGCTTCATCAAGAACGATGATGAACCTTGCGTATATAAAAAGGCAGATGGGAGCAAAGTAGTCTTCTTGGTGCTCTATGTTGATGACATACTGCTCATTGGAAACGACGTCCCTACCTTGCTCTTAACAAAGACTTGGTTAGGTAAGTGTTTCGCAATGAAGGACTTAGGCGAGGCCTCTTACATCTTGGGGATCAAGATATATAGAGATCGTGCCAAGCGGGTCTTGGGCTTAAGTCAAAGCACCTATATAGACAAAATGCTGAGAAGATTCTCAATGCATAATTCAAAGAAAGGACTGCTGCTCATGCGTCATGGCATAAAGCTTAGCAAGAAGCAGTGCGCTGAGACACCTGCAGAGCTAGCAAGAATGAATGAGATCCCATATGCTTCGGCTATAGGGTCCATAATGTGTGCCATGATATGTACAAGACCGGATGTCTCGTTTGCCCTAAGCTGTACCAGTAGACATCAATCCAAACCCGGTGAGGAACACTGGATTGCCGTCAAGGCGATTCTCAAATATTTGAGAAAAACCAAAGACGCTTTTCTTGTATACGGGGGAAGAAATGATGATCTAGTCGTCAAAGGATATGTCGACGCTAGTTTCCAGACAGACCCCGATTACTTTAAGAGTCAGTTGGGATATGTGTTTACGTTGAACGGTGGAGCCTTCAGCTGGAAAAGTAAGAAGCAGGAAACCATTGCCGACTCTACGACCGAAGCTGAGTACATTGCTGCATCGGAAGCGGCAAAAGAGGCTGTATGGATCAAGAGTTTCATGGCTGAGTTAGGTGTAATTCAAAACCCATCTAACCTAGTAGACTTATATTGTGACAACACCGGGGCCATTGCACAAGCTAATGAACCCAGGGCACATGACAGATCTAAACATGTACTCAGGAAGTATCACATCATCCGCGACATTGTTGCTAGAGGTGACGTGAAGATCCACTACGTTGCATCTGATGATAACACAGCCGGCCCTTTGACCAAGGCTCTTCCTCAAGCGAAACATGATAAACATGTTAGGTCAATGGGTATAGACTGGGACTTAGATTGGATCTAGGGGCAAGTGGGAGATTGATAGCATTTTTGTGCCCTAGTCTAATTTCTAGTAGTCTGTAAATGTCTATGTATAATTATCATCGTTTGTAATAAATAAAACGGCTTTGTATTACTTATGTGTTGAAGTAATATGTTAAGTATGATCTGATTTATGACCACTAAAGTAGTAGAACCATAAATCTGTACGGATCACACTTAACGAGTCCCTGGTCAATATACGCTTCAATAGAAGCGACCAGTATGAGGATGGTTCTCAATGACGTAGTTCTACTTGTCATAGGGATGAGGGATCCCGGAATCATATCATAGATATCATGAGGTGATTGGTATCGGACGACCCACTTTAAATAGTGTTTCATAGATTAAGCCATGAACATATTCAAATACGATAGCTTGTCACGATATCCTTAGACCAAGGAGTCTTTATGATCGCTATGCAATGTACGTGCGGCTTTAACTTGCGCATAACGCTTTCCGTAATAGGATTGCAATAACGGGCATGATTGGGTGGTGGAACGGATTGCATGAGTGACACGAAAGACGGCTCAGGGATTTATCCCTCGTACTACGGTATGGGAAAGATATCCGTTAAAGGCCTCTTGATCGAGAGTGACTGAGAGAAAGAGCATGACCATGCCAGTGATACAGGTTATCAGTTCTCAGCCATCTCACATATCAAGTAACAATGATTGATTAAACAAGGATGACGACTCTATGCCTTGTGATCAATCGGGATATCTAGAGATAATAGGATAGTGACTTGAACGAACAAAGGTTAAATCGAATCATCGATCATCATGCACCTTGGGTAATCATAACGTCTTACTAGAGACCACTTATGATGGATCGGACAAGAGAGATCTTTTGTGTCGATCTGCTAACGGTGGCATGAGCTTGAAGGGTCACACACATTCAAGACGGATAACTTGAGACAAGGAAACCTTAACGTTTCTTGAGGAGCAATACATGGACAAAACTGAAGGTTTTGGGCCATAGGTTCGGTATGAGAGAATAATTAGCGAATCGAGAAAACTGAGTTTTTTCGTCGATATCGCGTCGGACTTTGTTTGATAAGTAACGACAAAAAGGGTCGGGCGACTTTTGGACACGACACGAAACCACATGGGCGAGCCCATTGGGCTCGGCCCATGAGGTGACATGGTCGGCCCAACAAGGGCCCATTTTGGGCCTAATAAGCCCTACATGGCCGGCCACTTTGGTGGGCCCAAAGGTGGGGGCCACAACACACCATGCTTAGTTGGTGAATGTTGATTAAGAGGTGAGTGATTTAAGGGGTATGGGTAAGGACACCTTTAAGCCCATACCAATCACCTTTTGACCCATGCTTATGAGATTGATGAAGTGGAGAAAGATAAAATAATGAATTACACAATTCTCACTGTCACATCTCTCATTCTCTCTCCTTGGCCGGCCACCCCTTGCTCTCCTCTCTTCTTGCTCTCTTGTTCTTCATTTTGTTTTTCTAGTAGGCATTAAGTGAAGGATCTTGAAGATCATCCCCTTGGTGTGGACTTGCTCTAGAGAAGAAGATCACAAAGTTCTTCTTTATCGATTCAACAAAGACTTAAAGGTAAATTTCTTGTGGAACAGATTTTGCCTTGGGATTTAATTGTTAGAGTTATGCCCTAGTCCAATATAAAAGTGATCTACAGATGTAATGTTTTATCATCTTTCCGAATAAATAAATCGGCATATATTACTAATGTGTTGTAGTAATATATCGAATGTAATTTGATCTATGTCATTATGTGTGTAACCACTAATAGTAGAACTATAGATCAGAAAGAATTACATTTGATGAGTCCCTGATCAGCTAAGCTTCTTTATGAAGCGATCAGTATGAGACTAACTCCTTGTGATCATGCTCTACTGATCATGGCAAAGTGCGTGCCGGAGTTATATCATAGATACCATCAGGTCAATGATATCGGACAACCCGATTGTGAGTATGCTGCATAGATCCAGTCATGAGATACTCACATATCGTAGCTTGTCATTATATCCTAAGACCAAGGAGTCTTTGTGTACACTATGTAACGAATACCTAAGTTTAACCTAGTCTAACGTTATCTGTAAAAGGGTAACTATAACGGCTTCGATTGACTTTGATATTGATTGCACTAGTGAACTCGAAAGGCGTCTGAGGGATTTATCACTCATACTTCGGTATGAGAAAGATATCCGTTTAGGCCACTTGATGAGTATGACTGAAGAAAGAGCACGGCCGTGCAGGTGATACCTTAGTATCAGTTTTCAGTCATCTCAGATATCAAGAAACAATGATTGATAAATTAGGATGACCATTCTATGCCTATTGATCAATCTGGATATCGGTTTGATAAAAGGACAGTGACATGTACGATAACAGGTTAAGTCGAATAATCGATAATCACGAACATTGGATAATCATAATGTCTTGCTAGAGGCCACTTATGATGGAAAGGGTAAAATAGTAATTTTACCAGTCTGCCAATTGTTCGTGAGCCTAGAGGGTCACACACATTAAGCACGATACATGACAAATAATTATGGATGAGAATTGAGAACGATTCGGTAGTTTTCTGGCCTACGGTTTTAACCAGACGGTTGAAGAAATCAATTCGAGGAAATTGAACCGTTTTGTCTAAACCGAAATTATAACTCAAGCTAATGGGTTTAATTTGGGTTCTAGCTAAACGGGCTTGAAGCCCATTTAGGGATTCAAATGATGAATAGGGAAGATGTGCAAATAGGAGTTTAAGAAGGGTAGATATGCAATTATTAATTTGAAATTCAATTTTATTTCAAATTAAAAATTCCAAAATATCTCCCATAATATTCTCCAACTATTGGTGACCACTTCCCTCTTCTTCCTCCTCCCTTTGGGCTGAGTTCTCTCTCTCTCTTCATCCTCCATTGTTGTCAAGCTTTTCTCAAAAATTCATAGCAAAATTATTGAGTTAAAACCTCTTCGGTTGTGGTGCTTGTGTGGACTTGATAGAGAAACACTATACTTGTGTTTTCATCGATTAGAAGAGGTAACTTTCAGATTTATATTTATATATATAACATGTTGAAATTGCATTAAGATCTAAGCATGTTTCGATCACCACGGTTACATAACGTTCGCTGCATGATATTCATCGATTGGAACCCGTGGTGATCTCTTTCATTAATGGTTCAATGTTCTTGGACAAGGTTTGGAGTTGATTTGTTAAATGCTTCCGCTATCTCGATGTTAAGGAACACTCCAAAACCCTACATACTGCTATCTCCAAACATCCTCTCTCACGTACCAAATCCCTCCCAGTTATGTTTGCCCAAAGCCTTATTAGATCACTAACCAATGATCCTCACTTAACCTGAAGCGGATTGGGGTCCAAAACCTATAAGACTTATCAATGTCGGGGCTGACATTGAAAGCTTCCCCGCCTTTGTAGCTGAAAAATGGCGATTCTGGACGGATAATTGGGTGGGGAACTTCACTCTGGCCTCGCGTTTTACTCGACCGTATGCTTTGGCCTCTTATCAGGAGGTCTTTGTTTTCAATTGCTGGGAACAGAACAATTGGTATGTCCTCTTCTCGCGCTAGCTTACATGTAGAAACCTCGAAGTCTTCTCTGACCTTTTGGGCTTGATCATGCATTTCAGACCAAATATCGCCGAGGCGAACATATTGACCTGGATAAACAATGAGAGAGGATATTCATGGCTATTCAGTCAAATCCATGTACGATCTGATTTAAGAAGTAGAGCCTCCATCAGAACCTTGGTCAGAAGTGATCTGGCTCCCTAAAATCCCTCCAAAGATACACTGCTTTTGCTGGCTTGCTGCCCACAAAGCTATCCTTACTAGCGACTTCCTTGCCTCTAAGAGGTTACCAATCTCCATCACCCAGAACATGTGCCCGTTCTACTCTGAAGTTTTTGAATCCTCTAAGCAAGTCCTCCTCCAGTGCTTCTGGGTTCACGACATCTGGGGCCATTTTCTCTCTGAATATAACATTCACTGCATATTCCCCAGAAAGATCAAAGCTCTTTTAGAGCTTTAGTCTCGCTTCACTACAGATCGAAGCCAATCCTCTGTCTGGAATCCCCTTTATGACTTGATCCTCTGGAACTTGTGGTTAGCCAGGAACGAATTCATTTGCAATTTCAACTTTCTCACTCAGAGATAGTCATCAGAAAGATCTAATCGGCTGCTGCTAAAATTGCATAAGAAATCTCTTCAATTTTTTCTTCTGCATATTTCTTCAATCTCTATGTTCTCTTCATTTTTTATTACACATTTGTAATTTTCATGTTATTACTTCCTCCTTGGAAGTCTGGGCAGGCTCTTGCTTTTCTTAATAAAACCATTTTCTTCGTCAAGCAAAAAATTAAAAATAAATAAAAGCAATATTTAGAGTTGTTGAGGTGGCATGCTTCAAATGAGGCATTTTTCCACTTCCTATTTTTTCATCCGTAACTTAGAGAGCAGCCCAAATTTTATATGTACGTTTATTTGTATATTTACCAACCCAAGTGTGAATAATCACAATTACTTCCAATTGATTGGAAGATTAATTACCAAAAATCAACACAGCATATTGGTTGTAGAGTGATGCCAAAAAAGCTCTTCTAGCTCCCAAATCAATAGCTGCACTCATGAAACCAAGCGTCATCAATGCACAAGCCCTATTTGTGAGTGCTATATATTTTGCACACCAAATTCGAATGTCATATGCTTTTGCAATCATGTCCGAAACTCAAAAAAAAAACATCCATCTCTTCGCATATATTTTAACTTTATGCAAATAATTTTATCCTTTTCCATTTAATAAATTCCAAGGTTCCAAATAATCACGAAAAATGTCATTTCAGTTAGTTAAACTTTAAAAAGATAAAGTTTATAAATGTGTTCAGTCAGAATTTTATAAATGATTTTCCACGACTTTGACCGACTTCATGAGCCCGGTTCAATGCTACGGAAGGCATTGGATCAAGGATTCAACAACACCACCTCCAACCATTAACTTAGTTGTCGACCTACATAAAGGAAGTACCGATCAAACACAGGTAAATTTTTTTAATATTTGTGCTCGTTGGATACTCAACCTAGTGAAAATTGGTATTAGTCATATTACCTAAAGCCCATATTATTCGTACGTTGTTATACAAAATATCACAACTTGAACCCAAATCTAAATACTCCTATGTCGACATAATTGCACACAGTAACAGGAATAGCAAAAAGAGAACTCACAATGAACAATCCATTAACCAACAAAAGTAGAGGGTCTCGTTGTGTTCTCAGCTCTTCAGCACCAAAAGACATGTGTTGGAGAGCCAGTGAGTACCCATCCTTCATTCGAGCATAATAGAAAAACAACAAAATCCTCCCTCAATTTGAAAATAAGAATAAACAAAATTTACAAAATAAAAAACCCAAAGTCGCCAACATGTGCAATTTATCCATCACAAAAAACAACCCAAAATTTTAATTTTACGTCCATTAACCACAAGAACCTTGTTTGGATACCAAGAAAACTAAATACGCAAACCAAATAACTCCACTCTAAAGCGAAATAAGTAGATATAAACATTATACCGAAATCATTCATTTCTTTCATAATACTACAATTCCAATTTCATATTACTTTTGGAGATTTACAATTGTGCACGAGAATCACAAAGTTGATTTCCTCAAATCAATGAGACAAACTAAATCTTTAGACAATGTTGTATGTTGGGGTATTATAATGAAATAAAGTTGATTTCCTCAAATCGATGAGACAAACTAAACCTTTAGACAATGTTGTATGTTGGGGTATTATAATGAAAATGGTGTAACAAGTAATTGGTCTAAATCTTATGTATACCCCGGTATATAAATACAAATAAAAGCACCACACTATGGTTAAACCCATAGGAAGTCATTTATAGTTCCACTAACAGTTGAACCAATCTAACAAAAAGAGACGGACAAAAGAACATAAGGCTCAAAAGATTGTGAAATTGGATAAGAAATTAGAACACATGCTATATTACGTAGAAGACAACTAATTTCTTCAATCCATTTGAGTGATACTAAAATTTATCAAAAAAATTTCCCCGTACCATAACAACAACTCATAAAATGAGAGCATAATTACTGAATTAGATACCCAAATCACTTGAGATCCCAACTAATTCTTAAATTTGTTAACAAAATCAATCTTAATTCATTTGTGAAGAATTACTGTAAATACCAACCATTAAGAAAAAAATATCAGCTATCAAAACAATGATCTCCTTAAGTAATCTAACGTTTTGGATCCAGTATACTCCCTAAACCTGCTTAAACACACCAAAAGTTTAAAATCTAATATTAAAAAGCACAATAATCTCTAATGTAAAATAGATATATTGAGAGCAAAGTGCTACCTCCTTGCAACAGTTCTACTGAATCACATGAGCACAAATGCAATGCTTAAACAACCGATCCCAACCTAATTCAATGGACAAAGTATCAAAAACATAATAAATAAAAATGGTGGATATCTACCAATCCCAAATCATCATATAAAATATTATAAAAATGTTTGGGGAACCGAAGCATCATATCTTTGATATGATGATTATTTATTTTAAGAAAAATATTTTATAAAAAAAATATTAAAATGAAAAACGTTATTGAAATTGGTTTTTTATTCTAATATTTTTTTGAATATGTTTTTGTTTAAAAATAATATTAAAATAAATATTTTATTATTTATGTGATAAAAAATATTTTTTGAAAAAAAAGTTAAGAAGATATATATATATATATATATATTTAATATCAAAATATTATAAACATTTTACATCATATTTAACTCTGTTAGAAACGGTGAAAAATAAAAATAATTCATCGTGGTGACGTGAAATACAAAATAGTTGAGGGTAGTGACGTTAAAAACTCGCATAGTTGAGGGTAGTGATATGAAATTTTTCCTTTTTCTAAGAGTTAAAAAATTTACTTTTTAATTTTTTTTAAATATAGGAGTATTTTAGACATTTAATAAATTTTAAAAGTCAAATATTAAATTTCTAGTATACCCATGGATTTAAAAAATTATTTTTATGGATTAAATAATAAAAAACCGATTTGAATATTAACTTTTGATAAAAATAAAAACTCTGTCAAAATTGTTCTTTTATTTTAAATTTTCTTTTTTAAAAAATTAATATCGAAATCAGTGTTTTATTATTTATGTGATAAAAAATATTTTTTGGAAAAAAAGTTAAGAAGATATATATTTTTTAATATCAAAATATTATAGACATTTTACATCAGATTTAACTTTATTAGAAATGGTGAAACATAAAAATAGTTCTACGCGGTGACGTGAAATACAAAATAGTTGAGGGTAGTGACGTGAAAAACTCGTATAGTTGAGGGTAGTGATTTGGAAATTTTCCTTTCTCTAAGAATTAAAAATAAATCACTTTTTAACTTTTTTTAAATATAAGGGTATTTTAGATATTTATTAAATTTTCAAATGTCAAATATTAAATTTCTAATATATCCCTGGATTTAAAAAATTAAAAAAAATTATTTTTATGGATTAAACAATAGAAAACTGATTTGAATATTAATTTTTTTATAAAAATAAAAAATCTTTCAAAATTGGTCTTTTATTTTTATTTTAAATTTTCTTTTACAAAAATTAATATTGAAATCAGTATTTTATTATTTATGTGAAAAAAGTTTTGAAAGAATATGTTCAAGAAATATGTTATTTAAATTCTTGAAAATTTTAATAATATGCATATTTTACATCAAATTTAACTGTGTTATTAATTGTGAAACGTAAAAATAGTTCACGTGAGGGTACTGAAGTGAAACAAAAAATAGTTGAGGGAACTGACGTGAAAACTTGTATAGTCGAAGTAGTGATTAGTAATTTCTCTTTGTTTTAACTTGTAATCATCTGTACGAATATAATTGATTCCGTATTTCAATAACTCTGGTCGCTCATTATGTACAACATCTACCATTTTTAATATAAGAATTTAATGAAAATAGAATCATCATCATATAATCGCACGGCTAAAGAAATTTAGATAACAATTTTATGAGTATCAAATAAAATCGACAATAGTTACTATGGTTCAGCTCACCCTTATTCTTAAATGTTCATGAACGTGGAAGGTGGAAACTTCACTCATAAAGGAAATAATTTTCAAAACAACAACAACCAAAAATTCCAAACAGACTAATGCAATCAATAATTGTACTTTAAGAAAGTCGTTTCTATTGAAATTAAGTTTTAGCAGTCCACGTGTTATCACTTATTAGTAATGAATAATTAGTGCCTCTATGGAGGAGAGCAGTTATTATTGAAAATAAGTTTTGCATTCGATTAGTTAATAATGTGGCTTGCAACACCCGCTCAACCACTGAGTCGGCCAACTCCTACCCCTATTTATTGCTGATAACCATTTTCTAATTGTAGGACGCAATAGAATATAGAGATAATGTCACCTGAATATCCCTAAAGTTAACGTTTCTTCACCCGGGTTCTTAAAATTTTATTGACATTGTGGGTACCATAAATTTGCAAAATTATCGCCGTTAGTACCCAAAGCCATTTTCGTTCATTTTTTTTCAAAAACCTGTTAACTTTTGAGGTGAAAAGACTAAAATTCCCCTATGAGTGTTTTATAATTTCAAAACGTGCCCTCCTCTATTCTCCCCTTCTCTCTCACACACCCTCTCCCTCTCTCCTCTGTATATGGCTCTCCGCCACCTGCACCACCACCTCTCCGGCGACTTCACCGCCCAATCCCAAGAAACCACCACCTCGATCGGATTCATGACGACCTGTATGAGAAAATGGGGGTTCTCAAATTTTTCGAGGGTCAGTGGATCGAGATGGGTTCAGCTCAAAACCCTAGAAAATCGGGAGCTCGGAGCTGACTCTGAGCTACCTCTGCAACAATTCCAAGATGAGTTTTCCCGAGAAAGCGAGCTTCAAGGCCAAAGAGGTCGCGGAATTTGAATAAATTGAACTAGGAAGCAAAGTGGGTGGAGAGGGATTTTTTTGAATCTGAGCGAGGGTCGGCCCAAGCGATAAATCGAAGACGAGGTCGAGCTCGGGAGGGAGGAGAGAGAGAGAGAGAGAGAGAGAGAGAGAGAGAGAGAGAGAGAGAGAGAGAAGAAGCAGAAGATGGAGACTCCGAACCTCTCTCTAGGTCTCGCCGATGTGTCGCTCTCTCTCACGGCGTTGAACGCCTAGCAGAATACTGATCCTCTTACGGCGGCGCCGCCGAACAACCCCACCTGCTCCAACGATTTCATGGCGGCATCGATGTCCATGTCCTACTCCTACTCGCACCCCTTCTCGTACAACCTCGCGGTGGTGGAGTTTAATTGTAATTATATATTAACTTAATTGCAATTATATTTTATAAGTGTCAATGTGTGAATATAAACAACTCGGTTGGATTGTAAAACGAATTTGACAATGAACAAATTCATTGGGCACAATCATGTTTCAGACCAACCATTTTTTCTCATCTAGGTCGTCATGAATCCGATCAAGTTGGTGGTTTCTAGGGATTGGGGCGGTGAAATCGCCGAAGACGGTGGTGGTGCAGGTGGTGGAGAGCCATATATAGAGGAGATAGGAGAGGGTGTGAGAGAGAGAAGGGGATAATAGAAGAGGACACATTTTAAAAATTTAAAACACTTACGTGGGCAATTTAGTCTTTTCACCTCAAAATTTAATGGATTTTTGAAAAAATATGGACGAAAATGGTTTTGGATACTAATGGTGACAATTTTGCAAATTTAGGGTACCCACAGTGGCAGATCCAGAAAATTTGATAAGGGGGGCAAAATTTTATACTAAACTTTAATTAATAATATAATATAATATAATTAATTAAAAATAATAGTTTTATTAATAAAATAATTACTAAATGTATATAACAAAATTTTATTCAAGCTTAATTATTTATTTTTTTTAGTTGAGTTTAAATTTAACTTTCATATATAAATAAATACAAATTGAGTCGATTTGCTAGAGCCTTACAAACTCTAATAGTTTGAGCTCGAGTTTGATTATTTATCAAACGACTCATCATTTGGCAATCTCTGCAAAGATTTTCTTAGAAAATTCATAAATTTATAATAGTTAAAAAATAATTTAATTAATATAACTTAATTGACAAAACAAAGAGTTTAATGAAAAATGAAAAAAAAAATTTAACTAATACAAGTTTATAGTAAATTTAGGCCCAAAGATCATTAAAAAGTGTTAATTCCAAGGTTTGAAACTAGGACCTCAAGGATAAAACACAACACCTTAACCACTAAACCAAATAACATTTATTTTTTGGTTGCACAGTTTTTGTATACATATCAGAATTTTAGGGGGGGCATATCCAAATTTCGGAAAAAATTTATATACTCCTATTTATTTTAACTATTATTTCCTTACTTGAATATCTCATTTTGAATTTTTTTAATTAGTTGAATATCTCTTGTCACCGGTTTATTGCGATAGTTTAATCGGTTCACCTACGAACATTTTATTGGTTCTCTTAATATGCTTCATATGTTATGTTCCATCTAGTATGTTTCATGTGTTATATTTCATCTAATATGTTCAAACCCATGTCATCAAATTCGTTCGGTGTAAACAGTTTAATTGATGTTATTTCATCGAATATGTTTCATCGAATATCAAATATGTTTTATTGAATAACGAATATATTTCATCGATTTCTGATTATGTTTCATCAAATACCGAATATGTTTCATCGAATACCGAATATTTTTCATCGAATACCGAAAATGTTTTATCGAATTTCACATATATTACATATGTAAATAAATTCAAAATTTTCTTGGGAATTGATTATAAACCCTACACCTAGATCTGCAGATTCTACAAAATCTAAAAATGCCAAAAGAACCTACCAACGTTATACAAATGATTTACAAAAACCTTAAAATCAAGCAAAAACCCTAAAATGAGAATAAGAAGATTCGAAAGAAAAAATTCAGCAAGAACAGTCTCAATTTCAGGTTTACAATTTCAAATCTGAATCATAAAACAATCAAAACACGGAAAAAAAAATCTCATTATCAATTCCGATTTCACACCAGTACATTTGTTGATAAAAATCAACAAATCTTAACAAAATAATCATCAATCAACACCAATCGAATATCATAGACATAAACAAAAACAATATGTTTCATCAAATATTGAATATGTTTCTTCGAATTGATTTTGCAGAACATTTAACTAATCTAACAATTTCAAATTCCATTACATCAATTTCTACACTAAGATCACATCCAAATTTTAAACAACTATTTCTTGGCAACCAAATAAGATTGAATAAAAAAACCAAAAATATGAACCATCAACAAATAAGATAATGAATACAAAATTGACCGCTCAAGCTCAAAGCTGTCGTGAAAAACCAATATCAAAGCTAATCAAAGCTCAAAATCGAAACTAATCAAGCAAGTGAACCCGAAAAAAAATCCTAAAATTAGCAAATAAAAACCCTACAATCAGCAAGTAAACCCTATAATCAAAGAAGAAAAATCGGATAAAAAATTCAGCTACCAATTCAAACAATCGAAACCCGAACAAAAATCTCAATTTTAAATTCACGCTCACCATTTCACTTCAGAATCATAAAGCAACCAAAACCGAACATTAATCACAATTTAACGTTCATCATTTCATGTCATAATCATTAGAGAATTGAAACAAGAAAACAAATCCCATTATCAATTTTGATTTCAGTTCACTGGTACTTTTGCTGATAAAAATCAATGAATCTCAACTAAACAAATCAACAATCAAAGTGAAAGTCTTAACAATTGGAGGAGGAGGCTCGTTTCTTGGTAATGCGTCTGGATGAAGGAGCCGCAGCCGGAGCTGAAGTGTCGCCGTCGTCTGCACAGCGTCGGAGGTCAGTGAATCGTCCGCCGTTGGAAAGTCGAGTTCCACGACCGTCTGGATGTAGAGTTTCCTTCGCCGCCGTCGCCATCTGGTTTCAATCGTCGTCGTCTCGATTGAATCGCCGCCATCCTCGAGACTAAATCGGTGCTGCCATTGCCAGAGTCGTTGTGTTTGTTCATGGAATCGGCGTCGTCCCCGTCTGCAGCTATCGCGAATCGTGGGGTGGGGGAATCAAATCGTCTGCCGTCACCGTTGTCTGGAGCCGCCGTCGTCGTCGTCTGGAGCCAGACCCGCTGTCGCCGTCCTCTGGAGCCTGACCCATTGCCGCTGTCGTATGGAGTCGGGGCTTGAAGGTTGCCTCGCAGAGAAGCGCGACGCGGTGCTGCAAATCTAATTTGTGGGGGAGGAAGCAATAGTTTTAGGGTCATTATATTTATATGTACATATGTATATGTACATGTACATATACATATATATGTGTATGTATATACATATGTAGGGAAGATATTAGGTACAAACCTCTCATTTGGTGTCAAAACGTCCAAACCATCTCCCAATAGTATGATTTTTGTGCGGAGCGAAAGAGATGATGACACGTGTAACCACACGGATTGGGAGGGAGATAACGGGCGCTGACGGAGCCTTTAGGGTGTTGGTGTGTAACATACTTATTCCGCGTGCGTAACCATTGTGTGTGTGGCTGACTAGTTGTTACTGTGTAACACCTTCAAATAGTGCGTACATGTGTTCGGTTTTATGAACTTATAATCAGTACTTTGGTAGTGTATAACACCTACATTATAATTGTATAAATATTCACGTATAACGTAAAATCATACTTGATCCGTGTAAGTGCTGAATTGTATAACAATGTTTACACACGCGAAACAAGTATGTTACACACCAACACCCTAACGGCTCCGTCAGCGACCATTATCTCCCTCCCAATCCACGTGGTTACACGTGTTATCATCTCCTTCGCTCCGCGCAAATCAGACGGTTGAGAGTTGATTTGGATGTTTGGACACTCAAATGTGGTTTGTAGTTGAGAGCGCCCCTACATATGTATATATATATACATATTGTTACTATGTTTAGTGTTGGCATATTTTTTAGCACAAAGTCAAGATGTCGGACAACATGTTGTAACACAATTAGTGCGACATGATACTCGCAGTTACAGGAAAGACATCGAAGACTTCTTGTTTTACTTACAGAAAATGTGCGAGCGAAGAAGTTAAAGCATGACAGTTTTAGGCAAGGTCCAATTAGAAGAAAGACACGCAAGCTAGGTTTAATGAAGGCGGCAACCCCAACTTGTCACTTGCCAGAAACGCAAGGCGGCAAGGGATTTCTTAATCGGAATAAGAATCCGATTAGACATTGTGAGTTGCTATAAAAGCAGGCGCTACCCCCTTAGCAAATCAGTCCTTTTCTCTGTGTTAAATTGACAGAGCTCTTAAACCGTGTAAGACGAGCAGATTGAGAGGCTGATCTATTTAGAAAACACACTTTAGATTACATACATCAAGTCGAGGAGATTTGAGTGTTTGTAGTCTATTGGGTTTTGTTCGTGATTGAAGACTCACGAAGAAGATTACCAAAGACAACGCAACCGAGCATAGGCTTGCTCGTAGGGTGGAATTGAGACGTTCTCAAAGAAAGGGGGAGTCCCTGGTCGAGTTTGTTCATGGTGAGATCTCTAGTAGCTTAGCTTGTGTGATAGCTAGTTGATGCTTGAAGTTGTACTATTTGTTAGGTTTGTGCCCTAGTCCAATGTAATTCCCCAATCTATATTGTAACAGACATCATTATTCTACATAATAAAAGGCATAATATTAATAATGTGTTGTAGTAATGTATCTAATGTGATTTGATCTATATCATAATGTGTGTAACCACTTATAGTAGAACTATAGATCAGAAAGAATTGCATTCGATAAAGTCCCTGATTAGTTAAGCTTCTTCTGAAGCGATCAGTATGAGACTAACTCCTTGTGATCATGCTCTACTGATCATGGCAAAGTGCGTGCCGGAGTTATATCATAGATACCATCAGGTCGATGATATCAGACAACCCGATTGTGAGTATGCTGCATAGATCCTGTCATGAAATACTCACATATCGTAGCTTGTCATTATATCCTAAGACCAAGGAGTCTTTGTGTACACTATGTAACGAATACCTAAGTTTGACCTAGTCTAACGTTATCTGTAAAAGGGTAACTATAACGGCTTTGATTGGCTCTAATATTTATTGTACTAGTGAACTCGAAAAGCGTCTGAGGGATTTATCATTCATACTTCGGTATGAGAAAGATATCCGTTTAGGCCACTTGATGAGTATGACTGAAGGAATAGCACGGCCGTGCAGGTGATACCTTAGTATGAGTTTTCAGTCATCTCAGATATCAAGAAACAGTGATTGATAAATTAGGATGACCATTCTATGCCTATTGATCAATCTGGATATCGGTTTGATAAAAGGATATTTACATGTACGATAACAGGTTAAGTCGAATAATCGATAATCACGAACGTTGGGTAATCATAATGTCTTGCTAGAGACCACTTATGATGGAAAGGGTAAAATAGTAATTTTACCAGTCTGCCAACTGTTCGTTAGCCTAGAGGGTCACACGCATTAAGCACGATACATGACAAACGATTCGGTAGTTTTCTGGCCTAAGGTTTTAACCAGACGGTTGAAGAAATAAATTCGAGGAAATTGAACCGTTTTGTCTAAACCGAAATTAGAACTCAAGTTAATGGGTTTAATTTGGATTTTAGTTAAACAGGCTTAAAGCCCATTTAGGGATTCAAGTGGTGAATGGGGAAGAAGTGCAAATAGGAGTTTAAGAAGGGTAGATATGCAATTATTAATTTGAAATTCAATTTTATTTCAAATTAAAATTCCAAAATATCTTCCATCTTTCTCTCCAACTATTGGCAACCACTTCCCCTCTTCTTCTCTCTCCTTTGGCCGAATCCTCTCTCCCTCTTCATCCACCATTTTTGTCAAAGCTTCTCAAGAACATTCATAGCAAAAGTGTGAGAGAAAACCATTTCGGTTGTGGTGCTTGTGTGGACCTAATAGAGAAACACCAACGTTGTGTTTTCATCGATTCATAAAGGTATTTTTTCAGATTTTAAAGGTTGATAGCATGTTGAATCTTCATTAAGATCATTTTATTTCTCGATCACCATGGTTACATAATTTTCGCTACATGAAATTTATCGAATGGAACCCATGGTGATCTCTTTCAGTGGTATCATAGGATGGTTGTTATGAAGTTTTTCAACATGTTTAATTCTGATTTTTTGAGTTTATATGTTCATCACCTTAGCATGCATGTAAATTGAATTTTTTTTTTCAGATTTAATTGATTTTTGGAAAAAGTGGAAAATATATTTTTGGTGTTTCGGGTTAGGCATGGCCGAGCCTTGGCTGACCAGGGTTGAGACCCTTGGTGGACTATGGAATGCCCTAGGGCAGACCATGGTCGGCACCAAGGGCCGACAAAGGTCGCCTACGTGCGACCATGGCAGCCCTCGCGGGCGAACAGGGTCGCTCCCGTGGTCGACCACGGTCAGCCCCGCGGGCGACCTCGGCAGCCCTCGTGGGCCACCGTGGTTGCTTACGCGGGCGACCTCGGTTGGGCCGTTTTGGCTCGACCAGATTCGAGCTGAACCGGCTGGTTCGCGAGAATAATTTGAAACTCTAAAAAATTTAATTTTCAGATTTGGTTCGGTTTCGATAAATCAGTGAGAACCGGTTCAAAATTCAATTAATTAATTAAACTGTCTGGTTTCGATAAACCGGAATTTTTCCACACTTAAGAAAGACAAAATTTGGAAAATTTATTTGTTTGATAAACATGTTGAGTGTACACATGATCTTTGATAACATGATGTTTTTCACATGATGCTAGCTAAGCCCTCTAGACTTGTATTTTAATTTTGGTTTTGCAACCTGCGTGTCGTGATTTTTATTTCATTTTATTTATTTAAATTTGTAATCATGAAGACCGACACTAAAAGCAAGTCAAGAAGAAGACTCGGACTGGAGGAGACTCGAAGCCAGTGGGAGTTCACAAGAATGGAGCAAGTTTGGATCTTGAAGACCATGTCTTTAAGATCAATATTGCTAGATTCTTCGGAATTAAGATGAGCTTAGCTATGCATATATTTATCGTTACATTTATATGTTTGAATGTATGAGTGTATGATAGTTTAATCATACAAGTTCATGTATGATTTGCTATCACCCACATGCAAAGATTAAAATCGGAATTTAATCAGACTCGCATGTAACCTGCTAAGGGATCATCTTTGCATTAATTTGCAATTGATGATTCCAGATTAAGATTGTATCGATATGCAATCAAACTTTTCTAATTCACTTAAACGCAAATAATTACAAGTCAAGCGTGATACCATCCAAGTTTGGGCACTCAAAAGGGCTTTGACCCTATGGATGTCGGTACGCCTCCGCGTAACATTCATAGAGAAAAGGTCTGGATGAGATGGGTAGTTCTGTGTGGGTGCGTGCGCCTCCGCGTAGTAGCCACATTAGTTCTATGCATAGTTCAAGCTTGGTAGACTTGTTTACGATTGTAAGCTAGGGCTGACCTAGGGTATCAGTATAGGGTATGCCATGTACTTACAAGTACAGACCCTAGCCAGGAACTACATGGTCTTGTAGATGGATGTATTCCTACCTTGATGCTCTCAATTGGAGCAGTGAGCCTCCGTTCACTTCAATTGAGAGTATGATGAGATCCTGGTTCAGATTCTAAAGTTAGAATCAGAAAGTGTTTTATAACTTAATCTCCAACTTCAATTTTAATTAATACTGATTAAAATTTTTTTACTGTGTAGATATAAAATGGCAAACACGAATCATTCTGGTAACAGCGCGCTTAGGTCACTAATCGAGCATGATAAGCTTAACGGCGTAAACTTTCTCGATTGAGACCGGAACTTGAGACTCGTTCTCAAGCATGAACGTAAGGATTATATCCTTACCCAGGAACAAACACCTACTGAACCAACACTGAACGCCTCAAGGGCGCTAAGGGATACCTACCGGAAATTCCTTAACGACCGGATCGACGTGCAATGCATCATGATGGGCAGTATGGTGCCTGACTTGCAAAAACAATTCTTGGACATTTCCGATGATCCCAAAGCCTGTATGGAAGAGATTGAGAAAATGTTCAAAGAGAAAGCGCGTGTCGAAAGATACGACACTTTCAGTGAACTGATGTTTTGCAAGCTGAAGGCTGGAGCTCCTGTCAGTCCATATGTCCTTAAGATGAAACGTGTTTTGGAACACTTGACCATACTCGGTCATCCTGTGGATAAGGAAATGTCTGCAGAATTTGTGCTGCATTCACTTCCAGAGACATATCGTGATTTCGTTGGAAATTACAATATGTATGACATGGATAAGACTGTGACAATGCTTCATGGTATGCTCGTGACTACTGAAAAGAACCTCAAGGGCAAGACCAAAGAGGTTCTTATGGTCAACAAGCAAGTGAGCTTCAAGAAAGCCAGCCTGGGAAAGGATAAGGCCCCTATGCACCTAGCAGGGAAGATTCGACAACCTAAGGTTCCAGCAGCTCCAAAGGCTGTTGAGAATCCTAAGAAGGATGTCATCTGCTTCTATTGCCAAGGACAGGGGCACTGGAAAAAGGATTGTAAGAAACACAAGCTGTTTCTTAGGAAGAGCGGAGCTCCCACATCTTCAGGATCAGGTATTTTTGTTATTGAGCTCAATCTCAGTTTATCTACTTCAGATTCTTGGGTATTTGATACCGGTGTAGAATCTCACATTTGTTTTAATGTGCAGGCTCTGGGAAGTAGAAGAGAAGTGGGCAAGGGCGATGCGGACCTACGAGTTGGTGACGGCAATCAAGTCTTGACAACTGCAGTAGGAGATATTAGTCTCAGTTTGCCCAGTGGGCTAGTTTTGTTATTTAACAATGTTCATTGTGTACCTGCGTTTCGCAAGAATATTATTTCTATATCCTTGCTAGACAAGGAAGGATATTGTTTTTCTATTGACAAAGGAATTTTCAATATTTTCAAGAATAATATGTTTTATTGCATTGCTTCATTGGTTGGTGGTTTATATATTCTTAATATTCAAAACACTGACACTAGCTCGATTTTTAATATAAGTAACAAAAGGGTTAAATCCGATGATTTAAACCAGACTGTGATATGGCACTACTGCTTAGGCCATATAGGCCAGAAACGCATCTCAACACTTCACAAGTGTGGACTTCTAAGTCCGTTTGAATTCACTTCAATTGAGAGATGCGAGTCATGCCTTATGGGCAAAATGACAAAGACACCTTTTGCCGGTTTAGGTGAAAGGGCTAGTGACTTATTGGGTCTCATACATTCCGATGTATGTGGGCCTATGAGCACTCAGGCCAAAAGAGGTTTTCACTACTTCGTTACATTTACTAATGACTTCAGTAGATATGGGTATGTTTATCTTATGAGACATAAATCGGAAACCTTTGGCTAGTTCAAAGAGTTCCAGAATGAAGCACAGAACCAACTTGGTAAAAGTATAAAGGCGATTCGATCTGACCGAGGTGGTGAGTACTTGGACCAAGAATTTCATAGTCATTTAAAGGAGTATGGGATCCTCTCTGAATTGACTCCGCTTGGAACACCTCAAATGAATGGTGTATCCGAACGGAGAAATCGGACCCTGCTTGACATGGTTCGATCAATGATGAGTCAGGCTGACCTCCCTATCTCCTTCTGGGGCTATGCCCTAGAAACGGTCGCATTCATATTGAATCAGGCTCCTACAAAGGCAGTGGAAAGCACTCCATACGAAGTATGAAACGGGAAGAAACCCTTATTAGCTTTCCTTAAGATTTGGGGATGTGAAGCTTACGTCAAGCGTCTGCTAGGCGATAAGCTCGAACCCAAATCAGATAAATGTGTCTTTGTGGGGTACCCCAAAGAAACAAGGGGGTACTATTTCTACAAACCCAACGAGAACAAGGTTTTCGTTGCTCGAGGAGGGGTATTTTTGGAAAAGGAATTTATTTCCAAAAGTGCTAGTGGGAGTGCCGTGCATGTTGAAGAAATTCAAGAAGATACGGAACAACCTACTATGCCGAATGTAGAAATACAGGAGCCAGAAGAGGTCATTGATCAAGAACCAATCCCCACACCTATTCCATATGGTCTAAGACGGTCTGAGAGATCTCGTCAAGCTCCTATCAGATATGGCTTTCTAGCCACTGAAGAAAATGACTTGATGCTGGTGGATCAGGATGATCCAGAAACCTACAGACAAGCTTTGGCAAGTCCAGATTCCGAAAAATGGCAGAACGCCATGAATGAGGAAATGAAATCCATGTCCGACAACCAAGTCTGGCGCTTGGTGGATCAAACCCATGGGATAAAACCCATCGGTTGCAAATGGGTCTATAAAATTAAGACCGACATGGATGGAAAACCTCACACCTATAAAGCTAGACTGGTTGCAAAAGGTTATCGCCAGATCGAAGGTATCGATTTTGACGAGACTTTTTCACCTGTGGCTATGGTCAAGTCTATCCGGATCATTCTAGCCATAGCAGCATACTACGACTATGAGATATGGCAGATGGATGTCAAAACCGCCTTTCTTAACGGGAACTTAAAAGAGGATGTGTATATGACGCAACCCGAGGGTTTTTTTGATCCAGAGAATCCCGGAAAGATTTGTAAGCTGCTTAGATCCATTTATGGATTAAAGCAAGCTTCACGGAGTTGGAACATTCGTTTTGATGAAGCCGTAAGGGAATTCGGTTTTATCAAAAACGAAAGTGAACCTTGCGTATATAAGAAAGCGAGTGGGAGTAAAATTGTATTCCTAGTGCTATATGTCGATGACATAGTGATCATCGGGAATGACATCCCAACCTTGCTTGAGGTTAAAGCTTGGTTAGGGAAATGCTTTTCGATGAAGGACTTAGGTGATGCTGCTGTCATTCTGGGCATCAAGATATACAGAGTTCGACCCAAAAGAATATTGGGCCTAAGTCAGAGCACTTACATAGAAAAGGTGTTGAGAAGATTCTCAATGCTTGAATCTAAGAAGGGATACCTATCCATGCGTTATGACATTAAGCTCAGCAAACAACAGAGTCCTAAGACTACTGATGAGCTAAGCAAAATGAGTAAGATCCCATATGCTTCGGTTGTGGGATCCATCATGTATGCTATGATTTGCACGAGACCAGACATCTCGTTCGCGTTAAGCTGTACCAGCAGATATCAATCTAATCCAGGCCAGGAGCACTGGATTGCTGTCAAGAGTATCCTTAAATATCTAAGGAGAACTACAGACGCATTCCTAGTGTATGGTGGGAAGGATGGAGAACTAGCAGTCAAAAGATATGTTGATGCTAGTTTTCAGACAGATCCTGATGATTTCAAATCACAGGAAGGATTTGTATTCGTGTTAAATGGCGGAGCATTCAGCTGGAAGAGCTTCAAGGAAGCCACAACTGCCGATTCTACAACAGAGGCTGAATACATAGCTGCAGCAGAAGCAGCTAAGGAAGCTGTATGGGTTAGAAGCTTTCTAACCGGATTAGATGTAATGCCGCGAGCGTCTGATCAGGTAAGCTTGTTGTGTGACAACACTGGGGCCATAGCATTAGCTCAAGAGCCCAGATTCCACAACAGAACTAAACACATACAGAGGAAGAATCACATTATCAGAGAATATATAGATAACGGTGATGTGGAGATTACTTATGTATCGACTGATGACAATGTTGCTGATCCCTTGACAAAGGCTTTACCGCAGCCTAAGCATGAGGCACACGTGAAGTCTATGGGGGTAGATTGGAACTTAGGTTTGAACTAGGGGCAAGTGGGAGATTGTTAGGTTTGTGCCCTAGTCCAATGTAATTCCCTAATCTATATTGTAAAGGACATCATTATTCTACATAATAAAAGGCATAATATGACTAATGTGTTGTAGTAATGTATCTAATGTGATTTGATCTATGTCATAATGTGTGTAACCTATAGGGTTTTGGAGCGTTCTAGATCAACGAGATAGCGGAAGCGTTTTACAAATCTACTCCAAACCTTGTCCAAGAACATAAACCATTAAATCTCAAAGCCAAATCTATTCCACAAGATGTTTACCTTTAAGTCTTTGTTGAATCGATTAAAGAAGATTAAAGAAGAACTTTCAAATCTTCTTCTCTAAAGCAAGTCCACACCAAGGGGATGATCTTGAAGATCCTTCACTTAATTGGCTACTAGAACAATTAAATGAAGAACAAGAGAGCAAGATGAATAGGAGAGCAAGGATGGCCAGCCAAGCAAGAGAGAGAGAGGTTTTTGTGTGAGTTGTGTGATTATTTGATTAATGAATTAATGTCTTGTATTTCAATTCATCATCCAACTCACAAGCATGGGTCAAAAGTGATTGGTATGGGCTTAAAGGTGCTTTAACCCATACCCCATAAATCACTCACCTCTTAATCCACAATCACCAACTAAGCATGGTGTTGTGTGGCCCCCACACATGGACCCACCATGTGGGCCGGCCAAGAGGACTTATTGTGCCCTTATTGGGCCCTTGTTTGGGCCGGCCATGAGACCTCATGGGCCGAGCCCAAAGGGCTAGCCCATGTGGTTTCGTGCCGTGTCCAAAAGTCGCCCGACCCTTTTTGTCGTTACTTATCAAACAAAGTCCGACGCGACATCGACAAAAAAACTCAGTTTTCTCGATTCGCTAATTATTTCTCAAACCGAACCCATGGCACAAAACCTCCAGTTTTACCCATGAATTTCTCCTCAAGAAACGTTAAGGTTTCCTTGTCTTAAGTTATCCGTCTTGAATGTGTGTGACCCTTCAGGCTCATGCCACCATTGGCAGATCGGCGCAAAAGATCGCT
Source organism: Geranium rotundifolium (assembly GCA_963920655.1). Lineage (NCBI taxonomy): Eukaryota > Viridiplantae > Streptophyta > Magnoliopsida > Geraniales > Geraniaceae > Geranium > Geranium rotundifolium. The sequence goes on along the minus strand of OY987317.1, from coordinate 17,474,709 downwards.
CTTTCCCGATCCATCATAAGGTGCCTCTAGTAAGACGTTATGATTACCCAAGGTGCATGACGATCGATGATTCGACTTAACCTTGTGCGTACAAGTCACTATCCTATTATCTCTAGATATCCCGATTGATCACAAGGCATAGAGTCGTCACCCTTGTTTAATCAATCATTGTTACTTGATATGTGAGATGGCTGAGAACTGATAACCGTATCACCGGCATGGCCTTGCTCTTACTCTCAGTCAGTCTCGATCAAGAGGCCTTTTAACGTATATCTTTCCCATACTGTAGTATGAGGGATAAATCCCTTAGCCGTCTTTCGTGTCACTCATGCAACCTGTTCCGCCACCCAATCATTCCCGTTATTGCTATCCTGTTACAGAAAGCGTTAGTCGCAAGTTAAAGCCGCACGTTCATTGCATAGTGATCACAAAGACTCCTCGGTCTAAGGATATCGTGACAAGCTATCGCATTTGAATATGTTCATGGCTTAATCTATGAAAACACTATTCAAAGCGGGTTGTCCGATATCAATCACCTCATGATATCTATGATATTATTCCGGGATCCCTCATCCCTATGACAAGTAGAACTACGTCATTAAGAACCATCCTCATACTGGTCGCTTCTATAGAAGCGTAGGTTGACCAGGGACTCGTTAAGTGTGATCCGTACAGATTTATGGTTCTACTACTTTAGTGGTCATAAATCAGATCATGCTCAACATATTACTTCAACATATAAGTAATACAAAGCCGTTTTATATATATTACAAACGATGATAATGTACATAGACGTTTACAGGCTAATAGCAATTGGACTAGGGCACAAAATGCTATCAATCTCCCACTTGCCCCTAGTTCCATTCTAAGTCCCAGTCTATACCCATTGACTTAACATGTTTATCATGTTTTGCTTGTGGAAGAGCCTTGGTCAGGGGGTCGGCTGTGTTATCATCAGTTGCAACGTAGTGGATCTTCACGTCACCTCTAGCAACAATGTCGCGGATGATGTGATACTTTCTGAGTACATGTTTGTATCTGTCATGTGCCCTGGGTTCCTTAGCTTGCGCAATGGCCCCAATGTTGTCACAATATAAGTCTACTGGGTTAGATGGGTTTTTAATTACACCTAACCCAGCCATGAAATTCCTGATCCATACAGCCTCTTTTGCCGCTTCCGATGCGACAATGTACTCAGCTTCGGTCGTAGAGTCGGCAATGGTGTCCTGCTTCTTGCTTTCCAAGCTGAATGCTCCACCGTTCAACGTAAACACATATCCCAACTGACTCTTAAAGTCATCGGGGTCTGTCTGGAAACTAGCGTCGACATATCCTTTGACGACTAGATCATCATTTCTTCCCCCGTATACAAGAAAAGCGTCTTTGGTTTTTCTCAAATATTTGAGAATCGCCTTGACGGCAATCCAGTGTGCCTCACCGGGTTTGGATTGCTGTCTACTGGTACAGCTTAGGGCAAACGAGACATCCGGTCTCGTACATATCATGGCATACATTATGGACCCTATAGCCGAAGCATATGGGATCTCATTCATTCTTGCTAGCTCTGCAGGTGTCTCAGCACACTGCTTCTTGCTAAGCTTCACGCCATGACGCATGGGCATCAATCTTTTCTTTGAATCTCGCATTGAGAATTGTCTCAACACTTTGTCTATGTAGGTGCTTTGACTTAAGCCCAAGACCCGTTTGGCACGGTCTCTATATATCTTGATCCCCAAGATGTAAGAGGCCTCGCCTAAGTCCTTCATTGCGAAACACTCACCTAACCAAGTCTTTGTTAAGAGCAAGGTAGGGATGTCGTTTCCAATGAGCAGTATGTCATCAATATAAAGCACTAAGAAGACTACATTGCTCCCATCTGCCTTTTTATATACGCAAGGTTCATCATCGTTCTTGACGAAGCCAAACTGTTTCACAACTTCATCAAAACGCTGATTCCAACTCCGAGATGCTTGCTTCAAACCATAGATTGATTTGAGCAAATTGCAAATCTTTCCCTTATTCTTTGGATCCTCAAAACCCTAAGGCCGGGACATATAAACGTCCTCAGCTAACCTCCCGTTGAGGAAGGCGGTTTTGACGTCCATTTGCCATATCTCATAGTTATGATATGTTGCTACGGCAAGTAGAATGCGGATAGATTTGACCATAGCTACTGGAGAAAAGGTCTCTTCATAGTCAATTCCGTGGATTTGCCTATAACCTTTTGCTACCAGTCTTGCTTTATAGGTCTCAGGTTTGCCATCCATGTCTATCTTTATTTTAAAAATCCATTTACACCCAATGATTTTTACGTCAGGGGTTTGTTCCACCAAGTCCCACACTTGATTATCTGACATGGATTGCATTTCTTCCCTCATGGCTTCCAGCCATTTCTCAGAGTCGGTTCCGTCCAAGGCCTCTCGAAAGGTAGCTGGATCATTGTCCACTAATACTAAATCATCACCTCCATTTATTAGGAAACCGTATCTGACAGGTGCATGACTTATCCTTTCAGACCGCCTCGGACCGTCCTCATTAACTGTAACTATTGGTTCTTGCTCAACGACCACTTTTGGCTCTACTTCTTCTAGTGGGTCGTCTAGTGGTTCCCAAGTGACCATCTCATCTAGAACTTCATCAAGATGAACAGCCCTCCCACTGACTGTCTTGGAAATGAACTCCTTTTCCAAGAATGTCCCACCTCGAGCGACAAAAACTTTATTTTCGCTCGGTTTGTAGAAGTAGTATCCTTTTGTTTCTTTTGGATATCCGACGAAAGTGCACTTATCTGATCTCAGTTCGAGCTTGGTTGCAAGCAACCGTTTTACATAAGCCTCGCAACCCCAGATTTTTAGGAAGGACAAAACGGGTTCCTTCCCGTACCATTTTTCAAATGATGTCCCTTCCACTGCTTTCGACCGAGCCCTGTTTATTATGAATGCGGCCGTTTGCAGAGCATAACCCCAGAAGGAGATCGGGAGATCAGTGAGACTTAACATCGATCGAACCATATTAAACAATGTCCGATTCCTCCGCTCGGATACACCATTGAGTTGCGGTGTTCCTGGCGGAGTCCACTGAGATAGTATTCCACCTTCAGTAAGATGACTAAGAAACTCCTCGGATAAGTATTCTCCACCCCGATCAGAACGGAGTGCCTTGATACTTTTCCAAGTTGGTTTTCTACTTCAGTCCTAAACTCCTTGAATTTATCAAAGGCTTCGGGCTTATGTCTCATGAGATAGACATAACCATATCTACTGAAATCGTCAGTAAATGTGATAAAGTAGCCTAAACCACCTCTGCCTGGTGTACTCATTGGTCCACATACGTCTGAATGTACTAGACCCAATAGATCACCTGCCCTCTCACCTAAACTAGTGAAGGGCGCTTTAGTCATCTTGCCCATCAAACAAGCTTCGCATCTATCAATCGTTTGGAATTCGAATTGACTTAGAAGTCCGCGCTTATGAAGCGCTGAGATGCGTTTCTCATTTATGTGACCTAGACGACAATGCCAGATTAGAGTTTGGTCTAAATCATTAGCTTTTAACCTTTTAGCATTTATATTATAGAGCATGTTGGATCTCGAGTTTTGCATATTCAATATGTATAAACCTCCAACTGTGTGAGCATTGCCATAAAACATGTTATTGCGCATAATATTAAAAAACCCGTTCTTAATATCAAAATAATAACCTTCTTTTTCAAGAAAGGATATTGATACAATATTCCTGCTGAAAGCAGGTACGCAAAACACATCATGAAGTTCAATTACAAGCCCATTGGGCAAAACAAGGTTAACAGAACCCACGACAGTTGCGGCAACTCTCACGTTGTTCCCAACTCTTAGGTCCACCTCGCTTTCCCCCATATCTCTTCTACTGTGTAACACCTGCATATCCGCACAGACATGAGACTCAGCTCCAGTGTCTAGTACCCAAGTATTAATCGTAGAAAGATATAGCTCTAATGGAATACCTGATGAAGTAGCGGCCCCACCGCCCTTCTTCTGATCCTCCTTCAGCTGCTGACAGTCTTTCTTCCAATGACCAGGCTTTTGATAGTAGAAACAGACCGAATCCTTTGCCTTCCCCTTGCCTTTTACGGGCATGGAAGGTCTACGAACAACTGGTCGTCTGGTCTTTCCTGCCAGGTGCATTGGGGTTTTACCCTTTCCACCACCAGCTTTGAAGCTAGATCCCTTCTTGACCAGAAGAACACTTTTGGGCGAACTGCCCCTTATGCTCTTCTCGACAGTCACTAGCATGCTGTGCAACTCAGACGCGGTCTTGTCCATGTCATGCATGTGATAGTTCATGAAGAACCCACCATATGCATGAGGAAGGGACTGCAGAATAAAATCCGCAGCCATTTCCTTTTCCATAGACATACCGATACTAGTCATATGGTCGAAATGTCCCTTCATACGTAGGACGTGTGGACCTACGGAGCTGCCTGCTGACATCTTGTAGGCAATGAGTTTTCGGAGAACAGTGTATTTTTCAATACGTACTTTCTCTTTGAACATATCCTTGATCTGTGCAAACATTGCAAACGGATCATGGGATAGCTCCATAAACTGCTTCTGGAGGTCCGCCTCCATGCAGCCCAGCATGACACACGCAACGTCGATAGAGTCGCTAAGGTGTTTCTGGTACGCATCCTTAACGACCCTCATTGCGTTGGTAGCTGGCTCCACCGGGATAGCCATATCAAGGACGTACTCCCTGCGTTCCAATTTTAACACAAGTCGTAAATTCCTGTCCCAGTCCAGATAATTTGTCCCGTTGAGTTTACACTTTTCGAGTATAGTGCTCAACGATAAATTAGACGAGTTTGTTGAATTACTAGCCATTTCTACACGAAGAAAGTAAATTTAATCAGAAAAGTTGAATAAATTTACGAAGATCCGAATTAAACACCAACCATCCGATTCTAATGTTTAGAACCTCTAAACCAAGATCCCTTATTCGTCATTTGAAGTACGCTAAGGCGCACCGCTCCAATTGACTTATTTAGGTAGGACGTCCGTCCAATTACAACCCGTGTAACTCTTGGTCAGGGTATGTGCAAAACACACGGCTTACCCTTCCGATGCCCCAGCTCGACCTCAGGCCAAGAATCGTGGTCGAGTCAACCAACCTTCACTAACGAGTTAATTTTGTGCAGATGCTCCGCTAAGGCGCACGACATCCCACAAAATTTACCATTCCCATCTAGAACCCTTTCGATCGATGCTCCGCTAAGGCCCACGACACCGATAAAATGTTTCTACATGGGTGTGAATTTGGGTGACATGTCACTTGATTCAAATTATCTTGTAAATTGGTTGTGCTTAATAATTCGAAAGTATTTGGCACAATTACGAACCCGTCATCCACAACCCGTGTTATGACGTTTCTAATTGTATCACATACTATCTTCATTTGAAATCGTCTTTTGGAACCCATGCAAACACGTTTCAAATTTGAACTCATCCATCACAACTCGTGCGATGACGGTTCACAACGCTTTAAGCATGCAAACAATTAAAGTCGATTTTAATCTTTGCATGCGAGGTGATGGCTTATAAACTTATAAGCTAAGCATGCAAGCATGTTATTATTTAAATAATACAAGCAAGCAAACATAAAGCGTTAAATATGCATTTTATAGCCCATCCTAATCTTAGGATTCTACGAGTCACATCTTCTCGTCTTTTTCATTCGGGCTCCCACTAGCTCTTGGACATCCTTCAAGACCGTCATTGTGCTCGATTCTCCATCCTTCTTGTCTTTGAGTAGTAATTACAATTAATACTCGGTTCGTAGACCGGATAAAAAATAATTACACTTTATGGGCTTGAATGAAAGAATAATTACACGCTAACACTAACGGTATGCAAACCGTGAAAGCGATAAAATCTAATGGGCTACTAATGCATCATACATCTCATCACATCATCCAACATGTTATCACACAAACATGTTGTCAAATATTATGCAATTATTCCAAGTTTAATTTTGCCAAGTTGCTCGGTTGGGTTTATCGAAACTAGACCTTTTGAAAGACGGTTCCCCGAGACGGTTCCTCGATTAAAATTTGAAAGTTTTCGAAATATTGGATCGCGGGTTCATGCCACGGATCAAACTCCGTGCACGAACCAAGTCGAGGCGAGCCCAACATGTCACGGCTCGATTTGGGCCTTGGAAGGCCCAAACCAAGCTTGCCTCCACTCTCGTCTTCGGCCAAGAGTGGGGACGGCCCCGGTCACCGCCGGCCTCCCCGGCCTCCGGTGACCTCCGTCCGGTACCTTCGATCCGGCTCCCCGAGAGTCTCTTCTCGGACCCGACAAATCCAATAATTTCCGAAAAATTCCAAATTCAATATATTTTCAAAAATAACATATTTCATGCAAATATCCCAAAAAGCATTAAAATCATGTTATCAACAATTTTGGCATGCAAATAATCATAAAACCGAAACAAATTCAACAAGACAAAGATTAAGAGGGTAACCATGCTCTGATACCACTGTAGGGTTTTGGAGCGTTCTTGATCAACGAGATAGCGGAAGCATTTTACAAATCTACTCTAAACCTTGTCCAAGAACATAAACCATTAAATCCCAAAGCAAAATCTATTCCACAAGATGTTTACCTTTAAGTCTTTGTTGAATCGATTAAAGAAGAACTTTCGGATATTCTTCTCTAAAGCAAGTCCACACCAAGGGGATGATCTTGAAGATCCCTCACTTAATTGCCTACTAGAACAATTAAATGAAGAATAAGAGAGCAAGATGAAGAGGAGAGCAAGGGTGGCCGACTAAGCAAGAGAGGGAGAGAGAGGTTTTTGTGTGAGTTGTGTGATTATTTGATTAATGAATTAATGTCTTGTATTTCAATTCATCATCCAACTCACAAGCATGGGTCAAAAGTGATTGGTATGGGCTTAAAGGTGCTTTAACCGATACCCTTTAAATCACTCACCTCTTAATCCACAATCACCAACTAAGCATGGTGTTGTGTGGCCCCCACACATGGACCCACCATGTGGGCCGGCCAAGAGGACTTATTGGGCCCTTGTTTGGGCCGGCCATGAGACCTCATGGGCCGAGCCCAAAGGGCTCGCCCATGTGGTTTCGTGCCGTGTCCAAAAGTCGCCCGACCCTTTTTGTCGTTACTTTTCAAATAAAGTCCGACGCGACATCGACGAAAAAACTCAGTTTTCTCGATTCGCTAATTATCCTCTCAAATGGAACCCATGGCACAAAACCTCCAGTTTTGTCCATGTATTGCTCCTCAAGAAACGTTAACGTTTCCTTGTCTCAAGTTATCTGTCTTGAATGTGTGTGACCCTTCAGTCTCATGCCACCGTTGGCAGATCGGCGCATAAGATCGCTCTTGCCCGATCCATCATAAGGGGCCTCTAGTAAGACGTTATGATTACCCAAGGTGCATGAAGATCGATGATTCGACTTAACCTTGTGCGTACAAGTCACTATCCTATTATCTCTAGATATCCCGATTGATCACAAGGCATAGAGTCGTCACCCTTGTTTAATCAATCATTGTTACTTGATATGTGAGATGGCTGAGAACTGATAACCCGTATCACCGGCATGGCCATGCTCTTACTCTCAGTCAGTCTCGATCAAGAGGCCTTTTAACGGATATCTTTCACATACTGTAGTATGAGGGATAAATCCCTTAGCCGTCTTTTGTGTCACTCATGCAACCCGTTCCGCCACCCAATCATGCCCGTTATTGCAATCATGTTACAAAAAGCGTTAGGCGCAAGTTAAAGCCGCACGTTCATTGCATAGTGATCAGAAAGACTCCTCGGTCTAAGGATATCGTGACAAGCTATCGCATTTGAATATGTTCATGGCTTAATCTATGAAAACTCTATTCAAAGCGGGTCGTCCGATATCAATCACCTCATGATATCAATGATATGATTCCGGGATCCCTCATCCCTATGACAAGTAGAACTACGTCATTAAGAACCATCCTCAAACTGGTCGCTTCTAAGGAAGCATATTTTGACCAGCGACTCGTTAAGTGTGATCCGTACAGATTTATGGTTCTACTACTTTAGTGGTCATAAATCAGATCATGCTTAACATATTACTTCAACACATAGGTAATACAAAGCCTTTTTATATATATTACAAACAATGATAATGTACATAGACGTTTACAGGCTAATAGCTATTGGACTAGAGCACAGAATGCTATCATAACCACTTATAGTAGAACTATAGATCAGAAAGAATTGCATTCGATAAAGTCCCTGATCAGCTATGCTTCTTCTGAAGCGATCAGTATGAGAGTAACTCCTTGTGATCATGCTCTACTGATCATGGCAAAGTGCGTGCCGGAGTTATATCATAGATCAGGTCGATGATATCGGACAACCCGATTGTGAGTATGCTGTATAGATCCAGTCATGAGATACTCACATATCGTAGCTTGTCATTATATCCTAAGAACATGGAGTCTTTGTGTACACTATGTAACGAATACCTAAGTTTGACCTAGTCTAACGTTATCCGTAAAAGGGTAACTATAACGCCTTTGATTGGCTTTGATACTTATTGCACTAGTAAACTCGAAAGGCGTCTGAGGGATTTATCACTCATACTTCGGTATGAAAAAGATATCCGTTTAGGCCACTTGATGAGTATGACCGAAGGAATAGCACGGCCGTGCAGGTAATACCTTAGTATCAGTTTTCAGTCAGCTCAGATATCAAGAAACAGTGATTGATAAATTAGGATGACCATTCTATGCCTATTGATCAATCTGGATATCGGTTTGATAAAAGGATATTGACATGTCCGATAACAGGTTAAGTCGAATAATTGATAATCACGAACGTTCGGTATTCATAATGTCTTGCTAGAGACTACTTATGATGGAAAGGGTAAAATAGTAATTTTACCAGTCTGCCAACTGTTCGTGAGCCTAGAGGGTCACACGCATTAGGCATGATACATGACAAATAATTATGGATGAAAATTGAAAACGATTCGGTAGTTTTTTGGCCTAAGGTTTTAACTAGACAGTTGAAGAAATCAACTCGAGGAAATTGAACCGTTTTGTCTAAATTGAAATTAGAACTCAAGTTAATGAGTTTAATTTGGGTTTTAGTTAAACATGCTTAAAGCCCATTTAGGGATTCAATTGATGAATGGGGAATAAGTGCAAATAGAAGTTTAAGAAGAGTAGATATGCAATTATTAATTTGAAATTCAATTTTATTTCAAATTAAAATTCCAAAATATCTTCCATCTTTCTCTCCAACTATTGGCAACCACTTCCCCTCTTCTTCTCCCTCCTTTGGCCGAATTCTCTCTCCCTCTTCATCCACCATTTTTGTCAAAGCTTCTCAAGAACATTCATAACAAAAGTGTGAGAGAAAACCATTTCGGTTGTGGTGCTTGTGTGGACCTAATAGAGAAACACTAACGTTGTGTTTTCATCAATTCATAAAGCTATTTTTCAGATTTTAAAGGTTGATAGCATGTTGAATTTTTATTAAGATCATTTTATTTCTCGATCACCATGGTTACATAACTTCCGCTGCATGAAATTTATCGAATTTATCGAATGGAACCCATGGTGATCTCTTTCACTATTGACTACCTAATAGTGAAAAACTTTCCATTGGCAGAGTGCCCCCAGACGTAGGTGCGGAGTCACTAAACTGGGTAAGCATATTCTGTCTTCTGCTTATTACTTTACTATTTATTGTCTATAAATAGTGCGTAAGCAAGTTGTCGAACCAAACGTTATGACATTAGGTTCGACATCTTGTCCCTGCTACTTAACAGAATTACAATTGGTAGCAGAGGAGGCACCTTAAATTCTTAGGTAATTTCTTGCAAAAATTCTGTGTAGCAAATATGGACTCAAAGGAAGAAGGATCGATCAATCGACCACCAGTGCTCGATGGAACGAACTATGGTTATTGGAAAGCACGAATGTGTGCCTTCATGAAATCTCTCGATAGCAAGACCTAGAAGGCTGTTGTCAATGGCTGGGAAGAACCTCATTATGCTGATGCTCAAGAAAGTCAAACCGATTTAAAACCTGAGAAAGACTGGAGCAACGGAGAAGATGAAGTAGCCGTAGGTAACTCTAAAGCTCTCAATACTATATTTAATGGAGTAAACAAAAATGTCTTTAGGCTTATCAACACCTGTACGAGTGCCAAGATAGCCTGGAAAACTCTTGCCACTGCCTATGAGGGAACCTCCAAGGTCCGAGAGCTGAAACTACAATATCTCACCACAAATTTTGAAGCTCTCTCTATGAATGAGGACGAAACTATAGCTGAGTTCAATGTACGGATCAGGAATCTGGCCAACGAGTCATATTTATTAGGAAAACCCGTGACTGATAAAGATTTATTCAGGAAAACCCTTAGAGCTCTAAACTCCAGATTCAAGATGAAGATCACTGGCATAGAAGAATGTCATGATCTAAAAATTCTAAAGTTTGATGAACTCATGGGATCCCTCATGACCTACGAGCTCTCCCTTCCAACCATGGAGAAAAAGCTCAAAGGGCTGGCCTTCAAAAACTCCACTCATACTCAGAAAGAGCAAGAATTCTCAGACTCATACACCGATATTGAAGACACCATTGCTATGCTTGCCAAGAACTACAATCGAGTCATGAGAAGGTTCAACTAGGTGGCTGGAAAGAATGTTTCACGAGATGTCAGAGACAAACCGCAACCAAAGTTTCAGAAGACTGAAATCAAAGAAGGCAGATGAGGCGAAAAATCTGAAAGAGGGGTTCAATGCTTTGAATGCGAAAGCTATGGGCATGTGCAGAGAGAATGTCCAAACTTCTTGAAAAAGCAAAAGAAGGGATATATCGCATCCTTTTCAGATGAAAAAGAAGGAAACAGTGACGCAGAACTAACAAGTAACTTTGTAGCTTTTACCGCATCTACATCTACTGAACCCTTGAAGACAGTAGCCCCAGATGATGAGTTATCAGATGAGACACTCAACAACGCATACAGCGAGTGGTATATAAGGTGGCTTGAAGATTCTCAAGTTATTGAAAAACAAAACTCACTTATTCTCTCAATCAATGAAGACAAGATAAGACTTCTTGAACCTATCATTGATCTAAAGAGAGATATCGCTCATCTGAAGGGGGAACTAGAGCTCATGACCAAGTTCTTCAAGAAGATGAACCCAAGCACTGATACCTTGGATCAAATACTGTCTATCGGGAAAACAGTAAACTGTTTGGAAGGACTAGGTTATTCTAAAGGGGCTTCAACATCTCAGACTATCTTTGTTTCCCAAACGAACATGCTCAACATGCCACAACAGAAGTCACATACATCACGCACAACTCGGCTCCAAAAGAAACATCTCCATAGCAGCTCCAAGAAAAGAAAACATAATTGGACATGCCATTACTGTGGGCAAAAAGGTCACATACGACCATTCTGCTATTAACTGTATGGAAAGAACTCCGTCAAACGCAGAACAACCAAAGCTCGAACTCAACAAGCATGGAGAAAGAAAGAAGTACACTCTCAACCACCAAAAGAATGGCAAGTAAAAGAAGTACACTATCAACCAAAGCTAACATCATAATCAAAGAAGTATACCGCCTTATAAGCCTCTACCAGTAATGATTGATACTTTAATAGTGGCTCCTCTCGACACATGACTGGTAATCGCTCTTTCCTTACAAAATTGACTCCATGTTCAAACTGTTTTGTTACTTTTGGTGATGGAGTAAAAGCCAGAGTATTAGGGAAAGGAAAACTCAATCTCTCAAATTCATCCTATCTAAAGGTAGGATTGCTGGTAGAAGGACCCACTGCCAATCTGATAAGCATCAACCTGTAGGGATTTGGAGCGTTCTAGATCGTCATCGACGTAGCGGAAGCAATAAAAGATAATCTACTCCAAACCTTGTCCAAGAACATTTAAACCATTAAATCCCAAAGCAAAATCTATTCCACAAGATATTTACCTTTAAGTCTTGTTTGAATCGATAAAGAAGAACGTTCGGATCTTCTTCTCTAAAGCAAGTCCACACCAAGAGAATGATCTTCAAGATCCTTCACTTAATTGCCTACTAGAACAATTAAATGAAGAACAAGAGAGCAAGATGGAGGAGAGGAGCTATGGTGGCCGGCCACAATGACAGAGAAAGAGAGGTTTTTTTTGTGAGTTTTTGACTTAATCAATTAATGAATTAATGTCTTGCAATATCACTCATCATCCAACTCACAAGTATGGGTTAAAGTGATTGGTATGGGCTTAAAGGAGCTTTAACCCATACCCCTTAAATCACTCACCTCTTAATCCACAATCACCAACTAAGCATGGCATTGTGTGGCCCCCACATTGGCCCCACCAAGTGGGCCGGCCATATGGCCTTATTGGGCCGGCCATGAGGCTTCATGGGCCGAGCCCAATGGGCCTTCCCGTGTTGTCTCATGCCGCGTCCAAAAGTCGCCCGACCATTTTGTCGTTACTTATCAAACAAAGTCCGACGCGATATCGACGAAAAACTCAATTTTTCTCGATTCGCTAATTATTCTCTCAAACCGAACCTATGGCACAAAACCTCCAGTTTTGTCCATACACTTCTCCATAAGAAACATCCATGTTTCTTTGTCTCAAGTTATCCGTCTTGTATGTGTGTGACCCTCTAGGCTCATGCCACCGTTGGCAGATCGGCGCAAGACTCGCTCTCGCCCGATCCATCATAAGTGGTCTCTAGCAAAACATTATGACTACCCAAGGTGCACGATGATCGATGATTCGACTTAACCTTTGTGCGTACAAGTCACCATCCTTTTATCTCTAGATATCCCGATTGATCTTAAGGCATAGAGTCGTCTCCCTTGTTTAATCAATCATTGTTACTTGATATGCGAGATGACTGAGAAATGATAACCTGTATCATTTGCATGGCCATGCTTTTTTTCTCAGTCAGTCTCCATCAAGAGGCCTTCTAACGGATATCTTTCCCATACCGTAGTATGAGGGATAAATCCCTTAGCCGTCTTTCGTGTCTCTCATGCAACCCGTTCCGCCGCCCAATCATGCCCTTTATAGCAATCCTTTTACAGAAAGCATTTGGCGCAAGTTAAAGCCGTACGTTCATTGCATAGTGATCACAAAGACTCCTTGGTCTTAGGACGTCGTGACAAGCTATCGCATCTGAATATGTTTATGGCTTAATCTATGAAAACACTATTCAATGCGGGTCGTCCGATATCAATTACCTCATGATATCTATGATATGGTTCCAGGATCCCACATCCTTATGACAAGTAGAACTACGTCATTAAGAACCATCCTCATACTGGTCGCTTTCAAGGAAGCATAGGTTGACCAGGGACTCGTTAAGTGTGATCCGTACAGATTTATGGTTCTACTACTTTAGTGGTCATAAATCAGATCATGCTTAACATATTACTTCAACACAAAGTAATATAAAGCCGTTTTTATTTATACATCACAAACGATTATATCTGTACATAGACGTTTACAGGCTAATACCAATTGGACTAGGGCACAAATGCTATCAATCTCCCACTTGCCCTTAGCTCCAATCTAAGTCCCAGTCTATACCCATTGACCTAACATGTTTTTCATGTTTATCTTGAGGAAGAGCCTTGGTCAATGGGTCGGCTGTGTTATCATCAGTTGCAACGTATTGGATCTTCACGTCACCTCTAGCAACTATGTCGCGGATGATGTGATACTTTCTGAGTACATGTTTGGATCTGTTATGTGCCCTGGGTTCCTTAGCTTGCGCAATAGCCCCGGTGTTGTCACAATATAAGTCTACTGGTTTAGACGGGTTTTTAATTACACCTAACCCAGCCATGAAACTCCTGATCCATACAGCCTCTTTTGCCGCCTCACATGCGGCAATGTACTCAGCTTCCGTTGTAGAGTCGGCAATGGTATCCTGCTTCTTGCTTTTCCAGCTGAATGCTCCACCGTTCAACATAAACACATATCCCAACTGACTCTTAAAGTCATCGGGGTCTGTCTGAAAACTAGCGTCGACATATCCTTTGACGACGAGATCATCATTTCTGCCCCCGTATACAAGAAAGGCGTCCTTGGTTTTTCTCAAATATTTGAGAATCGCCTTGACAGCCATCCAGTGTGCCTCACCGGGTTTGGATTGATGTCTACTGGTACCGCTTAGGGCAAACGAGACATCCGGTCTCGTGCATATCATGGCATACATTATGGACCCTATAGCCGAAGCATATGGGATTTCATTCATTCTTGCTAGCTCTGCAGGTGTCTCAGCACCCTGCTTCTTGCTAAGCTTTACGCCATGACGCATGGGCAGCAATCCTTTCTTTGAATCTTGCATTGAGAATCGTCTCAACACCTTGTCTATATAAGTGCTTTGACTTAAGCCCAAGACCCGCTTGGCACGGTCTCTATATATCTTGATTCCCAAGATGTAAGAGGCCTCGCCTAAGTCCTTCATTGCGAAACACTCACCTAACCAAGTCTTCGTTAAGAGCAAGGTAGGGACGTCGTTTCCAATGAGCAGTATGTCATCAACATAAAGCACTAAAAAGATTATATTGCTCCCACTTGCCTTTTTATACACACAGGGTTCATCATCGTTCTTGACGAAGCCAAACTGTTTTACTACTTCATCAAAACGCTGATTCCAACTCCGAGATGCTTGCTTCAAACCAAAGATTGATTTGAGCAACTTGCAAATCTTTCCCTTATTCTTTGGATCCTCAAACGTCCTCAGCTAACCTCCCGTTGAGGAAGGCGGTTTTGACATCCATTTGCCATATCTCATAGTTGTGATACGCTGCTATGGCAAGAAGAATGCGGATAGATTTGACCATAGCTACTGGAGAAAAGGTCTCTTCATAGTCAATTCCGTGGATTTGTCTATAACCTTTTGCTACCAGTCTCGCTTTATAGGTCTGAGGTTTGCCATCCATGTCAATCTTTATTTTAAAGATCCATTTACACCCTATGACCTTAACATCAGGGGTATGATCTACCAAGTCCCACACTTGATTATCTGACATGGATTGCATTTCTTCCCTCATGGCTTCCAGCCATTTCTCAGAGTCGGTTCCGTCCAAAGCCTCTCGAAAGGTAGCTGGATCATTGTCCACTAGTACTAAACCATCACCTTCAGTTACTAAGAAACCGTATTTGACAGGTGCATGACTTATCCTTTCAGAGCGCCTCAGACCGTCCTCATTAATTGCAGCTATTGGTTCTTGCTCAATGACCACTTCTGGCTCTACCTCTTCTAGTGGGTCTTCCCGTGGTTCCCTAGTGACCATCTCATCTAGAACTTCATCAAGATGAATAGCCCTCCCACTGACTGTCTTGGAAATGAACTCTTTTTCCAAGAACGTCCCACCTCGAGCGACAAAAACTTTATTTTCGCTCGGTTTGTAGAAGTAGTATCCTTTTGTTTCTTTTGGATATCCGACGAAAGTGCATTTATCTGATCTTGGTTCGAGCTTGGTTGCAAGCAACCTTTTAACATAAGCCTCGCAACCCCAGATTTTAAGGAAGGACAAAACGGGTTCCTTCCCGTACCATTTTTCAAATGATGTCCCTTCCACTGCTTTCGACGGAGCCCTGTTTATTATGAAAGCGGCCGTTTGCAGAGCATAACCCCAGAAGGAGATCGGGAGATCAATGAGACTTAACATTAATCGAACCATATCTAACAATGTTCGATTCCTCCGTTCGGACACACCATTAAGTTGCGGTGTTCCTGGCGGGGTCCACTGAGATAGTATTCCACCTTCAGTAAGATAACTAAGAAACCCCTCGGATAAGTATTCTCCACCCCGATCAGAACGGAGTGCCTTGATACTCTTTCCGAGTTGGTTTTCCACTTCAGTCCTAAACTCTTTGAATTTATCAAAAGCTTCGGACTTATGTCTCATGAGATAGACATAACCATATCTACTGAAATCGTCAGTAAATGTGATAAAGTAGCCTAAACCACCTCTGGCATGCGTACTCATTGGTCCACATACGTCTGAATGTATTAGACCCAATAAGTCACCTGCCCTCTCACCTAAACCAGTGAAGGGTGCTTTAGTCATCTTGCCCATCAAACAAGCTTCGCATCTCTCAATCGCTTGGAATTCGAATTGACTTAGAAGTCCGCGCTTATGAAGCGCTGAGATGCGTTTCTCATTTATGTGACCTAGACGACAATGCCAGATAAGAGTTTGGTCTAAATCATTAGTTTTAAACCTCTTAGCATTTATATTATAGAGAATGTTGGATTTCGAGTTTTGCATATTCAATATGTATAATCCTCCAACAGTGTGAGCATTGCCATAATATATGTTGTTGCGCATAATATCAAAAAACCCGTTTTTAATATTGAAATAATAACCTTCTTTCTCTAGAAGAGAAATTGAGATAATATTCCTGCTGAAAGCAGGTACGCAAAAAACATCATTTAGTTCAATTACAAGCCCACTGGGCAAAGCAAGGTTCACAGAACCTACGGCAGTTGCGGCAACTCTGGTATTGTTCCCAACTCTTAGGTCCACCTCGCTTTCCCCCACATCTCTTCTACTGTGTAACACCTGTACATCGGCACAGATATGAGACTCAGCTCCAGTATCTAGTACCCAGGTATTTATTGTAGAAAGATATAGCTCTAATGGAATACCTGATGAAGTGGCGGCCCCACCGCCCTTCTTCTGATCCTCCTTCAACTGCTGACAGTCTTTCTTCCAATGACCAGGCTTTTGACAATAGAAACAGACCGACTCCTTTGCATTCCCTTTGCCTTGTACGGGCATGTGAGGTCTAGGAATAAAAGGTCGTCTGTTCTTCCCTGCCAGGTGTCTTGGGCCTTTACCCTTGCCACCAACAGCTTTGAAGCTGGGTCCCTTCTTGACCATGAAGACATTTTTGGACGAACTGCCCCTTATGCTCTTCTCGGCAGTTACTAGCATGCTGTGCAACTCCGACACGGTCTTGTCCATATCATGCATGTGATAGTTCATGACGAACCCACCATATGCATGAGGAAGGGATTGCAGAACAAAATCCGCAGCCATTTCCTTTTCCATAGACATACCGATACTAGTCATATGGTCAAAATGCCCCTTCATCTGTAGGACGTGAGGACCTACGGAGCTGCCTGCTGACATCTTGCAGGCTATGAGTTCTCGGAGAACAGTGTATTTTTCAATACGTACTTTCTCCTTGAACATATCCTTGATCTGTGCAAACATTGCAAACGGATCATGGGATAGCTCCATAAACTGCTTTTGGAGGTCCGCCTCCATGCAGCCCAGCATGACACACGCAACGTCGATAGAGTCGCTAAGGTGTTTCTGGTACGCATCCTTAACGACCCTCGTTGCGTTGGCAGCTGGCTCCTCAGGGATAGCCTTATCAAGGACGTACTCCCTGCGTTCCATTTTTAACACAAGTCGTAAATTTCTGTCCCAGTCTAGATAATTTGTCCCGTTGAGTTTACACTTCTCGAGTATAGTCCTCAATGACAAATTAGACGAGTTTGTTGAATTACTAGCCATTTCTACACGAAGAAAGTAAATTTAATCAGAATAGTTGAATAAATTTACGAAGATCCGAATTAAACACCAACCATTAGATTCTAAAAATTAAAATCCTTAAACCAAGATCCCTTATTCGTCATTTGAAGTGCGCTAAGGCGCACCGCTCCAATTGACTTATTTAGGTAGGACATCCGTCCAATTACAACCCGTGTAACTCTTAGTCAGGGTATGTGTAAAACACATGGCTTACCCTTCTGATGCCCCAGCTCGACCTCAGGCCAAGAATCGTGGTTGACTCAACCAACTTTCACTAACGAGTTAACTTTGTGCAGATGCTCCGCTAAGGCGCACGATATCCCACAAAGTTTACCATTCCCATCTAGAACCCATTCGATCGATGCTCCGCTAAGGCGCACGACACCGATAAAATGTTTCTACATGGGTGTGAATTAGGGTGGCATCTCACTTGACTCAAATTAACTTGTAATTTGGTTGTGTTTAATAATTCGAAAGTATTTGGTACAATTACGAACCCGTCACCAACAACCCGTGTTGTGATGTTTCTAATTGTATCACATACTATCTTCATTTGAATCCGTCATTTGCAACCCGTGCAAATACGTTTCAAATTTGAACTCATCCATCACAACCCGTGTGGTGATAGTTCACAACGCTTTAAACATGCAAACAATTAAAGTTGATTTTAATCTTTGCATGTGAGGTGATCGCTTATAAACTTATAAACTAATCATGCAAGCATGTAATTAATTAAATAATTCAAGCAAGCATCCATAAAGCGTTAAATATGCATTTTATAGCCCATCCTAATCTTAGGATTCTACGAGTCTTCATATCTTCTCGTCTTTCTCATTCGGGCTCTAACTAGCTCTTGGACTTCCTCCAAGACCGTCATCGTGCTAGATTTTCAGTCCTTCTTGTCTTTGAGTAATAATTACAATTAATACTCGGTTCGTAGACCGGATAAAAAATAATTACACTTTATGGGCTCGAATAAAAGAATAATTACACGCTAACACTAACGGTATGCAAACCGTGAAAGCGATAAATCTAATGGGCTACTAATGCGTCATACATTTCATCACATCATCCAACATGTTATCACACAAACATGTTATCAAATAATATGCAATAATTCCGGTTTTAATTTTGCCAAGTTGCTTGGTCGGGTTTATCGAAACTAGACCTTTTTCGAAAAACGGTTTATCGAAACCGATCAAATTTTGAAAGTTTTCGAAATATTGGATCGCGGGTTCGTGAAATGGATCAAACACCACACACGAACCAAGTCGGGCCAAGCCAATGGGCCGAGGGCCCATTGGGCCGAGCCCAACCATGCACGGCCCGGTTTGGGCCTTGGAAGGCCCAAACCCGGCTTGCCGCCACTCTCGGCCTCGGCCAAGAGTGGGGACGGGCCCGATCACCGCCGGCCTCCCCGGCCTCCGGTGACCTCCGTCCGGTACCTCCGATCCGGCTCCCCGAGAGTCTCTTCTCGGACCCGACAAATCCAATAATTTCCGAAGAATTCCAAATTTAATATATTTTTCAAAAATAACATATTTCATGCAAATTTCCCAAAAAGCATTAAAATTATGTTATCAACTTTTGGCATGCAAATAATCACAAAACCGAAATAAATTCAACAAGACAAAGATTAAGAGGGTAACCAACCCTCTGATACCACTGTAGTGATTTGGAGCGTTCTAGATCGTCATCGACGTAGCGGAAGCAATAAAAGATAATCTACTCCAAACCTTGTCCAAGAACATTTAAACCATTAAATCCCAAAGCAAAATCTATTCCACAAGATATTTACCTTTAAGTCTTGTTTGAATCGATAAAGAAGAACGTTCGGATCTTCTTCTCTAAAGCAAGTCCACACCAAGAGAATGATCTTCAAGATCCTTCACTTAATTGCCTACTAGAACAATTAAATGAAGAACAAGAGAGCAAGATGGAGGAGAGGAGCTATGGTGGCCGGCCACAATGAGAGAGAAAGAGAGGTTTTTGTGAGTTTTTGACTTAATCAATTAATGAATTAATGTCTTGCAATATCACTCATCATCCAACTCACAAGTATGGGTTAAAGTGATTGGTATGGGCTTAAAGGAGCTTTAACCCATACCCCTTAAATCACTCACCTCTTAATCCACAATCACCAACTAAGCATGGCATTGTGTGGCCCCCACATTGGCCCCACCAAGTGGGCCGGCCATATGGCCTTATTGGGCCCTTATTGGGCCGGCCATGAGGCTTCATGGGCCGAGCCCAATGGGCCTTCCCGTGTTGTCTCATGCCGCGTCCAAAAGTCGCCCGACCATTTTGTCGTTACTTATCAAACAAAGTCCGACGCGATATCGACGAAAAACTCAATTTTTCTCGATTCGCTAATTATTCTCTCAAACCGAACCTATGGCACAAAACCTCCAGTTTTGTCCATACACTTCTCCATAAGAAACATCCATGTTTCTTTGTCTCAAGTTATCCGTCTTGTATGTGTGTGACCCTCTAGGCTCATGCCACCGTTGGCAGATCGGCGCAAGACTCGCTCTCGCCCGATCCATCATAAGTGGTCTCTAGCAAAACATTATGATTACCCAAGGTGCACGATGATCGATGATTCGACTTAACCTTTGTGCGTACAAGTCACCATCCTTTTATCTCTAGATATCCCGATTGATCTTAAGGCATAGAGTCGTCTCCCTTGTTTAATCAATCATTGTTACTTGATATGCGAGATGACTGAGAAATGATAACCCGTATCATTTGCATGACCATGCTTTTTTTCTCAGTCAGTCTCCATCAAGAGGCCTTCTAACGAATATCTTTCCCATACCGTAGTATGAGGGATAAATCCCTTAGCCGTCTTTCGTGTCTCTCATGCAACCCGTTCCGCCGCCCAATCATGCCCTTTATAGCAATCCTTTTACAGAAAGCATTTGGCGCAAGTTAAAGCCGTACGTTCATTGCATAGTGATCACAAAGACTCCTTGGTCTTAGGACGTCGTGACAAGCTATCGCATCTGAATATGTTTATGGCTTAATCTATGAAAACACTATTCAATGCGGGTCGTCCGATATCAATTACCTCATGATATCTATGATATGGTTCCAGGATCCCACATCCTTATGACAAGTAGAACTACGTCATTAAGAACCATCCTCATACTGGTCGCTTTCAAGGAAGCATAGGTTGACCAGGGACTCGTTAAGTGTGATCCGTACAGATTTATGGTTCTACTACTTTAGTGGTCATAAATCAGATCATGCTTAACATATTACTTCAACACAAAGTACTATAAAGCCGTTTTTATTTATACATCACAAACGATGATATCTGTACATAGACGTTTACAGGCTAATACCAATTGGACTAGGGCACAAATGCTATCACAACCAGCTATGTGACCTAGACCTTTATATCAAATTCACCAAAGAAAAGTGTGCAGTAGTAAACAAGCTCACAGAAGAAGTCATGACCGGTCACAGGTCACAAGACAGCTGCTATCTATGGTCTCCAACAGCAACTCATCTGTCTACTAAGTGTCTTATATCCAAGGCTCAAGAAACCAAACTTTGGCATCAAAAGCTTGGACACATAAATCTAAGGAGCATGCAGAAGATCCTCTCTGAGCAAGCCATAATTGGAATCCCAAACCTAAATATCGTTGAAGGAAAAATCTGTGGAGAATGCCAGATAGGGAAACAAGTCAAGACGTCACACAAGAAGGTGGAACATCTTACCACCTCCCGGGTCCTGGAACTGTTACATGTGGATCTCATGGGACCTGTGCAAGTAGAAAGTCTGGGAGGGAAGAAATACATCTTAGTATGTGTCAATGATTTCTCAAGATATACATGGGTAGATTTTGTTTGAGAAAAATCATTTACATTCTCCGTGTTCGAAGCTTTGTGTAAAAGAGTGCAACGAGAAAAAGGAGAAAAGATTGGCAAAATTATCAGGCTAAGAAGTAATCATGGACGAGAGTTCGAGAACATCAGCTCTGCCAACTTTTGTGACACCAAAGGAATAGCCCATGTTTATTCTTCTCCCATCACACCTCAACAGAATGGGATCGTTGAAAGAAAGAATCGCACCCTTCAAGAGATGGCTAGAGTTATGATGTTAGCCAAAGACATCCCTACACGATTTTGGGCAGAAGCTCTCAACACAGCTTGTTATATTCATAATAGAGTTACTCTTCAACTAGGTACTTCGGTCACTCTTTATGAAATATGGAGGGGGAGAAAGCCCAATGTCAAATACTTCCATGTCTTTAGGTTAGTATGTTACATTCTAGCAGATAGGGAACCTCGACAGAAGTTTGATCCTAAAAGCGATGAAGGTATATTTCTGGGATATTCTAGAAACAGCCGTGCTTATCCTGTCTACAACGAACGAATCAAAAACATGATGGAGTCTATAAATGTGGTTATTGATGACAACATTCCTGAGATGCTTAACGACGATGAAGATTATATCTTAAACACTCCTGATGTCAGACCATATGTCAGTGACAAAGTAGGCAACTCAAATCCAGAAAATGAAGCAAACACCAGTCCTGATAAAGAGGATCCTCTCACGACAGAACAGAGAATCCCATCTAGAAAGGTCCAAAAGAATCACCCAACTCAGGACATAATCGGTGATGTCAATGAAGGTGTGCGTACCCGACAAAAGGCTCTAGTAAACTATAGAGAGATGATAGGTAATATCTGTTTTGTTTCAAAAATCGAACCTAAAAATGTGCAAGAAGCCATAAAAGATGAATATTGTGCATGTGCCATGCAAGAAGAACTGGTTCAATTCGAAAGAGACGTTGTGTGGGAATTAGTACCCAAGCCTGACGATGTTAATGTCATCGGGACAAAGTGGATCTTCAAGAACAAGACTGATGAACAGGGAAATATCACTCGAAATAAAGCTAGACTTGTGGCACAAGAATACACGCAAGTAGAATGAGTGGATTTCGACGAAACATTTGCTCCTGTAGCCAGACTTGAGGCTATCAGACTTCTTCTCAGCATTGCCTGCCATTTACAAATCAAACTCTATCAGATGGACGTACAGAGTGCTTTTCTAAACGGATATCTAAACGAAGAAGTCTATGTTACTCAACCAAAGGGATTTGAAGATCACCACTCACCACATCATGTCTACAAGATTACGAAAGCCCTATAAGGTCTCAAACAAGCACCTCGAGCCTGATATGAACGTCTAACACAATTTCTAATTCAGAATGGATATACTCGAGGGGGAGTTGACAGAACTCTATTCTTGAAAAAAAAGGAAGCAACATTATGATTACTCAAATTTATGTTGATGACATTGTGTTTGGAGGAATGTTGGACAAGATGGTGGAACGTTTTGTTCAACGTATGCAATCTGAATTCGAGATGAGCATGGTTGGTGAGCTAACCTACTTTTTAGGTTTCCAGATCAAACAAATGGATAATGACATCTTTATCTCCCAAAGCAAGTATGCCAAGAACATTATAAAGAAGTTTGGTTTGGAAAAAGGCTTCACACAAAAGAACCCCCATCGATACCCATGTAAAGTTCACCAAGGATGATCAAGGTGAACTTGTTGATCAAAGTTTCTATCGAAGTATCATTGGAAGCCTATTATATCTTGTTGCAAGTCGTCCGGACATTGATTTCTCAGTAGGAGTTTGTGCTCGCTACCAAGCAAATCCGAAGATAAGTCATCTAGCACAAGCCAGGAGGATTATTCGTTATATATCAGGTACATCTGAGCTAGGCTTATTATACTCTTTCGACACGTCCTCCACACTAGTAGGATATTGTGATGCTGATTGGGCAGGAAGTACTCCTGATCGAAAAAGTACCTCTGGTGGATGTTTTTACCTTGGGAATCCTGGTTCAGCAAAAAGCAAAATTGTATAGCTCTATCTACTGCTGAATCAGAGTATATTGCTACTGGAAGTAGCTGCACTCAACTCTTATGGATGAAGCAGATCTCGCTGAGTATGATGTCAAACTGTTGGGTTCCGGGGCATCCTAATCACGTTCATGGCAGCGGAAGAAACCTATAAACCGCCCCTAACCTGCACAAGATCGACTACCAAGTTAGATCCTTAGGAAATCGAATTTTCGGGTTTTACCAGAATCTGCCCGGCAGAAAACCGAGACTTTGAAGCTCCATATCTCAAGCTACAGATCTCCAATTACTTCGGTTCTTTTTGGCAGCGGCTATGGCTCACGTAATGTCAGTCGCCGGAACTGGATAATCTGGATAGTTTCTCCATTTTTGCATTTAGTCTTTGTTGAATCGATAAAGAAGAACTTTCGGATCTTCTTCTCTAGAGCAAGTCCACACCAAGGGGATGATCTTGAAGATTCTTCACTTAATTGCCTACTAGAACAATTAAATGAAGAACAAGAGAGCAAAAAGAGGAGAGAGAGAGAGTTGTGAGAGTTGTATATTCTTTCATTAATGAATGAATGCTAGATATTTCAATTCATCATCCAACTCACAAGCATGGGTCAAAAGTGATTTGTATGGGCTTAAAGGTGCTTTAACCCATACCCCTTAAATCACTCACCTCTTAATCCACAATCACCAACTGAGCATGGTGTTGTGTGGCCCCCACACATGGACCCACCATGTGGGCCGGCCATATAGGGCTTATTGGGCCCATAATGGGCCCTTGTTGGGCCGGCCATGAGACATCATGGGCCGAGCCCAATGGGCTTGCCCATGTGCTTTCGTGCCGTGTCCAAAAGTCACCCGACCCTTTTTGTCGTTACTTATCAAACAAAGACCGATGCGACATCGACGAAAAAACTTAGTTTTCTCGATTCGCTAATTATTCTCTCAAACCGAACCCATGGCCCAAAACCTTCAGTTTTTTCCTTGCATAGCTCCTCAACTTTTAGGTCCACCTCGCTTTCCCCATATCTCTTCTACTATTCAACACCTGCACATCCGCACAGACATGAGACTCAGGTCTCTAATGGAATACCTGACGAAGTAGCGGCCCCACCGCCCTTCCTCTGATCATCCTTCAGCTACTGATAGTCTTTCTTCCAGTGACCAGGCTTTTAGCAGTCGAAACAGACCGACTTCTTTGCCTTCCCCTTGCCTTTTACGGGTATGGAAGGTTTAGGAATAAATGGTCGTCTGGTCTTTCCTGCCAGGTGCATTGGGGTTTTACCCTTTCCACCACCAGTTTTGAAGCTAGATCCCTTCTTGACCAGAAGAACACTTTTAGGCGAACTGCCCCTTATGCTCTTCTCGGCAGTCACTAGCATGTTGTGCAACTCAGACGCGGTCTTGTCCATGTCATGCATGTGATAGTTCATGAAGAACCCACCATATGCATGAGGAAGGGATTGCAGAATAAAATCCGCAGCCATTTCCTTTTCCATAGACATACCGATACTAGTCATATAGTCGAAATGTCCCTTCATACGTAGGACGTGTGGACCTACGGAGCTGCCTGCTGACATCTTCCAGGCAATGAGTTTTCGGAGAACAGTGTATTTTTCAATATGTACTTTCTCTTTGAACATATCCTTGATCTGTGCAAACATTGCAAACAGATCATGGGATAGCTCCATAAACTGCTTCTGGAGGTCCGCCTCCATGCAGCCCAGCATGACACACGCAACGTCGATAGAGTTGCTAAGGTGTTTCTGGTACGCATCCTTAACGACCCTCGTTGCGTTGGAAGCTGGCTCCACCGGGATAGCCATATCAAGGACGTACTCCCTGCGTTCCAACTTTAACACAAGTCGTAAATTCCTGTCCCAGTCCAGATAATTTGTCCCGTTGAGTTTACACTTTTCGAGTATAGTCCTCAACGACAAATTAGACGAGTTTGTTGAATTACTAGCTATTTCTACACGAAGAAAGTAAATTTAATCATAAAAGTTGAATAAATTTACGAAGATCCGAATTAAACACCAACCATCCGATTCTAAGGTTTAGAACCTCTAAACCAAGATCCCTTATTCGTCATTTGAAGTACGCTAAGGCGCACCGCTCCAATTGACTTATTTAGGTAGGACGTCCGTCCAATTACAACCCGTGTAACTCTTGGTCAGGGTATGTGCAAAACACACGGCTTACCCTTCCGATGCCCTAGCTCAACCTCAGGCCAAGAATCGTGGTCGAGTCAACCAACCTTCACTAACGAGTTAACTTTGTCCAGATGCTCCGCTAAGGCGCACGACATCCCACAAAGTTTACCCTTCCCATCTAGAACCCATTCGATCGATGCTCCGCTAAGGCGCACGACACCGATAAAATGTTTCTACATGGGTGTGCATTTGGGTGGCATCTCACTTGACTCAAATTATCTTGTAAATTGGTTGTGCTTAATAATTCGAAAGTATTTGGCACAATTACGAACCAGTCATCAACAACCCGTGTTATGACGTTTCTAATTGTATCACATACTATCTTCATTTGAAATCGTCTTTTGCAACCCATGCAAACACGTTTCAAATTTGAACTCATCCATCACAACTCGTGCGATGACGGTTCACAACGCTTTAAGCATGCAAACAATCAAAGTCGATTTTAATCTTTGCATGCGAGGTGATGGCTTATAAACTTATAAGCTAAGCATGCAAACATGTTATTATTTAAATAATACAAGACAGCAAACATAAAGCGTTAAATATGCATTTTATAGCCCATCCTAATCTTAGGATTCTACGAGTCACAACATCTTCTCGTCTTTTTCATTCGGGCTCCCACTAGCTCTTGGACATCCTCCAAGACCGTCATTGTGCCCGATTCTCCATCCTTCTCCTCTTTGAGTAGAAATTACAATTAATACTCGGTTCGTAGACCGGATAAAAATAATTATACTTTATGGGCTTGAATGAAAGAATAATTACACGCTAACACTAACGGTATGCAAACCGTGAAAGCGATAAAATCTAATGGGCTACTAATGCATCATACATCTCATCACATCATCCAACATGTTATCACACAAACATGTTATCAAATAATATGCAATTATTCCGGTTTTAGTTTTGCCAAGTTGCTCGGTCGGGTTTATCGAAACTAGACCTTTTCAAAAAACGGTTTATCGAAACCGATTAAATTTTGAAAGTTTTCGAAATATTGGATCGCGGGTTCGTGCCATGGATCAAACACCGTGCACGAACCATGTCGGGTCAAGCCAATGGGCCGAAAGTCCATTGGGCCGAGCCCAACATGTCACGGCTTGGTTTGGGCCTTGGAAGGCCCAAACCGAGCTTGCCTCCACTCTCGGCCTCGTCCGAGAGTAGGGACGGCCCCGGTCATCGCCGGCCTTCCAGGCCTCTGGTGACCTCCGTCCGGTACCTCCGATCCGGCTCCCCGAGAGTCTCTTCTCGGACCCGACAAATCTAATAATTTCCGAAAAATTCCATATTCAATATATTTTCCAAAAATAACATATTTATGAAAATATCCCAAAAAGCATTAAAAACATGTTATCAACAAATATGGCATGCATATCTCCATAAAACCGAAACAACAAACAAGGATCTCATAGTGGTAGACCGGCTCTGATACCACTGTTGGGTTCCGGGGCATCCTAATCACGTTCATGGCAGCGGAAGCAACCTATAAACTGCCCCTAACCTGCACAAGATCGACTATCAAGTTAGATCCTTAGGAAATCGAGTTTTCGGGTTTTACCAGAATCTGCCCGGCAGAAAACCGAGACTTTGAAGCTCCATATCTCCAGCTACAGATCTCCAATTACTTCGGTTCTTTTTGGAGATTAAACCTCAGCCAATTCTCTACATCTTTTGTGTTTTTCTCCGAACCCAGTTCGGACGAGAAGACCTCCGTCTGGAACAAAACATTTTTCTCATCTCGCTGGACAGACTCTGCGGACCAGTCAGCTTCTCGGCCTTGTATCTCCCAAACCAGCGCTCTTTTGGAAAATTAGTATTTCACAAATGTTGTAGACCTTTGGCTTTATTTGTGTAACGCCGCTAGTTTCAGGTCAATCGGAGTTCAGGCAAATCGGCTATGGCTCGCGCAATGTCGGTCGCCGGAACTGGACAATCTGGACAGTTTCTCCATTTTTGCATTTAGTCTTTGTTGAATCGATAAAGAAGAACTTTCGGATCTTCTTCTCTAGAGCAAGTCCACACCAAGGGGATGATCTTGAAGATCCTTCACTTAATTGCCTACTAGAACAATTAAATGAAGAACAAGAGAGCAAAAAGAGGAGAGAGAGAGTTGTGAGAGTTGTATATTCTTTCATTAATGAATAAATGCTAGATATTTCAATTCATCATCCAACTCACAAGCATGGGTCAAAAGTGATTGGTATGGGCTTAAAGGTGCTTTAAACCATACCCCTTAAATCACTATCCTCTTAATCCACAATCACCAACTAAGCATGTTGTTGTGTGGCCCCCAACATGGACCCACCATGTGGGCCGGCCATATAGGGCTTATTGGGCCCATAATGGGCCCTTGTTGCGCCGGCCATGAGACCTCATGGGCCGAGCCCAATGGGCTCGCCCATGTGGTTTCGTGCCGTGTCCAAAAGTCGCCTGACCCTTTTTGTCGTTACTTATTAAAAACAAAGACCGACGCGACATCGACGAAAAAACTTAGTTTTCTCGATTCGCTAATTATTCTCTCAAACCGAACCAATGGCCCAAAACCTTCAGTTTTGTCCATGCATAGCTCCTCAAGAAACTTTAAGGTTTCCTTGTCTCAAGTTATCCGTCTTGAATGTGTGTGACCCTCCAGGCTCATGCCACCGTTGGCAGATTAGCACAAAAGATCTCTTTTGCCCGATCCATCATAAGGGGCCTCTAGTAAGACGTTATGATTACCCAAGGTGCATGATGATCGATGATTCGACTTAACCTTGTGCGTACAAGTCACTATCCTATTATCTCTAGACATCCCGATTGATCACAAGACATAGAGTCGTCATCCTTGTTTAATCAATCATTGTTACTTGATATGTGAGATGGCTCAGAACTGATAACCCGTATCACCGGCATGGCCATGCTCTTACTCTCAGTCAGTCTCAATCAAGAGGCCTTTTAACGGATATCTTTCCCATACCGTAGTATGAGGGATAAATCCCTTAGCCGTCTTTCGTGTCACTCATACAACCCGTTCCGCCACCCAATCATGCCCGTTATTGCAATCCTGTTACAGAAAGCGTTAGGCGTAAGTTAAAGCCGCACGTACATTGCATAGTGATCACAAAGACTCCTCGGTCTAAGGACATTGTGACAAGCTATCGCATTTGAATATGTTCATGGCTTAATCTATGAAAACACTATTCAAAGCGGGTCGTCCGATATCAATCACCTCATGATATCTATGATATGATTCCGGGATCCCTCATCCCTATGACAAGTAGAACTACGTCATTAAGAACCATCCTCATACTGGTCGCTTCTATAGAAGCGTAGATTGACCAGGGACTCATTAAGTGTGATCCGTACAGATTTATGGTTCTACTACTTTAGTGGTCATAAATCAGATCATGCTCAACATATTACTTCAACACATAAGTAATATAAAGCCGTATATATATATATATATATATATATATATATATATATATATATATTACAAACGATGATAATGTACATAGACGTTTACAGGCTACTAGCAATTGGACTAGGGCACAAAATGCTATCACAAACAAGATGTCATGACATTGTTCTGTGACAACATCAGTGCCATCAACATCTCGAAAAACCCTGTGCAACATAGCAAAACTAAGCACATAGACATCATGCACCACTTCATTCAAGAGCTTGTGGAATACAAGAAGATCAAGCTAGAGTATATTCCTACAGAGAAACAGCTTGCTGACATCTTCACAAAGGCATTGAACACAAATCGGTTTGAAAGTTTGAGGTCCTCCCTTGGACTTTGCTACCTTGAATAATGTTCATCAAGGAAGAAAATGGAGAGAGCTTTATTGATTTGTTTTCTGTCTCTCTAACAGACCATCTAGGGTCCACAAAATCAAATCCGGGCCCACTTTATCCAAAGCCCGTTTCAGCTTTTTTTAGGGTTGACAAAGAAAGAAGAAAATAAAGTAATAAAATATTTTGTCAAAAGATACGCTGACAACCAACACAGATGCCTAAGCGACTCAGCGCAGAAGAAAAAGGGAGAACCAGGGGCCTCTTCGCTGCTCTTCGCTACTCTTACGCCATTTGCTACACTTGCCCCAAAAATCTAGGGTTTCATAAAACTATAGTCTTTCTGCTCTCTACTCATCTCTCACTCTAGCTCAAATCATTCGAACGTCTGGTGACCATAGTGAAAATTAAACATATTGCACAAAGAATCAGAACCCCAAACCAGTTCAAAATCAGTTTGGGGTCAAGACGCGCGGGGCAAGATTTGCAGAAGAAGGATCTAAAAATCCACAGAGCGACTCATTGACGGGCAGAAACAAAAACACACCAGGTAATCCTAATGTCTCTCCTTCTTCGTCTGAACGAATCCATCTCAAAGAGAGGATCTCAGCTGATACTCACAACGAAGACTTGAGTAAGGGTCAGGACGCTCAAACATCTCCCGACTCTCCTGATGAGACTATGGAACTGATTAATGAGGAGTCGTCAGAGGAAAATCACACGAAGTGTGAGGACAATGTCACTCTCGGAAAGCTAATGGCCAGGAAAAAGGCTGAGAAAAGAAAGGAGCTGCATGATGAGGAAGAAGAGATTTCAGAAGAACCTCTGAAAAGGAAAAGGAGGGCTCTTGAGAAAGCTGAGACATCTGTCCCAACGACAGGAAAAATCAAGAAGAAGAAGACCACACTACCTACAGTAGAAGTTCCTTTTACACCAGAAGAGGAGGAAGAAGAAAACGAAGAGGAGAACTTTTCCGATCTCCCTGATCGAAGCAACAGAAAAGGGGTAGGAAGACAAAAGATTCCTAAAGACGTTCCGGATGTAACAATACACAACATCTCATTCCATTTTGGCGAAGGAGCCAACAAATGGAAATATGTGTGCAACCACATCATATACCCAGAGAGAGAGAGCTCTCTACCAAGGCTAAAGATATGAAGATCATCATGGAGTTACTATGCGGGGCAGACCTTCTCAAAACCATATTAGATATTGGTACCTACTATCCCTCTCTCGTAAAGGAATTCTATGTGAATCTCCCAGCTGCGTTCAATAACCCGGATGATCCAGAGTATAGAAGGGTGTTTGTAAGGGGACACTCTTTTAAGTTCACCACTAAGGTAATTAACGTCCATTTGGGAAGAAGTGTTACAAATGTCACGACAAGGCTCCCATCTATGGACTGCGTCACTCAAGAAATCTCTGGTGGAAGAAAGAAGGCTTAACCAACCAAAGGATCCATGGCCTCATTGGAGCTCACGGTCAAGTACTCTATTCTCTACCGCATTGGCATAATAAATTGGGTACCATCCTCTCACGCCTCTAGCATCAACACAAATCTGGCCAAACTCATCTACCAAATCGATATGAATCTTCCTCTTGACTTTGGGTCACTTGTTGGTGAACATCTAACAAAACATGCGAGGTCGCATGCTACCAAATTGCCCATGGGATTCCCCTCTTTCATAACTGGCATACTTCTATAACAATGTCCTACCATTATTCGTGACAATGATGTTCTTGGAAAACGCCGTTTAGTGCTTCATATTAGCCTAAATCTGTTTGAAGGTAAACATGTCAAAGACCTTCCACGTCCGGCTACAAGAACCTTTTAAAGAGAAAGCAGCTCTAGCGCCACCAGGTCCATCAGAGATAGGACAGTACACGAACTAATAGAGGGTATAGTAGATCTGGAGACTACCATCAACATTCTAGCAAGCCGGAAGGCCACTTATGAGCAGCTCCTCAACGATCTGTTAGCTCTGCCTGAGGAAGCCCCTGCTGCTGAAGATGATGTCACTAACTCCTCCTGAAAACAGACCAGTTACTTATCTTGTTCCTAAAAAACTCATTCATTTTTGTTAAAAACTTTTGAATTCCCAGGGACTGTCCGGGTTACTTTTGTGAACAATGTTTTTGCTACTTGGTGGAGCTGGATATTTGCTCGTGTTTAGAGCTGGTTTTATTTGTGGTGTGTCATAATTCTTTTGATGTACCCTTTTGCCATTTTTGAGGCAATCAGGGGAGAAATTCAGGTAAGGCAGTTTCAAGTCATCATGAAGACTTGGAGACTTGTTACTCAAACATGATGGAACATGATGGAACATGTTTTAGTCAAGGTCCAGCTAGAAGAAAGACACGCAAGCTAGATTTAATTAAGGCGGCAACACCAACTTGTCACTTGCCAGAAACGCAAGGCGGCAAGGGATTTCCTAATCGGAATAGGAATCCGATTAGGCAATGTGAGTTGCTATAAAAGCAGGCTCTACCCCCTTAGCAAATCAGTCCTTTTCTCTGTGTTAAATTGACAGAGCTCTTAAACCGTGTAAGACGAGCGGATTGAGTGGCTGATCTATTTAGAAAAGACGCTTTCAATTACGCACATCAAGTCGAGGAGATTTGAGTGTTTGTAGTCTATTGGGTTTTGTTCGTGATTGAAGACTCACGAATAAGATTGTCGAAGACAACGCAACTGAGTATAGGCTTGCTCGAAGTGTGGAATTGAGACGTTCTCAAAGGCAGGGGGAGTCCCTAGTCGAGGTTGTTCACGGTGAGATCTCTAGTAGCTTAGGACAATAGCTTGTGTGATAGCTAGTTGATGCTTGAAGTTGTACTATTGACTACCTAATAGTGAAAACCTTACAATTGGTAGAGTGCCCCAGAGGTAGGTGCGGAGTCACCGAACTGGGTAAACATATTGTGTCTTATGTTTATTACCTTTACTATGTATTGTCCATAAACAGTGTCTAAGCAAGTTGTCGAACCAAACATTACTACATTAGGTTCCACATCTTGTCCCTGCTACTTAATAGAATTACACATATGTATATGTATATATATATATATATATATATATATATATATATATATATATATATATATATATATATATATATATACGTCTGGACGCTCAAACGTGGTTTGTAGTGGAGAGAGCCCCTACATATGTATACATATGTATATACATATACGTATGTATATATATAAAAAGGGTAGTCTGGTAATTCTATATATATTATATATATAATATAGAATTACCAGATTACCCTTTTTATATTTTTCCTATTTGTTTCATCTAATATTAATCTGAACCGTTGATGAATCTAATCCGACAGACACTAAATGCTCTAAAATTTATAGTAGATATATAGTTTGTAGCAGATCTCTTCCCAATATTCTAATCAATACCATAATTTAAATGTCAATTATTCTTATTTTTATATGAATGATAATTAATTTTCATTCGATGAAAATTTGAATAATTCATTTTTTTGAAAGTCATATTTAAAATACAAGTTTTCAATTAATGGGATAATAAAAGGAATTTGCTTTACTTGGTATAGATGTTTTGTAAATTCATTAAAATAAAAAATAACAGTCATATTATTGCCATTTTAATAAAAGTTTAATGTATTTAGTATAATTAAATTTTCCTTTATAAAACTGACACAAGAAAAAGTTGGTAAAAATTATTTTATGGAAGCTTTTTAAATTTATTAAATTTGAAAATAATAACAATATTATTGCAATTTTTAATAAAAATATTATGCATTTGGTATAATTAATCTTCCTCTTTACTAGAAACAAAATTCGATAAAAATGTATCTATTATTAATGAAAATAATTATTGATCCACTATATATTTTTGCTGACTAAATTAATTGGTTCTAGCTTATTAGTTTACTGGTGCGATGATATTGTAGTTGAGTGTTAATAATGAACATGCTTTTGGTATGCTTTTTGGTAAAATAGAATTTATTAAACTAAACTATGAACACAACTTTAAAACACACTACATCTCAACATCATCCAACACACATTCATTTCGAGTCAGTCTACAATAATTGAACGTCATGCTTTGAATTTGCCTTACAATTACATTGCTTTCATACTAAGCATTGCGAAACTTCATGCAATTCCTCTCTTTCCAAATCAAATAAACTGCTAGACTCAACATCATTTTATAAATTTGATGATGTGTTGCATTTGTATTATACTGAGCTTGAGCATGTCTTACTTCACTTTGCCAGTTACACGGCCTCCTCGTGATTTCGAGCCATCCCAGAACAGCTTCTCACACCTCAATGGCATACTCATGGCTGAAAAATAAGTGTGATATGGTCGTGTGATATGGTCTCTGCCTCGTTAGTGCACATGCTGCAAATTAAGTCACAACTTACTCCAATACTAGCCAATCTATCACATGTGGCTAATCTCCCCATAATGACAACCCAACTTATAAAAACACACTTTGGAGGGGCTGGGTTGTTACAAATCATCTTCCTCCAACTCATTTTAGTGGTCTCTGCTCTGATCGCATTATACATTTTACACACTGAAAATGTTGACTCATTTAGTATATGAACATGCCCCCTACTATCAATGATTGTTTTATTAGCTGCAAAGATTTTTCTCACCACCCATGATGCTTGAGGTGGCACCGTCATGATGTCAAATGGTCAAAGACTCTCAGGTACTTGAAAAACAGAATACCCTCATTCTATCCCTTAACAAAGAAAAAAAAGACTTTTCGAGACCATTATTGATCTCAAACGAGAAGTTGCACGTCTAACCAATGAGCTAGATCATATGACCAAGTCTATCAAGATGATGAACCCTAGTACATATACTCTAGACCAAATTCTATCCATTGGTAAACCAGCAAAAAACATGAAAGGTCTTGGTTACTCAGAAGGAGGCTCATCATCTCATACAACCTTTGTTCCTCAAAAGGGTGCCACCAACATGTCAAATCAGATGTCTTAGACATTTGGCAACAGTCATCCACAACAGCACCATCACAATCATGGGCGATCCAGCCCGAAGAAGAAAAAGCATAACTGGGGTATGTTATTACCGTGGATAGAAAGGACACATTAAGCCATTCTGCTATCGTCTATATGGAAGGATCTCTCTCAAACACAAGACTACCACCAAGCA
Source organism: Geranium rotundifolium (assembly GCA_963920655.1). NCBI lineage: Eukaryota > Viridiplantae > Streptophyta > Magnoliopsida > Geraniales > Geraniaceae > Geranium > Geranium rotundifolium. Next base: position 17,440,104 of record OY987317.1, on the reverse strand, counting down.
ATCTCAACCACGAAAAGAATGACAAATAAAAGAGGTACACTATTGGGCTAATGTCGCATACACCTCTCTAAAAGCCGCTACCAATAATAATGGGTACTTTGATGGTGGGTCTTCTCGACATATGACTTGTAATAGCTCATTCTTGACCACCATAACACCATGCTCAAATTGTTATGTCACCTTTGGTGATGGTGTAAAGGCTAGGGTACTAGGAAAAGGAAAGCTCAACCTATCAAAATCACAATGCCTAAAAGAAGCCTTGTTAGTAAAAGGACTTACTGCCAATATAATCATAATCAATCAACTGTGTGATCTAGACCTATGTGTCAACTTCACTCGTGAAAAATGTGCAGTAGTAAACAATCACCTAAATGAACTCATGACTGGACTCAGGTCACGAGACAACTGCTATCTATGGTCTCCAACAACAGCTCCCCTATCTACCAAATGTTTCTTATCCAAGGAAAAAGAAACCTAGCTCTGGAACCAAAAGCTTGGACACGTAAACCTGAGGAGTATGCAGAAAATTTTCTCTGAAAAGGCTGTCGTTGGAGTTCCAGACCTAAATATCGTCAAAAGAAAAATCTACGGAGAATGTCAGATACGAAACAAGTCAAGACGTTACACAAGAAGGTACAACATCTTACCACCTCTCGGGTCCTAGAACATTTACACTTATATCTCATGGGACCCATATAAGTTGGAAGTCTTGGAGGAAAGAAATATATATTTGTGTGTGTCGACGACTTCTCAAGATACACTTAGGTTGATTTTATTCGTGAAAAGTCAAACACATTCTCTGTCTTTGAAGCCTTGTGTCGAAGAGTCCAAAGGGAGAAAGGAGAAAGCATTGGCAAAGTGGTCAGACTTAGGAGTGACCATGGACGGGAATTTGAGAATATCAGCTTTGCCAAGTTCTGTGATGCTGAGGGAATAGCCCACGAATTCTCTGCTCCCATTACACATCAATAGAATGGGATCGTAGAGAGGAAGAACCGAACTCTTCAAGAAATGGCTAGGGTCATGATGCTAGCCAAAGACATCCCTCCTTACTTCTAGGCGGAGGCACTTAACACGGCTTGCCATATTCATAATCGAGTCAACCTTCGCCCAGGTACTTCGGTCACACTTTATGAAATATGGAGGGGGAGGAAGCCTAATGCCAAATATTTCCATGTCTTTGGTTCGGTATTCCATATACTAGCCGATAGGGAACCACGACGAAACCTAGACCCTAAAAGCGATGAAGGTATTTTTCTTGGATACTCTAGAAACAGTCGTTCCTTTCGTGTGTTTAATAAGCGTACCAGGTCCATGATGGAGTCAATTAATGTGGTCGTTAATGATGGTGACTCTGATCAATCCAACGATGAAGAAGAAGTAATTATGAGCATTCTAGATGTCAGGACATATGTTAGCGACAAAACTCATGACATAGAACCTGAAAATGAAAGGGACATTACTCCTGACAAAGAGTCTTCAACCACAACAGAACAGAGAATTTCCTCTAGAAGAATTTAGAATAATCATCCAACTCATGAGGTGATTAGTTATATTAATGAAGGTGTGCGGACACGACAAAAGGCTCCTGGTAAACTACAAAGAGATGATAGGTAATATCTGCTTTGTCTCAAAGATTGAACCAAAGAATGTGCAAGAAGCTATCAACGATGAATATTGGGTGTGTTCCATGCAAGAAGAATTGGTTAAGTTCGAGAGAAATGCTGTCTGGGAGCTAGCACCCAAGCCAAGCAATGTCAATGTCATTGGAACAAAGTGGATCTTCAAGAATAAGTCTGCCTAGCAAGGGAATATCACTCAAAACAAGGCTAGACTTGTAGAACAAGGGAGTGGATTTCGACGAAACCATTGCTCCAGTTGCCAAACTTGAGGCCATCAAACTTCTCCTTGACATTGCGTGCCATCTAAGATTCAAACTCTACTAGATGGATGTGAAGAGTGCATTTCTGAATGGATATTTAAACGAGTAGGTTTATGTTGCTCAATCAAAAGGGTTTGAAGAAAACATCTCACCACATCATGTCTAGAAGTTCAAGAAAGCCCTCTATGGTCTCAAACAAGCACCTCGAACCTGGTATGAGCGTCTAACTGAATTTCTAGTTCAAAATGGCTATACTCGAGGGGGGGGGGGGTTGATAAAACTCTATTCATGAAAAAAGAAGGAAACAAAATCATGATTGCTCAAATATATGTTAATGACATTGTGTTTGGAGGAATGTTAGAAAAGATTGTGGAACGTTTTGTTCAACATATGGAGTCTGAATTCGAGATGAGCATGGTTGATGAGCTAAACTATTTCCCAGGTTTCCAGATCAAACAAATGTCAGATGGCATCTTTATCTCTCAAAACAAGTATGCTAAGAATATTGTAAAGAAATTTGGGTTGGGAAAGGCTTCATACTAGAGAACCCTGAAATTCTGAGTTTGTGGTAGGGACAAGATGTTGAACACAACATTGTGACAACTTGTTCGACAACTTGTCTGATCACAGATAAGTAAATAACGGAACAATAAATAGAAGACACACAATATGTTTACCTAATTCGATAACTCAACACCTACGTCTGGGGGCACTCTGCCAGTGGAAAGGTTTTCACTATTCGGTAGTCAATAGTACAACTTCAATTATCAACTAGCTACCACACAAGCTATTGACCTAGGCTACTACTGATTTCACCGTGTACCACCTCGACCAAGGACCTCTACCCTTGTCTTTGAGATCCTCTCAATTCCACCCTTCGAGCAAGCCTATGCTCGGTTGCGTTGTCTTCAATAATCATTTTCGTGAGACTTCAATCACGAACAAAAACCTTCTAATCACAAACACTAAAATCCTTGTGAGTTGATGTTTGTGATCGACAATGTCCTTCTAAATAAAGCAGTCTCTAATCCGCTAGTCTTACACGGTTACGAGCTTTGAGTATTTAGCACAAGAAGGACGTAAAAGCAGACGAGTTGCTAAGGGGTAAGGCACCTGCTTTTATAGCAACTCGAGTAGCCTAATTGGGTTCCAATACCGATTAGGAAATCCAAACCCTTTCCGTCCTTGGCAAGTTTGGTAAGTTGGCATTGCCGCCTATAGGACTTGCTGACGTGTCTTGATGCTAGCTGGAGATTGCCTTATTTAGTCGTTGCCTAAAACTCAGCGCGCTGATATTCTCTGTCTAAACAGGAACACTGCGGTACTTGACTAATTCCGCGCACATAATCTCATATTCTATATGTTGCGATATGTTGACTAACATCTTACGTTTTGCTTAAAAAGTCTGCCAATACTGAACGTAGCAACGATCTCCCCCTTTGGCAATTTTTTAGGCAAGCACGTCTTGATGATACGTCTTATGTTCTTAGGAATCTGTAGTCTAGGATGATCTTCATCAATCGTTGTCAATCTTCATGTTTGACTTCTATGCATTGTAGCAGATCACGTCTTCTTGTTGAGTCTTATCATCCTTTATCAGCAAGGTACATAGCGCAAGTCTTTGTCTTCTGTCTCTTTGTGATAAGGAGTGTTCATCATGTTGCAACATGTTTTTGACGCATGTTCCAATCAATGATCTACCGACAAGTTGTAACATGTTTGTTAGCCATGTTCTAATCATGTCGTTCCTTATGTCACAAAGTAAGTTGAACATGTTGTTACACATGTTTCATCCAACACTACTTTAACATGTTGTTACACACGTTAAAGGTGACAGATGACACAAGTCTCTAACATGTTACACATGTTGTAGACTAGACCAAACACTGTTACAGATCACCATTATTTGATGACCATAGATTGACCATGTAGGGTCCAAATTATCTCCCCCTGATTGCCTCAAAAATGGCAAAGGGTATGCACAGAAAAAATTCAAGCAAACAAAATATCCAGCTCTAATGAAGAGAGCAAATACCAGCCTCTAAACACGAGGCAAACATCCTTACAACCTTAAAAAAAGTTAACCCGGATAAACCCCGTGGATTTAAGTGTTGTGCATAGCCAATAAGTTTTTCAGAAACATAGGTAAACTTGATAGACTTTAGGAGGAGGAGGAGCAAGCATCATCTTCTTCAACATTGGGACCTTCTGTTAGAGCAGCCAGCAAGTCATGGAGGAGTTGTTCAAAGGTAGCCTTGCGGCTTGAGAGAGTGGCAATGGAATTCTCCAGATCAGCAATACCTTCCATGAGCTCATGCACAGACCTATCTCTGATGGACCCTGGTACTTTGGAGCTGCTTCCGGCTTCATAGGTTTTTGTAGAAGGTCGTGGAACATCCTTAACACGTTTCCCTTCGAACAACTTCGGGCTTATGTGAAGCTCCAAAGGCTTCTTTCCAACAAGATCATTGTCTCGAACAATGTTAGGACATTGTTGGATCATCCTGCCACATATAAGGGACGGGAAGTCGATGGGTAGCTTAATGGCATAGGAACCCTCATGTCTAGAGAGATGTTCTACAATACAAAGACCCATTGTTAAGAGGAGAGTCCATACCTATTTGGTAGGTTAGCCTGGCTAGATCTGCCCAAATGCTTGAACCCATGAGAAGAAGGTGCCCAGTTCCCCATGCCGATTCGATAGAGAATGGAATATTTGGCTATGAGCTCTGAGAAAGCAATTACCCCTTTTGCTGGCCATGCCTTCTTTTTTGCCTCCAGTGACTTCTTGTGCAATGCGGTCCATGGATGGACTGTGTTGAGCTTTGTAGGACACTTCTCTTCCTAGGTAGATGTTCATTGCTTTGGGAGAGAAGTTGAAGCAATTCCCTCTTACATATACCTGTCTGAATTCAGGACTAGCTAGATTGTTGTATGCTTCGAAGAGATTTACAAAGAACTCTCGCACAAGGGCTGGATAGTATGGGCTGACATCGAAGACAGTTTTCATGAGCTGTGCATTTTGAAGAAGCTCTATGATGACTGTCATTTCTTTAGCATCAGCAGATAGTTCCTTTTCTGGGTAAATTGTGCGACTACACACATTCTTCCATCTGCTAGCGCCTTCAACGTAGTGGAACGAAACATTTTCTATGGGCACGTCAGGAACGTCTTTTGGCAGCCTCAGCCTTTTCTTGGCACTGAGAGTGTTCAGCCCCTCTTCTTCTTCTGGCTCCTCTAAGTCGACAGTTTTCTTCTTCTTGTTTCTGCCAGATGTTGGCACAGATGCTTAACTCTTTTCTGAGACTTTTATTTTTTCTCTCCTATTAGGTGTCACTTCTATATTTTTCTTGGTCCTCAATTTATTAAGAGGGACATTGTCCTCACTTGGTGACTCTTCTGACGAATCTTCACCAATGTCTTCCACAGAATTATCTGGGATGGTTGGAGACGGTATGGCGTTCTGCTCCGTAGGTTGCTCTGGTGAACATTCCTCAGGGGTTGGAATCGAAGGTTTAGATGAAGTTTTAGGGTTACCTGGTCTCCTTCTGAGAGGAGGAATTTCCTTGTCACTTTCTCCCTCTGAGACATGCAATGGTGCAGAGAATGATTTTGAATGTTTTGATTCAGGATTTTCTTCAGTAAATTCTGCTCCACGCACCTTGACTCCATGCTGATTGTGGGTCGTTCTCGGGGTCTTGATTTTCTTCGCGACATGCTTAATCCTCACCTTGGTTGCAAAAGCTCTCGATAGATTTGGAATGGGTTGTAGAGAGCGAGGGTTTGCAGTTGAAGAAACCCTTGTTTTTCGAGATAATGGAGCAAGTGGCGTGAGAATAGCGAAGAGTCGCCCCTTAATTATTCCTTTTCCTTTATTTTCGCGCTGAGTTGCCTAGGTATATGAGAAGGTTGGCTGCGTATCTTTTTTCCAAAACAAAAGATTTTGTTTCTTCTTTTTGATTTTACTCCTCTTTTGTCAACCGTCAAAACTGATAGCAGGTTTTGGATATTGTGGGCGCATATTTGATTTTTGGACCCTAAATGGTCTTTTTAGAGAGAGAAAAAAAACAAATAAAAAAATCTTCTCTCTAGTTTATTAATTTTCTTATTCCAAGCAGCATAGTCCAAGGGAGGACCTTAGACTTTCAAACCGATTTGTATCAAGTGCCTTGGTAAAAATGTTCGCTAGCTGTTTCTTAGTCTGTACTCTAGTTTGATAATCTTGTCTTCCACAAGCTCTCTGATGAAGTGATGTATGATATCTATATGTTTGGTTTTGCTGTGCTGAACATGATTCTTTGAGATATTGATTGCGCTAATGTTGTCGCAAAACAATGTCATGACATCTTGTCCGACATTATACTCAGCAAGCATCTGTTTCATCCAGAGGACTTGAGTGCAGCCACTTCCAGCGGCAATGTATTCAGATTCAGCTGTGGATAAGGCGATGCCGTTTTGTTTCTTGCTGAACCATGAAACCAGATTGTTTTCGAGATAAAAGCATCCACTTGAAGTGCTTCTTCGATCCGATAAGTTACCGGCCCAGTCAGCATCGCAGTATCCAACTAGAGTAGAGGATGTGTCGAAAGAATATAACAAGCCTAGCTTAGTCGTCCCTGATATATATCTGATGATCCTCTTGGCTTGGACTAGATGGCTTAGTTTAGGATTTGCTTGATAGCATGCACAGATTCCCACAGAGAATGCTATGTCTGGACGGCTTGTAGTGAGATACAAGAGACTACCAATGATGCTTCTGTAGAGACTTTAGTCCACAATTTCTCCTTGATTGTCTTTGGCAATCTTCGTGTGAGTAGCGATTGGTGTTCTTTTGTGAGATAATTTCTCTAGACCGAACTTTCTTACAATGTTTTTGGCATACTTGCTTTGAGAAATGAAAATGCCATTATTCATTTGCTTGATCTGAAAGCCTAGAAAGTAATGTAGTTCGCCAACTATCCTCATCTCAAATTCTGACTGCATATGTTGGACAAATTGTTGCACCATTTGTCCAACTTTTCTCCAAACACAATGTCGTCTACATAAATCTAGGTGATCATGATGTTCTTTCCTTCTTTCTTAACAAACAAAGTTTTGTCAACTCCCCATTGCGTGTAGCCGTTCTTTACTAGAAACTGGGTTAGACGTTCATACCAGGCTGGAGGTGCTTGTTTGAGACCGTAGAGAGCTTTCTTGAGCAGATAGACATAATGAGAAAAGTTGTGATCTTCAAACCCTTTTGGTTGAGTGACATAGACTTATTCGGTTAAGTATCTGTTTAGGAAGAAGCTCTTAACATCCATCTGGTAGAGTTTGGATCTTAGATGGCAAGCAATGCTTAACAACAATCTGATGGCTTTAAGTCTACCAACTAGAGCAAATGTCTCATCAAAATCTACTCCTTCGACTTGTGTGTAGCCTTGTGCCACAAGTCTTGCCTTGTTTCTGGTGATGTTCCCTTTGTCATCAGATTTGTTCTTGAAGATCCATTTTGTCCCGATGATATTGACATTGTCAGGCTTGGGTACCAGTTCCCATACTTCATTTCTCTCGAACTGTACTAGCTCCTCTTGCATGGCACACACCCAATACTCATCTTTTACGGCTTCTTGCACATTCTTGGGCTCTATTTTGGAGATAAAGCACAAATTGCTTATCATATCCATGTAATTAACAAGAGTCTAACTTCGGGTTCGAACTCGTTCGTTTATATCCCCAATTACATCATTAGCTGGGTGATTCTTCTGGACTCTTCTCGAAGGAACTCTTTGTAGGGTTGTTGGAGAAGTCTCTTTGTTAGGACCAACATCGTTTTCTTTATCAATCTCTAAGACGCGTACATTGTCACTAACATCTGGTCTGACATCCGGAGCAGTCAGAATCTCTTCATCATCATTGTTGGGTTGTTCAGTGCTGTTATCATCAATGGCTACATTTATGGACTCCATCATGGATTTTGTTCGTTTGTTAAATACCCGAAAAGCGCGACTATTTCTAGAGTACCCAAGAAAGATCCCTTCGTCACTTTTAGGATCAAGCTTGGGTCGTTGCTCTTGATCAGTAAGGATATAGCACACTGAGCCAAAGACATGGAAGTACTTCACGTTAGGCTTCCTTCCCCTCCAAAGCTCATAAAGAGTAACTGTCATGCCTGGTCGGAGGGTGATCCTATTGTGAATATAACATGTTGTGTTTAGAGCTTCTCCCTAGAAGTGAGGAGAAATGTCTTTTGCTAGCATCATGACCCGAGCCATTTCTTGAAGAGTGCGATTCTTCCTTTTCACTACTCCATTATGTTGAGGAGTGATGGGGGCAGAAAATTCATGGGCTATTCCTTCTCCATCACAAAAGTTGGCAAAGGTGGTGTTCTCCAACTCACGTCCATGGTCACTTCTTAACCTGACAATCTTGCCAATCTTTTCTCCTTTTTCTCGTTGAACTCTTCGACATAAGGATTCAAAGACGGAGAATGTATCTGACTTTTCGCGAACAAAGTCTACCCAGGTATATCTTGAGAAGTCATCGACACATACAAAGATATATCTCTTCTCTCCAAGGCTTTCAACATGCATTGATCCCATCATGTCAACATGTAGAAGTTCTAGAACTTGAGTAATGGTAAAATGTTGTACTTTCTTGTGTGACGTCTTGACTTGTTTGCCTATCTGACATTCCCCGCAGATCTTTCCTTCGACGATCTTTAGATCTGGGACTCCAATGACAGCTTGTTCAGAAAGGATTTTCTGCATGCTTCTCAGGTTGATGTGTCCAAGCTATTGATGCTAGATTTTGTCTTTTAGATAGAAAGCATTTGTCTGGTACAGGGGCTGAGTTTGGAGACCATAGATAACAATTGTCTTGTGACCTGAGACTCTTCATCAGTTCTTCCTTTTACTGGTCGAGTACCGCACACTTGTCGACATTGAAGTTGACACAAAGATCCAGATCGCAGAGTTGACTGATGCTGATCAGGTTGGCTGTAAGCCCTTCCACCAGTAACGCTTCTTTTAGACAAGGTGAGTTAGGGAAGTTTAGCTTTCCTTTTCCCAAGACTTTGGCTTTTACACCATCACCAAAGGTAACATAGGAATTCGAGCATGGTGTTATGGTAGTCAAGAATGAGCAACTACCAGTCATATGACGAGATGAACCACTATCAAAATACCAATCGTTGTTGGTAGAAGCTTTTAAAGATGTATACACAATATTAGCTCGATATTGTACCTCTTTTACTCGCCATTCTTGTCGAGGTTTTTTCTTGATAGACGTCCTTTGGTTGACCGAGCTTTTTCCATAAAGGCGATAGCAGAACGGTCGTATGTGACCTCTTCGTCCACAGTGATGACAGATCCAGTTGTGTATGTTCTTCTTTGAGCTGCCATGATGGTGTTTCTTTTGTGACTGACTGTTGCTAGATGTCTGTGACATCTAATGTGACATGTCGTACGCAACCTTTTCTTGAGTAACCAAGACCTTCCATGTTCTTTGATGGCTTTCCAATGGACAAAATTTGATCCAAAGTGTCAGTGCTTGAATTCATCATCTTGACTGACTTGGTCATGAGCTCCAGTTCTCCGTTCAGGCCTGCGACTTCTTTCTTTAGGTCAATGATGGTTTCTAGAAGTCTCGTCTTGTCTTCATTGAGAACGAGAATGGTTATATTTTGTTTTTCCAGTACTTCGGAGTCTTCGACCCACTTAACATACCACTAATTGTAGGCATTATTGAGAGTCTCATCAGATAGCTCATCATCCGAGGCAGGCTTCTTTGAGGTTCCAGTGGATATGGAGGCAGTAAAGGCCACATAGTTACTTGTCTTCTCTTTATCGATGTCTTCCTCTTCATCAGATAATGAGGCTGCGAAGCCTTTCTTCTGTTTCTTGAGGAAGTTGGGACATTCTCTCTGCACATGTCCATAACCTTCACACTCGAAGCACTGAACTCCTTTTTCTTTTCCTTGTCGTTCTTGTCTGCCTTCTTTAGGAGAGTTCTCAATCTTCTGGAACCTTTGTGGAGGCTTGTCTCTAACATCTCGAAAGACATTCTTCTCTGCCATCTGGTTGAACCTTCGCATAACTCGGTTGTAGTTTTTGGCCAACATGGCAATTGCTTCATCGACTTCGCTGTCTAAGTCAGAGAATACATGCTCCTTTTGTCCTTGAGTTGAGCTCTTAAAAGGTATGCCTTTGTGTTTCTTTTCGAAACTAGGAAGAGAAAGCTCGTAGGTCATTAGGGATCCCATAAGCTCATCAAATTTCAAGATTTTTAGATCATGCACATCTTCTATGGCAGTGATCTTCATCTTGATCTGGGGCTTAGAGCCCTTAGGGTTTTTCTTACCAGATCCTCAACAGTCATAGGTTTGCCAAGCGAGTAGGATTCATTTGCTAGATCTCGAATTCGAACGTTGAACTCGGCTATTGTTTCATCCTCGTTCATGGTGAGAACTTCGAAGTTGGTGGTGAGATATTGTAGTTTTTGCTCTCGTACCTTAGAGGTTCCTTCACATGCTACGGCAAGGGTATCCTAGGCTATCTTTGCACTTGTGGATGTGTTGATGAGTCTGAAGACGTTTTTGTCAACTTCATTGAATATCGCATTTAGTGCTCAGGAGTTTCCTAGGGCAGCTTCGTCTTCAGCGGGGCTCCACTCCTTTTCAGGTTAATTACTGCCTTCCAGGTCTTGCTGTCCAGGGACTTCATGAAGGCACATATGGGTGCTTTCCAATACCCATAGTTTGTTCCGTCGAGTACGGGGGGTCGATTTATTGATCCTCTTTCTTTTGACTCCATCTTAGCTACTCAGAATATTTGCAGAATCTCACCTAAGAAATAAGGTGCTTCCTCTGATACCAATTGAAATTATGAGTTTGTGGTAGGGACAAGATGTCGAACACAACGTTGTGACAACTTGTTCGACAACTTGTCTGATCACAGACAAGTAAATAACGGAACAATAAATAGAAGACACACAATATGTTTACCTAGTTCGGTGACTCCGCACCTACAACAGTACAACTTCAAGTATCAACTAGCTATCACACAAGCTATTATTCTAAGCTACTATTGATCTCACCGTGTACTACCTCGACCAAGGGCCTCTCCCCCTTTCTTTGAGATCCTCTCAATTCCACCCTTCGAGCAAGCCTATGCTCAGTTGCGTTGTCTTCCATAATCTTCTTCGTGAGACTTCAATCACGAACAAAATCCTTCAAATTACAAACACTCAAATCATTGCGAGTTGATGTTTGTGATCGACAATGTCCTTCTAAATAAAACAACCTCTGATCTACTAGTCTTACACGGTCACGAGCTCTGAGTATTTAGCACAGGAATAACGTAACAGCAGACGAGTTGCTAAGGGGTAAAGCACCTGCTTTTATAGCAACTCGAGTAGCCTAATCGGTTTCCAATACCGATTAGGAAATCCAAACCCTTGCCGTCCTTGGCAAGTTTAGCAAGTTGGCGTTGCCGCCTACAGGCCTTGCTGACGTGTCTTGATGCTAGTTGGAGATTGCCTTATTTAGTCGTTGCCTAAAACTTATGCGCGCTGATGTTCTTTGTCTAAACAGGAACGCTGCGGTACTTGACTAGTTCTGCACATATATGTCATACTCCATATGTTGCGATTGTTGACTGACATCTTACCCTGTGCTTAAAAAATCTGCCAATACTGAACGTAGCAACAAACCCCTATTGCGACTCATATTGAAACTACCAAGGATGATCTAGGTGAACCTGTTGATCAAAGCCTCTATCGAAGCATCATTGCAAGTCGACCTGACATAGCTTTCCTAGTGGTATTGGTGCTTGCTACCAAACTGTCAATCAGGGTAAATTAGGGCTAGTATTATGCTAGGCCCATTAGAGCTACTATTATGGAAAGCCCATTAAGGTTTAGGTTTGAGTATTAGGGTTTTCTAGTTCGGTTTATATTCCTATTGTTCCCTATGGAGGAGCAATTTTAATCAAATACATATCGTTTCATAAGGATTGTCATGGTATCAGAGGCTCTCTAAAAATTTTCGATCTTGTTTCAATCTTCGAGTGAGTTTTGCTTTGCCCACTCGTTAATTATATCTTAGCGGGTGGGCGAGGCATTATAAATCCGTCATCCGGCATCCACCAGCATCATCCGCCATCTAATGATCATCCGTCATCCGTCATCCGCCATCATCCATCATCCGATCATCCGCCATCCAGATCCATCATCCGATCATCCGTCATCCGTTATCCGATCATCCGCCATCCAGATCTGTCGTTCGCCATCATCCGTTCATTCGTCATCTGTCATCCGTTACCTAGATCCATCATCCAGCATCCAATCATCCAGTTTCCTTCCTACTTGATTTGCTCCAATACCCCGTTTGCTAACAAGATTTTCGGCCAATTTTCTTTGTTCATCGACATGATTTGGGTGTTTTCACGAGACGATTTGGTTTATTTCATATTATTAGCCTCTCTTAAATTTGGGAGGATGTGCTAAAGTCATAGCGCATTCGGTATCTTTCTCTAAATTCGGTATTTTCGTATTCGGTCTCTACTTCGGTATTCAACTCGGTCTCCAGGACTTTCCGTATTTGGTCTTCAACTCAGTCTCCATGGTCTCCGTATCCGGTCTTCACCTCGGTCTCCAGTTCTGTCTCTATTCTCCGTATTCGGTCTATCTTAAACATTTGTATCAGATCTCCATCTTCAGAATTGGGTATAAATCCCCAAAGCCTTCAAGCTCAAATCTCCGTCTCCGAGTTCAAACACCAGTCATCGCCACTTCAACTCCATTGTCGTCATGTGCTGCTATTGCATCAGTTTTTTCGTAATCAAATTGATCTTGGTCGACCCACATCAATTTGAGGGGGGGGGGGGGGGGGGGGGGGGTGGGGTGGGGTGTCAATCAGGGTAAATTAGGGCTAGTATTATGTTAGGCCCATTAGATCTAGTATTATGGAAAGCCCATTAGGGTTTAGGTTTGAGTATTATGGTTTCCTAGTTTCGTTTATATTCCTATTGTTCCCTATATAGAGGAACCTCCTCTACGTAATTCACAACCAATTGAGAAGCAATTTGAATATAATACATATCGTTTCATAAAGAGTGTCACAAGCAAATCCAAAAGCTAGCCATCTAACTCAAGCCAAGAGAATCATAAGGTACATCTGAGGAACAACTAAATTAGGGTTATTATATTCTTTTGACACATTCCCAACACTTGTTAGATACTGTGATGCTGACTCGGCAGGTAGCACTTCATATAGAAGAAGCACCCTCTGGAAATTGTTTCTATCTTGAGAATAATCTTATTTCTTGGTTCTAGTAAAAAGCAAAATTACATTTCCCTATATACAGCAGAGTCCGAGTATATTGCAGCTGCAAGTAGCTGCACTCAGCTTCCATGGATGAAACAAATGCTTGCAGAGTATGGTGTCAAGCAAGATGTCATGACATTGTTCTGTGACACCATCAGTGCGATTAATATCTAGAAAAATCCTGTGCAACATAGCAAGACTCAACACATCGAAATTAGACGCTTTTTATTCGAGAGATTGTAAAAGAAAAGAAGATTAAGCTAGAGTATCTCCCCACTGAAAAACAACTTGCTGATATCTTCACAAAGGCGCTGGATGCAAATAGGTTTGAAAGTCTAAGGTCCTCCCTTGGACATTGTTGCCTTGAACAATAATCATCAAGGAAAAAGGGAGAGAGTTTTTGCTAATGTGTTTTTCTCTCTCTAAAAGCCAGATAGGGTCCACAAAATCAAATCCGGGCCCAAACATTTATCCAAGCCCATTTCAGTTTTATTTTAAAGAAAAAGGAAACAAGATATTTGATTTTTCATCTTGTGATATGACAATTGGCCAAATCATGACCAAACTCCTCGGCTCCTTGCATCAGAAAAAACAGGCGTCTCTACGTTTTTTTTAACAATGGTGAGAACGAGAAGCGGCCATGTACAAGCAAAATGTAAGAAACTCCGAGCAAAGATGAGAAGCCAGAAAGAGAGCTGGTAGATGAATCAACCTCTACTGAAGAGGAAGAAGCTATTGTAAAGGAACATGTGCCCGTTGCCTACCAAAAGGAAGAAGAAGTCCAAAGCTGTCTCGAAGCAATCTGTAAAAGCATTCGATCCATTGGTTGATGAGTCGGAATCAGCTGATGATGAACCTATGGTGCCACTTGTTATTGGAGGAAAGAATACTGTGGGATGACAGAAAGTCCCTAAAAAGGTCCCGACTGCTCCGCTTAACAATATATCTTTTCAGACAGAAGATGGAGTTCTAAAATGGCGATACATAAATCATCGAGCCATTTAAGTAGAGAGAGCTTTATGAAGAAGCCCAGAAGTTTGAGGCTATCATGGATTTACTCAGAGATGTAGGGCTTCTTAAAAGAGTCACCAATCTAGGTGCTTTCTACCATGGCCTGATTAAAGAATTCATAGTGAACTTGTCCTCATTCTTTGATGATCCTAAAGATCCAGAGTTCATGAAGGTTTTTGTCCGAGGACGCTGTTTGATATCTTCGTTGAGACAATCTCTGCCTACTTGGGAATGGAAAGAGTGACCCCTGCTGATCATATCCTTTCAATGCACACAGTAGCAAAAGAAATCTCTAGGAATGTTAGAATGGAGTGGCCCTCCAAAGGTAAAATGGCCTCATCTGAGCTCTCAGCTAAGTACTCAGTACAGTACATGTTTGAAATTGCCAACTGGGCTCCATCCTATAGGCTTCCCCTCACTCATCACCAGAATTCTCCTCCACCAAAACCCCAACATTCTGCGAACAACAAACATAGAAGAAAAGCGTCTCGGTGTACTGAACGTTAGCCATAAGATGTTCGAAGGCAAACATGTTCGAGACATTGTTAGGCCATCTAGACTAACATCTAGTGCACCAGGTAGCTCCAGGGCTAGAAGACCAATTCAAGAGAATATCCTAAAGGAGCTCCAAGAAGAAATTGCTTGTCTAAGCAAAAATAGAGAGGTTCTCTCCAGCAGGAGGATGATCTGTGAAGGCCTTGTTCATGATTTAACCGTTGTTCCTGAGAACGAGGAAGAAGAAGGGGCCACCCCTGAAGATGAAGCTGATTCTACCTAAATCTGAATACTTTAGTGTTCATGTCCTAAAAGTACTTATTTCTATTTGATATTTTTAAATCCACAGGGTCTGTCCGAGTTAAATTTCAGTATGTTTGGATACTTGCTCCACTTTTGGAGTTGGATTGCTCGTGTTTAGAGCTGTTTTCTTTTAGTTTATTTCCCCCTACATATTCTGGTTTTTAGTTTTCGGTTTCCCTTTTCCATTTTTAAGCAATCAGGGGGAGATATATTTGGATGTGAAACATGTTGTATCTTGCTGCGAAGGATGAAGATCGAGCTCCGATGTGTGCCGTCGTTGAAGATGGCTGAAGATAATCACTGAAGATAGTTGAAAAAAATTGTCATAGCTGGAGACGACGACTCACTTGAAGTTTACTACGAACAAAGTTGTGCTTGCCTAAAAATTTCCAAACGGGGAGATTGTTGCTACATTTAGTGTTGGCATATTTTTTAGCGCAGAGCAAAGATGTCATCCAACATGTTGCAACACATCAGGCGTGACATGGTCCGCTCAAGATTAGGCAAGTTATCGAACCTTTCCTATTTTATTCACAAAACCATGTGCACAAGGGAATTAAGTCACGACAAGTTTAGGCAACTTTCAGCTGTGAAGATTACACGACAACAAGGCCAATCAATATAGGCGGCAACGCTAACCTGTCAAATTGCCAGAATTGAAAGGTGGCAAGAAGATTTCCTATAAGAAGTAGAACTCCGAAATAGGCATGTGTTAGGATTATGCCCTAGTCCAATGTAAGTTCTTAATATATATTGTAACGGGCATCACTCTTCTACATAATAAAAGGCATAATATTACTAATGTGTTGTAGTAATATATCTAATGTGATTCGATCTATGTCATAATGTGTATAACCACTTATAGTAGAACTATAGATCAGAAAGAATTGCATTCGATAAAGTCCCTGATCAGCTAAGCTTCTTCTGAAGCGATCAGTATGAGAATAACTCCTTGTGATCATGCTCTACTGATCATGGCTAAGTGTGTGGCGGAGTTATACTATAGATACCATCCGGTCGATGATATCGGACAACCCGATTGTGAGTATGCTGCATAGATCCAATCATGAGATACTCACAGATCGTAGCTTGTCATTATATCCTAAGACCAAGGAGTCTTTGTGTACACTGTGTAACGAATACCTAAGTTTGACCTAGTCTAACGTTATTTGTAAAAGGGTAACTATAGTGGCTTCGATTGGCTTGGATATTTATTGCATTAGTGAACTCGAAAGGCGTCTGAGGGATTTATCACTCATTCTTCGGTATGAGAAAGATATCCATTTAGGCCACTTGATGAATATGTCTGAAGGAATAGCACGGTCGTGCAGGTGATAGCAGTATCACTTTTCAGTCATCTCAGATATCAAGAAACAGTGATTGATACATTAGGATGACGATTCTATGCCTATTGATCAATATGGATATCGGTTTGATAAAAGGACAGTGACATGTACGATAACAGGTTAAGTCGAATAATTGATAATCACGAACATTGGGTAATCATAATGTCTTGCTAGAGACTACTTATGATAGAAAGGGTAAAATAGTAATTTGACCAGTCTGCCAACTGTTCGTGAGCCTAGAGGGTCACACGCATTAAGCACGATACATGACAAATAATTATGGATGGAAATTGGGAGAATCAGGTTTTCAATATAGTCAAATTGAAAATGATTCGGTAGTTTTCTGGCCTAAGGTTTTCAGCAGGCGGTTGAAGAAATCAATTTGAGAAAATTAAATCGTTTTGTCTGAACCGAAATTAAAACTCAAGTTGATGAGTTTAATTTGGGTTTTAGTTAAACGTGTTTAAAGCCCATTTAGAGTTTTAAGTGATGAATGGGGAAAATTCAAATAAGAGTTAAGAGGGTAAGATATGCAATTAATTGATTTTGAAATTCAAATAAGATTTTTTTTAGTTTTCTATTCAAATTAATTGCAAAATATCTCCCCTTATTTTTCTCTAACTATTTCGGCAACTTCCCCCACTAATTCCTCTTGACTTGGCCGAACCTCTCATCCTTACTCCTCCATAGTTTTTGTCAAAATTATTCTCAAAACATTCATAGCAAAACTGTGAGAGAAAACCGTTTTTGGTTGTTGTGCTTGCGTGGACTCAATAGAGAAAGGTAATTTTCAAATTTGAAAAGGTTAAGAACATGCTAATTTTTTCATTAAGATCTTCGTGTCTTTTGATCACCATGGCTACATAAGGCTCCGCTGCATGAAATTAACGTTCCGAACCCATGGTGATCTCTTTCAGCATGTGTAGTTGCTATAAAAGCAGGTGATCCACCATAGAAACTTGGACGTTCTCTGTGCTAAAATTCTCAGAGCTCTTAACCATGTAAGACTGGCGTGTTGAGAGGCTGATAGATTTATCAAGAACGGTGTCGATCACAAAACATCAATCGTGTGATTTGAGTGTTTGTGATTTGAGGGTGTTTGCTTTTCGTGATTGAAGATTCACGAGCAGATTGTCGAAGACAAATACACCGAGCATAGACTTGCTCGAATGGTGGAATTGAGAGGATCTCAAAGACAGGGGGAGTCCCTGGTCGAGGTGGTTCATAGTGAGGTAATAGTAGATTAGGACAATGGTTTGTGTGATAACCAGTTGATGCTTGAAGTTGTACTATACACTACCATATAGTGAAAACCTTTCCACTGGCAGAGCTCCCCCAGACATAGCTGCGGAGTCACCGAATTAGGTAAACATATTGCGTGTCTTCTGTTTACTGTTTTATTTAATGTCCATTATCTATAATTAGGCAAGTTGTCGAACCAATTGTTACAACATTGTGTTCGACATCTTGTCCCTGCTAAAAATCAGAATTTCAGTCCTGAATCAAATCTCCTATTTTTAACCCCAATTTTGTCACGAATTTGTAGATTTTAGCGTGTCATACGGTACTTTTACCTCACAAAAACTCCAAGAGCATTTTAGGTTAAAAGATGTCGAAAAGGAGCTACAATGGAGGTAAAACACATAAACCGCAAAGGAGGGTAACTTGTCGGACTTAACTTGGCGGGCTGAAGGATCAGTTTTGGAAAATCAATTCGACCGAGACAACCTGTTGGGGCCAACTCAGAAATCTTACCCGGCAGGTTTGAAGAACTTGTCTCTGGGAGCCTCGAACAACCTCACCGAGCCAAGCATAAGGAGAGTAACTTGCTGAGGTAACCTGCGAAAATCAAACCGATAGGTTTCTCTTAACCCAAAAGTCGAACCATTCGAAGAAAAAGGGCGAGAAGCTGCCAGGGTGACATGCCAGACTCTACCCGACAAGTTCACAGTACAAGGTGTGTGATCAGGTCTTGATTTCATGTGATCTTCCCAAATTTGAATAATTTTTAGCTTTTTTATAAACAGAAAGACCTAGCGGTTCAAAAATATCACCACGTAAAGACTTCAACACACTTCCAGTATACTTTATTTATTTGTTGATTCTGATATTCATCAATGTTATTATGCATGACGTGATTTATTTCCAGTATTTCTATTACAAAACCCAAGTGGTTACATGTTTGCTAATTAACTTAGGGATTGAGGTTATGAACTAAGAATAATAATTAGGAAGTTTTACTGAATGAATTTACATGCTTGTAGTGTGAGAAGGTTGATTTCATTTTATTTACGCTTAATGCTTCGTTTCCTTAATTGCGAAGGGATTGATCTAGTTCACTAACGAAATCAGAGAGGAGTTAGTAAATGGAACTAATTAATGAAAAGTCGGGTTTGGATCCATTCTAGAGATAAGTGGGTTAACACGGTAGTAATAGTCATATGTTCCCAAACCTGGAAGTTAATAAAATCACAGAACTTAATGATGTTCAACCGGTTAAATCATGATTAGGGATAGTTTGATTACCTAAGTTGAATACGTCCTTTTATTACCCGGGAAGGAGTCTTAGATGGATTGAAAGTCTTGTTACCGTCCTAAAGTTAGTAACACCCCACAAGCATATTTATTATTTTATTTTTACACTTCCTGTTTTATTTTTAATGTTCATTGCCTCAACCTGCTCCCGTATTTTTAAGACTTCTTGTCGTATTGTTTTGCATGCGAGTATATATTTATATTCCTTCACATTTTCCCGACTTAATGATATTAATAAAAAAATTAAATTTGAGTGATTAAAATTGATTACTCGTTTTCCTTTGGGTTTGATAACTCGGGGTCGTAATCTTACTGCCATGTATTACATGAGACCTATACATTACTGGGAGTCCTGAGAGCCGATACACATTTCTATGTATCGGATTTCAGGCCATCAGCGGCTAGGAAGCCCCGCTTATTCGGTTGTGGGATAACTTCCTCCTTTGAGCTGGATCGTTAAGGAGGTCAATTCTTCTTAGCCTTAGAGGGCTCCTCTTAGATTGCCTTGCCTTTCTCCGCTTGGGACAAAAAGACCTTTTCAGCGAGTACATAAGATCTCCCTATTTGTACCTGAAGTTTATAAAATATTATAAGTTAGATATCTTGCAAAAATAAACTAATCATCAACAACAAGTTGGTTCGACTGTTTCTTGAGATTTCGCGATAAGATCTCCATCTTGAATGTGTGTTTTCTTACATGTGTCTTGAACGCAAATCAAGGGCCACGACCTTGTACCCCCTCGAAATAAAAGAGTTTTGACGCATTTGGGAAAATCATCGAATTTTGTATCCAGTTTCAAATTCAGTCTACACAATTCTCAGGCTGCGATTCAGAGGCATCTCAGAGAGCCATAAGCCATTCTAGAGAAGTCAGAAATAAAGTCTTGAAAAGGATCATAAAGACAAAAGCAAAATCATGTATTGAGTTCTCAATCGAGAATTAATCTTGGTTTTATCTTTGTAAATACCTCTTTTGTTGTTTCAATTTCTCAGATGAATTAATTCCCATTTATGTATCAATTTAGTTTACGTGATTAACTGGAATTAAATATGTTATGCCATATGGTTTATTTTCTTGTTGATTCAGATATTCATCAATGTTATTATGCATGACGTGATTTATTTCAGTATGTTTATTAAAAACCTAATTGTCTACATGTCTTGCTAATTCACCTATGGATTGAGGCAATGAATTAAGAATAATAATTAGGAAGTTTGATTGAATTAACTTATATGCTTGCAGCGCTGAGTAGGGTAATTTCATTTTACTTACGCTTAATGCTTAGCTCACTTAGTTGTGAATGGATTGATCTAGTTTACTAATGAAATCAGAGAGGAGTCAGTAAATGAATATAATTAATGAAAAGTCAGGTTTGGATCCGTCCTAGGGATAGGTGGGTTAACACATTAGTAATAGTCACAGGTTCCTAAAGCCAAAAGTTAATAGAATTCACATAACTTAATGATGTTCAACGGGTTAAATCATGACTAGAGATAGTTTGGTTACTCAATTTGAATTAAGACCTTTTATTACCCAAGAGGGAGTCTTAGGTAGATTAAGAGTTCTCGTTACCGCCCTAAAGTTAGTAACACCCGACAAAAATATTTATTATTTTATATTTAAACTTCTTGTTTTATTTCATTGCCTCAACCTGTTCTCTTATGTTTAAGATTTTAATTATTAAATTTTGTAGTCTTGCATGCAAGTATTTTTTCTTCTTCTTAATATTCATTCACATTTTCTCGACTTACTGAGATTAATCATTAAATTAAGTTTGAGTGATAAAGTCGATAACTCATTGTCCTTTGGGTTTGATAACTCGGGGTCGTAATCTTACTACCATGTATTACTTGAGACCTATACACTACCGGGATTCCTGATAGCCGATACACATTTCTATGCGTCGAATTTCAAGCCATCAACGGCTAGGAAGCCCCACTTATTCGGTTGTGGATAACTTCCTCCTCTAAGCTGAATCGTTGAGGAGGTCGGTTCCTCTTAGCCCTAGAGGGCTCCTTTTAGACTGCCTTGTCTTTCTCCACTTGGGACAGAGAGACTTTTTCAACAGGTACATTAGATCTCCCTATTTGCATATGATATTTATAAAATACTGTAAATTAGACATCTTACAAAAATAAACTAATAATCAACAACAATTTGGCTCGATTATTTCCCGAGATTCGGGTCTAGGATCTCCCTCCCAAAATCACTCAGTAGTCACAGTTAGTGCATTATATACAACATCGCATACTCCCAATGTATACAACTTATAAGTTCTATTCTTGCTATGTACAAAAATTATCAAATAAATTCCTAAAAATAAAAAATCAAATTCTAGTAGCTAAGCATGCAAATATACAACAATTCTAAGCTAAATTAGTTCGATATACAAAATAGCATGCTCAATATATACATATTCTAATTTCACAAAATTTTATCAAATAAACACTAAAAGTAAAAATAAAGTCATACGAATTAAGCATGCTTCGGAACAAGTAATCTAAGCTAAATCAGTTCATCTGTTAATTTAAAGTGATTAGTTTGTACAAAAACCAAATAAAATTATTTACAAAAATTAAAATTTCTACAATTCACATTCGAGAAAATCACTTAGTTCCTTGCTGCGTTTGAGTAGAAAAAAAGAAGCCCACAAGCTCCAAGCAAGCTTTAATGGAAGGTTTTGAGGCAAAAGTAGAAATTTTAAATTTCTTAAAATTTATGATCAAACCATTGAACAAGAAAGCCACATGAATATTATAAATACTCTAACGTACTGTTGATATTAAATAATGCCCTTACGGTGATTGTTATTAACAAATTACGGAACTTGAATAAAATTATAAAATAATAATATGAAAATTACAAGGATACATAAACCTTTACAAATTATTGACACATACTTGGGAAATAAGTCGGGGCGAGTTTGACAGTTTTCTTAAAATGTATTCGCTCTCCCTCGGGTGTTGGAATCAACGAGCGTACACCTCCCAGGACACAACGACTTCGAACTAGCACCATACACCAAAAGTCTAGTTCCGGCGAACTTGAACTTGTGCCTTTCTCTATTACAAATCTTACGAAGAAACTTGAGACTAAAGAAAGAGATGAAGAACAAGAACAAAAACTCATGTTCTTGGTTATGAGATGAGTGAAAAGAGGAGATGTGACTATCTATTTATAGTATTCATCTCTTCAACCAAAAGACATATTGAATCAATGTAGATTAATGAAAAATTTGAAAAGTTTGTAACATTAGCAATCAAGAGAATCAAATGCCCATAATGAACATTTTATCTCATGAATAAAAAAATTTTATTTCAATTTCATTCAATTAGAATAAATATAATTATTTAGTTATATGTTCCGACAATCCCCCACATGAATGAAATTGAGTGATACCAAAAATAAACGACTCAAAATAGGCACGAGTAGACTCGACACGATATGGTGATAGATTCTACGGTCAGTGCCTATATAGGATAGGTAGGGGGTACTTTTGAACCTGCCCTTGTGAAAACATGTCGACTTTACTGGTTGACCAATAGACACGATGTCCTTGAATTTTTTTGCCGTTTGTGGAAATGATAACATGCATCACGCAGGTATCTTCCTGGCTCAAGTTCGATTCTCATGGTTATGTTCATTTTGGTCGTGAACTTCGTCCTGGTTCTACAAGAGTTTCTAAAGGATTTATCCCAATCAATCCTCCTTTGAAGCGACCCCATTTCTCTCTCACATAGGTGATTTCTTATTTAAGAGTAACCCGCTTTACTTCTCACGAAACCTCAATACTTTTGACGCACAAGATCATTAAAAGTTCAATTGCTTAATCTTTCCGTATGGGTGTCGTTGTTTGCATCATAGAAATAGGACTGGGGGAACCCCCACAGTGACCTTATCAGTCTTAACAATTAGGTTGTCCCAATAAACCATGATCTTGAGATCTCTAGTCAACATGGTTGGGTTTCCTTTGTCTCGACTATACAATTTCATGAGCTTAAGTCCCATTTTTTTAGATGCCTTCTCAACTTGGTATTCAATTAACTAGTTGATCACTAGTTCCACGGTATTTTCTTTAGCCTTATGTAGTTAATGCTCATTGCACCATAGTTGAGAAGTTGATTAACAACATTATGTCTTCGACATATATGTCTAGACTTATTGTTATTCCTTCCCCTTGGTAATATCCTTCAACAAATATTTAGACTTTCATGTCTATTCAACATATTAACAAACTAACATTTCATTGTAAATTAAGTTATCAAAATTATTCGAAAGATTTTCATATTATGGCAACATCTATCCACCAAATGAATATAGGATATTCAACTTGTCTACGTGTATTCTCTTACACTTTTTGAATATCTATTATAATGTAGACTATGATCATGATTCAATCATGGATACATTAATATTCTCATGGTAACAATGTAATATCAAATTTTTTGGATCATTCATGTATCATGTTGGTGTATGTAAGATAAATGCAACATTCCTCATGTACATGCCATTAAATACATGATATTGTTTATCACTTTTGTATACTCATTTTGAGAGATACTTTCGCTTTTATTATTTCACAAGTGTTAGCTTAAATCAGTAGATATTATAGCTACACACCATCACATTTGTTATACTTGCCAAACTTTATCAACATCATGTGACCGGTAAGTTTGATTTTCTAGCAATTTTGATTCCTTAAATTGCATCAACGATTCCCATATGATTCACATTTTCCACACTCGTTGATATGGAATCGATTTGACAACATAACAATGTCAAGTATTTTTCCTGTCACTACTTAGGTGTTTGTGTAAGTCCATCTCAGAGCTTCACCAACTTGCACCATTTTTTTTTCACATGTAGGAGTTACATAACATCATTGTTAGTGTTATGTTTAGCTTATAACACACAAGTTAGAAAATAATCAAATAATTTTTTTACCTTGCTCTATTGCTAAACCTTGCTAGCTCATCATGCTCTTAAGAATTTTCTCACAATTCTCAAAAATTCATTTAGATGATCCCAATTCATCTCATTTGTCTGAATATACCAATTCTAGACTTTAATATAATATTCTTGTGTATATCAAGATTTTTTCAAACTATATACAAGAACTTTATATGCACTACTATTGCATATGAAATGAAGACATATTCAACAATTTTGTTCATGTCCTCATTTTTCTTGGAGTCGAGGTCTAAGCTTTTGCTAAGCACCCCCACACTTCCAAGTAGTCATAGGAAATCTTTCATCCTCATATTAAATCAAATAAAATATTATCAAATTTCTTTGTATTACCTTATTCAAAGGTAATTTGCTGAAAAATCACCGTTCCCAGACAATCTTTTGCGGTGACCCAAAACTTATAATATCACATATATCTCTCATAGAGTGTGATCTTTTCTTTCCAACAAAATCATTGAATATTTTGTGTTGGATAGACATATACACCAACAATTTCAACATATTCGTCTTAAAGTCATTTCTTCTCATGAACATGACATTGAATATTTATCCCCATTGTTGCTTTTAAGCAAATATACACAAAAATATTTTGTACTATCAAAATGAAAGTCATAAAATATTTATTTTCACCTTTTGTATGAGCAAATTTTAATCACCCTAAAATGTGAATTAGCTCAAAACTTTCATTATTTCTTCCAACAATTTAAAAGACATTATAATTACACAAAATTCACATTTGTGTTTGTTTACCAATCTTGAAAGATGTGAGATGGTCCAAGTGAATTAATCTACATATAAATTATAATTCACTTGACCAAGTCTATCATACCATTATATGACTCAATCATATAAATGAAAGATGAAAATCTGATTATGACAGTTAGACAAGATGTCAAGAACAATGTCGAGAACAATGTTAAGACAATGTGCTTAACAGCTTGTCAACAAACAGATTTCGGACAAACACAATATCAACAGTAAAGAGCAAATAACGACACACAAGATTGTGAACCCAGTTCGGTGCAACTCACCTACGTCTGGGGGCACTTTACCAGTGAAAAGATTTCACTATAATGGAACTAGTCAAAACATACAAGTATCGGTGATTATCACACAAACCACTACTTTATGCTACTCTTTCTAGTGCAAATCTATTTCAGAAGCTCCCCCTGAATCCAAGCCTCCAACTCGATTCTACTCTACAAGTCTCACACTGCTCGGATGTTTACAGGTCGCTGTTAAGCTCTTGTGCGTGAACCTTCAATCACGCATTCACAAGAAACCCTCAATCCCTCACACTTGATCTTCCGATTCTGGTAATGATACACAATCGTTCTTCGGGGAACACACAACCTCTCGGCGCGCCAATCCTGCATATATAAGAGCTTTGTGTATTTTTCGAAGAAACTACAAGGGAGTCGCTCGCTGCTAACGGTGGAGCCTAAGCTTTTATAGCAGCTGCAAAACTAATTCTGGAACGCATTAGGGTTACCATAATCCTAGTCAATTTAGGTTTCCCAAATCCTTAACGCCGATATCTTTTCAGTCTCTATCATGGCAAGAAGTTTTCCAGAATAATGACTCAATCAAGACTTACTAAAAGCCTTGTACACAACTGGATCTTTCCAATCGCAATATGTCTCCTATTTAAGGAAACTTTTCAATGATGCGATCCACAAATGTCGCGCTGGATGTTGAAACTAACTGCTTGACATCTTTCCTGACTAGATGCTCGACATCTTTCATATTGCCTAAAATAAAGCCAATAACAAACTTAACAACAATATTCCCCTTTGGCTATTTTTTGGCAAGCACTTCACTTCAGACTTCATCTTCATATGCCTTTCGTTTGGTTGCATCTAGTCTTTCGCAGTTCACTTCTTCATACTTCATCATTTGCGCAATTCACTTCTTCATCATCTTCAGACTTTATCATCTAACTTCTCCCCCTGCTTGCCTCAAAAAGTAGCCATGGACACCTCATAGTAGGGGTGTTCACGGTTCAAAAACCGAACCGAACCGATCAAAACCGAACCGAACCGACCAGTTCGGTTCTTCAAAAAAACAAAATGAAACCGAACCGATCAAAGTCGGTCGGTTGACAAAACCGAACCGACATGTTCGGTCGGTTTTCGGTTTGAACCGAACAAAACCGACTCTCCCATATGTTCATATTTTGGATCAATGAGGCGACAAGAAATAAGAAATAGAGATAAAGCAATGGGGAAGATGGAGTCGCCGAAGACGCCGGCTTGGGTTCCTCTCTTGGTTCCCGGTCTGTCGACACGGTCTCGACGGACCTGGCCAAGATCTCGAGCGGTGGTGGCTTTGTTTGGGGGAGATTGACGAATCGGACTCTGGGCTCCAAACCTGAATCGCTGGGGACGCTGGATCGACTATGGGGACGCCGGATCGATGCCGCCGGGGAAGCTGAATCAACGCCGGGAAAGCCGAATCGATGCTGGAGAAGCCAAATCGACACCGGAGATACCGAATCGGACGCCGAAGAAGCCGAATTAACGCCGAAGAAGGCGAATCGACGCTTGGGAAGCCGAATCGACGACGTCACGACGGAGATGCGGCAACAATGGAGAGTTGGTTGTCTGTGGGTCAAAGGGAAAATTGTAAGGACCTCTCCCGGGCAGTTAGACTAAAATCTGGGAAAATTCAAAATTTTTGAATAGTGACCAGATTGAGTCTGAACCTGACCCCGAGAGTTGTTTTGGACATAACATGACGTTATTTTCGACCAAGCTAAATTCAGGGCGACTAAAGACCACTTCGTGACCCATTCGGGGAAAGTTGACTTAGGTTGACTTTTTGCTGGAAAAGTCAACCGAGGACGTTTTGGGCGATTCTGGACTCGTTAAGTCCCGAATCGCAAAACGGTCGATGCAATATTCTTAGTTAGCCCATTTTAAGTCACTCGGGAGATTTTGCTGAAATCTCGATAAAAGTGCCCGTTCGGGGTCCGAATCGTCCGATTTTGGGAAATCTGATCCGTTTTTGGTTGGTGGAAAAGGTGACCGATGTGATTGATGGGTTAGGTATCAAGGGGACAAGGAAGTGACTTGTTCTGTGTGGGGTTTGGTGATGTTGGGAAAGAGGAAAAAGGGTTGATTTTTGGGTTTTCATTTTGTTATAAGGAGGGGGAGCTCCCATTTCATCCGAGAACAACCAAGAGAAAGAGAGGGAGAAGAGAAGAAAGAAGGAGAGAGAAAGAGAAAGAGAGAGAAAGAGAAAGAGGGAAGGAGAAGGAGGGTCCGGCCAAGCAAGGAGGATTTCCCGTCAATCCGTCCGTCGTTTCTTCGAGATTTCTTCGTATTCGGAATCCCGGCATCAAGGACTACAAGAGGTATGGTTCTCTTTTCGATTTGGAGTAGTTTGGTTCGTGGGTTTTAAGTAGAAATCTGTTGTTTTAAGTTTAGTTAGACACTAGAGATGATTAGGCATGTTTTAAGACAAATTTGAACAAATTCCGGTGACCGGAGGGTCGCCGGAGCTCCGGCCACGTTGGTGGCTGATTCCGGTGGCCATGGAACGCTGACTCGAAGTTCTTCAACCTTCATCTTGTGAGTTTTTCCAAAGGAGCAACGGTTTGGGAGCTAGAAGCCCGGGAAGTGACTGAACCGCTGAATCTGTCCAGCCGGACGGACAATCTGTTTTGCTCCGGACGGAGCCGTTCCCGTTCGAACTTGGTTCCGAGAAAAACATGAAGTTTGTAGAGGACTGGCAGAGCTTCAACTTTCATGTTTACGTGTTTTCCAGACGAGCTACAGATTTGGAGCTGCAAGTCCGGGAAGTGGACTGTTCTGCCGAATCTGTCTCTGGACAGATTCGAAGTAAATCCCGTAGCTCGATTTTGTTTCCCGAGAATTAATGTGGTGGCTTGTGTGGGGCCCACAATCCCGGGGCTCGGGTTTTGTGAGTTCGGGTGGTCCCGGGTGACCCCCGAGTCGATAACTTGCGTATTTGATAATTTTCGGATTTAAATTGTGAAAGACGGTTTTTCCACCAATAACTTTAATTGAAGTATTTTAACGCTCGGGTGTCGGAATTCGATTCCGTTAATTGAATTGGTCTTATAATATTAAATGAGGAGTTTAGAAACAAGTTTCGTAATTTTCGGAGTCCCGAGGGTCAAAAACTCGTTTCCGGGCAGATTGGGTGTTTCGGGGAAAATGGGTCATTCCGGACCCATTTTGGCTACTTTGATTAATTTGAAGTGTGTCCAAGTGTTAGGCACTTGTTGGAGTACACTTGTAAATTTATTGCATTCGTTTCGGAGTCTGTTTGAGTTTTTAATTATTGAATATAATTATTAGTTGATATTGACGCTCGCGGGAAAAGCAAGGCGTGAATAGCTCGAGCGGGAGGCTAGGAGCGTACGTGGAGCTTTCCTAAGGTAGGGGGACATAGCTACCTAGACTATATGGCTTGATGCCTTTGTTTGATTATATATGTGTGTATATATACGTGTGAGCATGATTTGGCACTATGGTAGTGGCGTGAATATGCTTGGTGTGATTATATTCGAATAGTGAGATTTGCATTTTAATGTTGGGTGAATTAGTTTAGTATAACTCTGAACTGATTGTATGCACGGGATTGTGCCAGGTATTATATTATTTGCTTTTCAGACGATGATTTATTCCGTCTTTCACCTAGTATGTTTTCTGCATGAGTATGGTGTGATAATTGTGTTACAGGTGGTGTGTAAGGTAAACCGAGTTGAGGGTGGTTTCCCTTGATCGAGATCGGTTACCTTTATTTGTGGTAAGGGTCAACCGAGCTGAGGGTGGACTCCCTTAGTTGTGATCGGTTACCTTTATTTAGGTGTAAGGTAAACCGAGTTGAGGGTGGATTCCCTTGATCGAGATCGGTTACCTTTATCTTTGTGGGAAAGGTTAACCGAGCTGAGGGTGGACTCCCTTAGTTGTGATCGGTTGCCTTTATTTAGGTGTAAGGTGAATCGAGTTGAGGGTGGACTCCCTTGATCGAGATCGGTTACCTTTACCTAAGGGAGGGTGAACCGAGGCAAGGGTGGATTCCCTGGGCTGAAATCGGTTACCCTAGGGTGTAGTTAATTATGTTATACAACTACTTTGCATTGTTATCATCTTGTATATGTGCGATGTTTGAGTCTTGGAGGTAGCGTGTTCACCCCTACAACTTGTGCAGGTTATGGATGCGTTTAGATCTTTTGACTGGGAGGTTGGGGGCGTGTCGTGTCGACGTGTCTTTGCCAGTGGTGTTTGGTCGGCTGTTGTAGACTCTGTTGAGTCGTAACCTGTTTTGTTACTGCTTTTCATTATCCGGTTTATTACTTTATTTTGTAAAACACTCGGTGAGGTGGCGTTATGCCTCACCATTATGGTATTTATTTATGAGTTACTTGCTTCATTTTCAAAGGATGTTTTGATGGAATTGTTTTAGAACTGGTTTACTTACTTGTGCAATCACCTTTAAGTTAGGGACGCCTAAATTAAAGGTGTTGACTTTGTGCGAGTATAGTTATGATACACTCGAGGACGCTCGAGGTGTTTCATAACTATTTCGTATATGTATCTTCGTATATGTATTATCGATACTTGTATTTTATCGCGTGATGACTAAGATTCGGAGAACCGGATCTTGGGGCGTTACAGTTTGGTATCAGAGGCTCAGGTTCAACACCTGTGTACCTTGCGTCGACACGTCGGGTAGAGTCAGTAATAGGAGAGTATTACGTGGCTTTGGTCTTTGAGTTTTGTGGTGTTAAGTTGGTCAGTAGTGAGTTAGCCTGACAACTTATGTGCAGTGGTGTGACTGTATGACTTGAGAAATGATGGACAGGTTGTGGTACTGTGATAGTACATGAGGTTGCTTGTTAACGTGAGTATATTATTGACATGTTTGATTGATGACATGTGTTGACTGGTGGGCATGTTAGTGAGAACATTGCCGGTTGGTATTACTACGCTAGGATATTAGTACCTAGTATGATTAGTAATGGTAGAAAATCAGTGAAGTTCCATTGTCCTTTAGCGCGAAGTCCGCTTGATCGTGGATCCTGATTGTGATCTCATTTCCGTGCAGTAGTGCACATGGCACCGAAGACTAGGCGAGGAGGTACCAGGGGGCGGGGAGGGTCGAGGGCGACTCAGGGAGCTCGAGTTGCCGAGCCCGCGGAGCAGACCACTGGTGTCGAGACACAGTCCGCGGAGACTGCCACCGGCAGTGCTGGGCAAGCGGGAACTCCCATGGGGATGCCCGCTGCCCGGACGACCGCTCCCGACAGGATCCCAATGGGGGAAGAGCTGTTGAGGTCGATACAGTCCCTGACCGAGGTCATGGGGCGGAGGGCAGCTAGGTCCACCACACCTGAGGCAGCACCAGTTCGGGATGCAGTACAGCCGTCGCACGCATTGCGAGACTTCCTACGACTGCACCCACCTGCTTTCCACGGAGAGCCTGATCCCTCGATAGCCGAGCAGTGGCTACAGCAGATCACTCGGGACCTGGACACCACAGGGGTCAACGAGGGGAGCATCCGCATCACTTTAGCTGTTCACCAACTGAAGGGCGATGCCTACTACTGGTGGGAGCGGGTGAGGGCCCGGGTTGGGCAGGACTTTGAGGAGTTCCGGGAGGTCTTCCTCGAGAGCTACTTTCCAGAGTCGGCGCGGGATAGCCGGCAGCAGCAGTTCCTGGAACTGCGCCAGGAGACCCTGACGGTCGCCGAGTAGGAGGCCCGTTTCACGGCCTTGTCGAGATTTGCTCCGGATCTGGTGAGGTCCGATGTGAGCCGTTGCAAACGGTTCGAGCGGGGGCTGAGGCCCGAAATCTTCGACCGGATCCTTGCTCTTAGGATCCGAGTGTACTCGGTGATAGTGGACACCGCCGCAGCCATCGAGGAGGGGATGGCAGAGACCCGACGTCTCCGTGCACAGAGGCCCCGACCTAGTGGCCCTTTGGAGTCTAGAAACTTCAAGAGGCCCCGTCATTCGGGTTTTCCGCCACAGCAGGCTGGACGGATGGAGCAGAGGCCGCTGGCTTCGCTAGACACAGCAGCTGCCAGCTCGGCAGGATCGAGACCACCAACCACTTGCTACATGTGCGGGCAGACGGGACATCTTTGTCGGGAGTGCCCACAGAGGCATGGGACTGCGAGGCACAGTCAGGGCGGACAGCCCAGATCGCTGGCGGGAAGGCCGGGAAGTCAGGCCGGGTCTCAAGGAGGCCGGGCCAGTGCAGGACCGCCCACATGCTATAGGTGCGGACGCCTCGAGCACATTGCCAAGGACTGTCCCTCCAAGGGTGCTACACCGTTACAGCCATCCGCATCACGGAAGGACTACCGGCCCAGGAAGGGAAACGCACCAGCACGGTCGGCAGGGCCGAGTACCGGGCAAGGGCAGCAGACACGGGGCAGAGTATATTCTGTTGCGGGCCAGACTAAGACGCCACAGCCTGATGACCAGAGATCAGCGCAGGGTACGTTTCTTGTTTTTAATTCGTGGGCGTCTATTCTCATAGACACAGGTGCCTCGAATTCTTTTATCTCTGCACGGTTTGCACGGTCCCTGGCATTGAGGGTCGAGTCTTTGAGTCCGCCCCTGCGTGTTGATACACCTTTGGGGGACAACACTGTTCTAGACAGGGTTTGCAAGGCATGCGAGGTGCGCGTAGCCGACCATCCCCTTGTGGGGGATCTGATTGTACTTGACATGACGACATTCGACGTCATCCTGGGTATGGACTGGTTGAGACGGTACCGAGCGATCATCGACTGTTACAAGAGGAGAGTGACAATATCGAGCGGTGGCTCTACTATCACATGTCCATTAGGGTGTCGGAGTGGAGCCTACTTGCAGCACTATCCATAGCGGGCAGCGGCCCGACGGGCGGAGGCCGAGGACTACCACGGGTTGTTGATGAGTTTGTGAGCGTGTTCCCAGACAATCTGAGCGGTTTGCCACCAGTGCGAGAGGTGGAGTTCGCGATCGAGTTGTTGCCGGGAACGGCGCCTATTTCTGTGGCACCCTACCGTTTCGCTCCCGCGGAACTCGAGGAGTTGAAGAGTCAACTCCAGGAGCTACAGGAAAAGGGGTTCATCCGGCCGAGCACTTCGCCTTGGGGTGCTCCGGCATTGTTCGTGAAGAAGAAGGAAGGTTCACTCCGGATGTGCATCGATTACCGGAAGCTGAACAGGGCGACAGTAAAGAACCGTTATCCGATGCCGCGGATAGACGATCTCTTTGACCAGCTCAGGGGTTCGAAATGCTTTTCCAAGATCGACCTGCGATCTGGTTATCATCAGTTGAGGGTGCGAGAGGAGGACATCCAGAAGACGGCATTCAGGACACGGTATGGCCACTTCGAGTTCTTGGTGATGCCGTTCGGTTTGACCAACGCTCCAGCAGCGTTCATGGACTTGATGACACGGATCTTCCGGCCTTACCTTGACCAGTTCGTCATCGTGTTCGTAGACGACATCCTTATCTACTCTCCGGACGAGAGGACTCACGAGGCACATCTGAGGATCGTGCTTCAGCTACTCCTATCGCACCAGCATTACGCGAAGTTGGAGAAGTGTGAGTTCTGGCTCACTGAGGTGAGGTTCCTCGGGCATGTAGTGTCCAGCGACGGTATCTTTATTGACCCGGTGAAGATTGAGGCAGTCTCGAGATGGGCACAGCCGACGAGCGTGTTCGAGATTCGTAGTTTCCTGGGGTTAGCAGGTTATTACAGAAGGTTCGTGAAGGATTTCTCACGACTGGCAGCACCGATGACTCACCTTACACGGAAGGGAGTTAAGTTTGAGTGGGACGAGTCCTGTGAGAACTCATTCTTGGAGCTGAAGACTCTGTTGACCACGGCTCCAGTGCTGATAGTACCAGAGCGAGGTATAGGCTACGACGTCTACTGTGACGCGTCCGGCGAGGGACTGGGTATTGTGCTGATGCAACTGGGGAAGGTGGTAGCGTTCGGGTCCCGACAGTTGAGAGTGCACGAAAAGAACTATCCGACGCACGACCTGGAACTTGCGGCAATCGTATTTGCATTGAAGTTATGGCGTCACTACCTCTATGGCGAGAAATTTCAGGTCTTCTCTGATCACAAGAGCCTGAAGTACCTCTTTTCTCAGAAGGACCTCAACATGAGACAGCGGCGCTGGATGGAGCTGATTGAGGACTACGAATTTGACCTGCTTTACCACCCGGGTAAGGCAAATGTTGTTGCCGACGCCCTCAGTAGGAAGTCACTCCACAGTCTCGTTTCCGTAGCTGTACGGGAATGGAAGATGCTGGGAGAACTCGGCGAGTTCAAGATGGAGCTAGAGGAAGTCACAGGGCAGGTGGCTCTCTGTTCCTTAGTAGTGCAGCCAGATTTGATCAGCAGGGTACTCGAGGCGCAGATCGAGGATGCGGAATCAGTGACATTCCGAAAAAGGTTGACCAGCGGAAGCGAGTCCGAAGGGTGGTCACTGGGCAACGATCAGGGTCTTCGCTTCCAGAGCAGACTGTTCGTGCCCCAGAGTCTCCGCGAGGCGGTACTACGTGAGTCGCACAGCTCGCGACTCACAGTACATCCCGGGGGGACTAAGATGTACCACGACATCAGACGCCACTTCTGGTGGAGCGGGATGAAGCGCGAGATAGCGGAATTTGTGGCGAGATGCCTTACTTGTCAGCAGGTGAAGATCGAGCACCAGAGACTAGCAGGTCCGCTACAGCCACTAGAGATCGTTGAGTGGAAATGGGAGCATATCACCATGGACTTCGTGTGCGGTTTGCAGAGGTCTACGAGGGGCAATGATGCTGTTTGGGTAGTGGTTGATAGGCTGACGAAGTCCGCTCACTTCCTGCCTATGAAGATGACGGACCCAGTGGACAAGCTGAGCAGGCTGTATGTGCGCGAGATAAACAGACTACACGGGGTGCCGGTGTCGATAGTGTCGGACCGAGACCCTCGCTTTACATCGTGATTCTGGGACAGCCTTCAGGGCGCTATGGGGACGAATATTCGGCTGAGTACCGCTTACCACCCGCAGACTGATGGTCAGTTAGAGCGAGTGATCCAGATCCTGGAGGACATGCTCCAGGCATGTATTCTGGACTTCCATGGAGCGTGGGAGGATCACTTGCCACTAGCAGAGTTTGCCTACAACAACAGCTACCAGGCCAGCATTCAGATGGCACCATTCGAGGCGTTGTATGGTAGGCCGTGTCGTTCACCCGTCTGTTGGGCGGAGGTGGGCGACAAGAGCCTGTTAGTACCTGATCTGGTTAGGGAGACTACCGAGAAGGTAGCCCTAATCCGAGAACGGTTGAAGACGGCGCAGAGCAGACAGAAGTGTTACGCGGACAGGAGGCGTCGACCGCTTGAGTTCGAAGTGGGCGACCATGTCTTCTTGAAGGTTAGCCCGAAGAAGGGGCTGATCAGGTTCAAGAAGGCAAGGAGCGACGGGAAGTTGTCGCCGAGGTACATTGGGCCCTTCGAGATCATTTCCAGAGTGGGAGCAGTGGCTTACCGGCTTGCTTTACCACCATCCCTTGCGGCAGTGCATAACGTTTTCCATGTATCCATGCTGAGGAAGTACCACCACGACCTGTCACACGTGATAGCTTGGGCTGAGCTAGAGTTGACTCCGGATGCGACTTATGAGGAACGGCCAGTTCGGATCTTGGACTCTCGCGATCAGGTGCTGAGAGGCAAGACCATCCCGTTAGTGCGAGTGCTGTGGCAGCATCACGGGGAGGGGGAGTCGACGTGGGAGCGGGCGGACGAGATTCGTGCCAAGTATCCCCGACTCTTCGAGAATTGAGGTACGTCCTTAACTCTGTTTAATTTCGCGGACGAAATTCCTTTAAGGGGGGTAGGTTGTAAGGACCTCTCCCGGGCAGTTAGACTAAAATCTGGGAAAATTCAAAAATTTTGAATAGTGACCAGATCGTGTCTGAACCTGACCCCGAGAGTTGTTTTGGACATAAGATGACGTTATTTTCGATCAAGCTAAGTTCAGGGCGACTAAATACCACTTCGTGACCCATTCGGGGAAAGTTGACTTAGGTTGACTTTTTGCCAGAAAAGTCAACCGAGGACGTTTTGGGCGATTCTGGACTCGTTAAGTCCCGAATCGCAAAACGGTCGATGCAGTATTCTTAGTTAGCCCATTTTAAGTCACTCGGGAGATTTTGCTGAAATCTCGATAAAAGTGCCCGTTCGGGGTCCGAAACGTCCGATTTTGGGAAATCTGATCCGTTTTCGGTTGGTGGATAAGGTGACCGATGTGATTGATGGTTTAGGTATCAAGAGGACAAGGAAGTGGCTTGTTGTGTGTGGGGTTTGGTGATGTTGGGAAAGAGGAAAAAGGGTTGATTTTTGGGTTTTCATTTTATTTAATTAAGTAATTAATTAAATAAAATGTGTTGTTATAAGGAGGGGGAGCTCCCATTTCATCCGAGAACAACCAAGAGAAAGAGAGGGAGAAGAGAAGAAAGAAGGAGAGAGAAAGAGAAAGAGAGAGAAAGAGAAAGAGGGAAGGAGAAGGAGGGTCCGGCCAAGCAAGGAGGATTTCCCGTCAATCCGTCCGTCGTTTCTTCGAGATTTCTTCGTATTCGGAATCCCGGCATCGAGGACTACAAGAGGTATGGTTCTCTTTTCGATTTGGAGTAGTTTGGTTCGTGGGTTTTAAGTAGAAATGTGTTGTTTTAAGTTTAGTTAGACACTAGAGATGATTAGGCATGTTTAAAGACAAATTTGAACAAATTCCGGTGACCATGGAATGCTGACTCGAAGTGCTTCAACCTTCATCTTGTGAGTTTTTCCAAAGGAGCAATGGTTTGGGAGCTAGAAGCCCGGGAAGTGACTGAACCGCTGAATCTGTCCAGCCGGACGGACAATCTGTTTTGCTCCGGACGGAGCCGTTCCCGTTCGAACTTGGTTCCGAGAAAAACATGAAGTTTGTAGAGGACTGGCAGAGCTTCAACTTTCATGTTTACGTGTTTTCCAGACGAGCTACAGATTTGGAGCTGCAAGTCCGGGAAGTGGACTGTTCTGCCGAATCTGTCTCTGGACATATTCGAAGTAAATCCCGTAGCTCGATTTTGTTTCCCGAGAATTAATGTGGTGGCTTGTGTGGGGCCCACAATCCCTGGGCTCGGGTTTTGTGAGTTCGGGTGGTCCCGGGTGACCCCCGAGTCGATAACTTGCGTATTTGATAATTTCCGGATTTAAATTGTGAAAGACGGTTTTTCCACCAATAACTTTAATTGAAGTATTTTAACGCTCGGGTGTCGGAATTCGATTCCGTTAATTGCATTGGTCTTAGAATATTAAATGAGGAGTTTAGAAACAAGTTTCGTAATTTTTGGAGTCCCGAGGGTCAAAAACTCGTTTCCGGGCAGATTGGGTGTTTCGGGGAAAATGGGTCATTCCGGACCCATTTTGGCTACTTTGATTAATTTGAAGTGTGTCCAAGTGTTAGGCACTTGTTGGAGTACACTTGTAAATTTATTGCATTCGTTTCGGATTATGTTTGAGTTTTTAATTATTGAATATAATTATTAGTTGATATTGACGCTCGCGGGAAAAGCAAGGCGTGAATAGCTCGAGCGGGAGGCTAGGAGCGTACGTGGAGCTTTCCTAAGGTAGGGGGACATAGCTACGTAGACTATATGGCTTGATGCCTTTGTTTGATTATATATGTGTTTATATATACGTGTGAGCATGATTTGGCACTATGGTAGTGGCGTGAATATGCTTGGTGTGATTATATGCGAATAGTGAGATTTGCATGTTAATGTTGGGTGAATTAGTTTAGTATAACTCTGAACTGATTGTATGCACGGGATTGTGCCAGGTATTATATTATTTGCTTTTCAGACGATGATTTATTCCGTCTTGCACCTAGTATGTTTTCTGCATAAGTATAGTGTGATACTTGTGTTACAGGTGGTGTGTAAGGTAAACCGAGTTGAGGGTGGATTCCCTTGATCGAGATCGGTTACCTTTATTTGTTGTAAGGGTCAACCGAGCTGAGGGTGGACTCCCTTAGTTGTGATCGGTTACCTTTATTTAGGTGTAAGGTAAACCGAGTTGAGGGTGGATTCCCTTGATTGAGATCGGTTACCTTTATCTTTGTGGGAAAGGTCAACCGAGCTGAGGGTGGACTCCCTTAGTTGTGATCGGTTGCCTTTATTTAGGTGTAAGGTGAATCGAGTTGAGGGTGGACTCCCTTGATCGAGATCGGTTACCTTTACCTGAGGGAGGGTGAACCGAGGCAAGGGTGGATTCCCTGGGCTGAAATCGGTTACCCTAGGGTGTAGTTAATTATGTTATACAACTACTTTTGCATTGTTATCATCTTGTGTATGTGCAATGTTTGAGTCTTGGAGGTAGCGTGTTCACCCCTACAACTTGTGCAGGTTATGGATGCGTTTAGATCTTTTGACTGGGAGCTTGGGGGCGTGTCGTGTCGACGTGTCTTTGCAGTGGTGTTTGGTCGGCTGTTGTAGACTCTGTTGAGTCGTAACCTGTTTTGTTACTGCTTTTCATTATCCGGTTTATTACTTTATTTTGTAAAACACTCGGTCAGGTGGCGTTATGCCTCACCGTTATTGTATTTATTTATGAGTTAGTTGCTTCATTTTCAAAGGATGTTTTGATGGAATTGTTTTAGAACTAGTTTACTTACTTGTGCAATCACCTTTAAGTTAGGGACGCCTAAACTAAAGGTGTTGACTTTGTGCGAGTATAGTTATGATACACTCGAGGACGCTCGAGGTGTTTCATAACTATTTCGTATATGTATCTTCGTACATGTATTATCGATACTTGTATTTTATCGCGTGATGACTAAGATTCGGAGAACCGGATCTTGGGGCGTTACAAAAATAGAGACGGAGACGGAAGTGGAAGAAAGATTGTGTTGTTTGATATTAACAACACTTTTTTATGGGCTTATGTTGAGTGGTTTTGGCCTTTTGGGTTTATGTTTGGGCTATGGGCTTCAATTATTTGTTTTGGTTATGGCCCAAAACTCATATTATAACCCAAAACATGTATAGAGTTCATGACACAATTGTTTGGTCGGTCGGTTCGGTTTTTGGTCGGTTTTAATTCATTAAACCGAAACCGAACCGACCAATTTAAAAACCGACCAAAACCGAACCGATCAAAACCGAACCGACCAAAACCGATTATTTTTCGGTTCGGTTTGGTTCGGTTCGGTCGGTTTTGATCGGTTCGGTTTTTTTTTAACACCCCTACCTCATAGAGCAGGAATAATCGACTATACCAATACCTTCAGAATAGATCCACACAACTACTAACTCGTTGCTGGTTGACGCTTCTTCATCCTGAGATTTTCAACCACCATTGTATTACTGAACCCTATCCTTCTTGCTCTCGAAAGAGCCAGTGTTCAAACCGCCAGTTAGTTGGGATTAATTATGTCGTTTCAGAGGTGGTCCCCACCTATAACTCCCCCTCAGACTCTTGCTTTATCATAGGTCCATAGAACACAGCCCAAGTGACGACCTCAGGATTTCAAAACGATTCACATCAAAGGCCTTTGTTAATATATCAGCAAGTTTCTTGTCGGTGTGAAGATATTCTAGAAATATCGATGTGTTTGGTCTTACTATGCTGGAACGGATTCTTGGAGATGTTGATAGCGCTCACATTGTCACAGTATAATGTCATAACATCCTGCTTGACATTATACTCGACCAACATCTGCTTCATCCACAAAAGTTGTGTACAACTGCTTCCCACAGCTATGTACTCCGATTCAGCAGTTGATAGAGCGACACAGTTCTGCTTTTTACTTAACCATGATATAAGATTATTACCTCAGGTAGAAACAGCCTCCGGACGTGCTTTTCCTATCAGTAGTGCTACCTGCCCAATCTGCATCATAGTATCCAACAAGGGTGGAGGACGTATCAAAAGTGTATAGAAGACCTAGATCACCAGTGCCATCGATAAACCTGATTATACGTTTGGCCTGGCTTAAGTGACTTACTTTAGGGTTTGCTTGGAATCGTGCACATACTCCTACAGCATAAGCTATATCAGGTGGATTTGTAGTGAGGTTGAGGAGACTACTAATGATGCTTGTATACGTGCTCTGGTCGACAACTTCCCCGGAGTCGTCCTTTGTGAGTTTGACATGTGTAGCGGCGGGGTTTCACTTGTGCGAGGCCTTTTCCAATCCGATTTTTTTCACTATATTCTTTGCGTACTTGCTTTGAGATATGAAAATGTTTTCGTCCATCTGCTTAATTTGAAACCCCAGAAAAAAACTAAGTTTTTTCGACCATGCTCATTTCAAATTTTGATTGCATTTGTTGAACAAAATGTTCCACCATTTTTCTTGACATTCCACCGAAGACGATGTCATCGACATATGTTTGGGCAATCATCAGCTTTCCATCCTCATTCTTTATGAAAAGGGTTTTATCAACTCCCCCTCTAGTGTAGCCACTATTGATTAGAAAGATCGTCAATCGCTCATACCATGCTCTAGGTGCTTGCTTTAATCCATAGAGTGCTTTTCTCAATTTATAAACATGTTCGGGAGAGTGTGGGTCTATAAATCCCTTTGGTTGTACAACATAGACTTCCTCATTGAGATATCCGTTTAGGAATGCACTCTTTACGTCCATTTGGAACATGTTGATTTTTAAATGACATGCGGTCCCTAGTAGGAGTCTTATTGCTTCAAGTCTAGCCACTGGTGCGAATGTCTCATAAAAGTTCATGCCCTCGATTTGTGTATATCCTTGAGCGACCAACCTTGCTTTGTAGCGCGTGACGTTTCCATGCTCATCCGGCTTGTTTTTGAAAATCCATTTTGTACCGATGATATTGACATTTTCTGGTCTAGGCACCAGTTCCCAGACCTGATTCTTCTGAAATTGGACGAGCTCTTCTTGCATAGCATTAGCCTAGTATTCATCTTTGATGCCTTCGTTAACATTCTTTGGTTCAATCATCGAAAAAAGCATACATTGCCTATCATATCCTTGTAACTGATGGGATCTTTAGGACGAGTACGCATTCCTTCAGCAATATCTCCAATTATTCCAGATAATGGGTGATTTTCCTGAATCCTTCTAGATGGGTTTTTGTATCCAGTTACAGGAACTTCTTCTTCATTGCTAATGATGTTGTCTACTTTGTCGTCGACTTTTTTCTTGACATTCGGGTTCTCAGGTTCGTTCGCAACATTATTCCTAACATCTTTAGGCACAAACTTTGGGAGTACTTCATCTTCTTCAGGAACATTTTAATGGACATATACCCATTCATCATTGACCACCACGTTAATTGACTCCGTCACTGTCTTGATGCGTTTGTTGTAAACTCGATATGTCCGACTGTTCCTTGACAGTCCAAGAAATATGCCTTCATCTCTCTTTGGATCAAACTTTTGTTGCGGTTCCCTGTCATCTAAGATATAACACACTGACCCAAAAATGTGAAAGTACTTGACATTTGGTTTTCTTCCCCTCCATAGTTCATAGTGAGTGACAGACATACCTGGACGTAGTGTGACTCTATTGTGAATGTAACAAGTGGTGTTAAGTGTAGGGATTTGGAGCTTTCAAGATCATCGAGATAGCGGAAGCATAAACATTAAGAACTCCAAAAACTGTCCAAGAACATGAACCATTAAATCTCAAGGTAAAATCTATTCCACAAGAGCTTACCTTTTAGTCTTTGTTTAATCAAGAAAGAAAAACTAGATGATCTTCTTCTCTAGAGGAAGTCAACACCAAGAGCATGATCCTTAAGATCCTTCACGCTTAGCCTACTAGAACTAATGTGTGAAGAACAAGAAAGCAAAGAGAGGAGAGAGAGAGAGGTGGCCGGTTCGCTACATCGACGAAAAACTCAATTTTCTCGATTCGCTAATTATTCTCACAAAATCGAACCCATGGCCTAAAACCCTCAGTTTTGGCCATGTCTTGCTTCTCAAGAAAAGTCAATGTTTCCTTGTCTCAAATTATTCATATTGTACGTGTGTGACCCTCCAGGCTCATGCCACCGTTGGAAGATCGGCGCAAGAGATCTCTTTTGCCCGATCCATCATAACTGGTCTCTAGTAAGACATTATGATTACCCAAGGTGCATGATGATCGATGTTTCAATTTAACCTTGTGCGTACAAGTCACTATCCTATTAACTCTGGACATCCCGATTGATCACAAGGCATAGAGTCGTCATCCTTGTTTAATCAATAATGTTACTTGATATGTGAGACGACTGAGAACTGATAACCCGTATCACTGCATGGCCATGCTCTTTCTCTCAGTCACTCTCGATCAAGCGGACTAAACAGATATCTTTCCCATACCGTAGTACGAGGGATAAATTCCTTAGCCGTCTTTCGTGTCACTCATGCAATCCGTTCCACCACCCAATCATGTCCGTTATTGCAATCCTGTTACGGAAAGCGTTAGGTGCAAGTTAAACCTCTTAGCATTAACATTATAGAGCATGTTGGATTTCGAGTTTTTCATATTTAATATGTACATACCTCCAACTGTGTGAGCATTTCCATAATACATGTTATTGCGCATAATATTGAAAAACTCGTTCTTAATATCAAAATAATAGTCTTCTTTTTCAAGAAGTGATATTGATACAATATTCCTGCTGAAAGCAGGTACGCAAAACACGTCTAGGAGTTCTATTACAAGCCCACTGGGCAAAACAAGATCAACCGAACCCACAGCAGTTGCAGCAACACACACGTTGTTCCCAACTCTTAGGTCCACCTTGTTTTCGCCCATATCTCTTCTACTACGCAGTACCTGGACATCCGCACAAACATGAGACTCACCTCCAGACTCATCTAATGGAATACCTGACGAAGTAGCGGCCCCACCGCCTTTCTTCTGATCTTCCTTCAGCTGCTAACAGTCCTTTTTCCAATGACCAGACTTTTGGCAGTAGAAACAGACCGACTCCTTTACCTTCCCCTTGCCCTTCATGAGCATGGAAGTTTTAAGAACAAAAGGTTGTCTGTTCTTCCCTGCCAGGTGCATTGGGCCTTTACCCTTATCACCACCAGCTTTGAAGTCGGATCCCTTCTTCACCATAAGAACACCTTTGGGCGCACTGCCCCTTATGCTCTTCTCGGCAGTCAGTAACATGTTGTGCAACTCCGATGCGGTCTTATCCATGTCATGCCTGTTATAGTTCATGACGAATCCACCATATGCATGAGGAAGGGATTGCAGAATGAAATTCGCAACCATCTCCTTTTCCATAGTCATTTCGAGACTAGTTAGATGATCGAGATGTCCCTTCATGCGTAGGACGTGTGGACCTACGGAGATGTCTGCTGACATTTTGCAGGCAATGAGTTCTCGGAGAACAGTATATTTTTCAATACACTTTCTCCTTGAACATATCCTTGATCTATGCAAACATTGCAAAAGGATCATGGGATAGCTCCATAAACTGCTTCTGGAGGTCCACCTCCATACAGCCCAACATGACACACGCAACGTCGATAGAGTCGCTAAGGTGTTTCTGGTACGCATCCTGAACAACCCTTGTTGCGTTGGCAGCTAGCTCCACTGGGATAGTCTTGTCTAGGACGTACTCCTTGCGTTCCAATTTTAACACGAGTCGCAAATTTCTGTCCTAGTCCAGATAATTTGTTCCATTGAGCTTACACTTATCAAGTATAGCCCTCAATGACAAATTAGACGAGTTTGTTGAATTACTAGCCATTTCTACATGAAGAAAGTAAATTTAATCAGAAAAGTTGATTAAATTTACGAAGAACCGAATTAAACACCAACCATCCGATTCTAAGGTTTAGAATCTTTAAACTAAGATCCCTGATTTGTCAATTGAAGTATGCTAAGGTGAATCGCTCCAATTGACCCATTTGGGTAGGACGTCCATCCAATTACAACCTGTGTAATTCTTGGTCAGGGTATGTGCAAAAGCACACGGCTTACCCTTCTGATGCCCCAGCTCGACCTCAGGCCGAGAATCGTGGTCGAGTCAACCAACCTACACATATGCATCAGTTTTGGGCAGATGCTCCGCTAAGGCGCATGACATCCCACAAGGTTGACCATTCCATATAGAACCCATTCTATCAATGCTCCGCTAAGGCGCCCGACACCGAGAGAATATTTCTACATGGGTGTGAATTTGGGTGGCATCTCACATGCCTCAAATTATGTTGTGATTTGGTTGTGTTTAATAATTCGAAAGTATTTTGATACAATTACGAACCCGTCATTAACAACCCGTGTTGTGACGTTTCTAATTGTATCATATACTATCTTCTTTTGAAGCCGTCATTTGCAACGCGTGCAAA
This sequence comes from Geranium rotundifolium, assembly GCA_963920655.1. Taxonomy (NCBI): domain Eukaryota; kingdom Viridiplantae; phylum Streptophyta; class Magnoliopsida; order Geraniales; family Geraniaceae; genus Geranium; species Geranium rotundifolium. Next base: position 17,396,919 of record OY987317.1, on the reverse strand, counting down.
CACGTTTCAAATTGAACTCATCCATCACAACCCGTGCGATGATGGTTCACAACGCTTTAAACATGCAAACAAATTAAAATCGTTTTTAATCTTTACATGTGAGGTGATGGCTTATAAACTCATAAGCTAAGCATGCAAGCATGTAAATTATTATCTAATAATTCAAGCAAGCAAGCATAAAGCGTTTAAATATGCATCAATAGCCCATCTTATCCTTAAGATTCTACGAGACATAACATCTTCTCGTCTTTCTCATTCGGGCTCCCATGAGCTCTTGGACTTCCTTCAAGACTGTCATTGTGCTAGAAATTACAATTAATACTCGGTTCATAAACTGGATAAAAATAATTACACTTTAAGGGCTTGAATGAGAGAATAGTTACACGCTAACACTAACGGTGTGCAAACCGTGAAAGCGATACAATTCTAATGGCTATTAATGCATCATACATCTCATCACATCATCCAACATGTTATCACACAAACATGTCATCAAATAATATGCAATATTCTGGTTTTAATTTTGCCAAGTTGCTTGGTCGGGTTTATCGAAACTAGACCTTTTCGAAAAACGGTTTATCAAAACCGATCAAATTTGAAAGTTTTCGAAATATTAGATCGCGGGTTCGTGCCACGGATAAAAAATCATCGTGCACGAACCAAGTCGGGCTGAAGCCCATTGGGCCGAGCCCAAGCCCACGGCCAGGTTTGGGCTTTGGAAAGCCCAAACCTGGGCTTGCCTCCCCTCTCGGCCTCGGCCAAGAAGGGTGACGGACCTGGTCACCGCCGGCCAACCCCGGCCTCCGGTGACCTCCGTCCGGTACCTCCAATTCGGCTCCCCGAGAGTCCCGTCTCGGACCCGACAAATCCAATAAAAATCCGAAAAATTCCAAAGTCAATATATTTTCCAAAAATAACATATTTCATGCAATTTACCCAAAAAGCATTAAAAACATGTTATCAACAAATATGGCATGCAAATCATTATAAAACCGAAAAAAGTTCAACAAGACGAAGATTAAGAGGGTTAACCACCCTCTGATACCACTGTAGGGATTTGGAGCGTTCAAGATCATCGAGATAGCAGAAGCATAAACATTAAGAACTCCAAAAACTGTCCAAGAACATGAACCATTAAATCTTAAGGCAAAATCTATTCCACAAGAGTTTACCTTTTAGTTTTTGCTGAATCAAGAAAGAAGAACTAGATGATCTTAGTTAACAACACCAACTAATCATGGTGTGTGGCCCCCACAATTGGACCCACCATTGTGGCCGGCCATAAGAGGCTTTTGGGCCTTGTTGGGCCTTTGTTGGGGCGGCTTGGTGACCTCATAGGCCGAGCCTAATGGGCTCGCCCATGCGGTCGCGTGCCGTGTCCAAAAATTTCCCGACCCTTTTGTCGTTACTTATCAAACAAAGTCCGACGCTACATCGACGAAAAACTCAATTTTCTCGATTCGCTAATTATTTTCACAAAACCGAACCCATGGCCTAAAACCCTCAGTTTTGGCCATGTCTTGCTCCTCAAGAAAAGTCAATGTTTCCTTGTCTCAAGTTGTCCATATTGTACGTGTGTGACCCTCCAGGCTCATGCCACCGTTGGCAGATCGGCGCAAGAGATCTCTCTTGCCCGATCCATCATAAGTGGTCTCTAGTAAGACATTATGATTACCCAAGGTGCATGATGATCGATGATTTGATTTAACTTTGTGTGTACAAGTCACTATCCTATTATCTCTAGACATCCCGATTGATCACAAGGCATAGAGTCTGCATCCTTGTTTAATCAATCATTGTTACTTGATATGTGAGACGAATGAGAACTGATAACCCGTATCACTGGCATGGCCATGCTTTTTCTCTCAGTCACTCTCGATCAAGCGGCCTAAACAGATATCTTTCTCATACCGTAGTACGAGGGATAAATCCCTTAACCGTCTTTCGTGTCACTCATGCAATCCGTTTTGCCACCCAATTATGCCCGTTATTGCAATCCTGTTACGGAAAGCGTTAGGCGCAAGTTAAAGCCATAAATCGATCACATGGCGATCACAAAGACTTCTTGGTCTAAGGATATCGTGACAAGCTATCGCATTTGAATAGGTTCATGACTTAATCTATGAAACACTATTCAAAGCGGGTCGTCCGATATGAATCACCTCATGATAATTATGATATGATTCTGGGATCCCACATCCCTATGATAAGTAGAACTACATTATTGAGAACCATCCTCATACTGGTCGCGTCAATTGAAGCGTATATTGACCAAGGACTCGTTAAGTGTGATCTGTACAGATTTATTGTTCTACTACTTTAGTGGTCATAAATCAGATGATGCTTAACATATTACTTCAACCCATAAGTTATACAAAGCCGTTTTATTTATTACAAACGATGATTAATATACATAGACATATATAGACTATTAGCAATTGGACTAGGGCACAAAAATGCTATCATTAAGTGCCTTTGCCCAAAAATGTGTAGGAATGTTTTGAGCCAACATCATAATTCGAGCCGTTTCTTGCAATGTCCGGTTCTTGCGCTCGACGATCCCATTTTTTTGAGGAGTAATTGGAGCAGAGAACTCATGAAATATGCATTCAGAGTTGCAATACTCTGCAAATTTGCTGTTTTCAAACTCTCTCCCATGGTCACTACGTAGGCAGACTATTTTCCTGATTCGGTCCCCCTTTTCTCGTTCAACTTGAACGCATTGATTTTTTAAAATTGAAAAAGTGTCAGATTTTTCTCGATTAAAATCAACCCATGTGTACCTTGAAAAGTCGTCTATACAAACGAACACATATCGTTTTCCTCCTAAAGTCTCAACCTGGATATGTCCCATGAGATCGACATGTAGTAGTTCTAGGACCCGTGAGATAGTAATATGTTGCACCTTCTTGTACGACATCTTCATTTGTTTTCCTATTTGACATTCTCCACAAATTTTTCCTTCTACGATTTTATAGTTTGGTACTCCAACGATGGCTTGTTTAGAGATGGCTTTTTGCATGCTTCGGAGGTTTAGAGGTCCAAATTTTCGGTGCCATAATTTGGTCTTTTCTGCCTTGGTAATTAAGCACTTAAAACCCTTGTTGCTTATGTTAGAAGTCCAGAGATAACAGTTATCTTGTGACCTTTATCTTTTGCATTACGATATCTTGTTCGACATTCTTCACCGAACATTCTTCACAAGTGAATTTAACATGAAGATCCAGATCGCACAGTTGGTTTAAAATTATGAGATTTGCTTTGAGTCCCTCGACTAGCAAAGCTTCCGTCAGGCAAGATACTCAAGTACACTTGAGCTTTCCTTTGCCAATGACATGAGCTTTTACCCCATCACCAAAAGTTACATGGCATTTAGTGTATGGTTTCATGTTTGTCAAAAAGTCTTGTGTACCTGTCATGTGGCCTGAGCATCCACTTTCAAAGTACCAGTTTGTGCTGGTTGAGGCACACACGGTGGTATAGGCGATGTTGGGCTGGTATGTTTTTCCTTTCACTCTTCCTTCCATCTGTCTAGGCTTTTGATCGTTATGTTGAAAATGGCTTCGAGCTATCCATTTTGAGTAGGGGGATGGTCTTTTACCATTAAGATGATAGCAAAAAGGTTTGATATGACCTTTCTTCCCATAGTAATTACAGGTCCATCGTGATTCATTGGTAGACCGTTTGAATGGTGGTCGATTGAGTTGAGACATCCTTGCTTGTGTTTAGGCAGAGGTTTTTCGAGAGGGATGTTGTGACATATTTCGCCTTCTCTCTAGTTCGGGATTGTTGTTGAACAAACATGGTTTCAGATGATGAGGCATTATGAGTATATCCAAGTCCCCTTATGTCTCTGGCCTGCTTTCCTATTGACAATATTTTGTCTAGGCTCTCTGAGTTTGGATTCATCATTTTAACCGACTTGTTCATTTGTTCTATTTCTCCATTGAGTCGAGTGACATCTTGTTTTATCTTGATGATAGTCTCCAGCATTCTAGTCTTGTCGTTTGTAAGGGTGATAATCTGAGTAGCTTGCTTGTCTAGAATTTGGGACTCTTCAATCCATTTTGAGTAGAGGATGCAGTAAGCCTCGTTGAGCTGATCATTGTTCCAGTCATCATCTAGTGATAAGTCCCGTGTGTCATAACTACCTTTATCGGGATGATCGAGCTTGTTGGATGAAGTGGAAGCGGTGAATGCCTCAAAGTTGCTTATCTCGTATGTTTCACTGTCATCAGACTCCTCATCGGACAATGTAGCATTATGACCCTTTTTCTGTTTTCTTATGTAGTTAAAAAATTCATTTTGGTAGTGTCAGAACCCTTGACATTCATGGCATCGAAATTTTCAGTTGTCACTGTTCCCTTCATCAACTTTATTGTCTCTATCGAAGTTTCCACTTGGTTGAGTTTTCTGTGGAGTATTGTTCTTGACATCTGCTGTGACATTCTTCCCAGACATTTTGTTGAACCACTTCATAACCTGGTTGTAGTTCTTTGCTAGCAAAGCTATGGTAGCGTCAATTTCATCTTCCTGGTCTGAATGTTCTTGCTTAACATGCTTGGGCATGGAGCTATTGAAAGCCACTCCTTTATTTTCCTGTCCAATGCTTGGAAGAGACAGCTCACACATCATTAGAGATCCCATTAGTTCATCAAAGGGAAGGGTCTTGAGATCGTGGACCTCTTCAATGGTTCTTATCTTCATCTTAAACCTTGAACTCAAGGCTCTTATGTTCTTTCTCACTAGTTTCTCATTTGTCATTGGTTCACCCAAAGAATAAGATTCATTTGCAAGGTCTCGAATTTGCACATTGAATTCAACCACAGTTTCGTCTTTCTTCATGACAAGTGCCTCAAACTTCGTTGTTAAATACTGAAGCTTTTGTTCTCGTACCTTTGTGGTTCCCTCATATGCAATAGTCAAAATGTCCCATGTTTCTTTTGCAGTAGTGCAGGTGTTGATCAATCTGAACACATTTCTGTCCACACCATTAAAAATCGCATTGAGGGCTCAGGAATTTCCTAGAGCTGCTTCTTCATCAGCGTCGGTCCATTCTGACTCACGTTTGAGATTTGTGAAGTTACCCTCAACATCTTGATAGCATGGGGCGCTCCAGTACAACAGGCTTCTAGGTCTTGTTGTCGATGGATTTCAGGAAGGCGCACATACGGGCTTTCCAATATCCGTAGTTGCTCCCATCCAGAATCGGTGGATGGTTAACTGATCCTCCTTCTCTAGCGTTGTCCATGTTTGTCAATCAGAATTTGTCTCCCAAGACCTCACCTAAAGATGTAGGTGCCTGCTCTGATACCAATTGAAATTCTAATTATGACAGTTAGACAAGATGTCAAGAACAATGTCGAGAACAATGTTAAGACAATGTTCTTAACAACTTGTCAACAAACAAGTTTTAGGACAAACACAATATCAAGAGTAAAGAGAAAATAACGACACACGAGATTGTTAACCCAGTTCGGTGCAACTCACCTACGTCTGGGGGCGCTTTGCCAGTGGAAAGATTTCACTATAATGTAACTAGTCAAAACATACAAGTATCGGTGATTATCACACAAACCACTACTTTATGCTACTCTTCCTAGTGGAAATCTATCTCAGGAACTCCCCTTGAATCCAAGCCTCCAACTTGATTCCACTCTACTAGCGTCACACTGCTCGGATGTTTACAGGTTGCTGTTAAGGTCTTGTGCGTGAACCTTCAATTACACATTCACATGAAACCCTCAATCACTCACACTTGATCTTCCGATTCTGGTAGTGATACACAATCTTCCTTCGGGGAACACACAACCTCTCAGCCCGCCAATCCTGCACGTCTAAGAGTTTTGTGTATTTTTCGAAGAAACTACAAGGGAGTCGCTCGCTGCTAAGGGTGGAGCCTAAGCTTTTATACCAGCTGCAAAACTAATTCTGAAACACATTAGGGTTATTATGATCCTAGTCAATTTAGGTTTCCCAAATCCTTAACGACAATATATTTTCAGAGTCTCTATCACGGTAGGAAGCTTTCCAAAATCATGACTCAATCAAGACTTACCAAAAGCCTTGTACACAGTTGGATCTTTCCAATCGCAATATGTCTCCTATTTAAAGAAACTTTTCAATGATGTGACCCACAAATGTCGCGCAGGATGTTGAAACTAACTGCTTGACATCTTTCCTGATTAGATGCTCGACATCTTTCGTATTGTCTAAAACTAAAGCCAACAACAAACATAACAACAAAAGACTCTTCTTTATTCGTATCAATCCACATAATGACATTTTTTATTGATGCCCATCGTGTCATCGGTTATACAACCTTTGTCCACATACATTATATTTTGAACAAACAACTTTTTTCTAGGAATCAACTATTAGTGAAACCATGAGTATCAAATAATGTATCAACAATTACATTATTTCTCATGTCGCACATACAACAATCATCGATAATCTTTAGATTAGAATTTTCAATTCCATCTAAACAAATATGACTTCAAACAATCATGTCAAGCCAACACTGTTTGAGATTTGATAGGTCAAAATTTATTTTGAGATTGCAACATAACTAGATCATCACTTATATCTATTATGTTGATCTCATTACTTTGTTGATATGATTTAAAAATAATCATTATCAACTCAAGAATGAAAACATTATTTCATTCAACTTATTCATATTCATATTGATATGATTTATCTATCAATGAATCAAAACAATTAATCATATTCAAGTATGATTTTTCAACATATGAATAACTTCATTATCTTTAGATTTAGGATTCATCAATCCATGAATGACACAACCAATTTTCATTGCATTGATCATGCCTAACTCATATTTGTGATTTATGAGTTCGTGAATGTGATTGTTATATCATTCAACTCATATAATTCATCAATTTATGATAAACCAATAAATCATTCAATTTAATCATATAAATATGATTTTCAACCCATGAATGAATTCAATATTCATTACTCATATTCAATTTCATTGATATGATTCATCATTACACATTTCATTCATGCTAATCAATTTTTATGATTTCAGAAATCATATTCTTCTTGTGATTCTCCACAATACTTTGATAATTTCATTAACTTGTACAATGAACATTTACAAAGAATATAAACTATTCAATTCATAGTTTTTAAATACATGAGAATCAAATTCTCCTCTTTCACTTTTGAGGTTTTTCATTTACAATATTTGGTAAATTCAACATGTTTACCATTTTTTCTCAGTTTCTTTCAAAAATTAAATCAATAATCTTTTCCAGCCCTTCGACATATTTCTTTATTGATCATTTACAGTCTTTTGAATTTTATGGTACACATTTTACAAATAATAACAAAACTATACAATACATAGTTTTGAGTACAACATGATCAATTTCTTCTTCTTTCAATATTGAGGTTATTTATGTACCATACATGGTGAATCCAATGAGACCACCTTCTTTTGTCGTTTTCTTTCAACAATGAAGCCAACAAATCATTCAAGTCATTTGACATATCTTATCGAAACAAAATCGATATATTAGTGGTAGACACTCGTGTCTTAAACCCACTTGGAATTTGACCCAAAGGTACATTCCCGACCTCAGCATTATTGACATATTTTTTTTAAAAAAAAATTCATAACATTAATTAGACAAGCAAACTTGTTGCTCCCATCACCAAGTTGTTCCTTTCGATAATTTCTTCAAAATTGGTCCGAAGACAAAATTCAGTTGCTTGCATCCAAAACGAAAGCATTCTTATTTTTTCAATTTTCATATCTACAAAATGAAATTCAAATCATTAGTATATGTAAGATTATAAATTTAATATTCATATAATTGAAATTTTAACCTTCTTGATTTCCGCAACCTGTTAAGACTCAAGAGAATGCTACACTTTAAGATTGTTAGGTATTATACAATAATATTAACAAATTGCGGAACTTGAATAAATTTGTAAAGGAATGAAATATGAAAATTAAAAAGATACATGAACCTTTACAAATTATTGATACAAACTCGGGAAATAAGTCGAGGCGTGTTTGACACTTTCCTTAAAGAGTATTCGCTCTCCCTCGGGTGTCGGAGTCAACGAATGTACTGAAAGAGATCACCATGGGTTCCAAACGTTAATTTCATGCAGCGGGGCCTTATGTAACCATGGTGATCGAAAGAGATGAATATCTTAATGAAAAATTCAGCATGTTCTTAACCTTTTCAAATCTGAAAATTACTTTTGTCAATCGATGAAAACACAATGTAGTGCTTCTCTATTGAGTCCACACAAGCACAACAACCAAAAACCGGTTTTCTCTCATACTTTTGCTATCAATGTTTTGAGAACAATTTTGAAAAAAAATCAATGGAGGAATGGGGAGAGAGAGTCGACCAAGTCAAAGAGGAATTAGTGGGGGAAGTTGCCGAAATAGTTAGAGAAAAATAAGGGAGATATTTTGCAACTAATTTGAAATTAAAACTAAAAAATCTTAATTGAGTTTCAAAATCAATTAATTGCATATCTTACCCTCTTAAACTCCTATTTGCACTTTTCCTCATTCATCACTTAAATCCCTAAATGGGCTTTAAGCCCGTTTAACTAAAATCCAAATTAAACCCATTAAATTGAGTTCTAATTTTGGTTTAGATAAATCATTTTAAATTCCTCGAATTGATTTCTTCAACCGTCTAGTTAAAACCTTAGGCCAGAAAATCACCGAATCGTTTTCAATGTGACTATATTGAAAACCTGATTCTCCCAATTTCAATCCATAATTATTTGTCATGTATCGTGCTTAATGCGTGTGACCCTCTAGGCTCACGAACGGTTGGCAGACTAGTAAAATTACTATTTTACCCTTTCCATCATAAGTGGTCTCTAGCAATACACTTTGATTACCCAACGTTCGTGATTATCGATTATTTGACTTAACCTGTTATCGTACATGTCACTGTCCTTTTATCAAACCGATATCCAGATTGATCAATAGGCATAGAATCGTCATCCTAATTTATCAATCACTGTTTCTTGATATATGATATGACTGAAAACTGATACTAAGGTATCACCTGCACGGCCGTGCTATTCCTTCAGTCATACTTATCAAGTGGCCTAAACGAATATCTTTCTCATACCGGAGTATGACTGATAAATCCCTCAGACGTCTTTCAAATTCACCAATGTAATTCATAATCAAGCCAATCACAATCGTTATGGCTACCCTTTTACAAGTAATGTTAGACTAGGTCAAACTTGGAGATTCATTACACAGTGCACACAAAGACTCCTTGGTCTTGGGATATAATGACAAGCTACGATCTGTGAGTATCTCATGACAGTATCTATGTTGTATACTCACAATCGGGTTGTCCGATATCATCGACTTGATGATATCTATGATATAACTCCGGCACATACTTTGCCATGATCAGTAGAGCGTGATCACAAGGAGTTGATCTCATACTGATCGCTTCATAAAGAAGTTTAGCTGATCAGAGACTCATCAAATGTAATTCTTTCTAATACACAGTTCTACTATTAGTGGTTACACACGTAATGATATAGATCAAATTACAGTCGATATATTACTACAACACATTAGTAATATATGCCGATTTATTTATTCGGAGAGATGATAAAACATTACATATATAGATCACTTTTATATTGGACTGGGGCATAACTCTAACAAATATTACTTATATAGTTTTGTTTTCCTTTTAGTTCTACATGGTAAATCTAATTAAAATTCAATTTGGAGATTCAATTATAAAACACTTGTCTGATTCTAACATTAGAATCTGAACCAGGATCCTATCATACCCTCAATTGAAGTGAATGGAGGCTCACTGCTCCAATTGAGAGCATCAAGGTAGGAATACATCCATCTACAAGACTATGTAGTTCTTGGCTAGTGTCTGTACTAAAAGTACACGACATACCCTATACTGATACCCTAGGTCAACCCTAGCTGACAATTGTAGACAAGTCTACCAAGTTTGAACTATGAACAGAACTAATGTGGCTACTACGCGGAGGCGCACGCACCCATATAGAACTGCCCATCTCATCCAGACTTCTCCTCTATGAATGTTACGCGGAGGCGTACCGACATCCATAAGCTTAAAGCCCTTTTGAGTGCCCAAACCTGTATGGTATCACGCTTGACTTGTAATTATTTGCATTGAAGTGAATTATTACTGTCTGATTGTATATCGATATAATCTTAATCTGGAATCATCAATTGCAAAGATGATCCCTTAGCAGGTTACATGCAAGTATGATTAAATATTGTTTTTTTAATCTTTGCATATGGATGATAGCAAATCATACATGAACTTGTATATTAAACTATCATACATTCATACATATAAATGTAAGGGTAAATTTATGCATAACTAAGCCCATCTTAAGTTCCTAAGAATCTAGCAATACTGATCCTAAAGACTTGGTCTTCAAGATCTAGACTTGCTCCATTCTTGTGAACTCCCACTGGCTTCGAGCCTCCTCTAAATTTCGAGTCTTCCTCTTGACTTGCTTCTTGCGCCGGTCTTCGTTATTACAAATTTAAATAAAATAAATTAAATTACAAATCACGACACGCAGGCCGTATTTACTACAACCCAAAAATTAAGCAACACGCAGTTTGCAAAACCGAAATTAAAATGCAAGTCTAGAGGGCTTAGCTATGCATCATGTGGAAAACATCATGTTATCAAAGATCATGTGAACACTCAACATGCTTATCAAACAACACAATTTTCCAAATTTTATCTTTCTTTAGTGTGGAAAAATTTTGGTTTATCGAAACCGAACGGTTTAATTTATTAATTGAATTTTGAACCGGTTCTCCCTAGTTTATCGAAACCGAACCAAATCTGAAAATTAAAATTTTAGGGCTTTAAATATTCTCACGAACTGGCCCGATTCATCCCGAATCTAGTCGAGCCGAACCGGCCCAACCGAGGTCGCCCGCGGAGGCAACCACGGTGGCCCGCGAGGCTGACCGTGGTCGCCCACGAAAGCGACCATGGTGGCCCGCGAGGGCTGCCAAGGTCGCCTCTAGGGCAGACCCTGGTTGCCCGCAAGGCAATCATGGTGGCCCACGAGGGCTCCCATGGTCGTCCGTAGGGGACCTGGTCGGCCCTTGGTGCCGATCATGGTCTGCCCTAAGGCATTCCATGGTCCACCAAGGGTCTCGGCCCTTGTTAGCCATGGCTCGGCCATGGCTAACCCGAAACAGCCCAAAGAAAATTATTTTCCAATTTTTCAAAATCAATTAAATCTGAATTTTTTTTCAATTACATGCATACTCAAGTGATGAACACATAAACAAAATAAAAATTCCAGAATTAAACATGTTGAATAAAATTCATAACAACCATCCTCTAATACCACTGAAAGAGATCACCATGGGTTCCAAACATTAATTTCATGCAGCGGAGCCTTATGTAACCATGGTGATTGAAAGAGATGAATATCTTAATGAAAAATTGACCATGTTCTTAACCTTTTCAAATCTGAAAATTACCTTTATCAATCGATAAAAACACAATGTAGTGTTTCTCTATTGAGTCCACACAAGCACAACAACCAAAAACCAGTTTTCTCTCACACTTTTGTTATCAATGTTTTGAGAAAAATTTCGACAAAAATCAATGGAGGAATAGGGAGAGAGAGTCGGCCAAGTCAAAGAGGAATTAGTGGGGGAAGTTGCCGAAATAGTTAGAGAAAAATAAGGGAGATATTTTGCAATTAATTTGAAATTAAAACTAAAAAATCTTAATTGAATTTCAAAATCAATTAATTGCATATCTTACCCTCTTAAACTCCTATTTGCACTTTTCCCCATTCATCACTTAAATCCCTAAATGGGCTTTAAGCCCGTTTAACTAAAACCCAAATTAAACCCATTAAATTGAGTTCTAATTTGGTATAGATAAATCGGTTTAATTTCCTCGAATTGATTTCTTCAACCGTCTGGTTAAAACCTTAGGCCAGAAAACCACCGAATCGTTTTCAATGTGACTATATTGAAAACCTGATTCTCCCAATTTCCATCCATAATTATTTGTCATGTATCGTGCTTTATGCGTGTGACCCTCTAGGCTCACGAACGGTTGGCAGATTGGTAAAATTACTATTTTACTCTTTCCATCATAAGTGGTCTCTAGCAAGACATTATGATTACCCAACGTTCGTGATTATCGATTATTCGACTTAACCTGTTATCGTACATTTCACTGTCCTTTTATCAAACCGATATCCAGATTGATCAATAGGCATAGAATCGTCATCCTAATTTATCAACCACTGTTTCTTGATATCTGAGATGACTGAAAACTGATACAAAGTATCACCTGCACGGCCGTATTACTCCTTCAGTCATACTCATGAAGTGGCCTAAACGGATATTTTTCTCATACCGGAGTATGAGTGATAAATCCCTCAGACGTCTTTCGAGTTCATCAATGTAATTCATAATCAAGCCAATCACAACCGTTATGGCTACCCTTTTACAGGTAACGTTAGACTAGGTCAAATTTGGAGATTCATTACACAGTGCACACAAAGACTCCTTGGTCTTAGGATATAATGACAAGCTACGATCTGTGAGTATCTCATGACGGTATCTATGTTGCATACTCACAATCGGGTTGTCCGATATCATCGACTTGATGGTATCTATGATATAACTCCGGCACATGCTTTGCCATGATCAGTGACTCATCAAATGTAATTCTTTCTGATCTGCAGTTCTACTGTTAGTGGTTACACACGTAATGACATAGATCAAATTACATTCGATATATTACTACAACATATTAGTAATATATGCCGATTGATTTATTTATTCGGAAATATGATAAAACATTACATCTGTAGATCACTTTTAATTGGACTGGGGCATAACTCTAGCATGTACACCTCCTAGGATACAACGACTTTGAACTAGCACCGTACACCAAAAGTCTAGTTCCGGCGAACTTGAACTTGTGTCTTTCTCTATCACCAATCTTACGAAGAAACTTGAGACTAAAGAAAGAGATGAAGAACAAGAACAAAAACTCATATTCTTGGTTATGAGATGAGTTAAAAGAGAAGAGATGTGACTATTTATTTATAGTCTTCAATCAAAAGACATATTGAATCAATGCAAATTAATAAAAAAATTTAAAAGTTTGTAACATAAACAATCAAGAGAATCAAATGCCCATAATGAACATTTTATCTCATAAATAAATAAAATTCATTTCAATTTCATTCAATTAGGATAAATATAATTATTTAATTATATTTTCCGACAATTGTTTCATTTACTCACTCTTAGCCTCCTTCCTTAATCTTAAATAATTAACTGTCTTTCAATCTCTTTTGGCCAGCACCACTCTCCCCTCAATGAAGGTGAGAGCCAAGTATCAAAATTAAGATTTCTCTATATGAAGAGGTATTGGGCTGAATACTTGATGCGATCTTAGGGATGATAATTGAGCAAAATTAGTGACCATGCCCCGTATCTCCTTCGAAAACATTGGGTCCTCGTTGGGTTCATGAATTTTTCTTATCAATAATCAATCTTTATTATTTCAGGGAACCAAAAGTTTAGTGCTCCATTAATTTTATGTATGAAGGTTTCGAGCCCAAATATTAGTACACAACATTTCCCAACAACAAATAATATATTTCAAGAAGTCATCGGGAAAATATTGTAAAAATGTGTGAGCTCTGTAAGTATAATTCCGTGAATGACTAAAAAGAATGTTGATACAATGTGCTATACATGCTAGCATGACAATGCTATTGATTGATGATGAGGACATGTATTTCCCTATATACACATCTAAATTGTCCACTTGGTTCATTGTTCCCATCATCTACACGGGAAAATACACAGACCAATCCTTCCCCTCATGAAATTCAAAATACATGAGAAATGTGTAGAGTCAATTAGCTATGGCAACATCTTGATAATCTCCATCCTCAGTCATATCGGGAGCTACAAACAAACCCCCAACCCCCGACATTTGCTTGTCCTTGTCGTTGGCGTTGTCTTCGGCGTCGTCGTCGTCGTGGGGAGGCAGGCGGGCGGAGCGCGGTGGGACGGGGCAGGTCTTGGATCTGATGTAAGGGGTGGGGTTGGAGGAGATGGTGAACCTGTCCCCGAAGAGGTAGGAGAAATCGATGGTACCCTTTGTCCTGCCGGCCTTGGTGGTGAGGTCGTAGGTCATGAGGCGGAACTCCCTGTTGCTCTTCTTGAGGTCGGGGTCGGAGTCGGGGTCGGGTTCGGAGTCGAGCAGCTCCTTCAAGGGGATGTGTACTTCGCCAATGTCTCTGTCACCGAAGTGTCTCTCCGAGCGCAGCAGGAACACAAGGCTGAGGCTGCCTTTCTGGAGGTCCGACTCGTCCACCGTGAAGTGGAGGCAGTAGTTCCATTTGGGGGAGGTGCCCGCGTACCGGTCCGTGGGCGACCTCTGCCTTGTCCGCGGGTCGCCAGCGATCAGCACGAACGAGTACACGTCCATCGTCGTGAACCGGTTCACGTTCCTTATGTCGTTCGCCGATATTAGCTTCACCTCGAATGGCCTGCACTCCATCTTTTAGTTATTCAGGCGGATGACAGAGAGATTGGAGAAGAACAACATATAAATTAAACCACAACAAAACAAGAGGGACAAATTTATGTACAGGGATTGGACTTGGGACACAATTTATTTCCTTATGTACACACGTACGCGCAAAGGAAATAGATAGAAGGTGATGTTGGCGGAAGGATTGAGAGGAGGATATTCAACCAACAATTTCTCTGCCTACTTTCACTCCCGTTTCTTTCTTTCTTTTACTTAAAAATAGTTGCAACAAAGCTGTCTATTCGTATGCAGATTGTATTAGTCAAGATTAATTTGTCTTATACAAACGTGAAAATTCATTATAATGGTGAAGTCAGTCAAATCAATTTAAAACTTGTTTTCTAAATCAAATTGAAGTACAAACCATTAAAAATAAGTACAATAATGTGTGTGTTACCCCTGAAAATTAATTATAGCAATGCAATTTGTGAGAGTTAACGGTTTGTGAAAAATATAATATCTTATTTATGATTTCAATGTCTAAGAGAAGAAAAGACCAAAAAATGTTCTTAGAATGAAAGGACAATCTCCTTTATTTTTTAAGGTAAGGACACAAAGTCACACCTAACAATTCCCAAAATACACATAACTACCTCATTTTTCAAAACAAACAATGAACTACATCCAGAGATCATAAATTGACACTTAGCACCAACCGTTAGAATTTTAGATGGAATATGTTAAAATTTAAAATAAAAAGACGAAAATGCCTTTGGTCAGATTTCAAAATTTTAAAACCATATCATTGTGAGGATTTTGGTTGTTTCTCAGCTCAACCTTCACCGACCCCATCTTCGACCTCCGAACAACTTTTCCGGCTGTCTTTGCCTCCTCGCCATTGACCGGAGACTCGTCGTGGTCCTCGCCGGAGATGCTCGCCAGAAATGCTCAATTGACCGAAATTGGGTCTTGTTCTAATTTTAGGTTGGTTTTGAACGGAAACAAAAACATTCATAGTGGCGGAGCTCCCGAGTCTAACTGGCCGGCAAGTTTGGGCGAGCTTCGGAGACTTCGGCCACACTCTATTTTTGTAAATTCGCTAACCTGCCTCTCCTGCCACTGCCATGGCTCACGCTGACGCCAGAAGTACTTGAAAGATGCTTCAACATTTCTGTGAAGAACTGTAAAATTAAGGTGGATGAAATTAAAAATGGTGCACCTTTACCATAACTCTACCAAAAATTGTTTTGCCAAAAAGATAGAGCTATAGAATATGAATCGATTGCTTTTGCCTAACTTCTTGGAGGGTGGTTTAGGAATCTTGGTGGGTCATGTTCGGACACAAGGTTAAGTTCTCCGGATATGGAAACCGTGGAATAGAGCTACAATGGATCAGACTTTTTAACCGACTATGTAGATTTGGTAATAATAACATAAAGATTCAAAATATATATATACACAAATAAAAACTTGAAACATAATATCCAAAACTAACTTATAAATGAAAGTAATAATAGGCAGTTTATTTATGATTGCTCAAAAATCAATCGAATCGACCAAACCGAGACAACATATATGCTCATAAAGTAATTACAGTCACTTGAGCATTTCCGGCAAGCATCTCCGGTGACGACCACGACAAGTCTTCGGTCAATGGCGAGGACAACCGGAAAAGTTGTTCAGAGCTCGGAGATGAGGTCGGTGAAGGTTGAGCCAAGAAACAACCAAAATCCTCATAATGCTATGGTTTTGAAAATTTGAAGTCTGACCAAGGGCATTTTTGTCTTTTTACTTTCAATTTTAACATATTCCATCCAAAATTCTAACGGATGGTGCTAAGTTTCAATTTAAGATTTGTGGGTGTAGCTCACTGTCCATTTTGAAAAAGTGAATAATTATGTGTCTTAGGAATTGTTAGGTGTGACTTTGTGTCTTTTACTCTATTTTTTTCTTTGTTCCACCATTTTTCTCCAACATAAAAAAGTAGCTCCTAACTTTAAAAAGTAGCTTCTAACTTTTATGGTATTCACCATGGTCTCAAAATACAAATAATTACGAGGATGTATGATAAACCTTAAAGTTTGAAAGTGACACTTTTTATTATTTTCAATTTGCTATATTGTTACAAACACAATTAAATAATTTTGTAAAACTTCTAAAATACCACCCAACTTTTCAAAACGTCTAAAATATAATAATTATTAATCATTTATGTTTGATAAGAAGGGTCTCAGGGACAAACCTATCAATTCATTACAAATTTTAGAACACTTGTTGTCCATGTTGGGTTCATTATCTTGATCCACCAGCACCAGCTCATCACCTTGAGTCACACAAAACCCGTATCTCATCGGTGGATGATTGGTCCTTTGAGACCGCCTTGAAGAATTGTAGTGGGTAGTTCTTGCTCTACTACATGCTCTGGCTCCATATCTTCTACTGGCCTTTCAGGTGGTTCCTGAGAAACTACATCCTCTGGAATTTTATACAGATCTATAGTCCTCCCACTGTCTGTTTTGGAAATGAACTCCTTTTCCAAAAACACCCCACCGCGAGCAAAGATAATTTTATTCTTGCTCGGTTTGTAGAAGTAGTATCCCCTTTGTTTTTTTGGGATACCCAACGAAGATGCATTTATCCGATTTTGGTTCGAGTTTGTTTGAGAGAATACGCTTCACAAAAGTCTCGCAACCCCAAATCTTGAGGAAGGACAATGATAGCATTTGTGCCCTAGTCCAATTGGTATTAGCCTGTAAACGTCTATGTACAGATATCATCGTTTGTGATGTATAAATAAAAACGGCTTTATATTACTTATGTGTTGAAGTAATATGTTAAGCATGATCTGATTTATGACCACTAAAGTAGTAGAACCATAAATCTGTACGGATCACACTTAACGAGTCCCTGGTCAACCTATGCTTCCTTGAAAGCGACCAGTATGAGGATGGTTCTTAATGACGTAGTTCTACATGTCATAAGGATGTGGGATCCTGGAACCATATCATAGATATCATGAGGTAATTGATATCGGACGACCCGCATTGAACAGTGTTTTCATAGATTAAGCCATAAACATATTCAGATGCGATAGCTTGTCACGACGTCCTAAGACCAAGGAGTCTTTGTGATCACTATGCAATGAACGTACGGCTTTAACTTGCGCCAAATGCTTTCTGTAAAAGGATTGCTATAAAGGGCATGATTGGGCGGCGGAACGGGTTGCATGAGAGACACGAAAGACGGCTAAGGGATTTATCCCTCATACTACGGTATGGGAAAGATATCCGTTAGAAGGCCTCTTGATGGAGACTGACTGAGAGAAAAAGCATGGCCATGCAAATGATACGGGTTATCATTTCTCAGTCATCTCGCATATCAAGTAACAATGATTGATTAAACAAGGGAGACGACTCTATGCCTTGAGATCAATCGGGATATCTAGAGATAAAAGGATGGTGACTTGTACGCACAAAGGTTAAGTCGAATCATCGATCATCGTGCACCTTGGGTAATCATAATGTTTTGCTAGAGACCACTTATGATGGATCGGGCGAGAGCGAGTCTTGCGCCGATCTGCCAACGGTGGCATGAGCCTAGAGGGTCACACACATACAAGACGGATAACTTGAGACAAAGAAACATGGATATTTCTTATGGAGAAGTGTATGGACAAAACTGGAGGTTTTGTGCCATAGGTTCGGTTTGAGAGAATAATTAGCGAATCGAAAAAAAAATTGAGTTTTTCGTCGATATCGCGTCGGACTTTGTTTGATAAGTAACGACAAAATGGTCGGGCGACTTTTGGATGCGGCATGAGACAACACGGGAAGGCCCATTGGGCTCGGCCCATGAAGCCTCATGGCCGGCCCAATAAGGGCCCAATAAGGCCATATGGCCGGCCCACTTGGTGGGGCCAATGTGGGGGCCACACAATGCCATGCTTAGTTGGTGATTGTGGATTAAGAGGTGAGTGATTTAAGGGGTATGGGTTAAAGCTCCTTTAAGCCCATACCAATCACTTTTAACCCATACTTGTGAGTTGGATGATGAGTGATATTGCAAGACATTAATTCATTAATTGATTAAGTCAAAAAACTCACAAAAACCTCTCTTTCTCTCTCATTGTGGCCGGCCACCATAGCTCCTCTCCTCCATCTTGCTCTCTTGTTCTTCATTTAATTGTTCTAGTAGGCAATTAAGTGAAGGATCTTGAAGATCATTCTCTTGGTGTGGACTTGCTTTAGAGAAGAAGAACCGAACGTTCTTCTTTATCGATTCAAACAAGACTTAAAGGTAAATATCTTGTGGAATAGATTTTGCTTTGGGATTTAATGGTTTAAATGTTCTTGGACAAGGTTTGGAGTAGATTATCTTTTATTGCTTCCGCTATCTCGATGACGATCTAGAACGCTCCAAATCCTTACAGTGGTATCAGAGCCTGGTTACCCTCTTAATCTTTGTCTTGTTGGATTTATTTCGGTTTTGTGATTATTTGCATGCCAAAAGTGGATAACATGATTTTAATGCTTTTTGGGAAATTTGCATGAAATATGTTATTTTTGAAAAATATATTAAATTTGGAATTTTTCGGAAATTATTGGATTTGTCGGGTCCGAGAAGAGACTCTCGGGGAGCCGAATCGGAGGTACCGGACGGAGGTCACCGGAGGCCGGGGAGGCCGGCGGTGACCGGGCCCGTCCCCACTCTTGGCCGAGGCCGAGAGTGGCGGCAAGCCGGGTTTGGGCCTTCCAAGGCCCAAACCGGGCCGTGCATGGTTGGGCTCGGCCCATTGGCTTGGCCCGACTTGGTTCGTGTGTGGTGTTTGATCCATTTCACGAACCCGCGATCCAATATTTCGAAAACTTTCAAAATTTGATCGGTTTCGATAAACCGTTTTTCGAAAAGGTCTAGTTTCGATAAACCCGACCAAGCAACTTGGCAAAATTAAAACCGGAATTATTGCATATTATTTGATAACATGTTTGTGTGATAACATGTTGGATGATGTGATGAAATGTATGATGCATTAGTAGCCCATTAGATTTATCGCTTTCACGGTTTGCATACCGTTAGTGTTAGCGTGTAATTATTCTTTTATTCGAGCCCATAAAGTGTAATTATTTTTTATCCGGTCTACGAACCGAGTATTAATTGTAATTATTACTGAAAGACAAGAAGGATGAAAAATCTAGCACGATGACGGTCTTGGAGGAAGTCCAAGAGCTAGTGGGAGCCCGAATGAGAAAGACGAGAAGATATGAAGACTCGTAGAATCCTAAGATTAGGATGGACTATAAAATGCATATTTAACGCTTTATGGATGCTTGCTTGAATTATTTAATTAATTACATGCTTGCATGATTAGTTTATAAGTTTATAAGCGATCACCTCACATGCAAAGATTAAAATCAACTTTAATTGTTTGCATGTTTAAAGCGTTGTGAACTATCACCACACGGGTTGTGATGGATGAGTTCAAATTTGAAACGTATTTGCACGGGTTGCAAATGACGGATTCAAATGAAGATAGTATGTGATACAATTAGAAACATCACAACACGGGTTGTTGGTGACGGGTTCGTAATTGTACCAAATACTTTCGAATTATTAAACACAACCAAATTACAAGTTAATTTGAGTCAAGTGAGATGCCACCCTAATTCACACCCATGTAGAAACATTTTATCGGTGTCGTGCGCCTTAGCGGAGCATCGATCGAATGGGTTCTAGATGGGAATGGTAAACTTTGTGGGATGTCGTGCGCCTTAGCGGAGCATCTGCACAAAGTTAACTCGTTAGTGAAAGTTGGTTGAGTCAACCACGATTCTTGGCCTGAGGTCGAGCTGGGGCATCGGAAGGGTAAGCCATGTGTTTTACACATACCCTGACTAAGAGTTACACGAGTTGTAATTGGACGAATGTCCTACCTAAATAAGTCAATTGGAGCGGTGCGCCTTAGCGCACTTCAAATGACGAATAAGGGATCTTGGTTTAAGGATTCTAATTTTTAGAATCTAATGGTTGGTGTTTAATTTGGATCTTCGTAAATTTATTCAACTATTCTGATTAAATTTACTTTCTTCGTGTAGAAATGGCTAGTAATTCAACAAACTCGTCTAATTTGTCATTGAGGACTATACTCGAGAAGTGTAAACTCAACGGGACAAATTATCTAGACTGGGACAGAAATTTATGACTTGTGTTAAAAATGGAACGCAGGGAGTACGTCCTTGATAAGGCTATCCCTGAGTTACACGGGTTGTAATTGGACGTTTAAAGCTGGATCATTAACCACATACAACATTGTGGTCGAGACCCAACATGCTCTATAATGTAAATGCTAAGAGGTTTAAAGCTAATGATTTAGACCAAACTCTAATCTGCATTGTCGTCTAGGTCACATAAATGAGAAACGCATCTCAGCGCTTCACAAGCGCGGACTTCTAAGTCAATTCGAATTCCAAACGATTGATAGATGCGAAGCTTGTTTAATGGGCAAGATGACTAAAGCGCCATTCACTGATTTAGGTGAGAGGGCAGGTGATCTATTGGGTCTAATACATTCAGACGTATGTGGACCAATGAGTACACCAGCTAGAGGTGGTTTAGACTACTTTATCACATTTACTGATGATTTCAGTAGATATGGTTATGTCTATCTCATGAGACATAAGTCCGAAGCCTTTGATAAATTCAAGGAGTTTAGGACTGGAGTAGAAAACCAACTCGGAAAGAGTATCAAAGCACTCTGTTCTGATCGGGGTGGAGAATACTTATCCGAGGAGTTTCTTAGTCATCTTACTGAAAGTGGAATACTATCTCAGTGGACTCCGCCAGGAACACCGCAACTCAATGGTGTGTCCGAGCAAAGGAATCGGACATTGTTAGATATGGTTCGATCGATGTTAAGTCTCACTGATCTCCCGATCTCCTTCTGGGGTTACGCTCTACAAACGGCCACATTTATAATAAACAGGGCTCCGTCGAAAGTAGTGGAAGGGACATCATTCGAGAAATGGTACGGGAAGGAACCCGTTTTGTCCTTCCCGAAAATCTGGGGTTGTGAGGCTTATGTAAAACGGTTGCTTGCAACCAAGCTCGAACCGAGATCAGATAAGTGTACTTTCGTCGGACTTCCAAAAGAAACAAAAGGATACTACTTCTACAAACCGAGCGAAAACAAAGTTTTTGTCGCCCGAGGTGGGATATTCTTGGAAAATGAATTTATTTCCAAGACAGTCAGTGGGAGGGCTATTCATCTTGATGAAGTTCTAGATGAGATAGTCACTCAGGAACCACTGGACGACCCATTGGAAGAAGTAGAGCGTGAAGTGGTCGTTGAGCAAGAACCAATAGCTATAGATAATGAGGACGGTCCAAGGCGGTCTGAAAGGATAAGTCATGCACCTATCAGATACAGTTTCCTAGTAACCGGAGGTGATGATTTAGTGTTAGTGGTTAATGATCCAGCTACCTTTCGAGAGGCCTTGGACGGAACTGACTCTGAAAGAAGAAGATCTAGTAGGCATTAAGTGTAGGATCTTGAAGATCATCCCCTTGGTGTGGACTTGCTCTAAAGAAGAAGATCACAAAGTTCTTCTTTATCGATTCAACAAAGACTTAAAGATAAATTTCTTGTGGAATACATTTTGTCTTGGGATTTAATGGTTCATGTTCTTGGACAAGGTTTGGAGTTGCTTTTGTTAAATGCTTCCGTTATCTCGATGTTAAATAACGCTCCAAAACCCTACAAAACATGCAAGCATACAATTATTATCTAATAATTCAAGCAAGCATCATAAAGCGTTTAAATATGCATCAATAGCCCATCCTATCCTTAAGATTCTACGAGACATCATATCTTCTCGTCTTTGTCATTCGGGCTCCCACTAGCTATTGGACTTCCTCCAAGACCGTCATTGTGCTCGATTTTCCATCCTTCTCGACTTTGAGTAGCAATTACAATTAATACTCGGTTCGTAGACCGGACAAAACATAATTACACTTTAAGGGCTCGAATGAAAGAATAATTACACGCTAACAGTAACGGTGTGCAAACCGTGAAAGCGATAAAATTCTAATGGGCTACTAATGCATCATACATCTCATCACATAATCCAACATGTTATCACACAAACATGTTATCAAATAATATGCAATATTCCGGTTTTAATTTTGCCAAATTGCTTGGTCCGGTTTATCGAAACTAGACCTTTTCAAAAAACGGTTTATCGAAACTGATGAAATTTGAAAGTTTTCAAAATATTGGATCGCGGGTTCATGCCACGGATCAAAAATCACCGTGCACGAACCAAGTCAGGCCCAAGCTCAATAGGCCGAATCCCATTGGGCCAAGCCCAACACCACGACTCGGTTTGGGCTTTGGAAAGCCCAAGTCGAGCTTACCTCCCTTCTCGGCCTCGGCCTAGCAGGGGGACGGCCCCGGTCACCGCCGGACTTCCCCAGCTTCCGGTAACCTCCGTCCGATACCTCCAATCCGGCTACCCAAGAGTCCCTTCTCGGACCCGACAAATCCAATGAAAATCCAAAAAATTCCAAATTCAATATATTTTTCAAAAATTTTCATGCAGTTTATCCAAAAATAATTAAAAACATGTTATCAACAAATTATGCATGCAAATCATCATAAAACCGAAACAAGTTCAACAAGACGAAGATTAAGAGGGTTAACTATGCTCTGATACCACTGTAGGGTTTTGGAGCGTTCAAGATCATCGAGATAGGGGTAGCATAAACAAAAGCAACTCCAAACCTTGTCCAAGAACATGGACCGTTAAATCTCAAGGCAAAAACTATTCCACAAGAAATTTACCTTTTAGTCTTTGTTGAATCAAGAAAAAAGAACTATATGATCTTCTTCTCTAGAGCAAGTCCACACCAAGAGGATGATTCTAAAGATCCTTCAGAAAGAGCCTACTAGAACTAATTTGTGAAGAACAAGAGAGCAAGAAGAGATGAGAGAGGGAGGTGGCCGGCCACTAAAGAGAGAATGTGAGGGAGTGAATGATTTTCTTCTTGTTATTTGTCTACTTCATCAACTCATAAGCATGGGTCATTAAAGTAACAAATGATGAAAGCATGGGTTAAAGGCAAGTCATCACCTAATCCCCTTAAATCACTCTCCTCTTAATCAACAACACCAACTAAGCATGGTGTGTGGCCCCCACACTTGGACCCACCAAGATGGCCGGCCATGTAGGCTTATTGGGCCTCATTTGGGCCCTTGTTGGGCCGGCTAGGTGACCTCATGGGCTGAGCCCAATCGGCTCGCCCATGTGGTCGCGTGCAGTGTCCAAAAGTTATAGATTCATCGACGAAAATCAAACAAAGTCCGACGCTACATCGACGAAAATCTCAGTTTTCTAGATTCACTAATTATTCTCTCAAACTGAACCCATGGCCCAAAACCTTCAGTTTTGTCCATGTCTTGCTCCTTAAAAAACGTTAATGTTTCCTTGTCTCAAGTTATCCATCTTGTATGTGTGTGACCCTCTAGCCTCATGCCACCGTTGGCAGATCGGCGCAAGATATCTCTCTTGCCTGATCCATTATAAGTGGTCTCTAGTAAGACATTATGATTACCCAAGGTGCATGATGATCGATGATTCGATTTAACCTTGTTCGTACAAGTCACTATCCTATTCTCTCTAGACATCCCGATTGATCACAAGACATAGAGTCGTCATCCTTGTTTAATCAATCATTGTTACTTGATATGTGAGATGGTTGAGAACTGATAACCCGTATCACTGGCATGGCCATGCTCTTTCTCTCAGTCACTCTCGATCAAGCGGCCTTAAAGGATATCTCTACCATACCGTAGTACGAGGTATAAATCCCTTAGCCGTCTTTCGTGTCACTCATGCAGTCCGTTCCGCCACCCAATCATGCCCGTTATTGCAATCCTGTTACGGAAAGCGTTAGGCGCAAGTTAAAGCCGTAGGTCCACCGCATAGCGATCACAAAGACTCCTTGGTCTACGGATATCGTGATAAGCTATCGCATTTGAATATGTTCATGGCTTAATCTATGAAACACTATTCAAAGCGGGTCGTCCGATATCAATCACCTCATGATATCTATAATATGATTCTGGGATCCCACATCCCTATAATAAGCAGAACTACATCATTGAGAACCATCCTCATACCGGTCGCTTCAAATTAAGCGTATATTGACCAGGGATTCGTTAAGTGTGATCCGTACAGATTTATGGTTCCACTACTTTGGTGGTCATAAATCAGATCATGCTTAACATATTACTTCAACACATAAGTAATACAAAGCCGTTTTATTTATTACTAACGATGATAAATATACATAGATATTTATAGACTACTAGCAATTGGACTAGGGCACAAAAATGCTATCAATCTCCCACTTGCCCCTAGTTCCAATCTTATTCCTAGACTATCCCCATTGACCTAACATGTTTATCATGTTTCACTTGAGGAAGAGCCTTGGTCAAGGGGTTGGCTGTGTTATCATTAGATACAACGTAGTGGATCTTCACGTCACCTCTAGCAACTATGTCGCGGATGATGTGATACTTCCTGAGTACATGCTTGGATCTGTCATGTGCGCTGGGTTCCTTAGCTTGCGCAATTGCCCCGGTGTTGTCACAATATAAGTCTACTGGGTTAGATGGGTTTTGAATTACATCTAACCCGTATCACTGGCATGGCTATGCTCTTTCTCTCAGTCACTCTTTATCAAGCGGCCTTGACGGATATCTTTCCCATACCGTAGTATGAGGGATAAATCCCTTAGCCGTCTTTCGTGTCACTCATGCAATCTGTTCCGCCACCCAATCATGCCCGTTATTTCAATCCCGTTACAGAAAGCGTTAGACGCAAGTTAAAGCCGCACATCGACCGCATAGCGATCACAAAGACTCCTTGGTCTAAGGATATCGTGACAAGCTATCGCAATTGAATATGTTCATGGCTTAATCTATGAAACACTATTCAAAGCGGGTCGTCCGATATCAATCACCTCATTATATCTATGATATGATTCCGGGACCCCACATCCTTATGATAAGCAGAACTACATCATTGAGAACCATCCTCATACCAGTCGCTTCAATTGAAGCGTACATTGACCAGGGACTCGTTAAGTGTGATACGTACAGATTTATGGTTCTACTACTTTAGTGGTTATAAATCAGATCATGCTTAACATATTACTTCAACACATAAGTAATACAAAGCCGTTTTATTTATTACAAACGATGACAAACATACATAGACATTTATAGACTACTAGCAATTGGACTAGGGCACAAAAATGCTATCAATCACTGCAATGAGCCAAGATTGTAAGCAATACAAGGATCATGTGAAGAAGAGTGGGTATCCACGTCTTCAAGATTAAATATTTACGTTGGTAGGCTTAATCGCTATAACGTAAATAAGAAAAGGCTTAAATATGATGATTTAAATTAAGTTATAATGTGGCATTGTCATTCAAGGCACATAGGCGCGAAACACATTTCAACACTTCACAAGTGTGGACTTTAAATCTGTTAGAATTCACTCAAACTGAAAGATGCAAGTCTTTCCTAATGAGCGGGAAACGCATTTCAACACTTCACAAGTATGGACTTTTAAGTCCGTTTGAATTCACTCAAACTGAAAGATGCAAGTCTCACCTAATGGGCAAAACGCCAAAGGCACCTTTCACAGGTTTATGTGAAAGGCAAGTGACTTATTAAGTCTAATACATTCCGATGTATGTGGATCTATGAGTACTCAGGTCAGAAGAGAGTTCAACTAATACTTGACTCTGGAAACGGCCGCATTCATTTTGAATCGGGCTCCGATGAAGACAATGATAGTACACCCTGTGACAGCCATTCTGTCTCCCACTACTGTGGATGTGTGTACCTCCGCGTAGTATTCATTGGGATGCGAGTTGAATAAGGTAATCAATTCTATTTAGATGCGTGCGCCTCCGCGTAGTAGCCAAATAAAAGCTGGACCAGAGTCACAGAAGGTACACCCCATGACACTCATTACGACCCCCGTTACCATAGTCATATATGGTGTGGGAAACATTCTAGTATGTTTTTCCTAAAATATTTGGGTAGCAGAGATGCAGGCATCCGAATCAGAAAAATGTGTCTTCGTAAGGTATCCTTAAGAAACTAAGAGATACAATTTCTACATACCCAGCGAGTACAAAGTCTTTGTTGCTCGAGGAGGGGTATTTTTGGAGAAATATTTTATTTCCAAAACAACAAGTGGGAGTCCCGTGGATCTCGAATAAATTCGAGAGGATACGGAACTACCTGAAGCAATTTAGGAGCCTGCTATGAAAGATGTAGAAGTACTGGAGCCTCAGATGGTCGTAGATGAAGAATCAATCTTTACAGAAATTCCAGATGGTCCAAGGAGGTCTGAAAGATCTTGTCATGTTCCAGACATATATGGCTTCACAGCCACTGAGGGAAATGACTTGATGTTGGTGGATTAGGATGATCCAGAAACCTTCAGACAAGCTTTGACTAGTCCAGACTCCGAAAAATGGCAGAACGCCATGTGTGAGGAAATGAAATCCATGTAAGACAACCAAGTCTGGTGCTTGGTTGATCAAACCCATGGGATAAAACACATAAGTTCTGAGTGGGTATGTAGGATCAAGACCGACATGGATGGAAATCCTTAGACCAATAAGGCTAGGATGGTTGTAAAAGGTTATCGTCAGATTCAATGCATGGACTATGATGACATCTTTTCACCAGTAGCAATGGTCAGTTTGATCCGGATTATTCTTAGCCATAACTATAGCAAATGGATGTAAAAACCCCTTCCTTAGCAGGAACTTACTAGAGGGTGTGTATATCACACGGCCTGTGGGTTTTGTAGATCCAAAGAATCCCGGAAAGATATGTAAGCTATAAAGATCCATTTATGGATTGAAGTAAGCTTTAAGGAGTTGGAACCTTCATTTCAATAAAGTTGTAAGGGAACTCGGCTTCATCAAAAACGAAAGTGAGCCTTGCGTACATAAGAAAGCGAGTGGGAGTAATATTGTATTATTGGTATTTATTCATCTACAATGACATTCCAACCTTGCCACCAAAGCTTGGTTAGGGAAGTACTTATCGATGAAGGACTTAGGTGATGCTACATTTAATGTAGGCATCAAGATCTCTACAGATCATTCCAAAAGGATTTTGGGCCTAAGTCAGAATATGTTGCTAGGACAGAACATGTACATAGGTAAAGTGTTGAGAAGACTCTCAATGCTTGAATCTAAGAAAGGATACATACCCATGCGTCATGGCATTAAGCTCAGCAAGCTACAGAGTCCTAGTACTCCTTATAAGCTGAGCAGGATGAGTAAGATCCCTTATGCCAGGATGTGCACGAGACTGGAAGTCTCATTTGCACTAAGTTGTACTAGAAGATTCCAATCTAACCCCGACAATTACACTGGATTGCTGTCAAAGGCCATCCTCAAATATTTGAGGAGGAACAAGGATGCATTCCTAGTGTATGGGGATGTAGATAGAGAACTAGCAGTCAAAGGACAAGTTGATGCTAGTTTTCAAACATATCCAGATGACTTCAAAATTCAGTCAGGATATATTCTGTGTTGAGTGGTGACGCTTTCAGCTGGATAAGCTTTAAGCAAGCAAAAATTGCCAACTCTACAACGGAGGCCAAGTATATAGCTGCAACAAAAGCAGCTAAAGAGGCCGTATGGATTAGAAGCTGTCGTGGTCCAAGATCGTGGTAGCAAACACTAATTTCTATAAATCCAATAATTTCAAAATTTTCATATTTAATCAATTTCAATAAACCGTATTTTAAATCAGTCCAATTTCGATAAATCATATCAAAATATGGAGGAAAGATTGAAACCGGTTTTTGCATATTGATTGGTAACATGTATGTGTGATAACATGTCAATATATTGATAACGTGATTTGTTTGGTACAAATTAAAGCCCTAGACTGACCAATTTAATTACTTTGCAGTCAGCGAACCGCTAATTAAATGTTGTAATTAATTTTGCGGTCTGCGTAGCCGCTCTAGAATTTCAATCATGTTATTTATTTTTACGGTATGCGAATTGTGTATAACTTGTAATGGAATCAAGAAGAATGGTGAACCAGAAAGGTGGCTTAAGGTGAAAGGTGAATCGAAATGGAGGAATCGTGAGCAAGTGGGAGAGCCTAATGGTGAAGCAAGAAGAACCGGAGTTAGTCTCCTAGGGATTCGTTCTTGTAGAACCACATAGGGTGACCAACCGGTTCTCATTAATCATGGGAATCAGATTAGGAAAGGGCTATTATTTTGTACATATATTTACTACTTTATTGTATAATAGATATGCATGAGTGGAAATTTATGAATGGATGTTTTTGTAGGTTTAGAATGTATGCTAAAACATCACCCACATGCGAAAAGATTGAAATTGGAGTTTTATCACCTTTGCATGTAATTGGTAATTAAAGCATCATGGACTTGATGTTTTCAAATAAGATTGTAAGGAGTAGAATCAAGGAAGTTCTACACAACCGACTCACAATTTAATTCAAGTCATGTGAGATACCACCCAAATCTCAACACTCAGACTAGCTCCCAGCCCTGTGGATGGGTGCGCCTACGCGTAGTATTCATGGGGATGCGGGCTATATGAGTTGGTTAGTCGTATGTGGGTGCGTGCCCCTCTGCGTAGTATCCACATATAGACTGAACCATAGTTGAATTTGGTTGACTTGACTACGACTGTCAGCTAGGTTTGACATAGGGTATCAGATAGGGTATGCCGTGTACATTTATGTACATACCCTAGCCAAGAGTTACACCAGGGTGTAATTGGACGAGATGTCCTACCTACATAGCTCGATTGGAGCGGTGAGCCTCCTTTCACTTCAATCGTGTAAATCAAGAATCTTGGTTTAGATTCTAAGTAAATATTTGAACAATTGTGGTTTAATTATGATCTTCAACTTAAATTTAATTAAAACTGATTAAATTTAATTATTGTAATGCAAATCAAAACACATTTATTCACTAAGATATATCCTTGGAAAGGATAAGGTCTCTTTACCGGTACAAAATAAATCAAGAAGGAATTTTTCTTGACCAACACAATTCCTAAGTAACCAGCTTCTAATACCACTAGAGCTCTTAGAGATGCGTTCTTAAAGCACTCTAACAGTCTACTGATGTGGGTTAGATAGATGATGGGTTGCAAGAAGACATAGTCTTCAAAAGGCAACAGATGTGTATGATGAGTTTATAGCGAACTATAACAGACACAACATGTATAGGACCATTTTAGAGTTGTGCGGGATGCGTCGCACTGATGAAATGAAAATCAATGGTTAAACTAAGGATGTTTTGATGGTCAACAAAGGGATAAGCTTTTTCGAAAGCTCGTGTTAACAAGGGCGGGACCCTTAATTAGATTGAAAGAATTTGAGAGTCACCCATGATCCACAAGACCAAGGCTAATTCAAAACGCAAGGGTGACGATTGTATTTCTTCAATCAGGTTGGTCATAGGAAAGAGACTGGATGAGATACCAAGATGAGTTGAAGGAGGATGTGGAGGATCCACTTCTTTAGTAACTTATGTTACAGATCCATCTACTTATGAATCCCAAGTATTGAATACTGGATTGCACATTAAGTGTGTAGGATCTCAAAAGTAGAATAGTTCTGACCAAAGGAGAGATGAATCTACGGGTAAGCAACATCAGAATGGACGTGGTAGTTGTTGTAGTAATTATCGAATTAACTATGCCAAATGGGTTTAGTTTCGGCATTTGATAAATGATAAAGATGTACCTGATTTTAGCAGGAACATGATTTCAATTTCTTGAGGGACGAGAATGATATCTTGCCATTTCACAATGACACTCGTGACATCTACTGAAATGACATTTATTATGCAAAGAACTCCAAAAACTAGTAGTCACTATGCATTGGATATAGATGATACTAACGAAAGGTCAGTATGTAACATAAATAGAGGATGGTTTGAATCCGGTGGTTCAAATAAAACTCTAATATGGCATTGTCATTTAGGCCACATCAGCGAAACGCATATCAACACTTCACAAATGTGGACTTTTAATTCCGTTCGAAGTTAGTTCGATTGAAAAAAGCAAAGCTTGTTGGATGGGAGAAATGACAAAGGTGTCCTTCACAGGTAGTGATGTAAGGGCGGGTAACTTGTTAGGTCTAATGCACTCTGATGTGCGTGGACCAATAACTATTTATGCCAGGAGGGGGTTTTGGTACTTCATCATATTTATTGATCATTTTAGTAGATATAATTATGTCCATCTAATGAGACATAAGTTTGAGGGTTTTGACAAGATCAAAGAGTTTAAGAATGAAGTAAAAAAAGAACTCGAGAAAAGCATCTTGGAAATTGTACAAAAGGACTTCGTATGGAATGTTTATCATGAGGGTTTGCCGACCATCTTGGAATTTTTAGGATCATTTTAAATGGACTCCGCCTGGAACACCACAAATTAAACAGTATGTCCGAGCGGAGAAATTGAGCCGTATTGAAAAGGTTCGTTCCATGATGAGTCACGCTGATTCCCCAATATGTATCTGCGGTTACGCTATAGAATCAACTATATTTGTAGTGAATGAACCTCTAAAGAAGAAAACGGAAAGAACACCATATGACACTCATCGCAACTCATTACTGTGGATGGGTGCGCCTCCGCGTAGTATTCACAGGGATGCGAGCTGGATGGGATGGTCAGTTTTATCTACGTGTGTGCGCCTTCGCGTAGTAATCAGATAAGAACTAGATCATAGTTATATTCGGTGTGGGAAACATCCCAACATAACTTTCCTAATGAGTCTTCGTGAGGTATCCCAAGGAAACGAGTGGATACTACTTCTACAAGCGCAGTGAGAACAAGATTTCGTTTCTCAAAGTGGGGTGTTTTGGAAAGGTTTTTATTTCCAAATGGTCAGTGGAAATGTTGTGCATCTCGATGAGATTCGGGAGGGTGCAGTAAAACCTGAAGAAATTCAGGAGCCACACTTTGACACTGTAGAAGTTAAGTTGATTGTAGAGGTAGAACCGGTTCCTGTAATTATTCCTGACGGTCCAAGGCGGTCTGAGAGAACCCGCCATTCACCCTTCAGATTAGGTTTCCTAATACTTGAAGGTGATGATATGGTCGTTGTGGATCATGATGATCCAACAACATTTAAAGAGATCATGGACAGTCTCAACTCTGAGAGATGGCTGGAAGCCATAAAAGAAGAGACGCAATCAATGTCAAATCACCAACTTAGTAACTTGGTGGAATTAACCGTGCGTGTAAAAGCCACTATTTGATGATGAGTCCTTAAGGTCAAGACGGACATGGATGGTGAAATCATCCCAAATTTTTCTTACCGAAGAATAATGGAAAGATTTTTAAGCTGCTAAAATTCATTTATGGATTCAAGCAGGTTTCTCATAGTTGGAGTCTTCGTCTTGATAAAGCTGTTTAGGAGTTTGGTTTTATTAAGGACGAAGATGAACCTTGTGTATGAAGAAGGCTAGTGGGAGTGTCTTGGTAGTGTTGTATGTTGGAAACATACTGATAACTGGAAATCGTATCCCAACATGTCAACATGCCAAGGCATGGTTAGGGAATTGTTTCACAATTTATTACTTAGGGGATGATGTACATGTTAAAGGCATTAAGATCTGGAGAGATCGTTCCAAAAGGACTTGGGACCTAAGTCAAACCACTAAAAGTCCAGATGTATGGACGAAATGGTGACCATATACTTAGTATAATGGGTCGATCATATATGTCATGACATGAGCAGGACTATATGTCTTGCTTACCTTGGCCTGTACCTAGTAAATGCTAGTCTAAACCTTGCGAGAAACACTAGAAAGTAGTAGAGAAGATCCTCATGTACTTCAGTAGCACTGAGGATATCTTACTATTGTTTTAAGGGTATAGATAAATAGTAAGTCGTTAGAATACTACGATGCTAGTTTCCAGACTGATGATTGTAGATCATAGTCAGGTTATGTGTTTTGTTATTGAGTGGTGGCATTAACGAGCTGGAACGATTCTAGGCTAGATACCATTACTAATTTTGCAAACGAAAGCGGAGTATTTAGCTGCCTCAGAAGCAGCTAAGTAGGCTGTATGGATTAGAAGTTCCGAGCTAGGTAAGATGTAATGCCAAACCCATCTAAATCTAGTGGACTTCGTTTGTGATAACACCAGTGGCCATAACACAGACTTATGAGCCAAGATCACAAAATTCCAAACAAATACTCAGCATAAATTGTCTCTATTGAGACATGAGGAAGATTTGTAATGTTGCTACTGATGATAATACAGCCCACCCCTTGACGAAGGTTTTCTCACAGCCTAAACATGCAGGACATGTAAAGTTTATTGGGATAGACTGGAACTAGGGGCAAGTGGGAGACTATAGGATTTGTTCCCTAGTCCAATACAAAGTAAGTCTATAATAGTTTTATCATCGTATACAACGAAATAAAATCGGCATTGTATTACTATTGTGTTGTTGTAATATGTTAAGTATACATTGATCTATATCATCGAGTGTGTCATTACTAATATTAGAACTATAGATCTGTATGATTTATACTTAACGGGTCCCTAATCAGTCAAGCTTCATTAGAAGCGACCAGTATGAGGACCACTCTTTATGATTACGCTCTACTGATTATGGGAATAGGTTTTGCCGAAGCAGATCATAGATATCATTGGGGAAATGATTTTGGACGACCCGACCTGAATATGTAACATAGATACTGTCATGAACATATTAAGATGTCGTAGCTTGTCATTGTATCCTTAGACTAAAGAGTCTCTGTGATCACGATATAGTCATTATCTGACTTTGACTTAAACCTAACGTTATATGTGACATGGTAACCATAACGGTTATGATTGGCTCGAGGATGGGTTATATATGTGATACAAGAGATTTAAGAGGAATTTATCCCCCATACTACAATATGTGATAGGTATCAGTTTGGGCCACTTGATGAGAATGAATGAAATGAAACGCATGGTAATGTAGATGATACAGAGTATCATTTTAAGTCATCTCGTATATCAAGAAACAATGATTAATTATGATTAATCAAGATACCTAGAGATAAAAGGATAGTGACATGGACAACATGAGGTTAAAAAGTACATTACCGATAATCATGTACATTGGGTAATCATAATGTCTTAATAGAGGCCACTTATGATGGAAAGGGTAAAATGGTAATTTTACGCCGATTGGCCAGCGGGATATGAGCCTAGAGGTTCAAACATAAAGGATGCTCATTTTCAAAAACCCGGGCATAATTAATTGTGGATTGGTTAAATCGGGTCGTGGCCAAAACTCAGGGTTTTCGGCCACGGGCCCATCAGCTCAATGTCATGGACCGGGCAAAAACTCTAGGGTTTTGGGCTGCCGGCAAAGATGAGAATAGGGCCTAAACCCATGAGGATGTCCAGCCTCATGGGCTGCTATGATGGACGCACATAAGGCCTCATGGCCGAAACCCTAATGGGTTCGGCCCATGAGGCCCAAGCCGCCAATTATGGGGTGGCGGCTAGGGTTTGGAAGGAACCGAACCTAACCCATTTTATCGGCTTGTTCGTGCTCCCAAAACCCTAGTTATATCTATAAATAAGAGGCCCCATGAGCTGAAAAATCACGATTTTATTTTTTCATACTATTACTCTGCCGGCTTTTCTAATCGAGCTTGTTTTCTTTCTAGTAGAAGCATCCGAGCTTAGATCAGCTGGTCTTGTGTATTTGTGTGGCTACCTTAGAGAGCAGAACACTTGATTTTTTTTCGTTGGTTCGAATATACCATTGTTTTGTTTTCTTAGCAAAGTTGTTGTTTTTCCAAATCTGGCGACAAAACTTGCAGGGCGCATAGCTCTCAATTATGAAATTAGATTGACCCGAAACCAGCGCCAGAATAAAAGAAATTCAAAGCTCTTCAAATTTATGTGAAATACCTTTTTCCATTAGAGGTCAGATTTTGGCGCTTTCTGGCCCGAAACCTGACTGATCTGCAAAACCGAAAAAGGTACATGATTTCGTAACTTCTAGATCTATTGCATGGATAAGATCCTAACGAGTTGGGGTTATTTTATTATTTTTATTTCCCCTGCGCATCTTTGATTTGGATCTCCAGAATCCCAACATGACATGTCATAACGCTGCCTGTAACAGGGCAACTATAACAGACATCGTTGACTATTAGACAGCCTGTAGTGGGAGCGCACATTGCGTCCGAAGGGATTCGTTTCCCCACGGTGAGACATGGTGAAGGGTATGGTTCTGGGCCCCTTGATGAGTGTGACTAATGAAGTGTGCGGCCGCACCAATATGTATCAGTCAACTCAGAATTCAAGGAATTAGATCGAATACATGAGGATGACGACTCTATGTCTCATTCGATCGCATATGCCTAAAACTAAACAAAGTGTTAGTGACACATATGAAAGAAAAGAGATATCGAACCGATCGATACACTCATGGACATTGCATAATCACTACGTCTTGCTAGAGGCCACTAGGAATGGATCGGGTGAGATGGGATCTCACGACGATTTGCCAATGGGTCACAAGCCTACAGGGTCGCACACCATAAGCGAGAACCGAAGCCTACTCAATGGGACTCAAGAGGTCCAAAAGGAGAGAATACAAATATTTACCACGAAGTGTAGTGTCGATCTGATAGCATTTGTGCCCTAGTCCAATTGGTATTAGCCTGTAAACGTCTATGTTCAAATATCATCGTTTGTAATGTATAAATATAAACGGCTTTATATTACTTATGTGTTGAAGTAATATGTTAAGCATGATCTGATTTATGACCATTAAAGTAGTAGAACCATAAATCTGTACGGATCACACTTAACGAGTCCCTTGTCAACCTATGCTTCCTTAAAAGCGACCAGTATGAGGATGGTTCTTAATGACGTAGTTCTACTTGTCATAAGGATGTGGGATCCTGGAACCATATCATAGATATCATGAGGTGATTGATATCGGACGACCCGCATTGAATAGTGTTTTCATAGATTAAGCCATAAACATATTCAGATGCGATAGCTTGTCATGACGTCCTTAGACCAAGGAGTCTTTGTGATCACTATGCAATGAAAGTACGGCTTTAACTTGCGCCAAACGCTTTCTGTAAAAGGATTGCTATAAAGGGCATGATTGGGTGGCGGAACGGGTTGCATGAGTGACACGAAAGACGGCTAAGGGATTTATCCCTTATACTACGGTATGGGAAAGATATCCGTTAGAAGGCCTCTTGATGGAGACTGACTGAGAGAAAAAGCATGGCCATGCAAATGATACGGGTTATCATTTCTCAGTCATCTCGCATATCAAGTAACAATGATTGATTGAACAAGGGAGACGACTCTATGCCTTGAGATCAATTGGGATATCTAGAGATAAAAGGATGGTGACTTGTACGCACAAAGGTTGAGTCGAATTATCGATCATCGTGCACCTTGGGTAATCATAATGTTTTACTAGAGACCACTTATGATGGATCGGGCAAGAGCGAGTCTTGCGCTGATCTGCCAACGGTGGCATGAGCCTAGAGGGTCACACACATACAAGACGGATAACTTGAGACAAGGAAACATGGATGTTTCTTAAGGAGAAGTATATGGACAAAACTGGAGGTTTTGTGCCATAGGTTCGGTTTGAGAGAATAATTAGCGAATCGAGAAAAATTGAGTTTTTCGTCGATATCGCATCAGACTTTGTTTGATAAGTAACGATAAAAAGGTCGGGCAACTTTTGGACGCGGCATGAGACAACACGGGAGGGCCCATTGGGCTCGGCCCATGAAGCCTCATGGCCGGCCCAATAAGGGCCCAATAAGGCCATATGGCCGGCCCACTTGGTGGGGCCATTGTGGGGGCCACACAATGCCATGCTTAGTTGGTGATTGTGGATTAAGAGGTGAGTGATTTAAGGGGTATGGGTTAAAGCACCTTTAAGCCCATACCAATCACTTTTAACCCATACTGGTGAGTTGGGTGATGAATTATAATGCAAGACTTTAATTCATTAATTCATTAAGTCACAAAACACACAAAAATCCTCTCTCTCTCTCATTGTGGCCGGCCACCCCTCTCCTCTTCATCATCTTGCTCTCTTGTTCTTCATTTAATTATTCTAGTAGGCAATTAAGTGAAGGATTTTGAAGATCATCCTCTTGGTGTGGACTAGTTAGAGAAGAAGATCCGAACGTTCTTCTTTGTCGATTCAAACAAGACTTAAAGGTAAACATCTTGTGGAATAGATTTTGCTTTGGGATTTAATGGTTTAAATGTTCTTGGACAAGGTTTGGAGTAGATTATCTTTCATTGCTTCCGCTATCTCGACGATCTAAAACGCTCCAAAACCCTACAGTGGTATCAGAGCGTTGGTTACCCTCTTAATCTTTGTCTTGTTGAATTCATTTCGGTTTTGTGATTATTTGCATGCCAAAAGTTGATAACATGATTTTAATGCTTTTTGGGAGATTTGCATGAAATATGTTAATTTTGAAAAATATATTAAATTTGGAATTTTTCGGAAATTATTGGATTTGTCGGGTCCGAGAAGAGACTCTCGGGGAGCCGGATCGGAGGTACCGGACGGAGGTCACCGGAGGACGATGAGGCCGGCGATCCATGGCACGAACCCATCCATGGCACGAACCCGCGATCCAATATTTCGAAAACTTTCAAAATTTAATCGGTTTCGATAAACCGTTTTTCGAAAAGGTCTAGTTTCGATAAATCCGACCAAGCAACTTGGCAAAAATTAAAACCGGAATTATTGCATATTATTTGATAACATGTTTGTGTGATAACATGTTTGATGATGTGATGAAATGTATGATGCATTAGTAGCCCATTAGATTTATCGCTTTCACGGTTTGCATACTGTTAGTGTTAGCGTGTAATTATTCTTTTATTCGAGCCCATAAAGTGTAATTATTTTTTATCCGGTCTACGAACCGAGTATTAATTGTAATTATTACTCAAAGACGAGAAGGATGGAAAATCGAGCACGATGACGGTCTTGGAGGAACTCCAAGAGCTAGTGGGAGCCCGAATGAGAAAGACGAGAAGATGTGAAGACTCGTAGAATCCTAAGATTAGGATGGGCTATAAAATGCATATTTAATGCTTTATGGATGCTTGCTTGAATTATTTAATTAATTGCATGCTTGCATGATTAGTTTATAAGTTTATAACCGATCACCTCACATGCAAAGATTAAAATCAACTTTAATTGTTTGCATGTTTAAAGCGTTGTGAACTATTATCACACGGGTTGTGATGGATGAGTTCAAATTTGAAACATATTTGCATGGGTTGCAAATGACGGATTCAAATGAAGATAGTATGTGATACAATTAGAAACGTCACAACACGGGTTGTTGATGACGGGTTCGTAATTGTACCAAATACTTTCGAATTATTAAACACAACCAAATTACAAGTAAATTTGAGTCAAGTGAGATGCCACCCAAATTCACACCCATGTAGAAACATTTTATCGGTGTTGTGCGCCTTAGCGGAGCATCGATCGAATGGGTTCTAGATGGGAATGGTAAACTTTGTGGGATGTCGTGCGCCTTAGCGGAGCATCTGCACAAAGTTAACTCGTTAGTGAAAGTTGGTTGAGTCAACCACGATTCTTGGCCTGAGGTCGAGCTGGGGCATCGGAAGGGTAAGCCGTGTGTTTTACACATACCCTGACTAAGAGTTACACGGGTTGTAATTGGACGGATGTCCTACCTAAATAAGTCAATTGGAGCGGTGCGCCTTAGCGCACTTCAAATGACGAATAAGGGATCTTGGTTTAAAGATTCTAAATTTTAGAATCTAATGATTGGTGTTTAATTCGGATCTTCATAAATTTATTCAACTATTCTGATTAAATTTACTTTCTTCGTATAGAAATGGCTAGTAATTCAACAAACTCGTCTAATTTGTCATTGAGGACTATACTCGAGAAGTGTAAACTCAACGGGACAAATTATCTAGACTGGGACAGAAATTTACGACTTGTGTTAAAAATGGAACGCAGGGAGTACGTCCTTGATAAGGCTATCCCTGAGGAGCCAGCTGCCAACGCAACGAGGGTCGTTAAGGATGCGTACCAGAAACACCTTAGCGACTCTATCGATGTTGCGTGTGTCATGCTGGGCTGCATGGAGGCGGACCTCCAAAAGCTGTTTATGGAGCTATCCCATGATCCGTTTGCAATGTTTGCACAGATCAAGGATATGTTCAAGGAGAAAGTACGTATTGAAAAATACACTGTTCTCCGAGAACTCATAGCCTGCAAGATGTCAGCAGGCAGCTCCGTAGGTCCTCACGTCCTGCAGATGAAGGGGCATTTTGACCATATGACTAGTATCGGTATGTCTATGGAAAAGGAAATGGCTGCGGATTTTGTTCTGCAATCCCTTCCTCATGCATATGGTGGGTTCGTCATGAACTATCATATGCATGATATAGACAAGACCGTGTCGGAGTTGCACAGCATGCTAGTAACTGCCGAGAAGAGCATAAGGGGCAGTTCGTCCAAAAATGTCTTCATGGTCAAGAAGGGACCCAGCTTCAAAGCTGTTGGTGGCAAGGGTAATGGCCCAAGACACCTCGCAGGGAGGAACAAACGACCATTTATTCCTAGACCTCACATGCCCGTACAAGGCAAAGGGAAGGCAAAGGAGTCGTTCTGTTTCTATTGTCAAAAGCCTGGTCATTGGAAGAAAGACTGTCAGCAGCTGAAGGAGGATCAGAAGAAGGGCGGTGGGGCCGCTACTTCATCAGGTATTCCATTAGAGCTATATCTTTCTACAATAAATACCTGGGTACTAGACACTGGAGCTGAGTCTCATGTCTGTGCTGATGTGCAGGTGTTACACAGTAGAAGAGATATAAAGGAAAACGAGGTGGACCTAAGAGTTGGGAACAATACCAGAGTTGCCGCAATTGCTGTGGGTTCTGTGAAACTTGTTTTGCCCAGTGGGCTTGTAATTGAACTTAATGATGTGTTTTGCGTACCTATTTTCAACAAGAATATTATCTCAATTTCTCTTCTTGAAATAGAGGGATATTATTTTAATATTAAGAACGGGTTTTTTGATATTATGCGCAACAACATATATTATGGCAATGCTCGCACTGTTGGAGGATTATACATATTGAATATGCAAAACTCGAAATCCAACATGCTCTATAATGTAAATGCTAAGAGGTTTAAAACTAATGATTTAGACCAAACTCTTATCTGGCATTGTCGTCTAGGTCACATAAATGAGAAACGCATCTCAGCGCTTCATAAGCGCGGACTTCTAAGTCAATTCGAATTCCAAGCGATTGAAAGATGCGAAGCTTGTTTGATGGGCAAGATGACTAAAGCGCCCTTCACTGGTTTAGGTGAGAGGGCAGGTGACTTATTGGGTCTAATACATTCAGACGTATGTGGACCAATGAGTACGCATGCCAGAGGTGGTTTAGGCTACTTTATCACATTTACTGACGATTTCAGTAGATATGGTTATGTCTATCTCATGAGACATAAGTCCGAAGCTTTTGATAAATTCAAAGAGTTTAGGAATGAAGTAGAAAACCAACTCGGAAAGAGTATCAAGGCACTCCGTTCTGATCGGGGTGGAGAATACTTATCCGAGGAGTTTCTTAGTTATCTTACTGAAGGTGGAATACTATCTCAGTGGACTCCGCTAGGAACACCGCAACTTAATGGTGTGTCCGAACGGAGGAATCGAACATTGTTAGATATGGTTCGATCAATGTTAAGTCTCACTGATCTCCCGATCTCCTTCTGGGGTTATGCTCTGCAAACGGCCGCTTTCATAATAAATAGGGCTCCGTCGAAAGCAGTGGAAGGGACATCATTTGAAAAATGGTACGGGAAGGAACCCGTTTTGTCCTTCCTTAAAATCTGGGGTTGCGAGGCTAATGTTAAAAGGTTGCTTGCAACCAAGCTCGAACCAAGATCAGATAAATGCACTTTCGTCGGATATCCAAAAGAAACAAAAGGATACTACTTCTACAAACCGAGCGAAAATAAAGTTTTTGTCGCTCGAGGTGGGACGTTCTTGGAAAAAGAGTTCATTTCCAAGACAGTCAGTGGGAGGGCTATTCATCTTGATGAAGTTCTAGATGAGATGGTCACTCGGGAACCACGAGAAGACCCACTAGAAGAGGTAGAGCCAGAAGTGGTCATTGAGCAAGAACCAATAGCTGCAGTTAATGAGGACGGTCCGAGGCGCTCTGAAAGGATAAGTCATGCACCTGTCAGATACGGTTTCTTAGTAACTGAAGGTGATGGTTTAGTACTAGTGGACAATGATCCAGCTACCTTTCGAGAGGCTTTGGATGGAACCGACTCTGAGAAATGGCTGGAAGCCATGAGGGAAGAAATGCAATCCATGTCAGATAATCAAGTGTGGGACTTGATAGATCATACCCCTGATGTTAAGGTCATAGGGTGTAAATGGATCTTTAAAATAAAGATTGACATGGATGGCAAACCTCAGACCTATAAAGCGGGACTGGTAGCAAAAGGTTATAGACAAGTCCACGGAATTGACTATGAAGAGACCTTTTCTCCAGTAGCTATGGTCAAATCTATCCGCATTCTTCTTGCCATAGCAGCATGTCACAACTATGAGATATGGCAAATGGATGTCAAAACCGCCTTCCTCAACGGGAGGTTAGCTGAGGACGTTTATATGTCTCAGCCTGAGGGTTTTGAGGATCTAAAGAATAAGGGAAAGATTTGCAAGTTGCTCAAATCAATCTATGGTTTGAAGCAAGCATCTCGGAGTTGGAATCAGCGTTTTGATGAAGTAGTAAAACGGTTTGGCTTCGTCAAGAACGATGA
This sequence comes from Geranium rotundifolium, assembly GCA_963920655.1. Classification (NCBI taxonomy): domain Eukaryota; kingdom Viridiplantae; phylum Streptophyta; class Magnoliopsida; order Geraniales; family Geraniaceae; genus Geranium; species Geranium rotundifolium. The sequence continues at coordinate 17,355,396 of OY987317.1, read as the reverse complement.
TGAACCTTGCGTGTATAAAAAGGCAAGTGGGAGCAATATAATCTTTTTAGTGCTTTATGTTGATGACATACTGCTCATTGGAAACGACGTCCCTACCTTGCTCTTAACGAAGACTTGGTTAGGTGAGTGTTTCGCAATGAAGGACTTAGGCGAGGCCTCTTACATCTTGGGAATCAAGATATATAGAGACCGTGCCAAGCGGGTCTTAGGCTTAAGTCAAAGCACTTATATAGACAAGGTGTTGAGACGATTCTCAATGCAAGATTCAAAGAAAGGATTGCTGCCCATGCGTCATGGCGTGAAGCTTAGCAAGAAGCAGGGTGCTGAGACACCTGCAGAGCTAGCAAGAATGAATGAGATCCCATATGCTTTGGCTATAGGGTCCATAATGTATGCCATGATATGCACGAGACCGGATGTCTCGTTTGCCCTAAGCTGTACCAGTAGACATCAATCCAAACCCGGTGAGGCACACTGGATGGCTGTCAAGGCGATTCTCAAATATTTGAGAAAAACCAAGGACACCTTTCTTGTATACGGGGGCAGAAATGATGATCTCGTCGTCAAAGGATATGTCGACGCTAGTTTCCAGACAGACCCCGATGACTTTAAGAGTCAGTTGGGATATGTGTTTATGTTGAACGGTGGAGCATTCAGCTGGAAAAGCAAGAAGCAGGATACCATTGCCGACTCTACGACGGAAGCTGAGTACATTGCCGCATGTGAGGCGGCAAAAGAGGCTGTATGGATCAGGAGTTTCATGGCTGGGTTAGGTGTAATTAAAAACCCGTCTAACCCAGTAGACTTATATTGTGACAACACCGGGGCTATTGCGCAAGCTAAGGAACCCATGGCACATAACAGATCCAAACATGTACTCAGAAAGTATCACATCATCCGCGACATAATTGCTAGAGGTGATGTGAAGATCCACTACGTTGCAACTGATGATAACATAGCCGACCAATTGACCAAGGCTCTTCCTCAAGATAAACATGAAAAACATGTTAGGTCAATGGGTATAGACTGGGACTTAGATTGGAGCTAAGGGCAAGTGGGAGATTGATAGCATTTGTGCCCTAGTCCAAGTGGTATTAGCCTGTAAACGTCTATGTTCAAATATCATCGTTTGTAATGTATAAATATAAACGGCTTTATATTACTTATGTGTTGAAGTAATATGTTAAGCATGATCTGATTTATGACCACTAAAGTAGTAGAACCATAAATCTGTACGGATCACACTTAACGAGTCCCTGGTCAACCTATGCTTCCTTAAAAGCGACCAGTATGAGGATGGTTCTTAATGACGTAGTTCTACTTGTCATAAGGATGTGGGATCCTGGAACCATATCATAGATATCATGAGGTGATTGATATCGAATGACCCGCATTGAATAGTGTTTTCATAGATTAAGCCATAAACATATTCAGATGCGATAGCTTGTCACGACGTCCTTAGACCAAGGAGTCTTTGTGATCACTATGCAATGAACGTACGGCTTTAACTTGCGCCAAACGCTTTCTGTAAAAGGATTGCTATAAAGGGCATGATTGGGTGGCGGAACGGGTTGCATGAGTGACACGAAAGACGGCTAAGGGATTTATCCCTTATACTACGGTATGGGAAAGATATCCGTTAGAAGGGCTCTTGATGGAGACTGACTGAGAGAAAAAGCATGGCCATGCAAATGATACGGGTTATCATTTCTCAGTCATCTCGCATATCAAGTAACAATGATTGATTGAACAAGGGAGACGACTCTATGCCTTGAGATCAATTGGGATATCTAGAGATAAAAGGATGGTGACTTGTACGCACAAAGGTTGAGTCGAATTATCGATCATCGTGCACCTTGGGTAATCATAATGTTTTACTAGAGACCACTTATGATGGATCGGGCAAGAGCGAGTCTTGCGCTGATCTGCCAACGGTGGCATGAGCCTAGAGGGTCACACACATACAAGACGGATAACTTGAGACAAGGAAACATGGATGTTTCTTAAGGAGAAGTATATGGACAAAACTGGAGGTTTTGTGCCATAGGTTCGGTTTGAGAGAATAATTAGCGAATCGAGAAAAATTGAGTTTTTCGTCGATATCGCGTCGGACTTTGTTTGATAAGTAACGACAAAAAGGTCGGGCAACTTTTGGACGCGGCATGAGACAACACAGGAGGGCCCATTGGGCTCGGCCCTTGAAGCCTCATGGCCGGCCCAATAAGGGCCCAATAAGGCCATATGGCCGGCCCACTTGGTGGGGCCATTGTGGGGGCCACACAATGCCATGCTTAGTTGGTGATTGTGGATTAAGAGGGGAGTGATTTAAGGGGTATGGGTTAAAGCACCTTTAAGCCCAAACCAATCACTTTTAACCCATACTTGTGAGTTGGGTGATGAATTATAATGCAAGACTTTAATTCATTAATTCATTAAGTCACAAAACACACAAAAATCCTCTCTCTCTCTCATTGTGGCCGGCCACCCCTCTCCTCTTCATCATCTTGCTCTCTTGTTCTTCATTTAATTGTTCTAGTAGGCAATTAAGTGAAGGATCTTGAAGATCTTCCTCTTGGTGTGGACTAGCTTTAGAGAAGAAGATCCGAACGTTCTTCTTTATCGATTCAAACAAGACTTAAAGGTAAACATCTTGTTGAATAGATTTTGCTTTGGGATTTAATGGTTTAAATGTTCTTGGACAAGGTTTGGAGTAGATTATCTTTTATTGCTTCCGCTATCTCGACGATCTAGAACGCTCCAAAACCCTACATGATCGCCACCTATGGTGTTAAATATGCATAAATAGACCAAGATAAAGTCCTAAGTTTTCTATGAGACGAAGACTCCATGATCTCTTCTCGTCATCACCACTTAGGGCCACTCCCACTAGCTCGTGGACTGCCTCCAAGATTGTCAACGTTTCCGGTTTCCATCCTTCTCGAGTTGAGAAATTAATTACAATTAATACTCGGTTCGTAGACCGGATGAAATAATAATTACACTTTATCACTAGCAGTTCGCAGCTCGCATAAAAGAATAATTTACACGCTACAATCTAATAGTTCGCTGACCGTTTTAAAATCGATAAATAATTAAACTCTATTGGGCTATCTATGCACCATGCATATCATCTCATCACACAATATGTTATCACAAAATCATATTTTCAAACAAGATATATTTCCGGTTTTAATTTTCATGTCAAAGTTGCTCGGTCGGGTTTATCGAAACTAGACCTTTTTGAAAAATCGGTTTATCGAAACCGTTCAAATCTAAAAATTTTCAAAAATTGGATTGCGGGTTTCTACAACGGATCAAACACCATGCAAAAAACCACCCGGACCTAAACCAAGTTGCCCGAAACCCACTTGGGCCGAGCCCCTACGCTCCAACGCGCTAGGGTTTGGGAACCCTAGCCGTCAGGCCTCCACCACCGGCCTCGGCCACTTGCTGGCTACTGCCGAGGCAGAAACGGGGCGAGCACGTCACCTTGACCATCTAATGGCCACGGCACAGCCCTGCTCCAGCAAGCCGAAATCCCCGCCCGGTCCCCATTTCCGGCTCCCCGAGAGTCCCGTTTCCGGCGACCTGACAAATCCAATTTTTTCTTTTAAATTTCCAGATTTGATAATATGTTTAAAAATTCATTTTCATGGCATATAAAACCCATATACAAGAAATAAACATATTATAGCAACAAGGCATGCAAAACTATACCGAAAACAATTCAAACATAGATTTAAGAGGGTAACCATGCTCTGATACCACTGTAGGAACTTTAGGGCTATCAAGAACTCATATGGAAGCGGAAGAAACATATATAAACCCCAAAAACAGTCCAAGAACATCAAACCATTAAATCCCAAGGAAAAACATAAATCACAAGTTTACCTTCGGTTTGTTCGAATCGGTTTGAAGAACGTTTCGGATCTTCAAATCTAGCCAAGTCCACACAGATAGGATGATCCCTTGAGGATCCTACACTCCTCTAGTTTACTAGAATAGAATAATGAGCAAGAGAGAGAAAGAGGAGGGGGAGGAGGAGCTCTCGGCCAAGCTTAAAGAGAGAGAGAAAAGAACACCAACTTGTGATATTTTTTGTGTGTGTTGGTAAGTGTAATGTGAATTGATGTGTGTTGGGTTAAAAGAAGATGATAATTGTCATTGGGTGGCCACCTTTAATCACACTTACCCAACATGGATTAGGTTTAGTGTGTATCTAGTCATGATCCACTTAACCAAAGTTAGTAGAGAAAGGGACCCACCCTTTGCTCCACTATTGGGCCTTGGTTGGGCCGACCAGTAGGGCCTCGTGGCACAAAGCCCAATGTTTCGACAATGAGGTCCCGTGCCGCATCCAACTTACCCCCAAACTTATCGTTCAAAGTCCGACGCGACATCGATGAAAGACTTAGTCTTTCTCGATTCGCATGTCATATCCAATTACACGTATCCATGGCCCAAAACGTCAAGTTTTGCCCATGCCTCTCTCTCGAGTATCGCCGACCTTTCTTTGTCTCTCATAATCCATATCCTATGTGTGTGAGCCTCTAGGCTCATGCCGACGTCGACGGATCGACGTAAAATTCAATTTTACCCGATCCATGTTTACCCGACGCGCATGATTAAAAATGATTCGATTCAACCTCATGTAGTACATGTCACTATCCCTTTATCGCCCAGTATCTAGATTGATCATAAGGCATAGAGACGTCACCTTTATTTAATCAATCTCTGTTTCCCGATCTGTGAGATTACTTAATATTGATACCCCGTATCGTTGGCATGACCAAGCTTTCCCTTCAGTTAATCTCTATCGAGTGGCCTAAACAGATACCTATTGAAAGAGATCACCATAGGTTCCAAACGTTAATTTCATGTAGTGGAGCCTTATGTAACCATGGTGATCGAAAGAGATGAAGATCTTAATGAATATTCCGCATGTTCATAAGTTTTTCAATCTGAATATTCCCTTTGTCAATCGATTAAAACATTACGTAGTGTTTCTCTATTGAGTCCACACAAGCACAACAACCCAGAATCGGTTTTCTCTCACACTCTTGCCATGAATGTTTTGAGAATTGTTTTGACAAAAACAATGGAGGAATTGCAGTGAGAGGTTCGGCCAAGTGAGGAGGGACTAGATGTAGGGTTTTGGAGCGTTCTAGATCGTCGAGATAGCGGAAGCATTAAAAGATAATCTACTCCAAACCTTGTCCAAGAACATTAAACCATTAAATCCCAAAGCAAAATCTATTCCACAAGATGTTTACCTTTAAGTCTTGTATGAATCGATAAAGAAGAACGTTTGGATCTTCTTCTCTAAAGTAAGTCCACACCAAGAGGATGATCTTGTTGATCCTTCACTTAATTGCCTACTAGAACAATTAAATGAAGAACAAGAGAGCAAGATGAAGAGGAGGAGAGGGGTGGCCGGCCACTATGAGAGAGAGAGAGATATTTTTGTGAGTTTTGTGATTAAATGAATAATGAATTAAAGTCTTGCATTTGAATTCATCATCCAACTCACAAGTATGGATTAAAAGTGATTGGTATGGGCTTAAAGGTGCTTTAACCCATACCCCTTAAATCACTCACCTCTTAATCCACAATCACAAACTAAGCATGGTGTTGTGTGGCCCCCACAATGGTCCCACCATGTGGGCCGGCCATATGGTCTTATTGGGCCCTTAATGGGCTGGCCATGAGGCTTCATGGGCCGAGCCCAATGGGCCCTCCCGTGTTGTCTCATGACGTCTCCAAAAGTTGCCCGACCCTTTTGTCGTTACTTATCAAACAAAGTCCGACGCGATATCGACGAAAAACTCAATTTTTCTCGATTCGCTAATTATTCTCTCAAACCGAACCTATGGCACAAAACCTCCAGTTTTGTCCATATATTACTCCTCAAGAAACATCAATGTTTCCTTGTCTCAAGTTATCCGTCTTGTATGTGTGTGACCCTCTAGGCTCATGCCACCGTTGGTAGATCGGCGCAAAAGATCGCTCCTGCCCGATCCATCATAAGTGGTCTCTAGTAAAACATTATGATTACCCAAGGTGCACGATGATCGATGATTCGACTTAACCTTTGTGCGTACAAGTCACCATCCTGTTATCTCTAGATATCCCAATTGATCTCAAGGCATAGAGTCGTCTCCATTGTTCAATCAATCATTGTTACTTGATATGCGAGATGGCTGAGAAATGATAACCCGTATCATTTGCATGGCCATGCTTTTTCTCTCAGTCAGTCTCCATCAAGAGGCCTTCTAACGGATATCTTTCCCATACCGTAGTATGAGGGATAAATCCCTTAGCCGTCTTTCGTGTCACTCATGCAACCCGTTCCGCCACCCAATCATGCTCTTTATAGCAATCCTTTTACAGAAAGCGTTTGGCGCAAGTTAAAGCCGTACGTTCATTGCATAGTGATCACAAAGACTCCTTGGTCTAAGGATGTCGTGACAAGCTATCGCATTTGAATATGTTTATGGCTTAATCTATGAAAACACTATTCAAAGCGGGTCGTCCGATATCAATCACCTCATGATATCTATGATATGGTTCCAGGATCCCACATCCTTATGACAAGTAGAACTATGTCATTAAGAACCATCCTCATACTGGTCGCTTTTAAGGAAGCATAGGTTGACCAGGGACTCGTTAAGTGTGATCCGTACAGATTTATGGTTCTACTACTTTAGTGGTCATAAATCAGATCATGCTTAACATATTACTTCAACACATAAGTAATATAAAGCCGTTTATATTTATACATTACAAACGATGATATTTGTACATAGACGTTTACAAGCTAATACCAATTGGACTAGGGCACAAATGCTATCAATCTCCCACTTGCCCTTAGCTCCAATCTAAGTCCCAGTCTATACCCATTGACCTAACATGTTTTTCATGTTTATCTTGAGGTAGAGCCTTGGTCAATGGGTCGGCTGTGTTATCATCAGTTGCAACGTAGTGGATCTTCACGTCACCTCTGGCAATTATGTCGCGGATGATGTGATACTTTCTGAGTTCATGTTTGGATCTGTTATGTGCCCTGGGTTCCTTAGCTTGCGCAATGGCCCCGGTGTTGTCACAATATTAGTCTACTGGGTTAGACGGGTTTTTAATTACACCTAACCCAGCCATGAAACTCCTGATCTATACAGCCTCTTTTGCCGCTGCACATGCGGCAATGTACTCAGCTTCCATCGTAGAGTTGGCAATGGTATCTTGCTTCTTGCTTTTCCAGCTGAATGCTCCGCCGTTCAACATAAACACATATCCCAACTGACTCTTAAAGTCATCGGGGTCTGTCTGGAAACTAGCGTCGACATATCCTTTGACGACGAGATCATCATTTCTGCCCCCGTATACAAGAAAGGCGTCCTTGGTTTTTCTCAAATATTTGAGAATCGCCTTGACAGCCGAAGCATATGGGATCTCATTCATTCTTGCTAGCTCTGCAGGTGTCTCAGCACCCTGCTTCTTGCTAAGCTTCACGCCATGACGCATGGGCAGCAATCCTTTCTTTGAATCTTGCATTGAGAATCGTCTATATAAGTGCTTTGACTTAGGCCCAAGACCCGCTTGGCACGGTCTCTATATATCTTGATTCCCAAGATGTAAAAGGCCTCACCTAAATCCTTCATTGCGAAACACTCACCTAACCAAGTCTTCGTTAAGAGCAAGGTAGGGACGTCGTTTCCAATGAGCAGTATGTCATCAACATAAAGCACCAAGAAGATTATATTGCTCCCATTTTCCCTTTTATATACGCAAGGTTCATCATCGTTTTTGACGAAGCCAAACCGCTTCACTACTTCATCAAAACGCCGATTCCAACTCCGAGATGCTTGCTTCAAACCATAGATTGATTTGAGCAACTTGCAAATCTTTCCCTTATTCTTTGGATCCTCAAAACCCTCAGGCTGGGACATATAAACGTCCTCAGCTAACCTCCCGTTGAGGAAGGCGGTTTTGACATCCATATGCCATATCTCATAGTTGTGATACGCTGCTACGGCAAGAAGAATGCGGATAGATTTGACCATAGCTACTTGAGAAAAGGTCTTTTCATAGTCAATTCCGTGGATTTGTCTATAACCTTTTGCTACCAGTCTCGCTTTATAGGTCTGAGGTTTGCCATCCATGTCTATCTTTATTTTAAAGATCTATTTATACCCTATGACCTTTACGTCAGGGGTATGATCCACCAAGTCCCACACTTGATTATCTGACATGGATTGCATTTCTTCCCTCATGGCTTCCAGCCATTTCTCAGAGTCGGTTCCGTCCAAAGCCTCTCGAAAGGTAGCTGGATCATTGTCCACTAGTACTAAACCATCACCTTCAGTTACTAAGAAACCGTATCCGACAGGTGCATGACTTATCCTTTCAGAGCGCCTCGGACCGTCCTCATTAACTGCAGCTATTGGTTCTTGCTCAATGACCACATCTGGCTCTACCTCTTCTAGTGGGTCTTCTTGTGGTTCCCGAGTGACCATCTCATCTAGAACTTCATCAAGATGAACAGCCCTCCCACTGACTGTCTTGGAAATGAACTCTTTTTCCAAGAATGTCCCACCTCGAGCGACAAAAACTTTATTTTCGCTCGGTTTGTAGAAGTAGTATCCTTTTGTTTCTTTTGGATATCCGACGAAAGTGCATTTATCCACTGAGATAGTATTCCACCTTCAGTAAGATAACTAAGAAACTCCTCGGATAAGTATTCTCCACCCCGATCAGAACAGAGTGCCTTGATACTCTTTCCGAGTTGGTTTTCTACTTCAGTCCTAAACTCTTTGAATTTATCAAAAGCTTCGGACTTATGTCTCATGAGATAGACATAACCATATCTACTGAAATCGTCAGTAAATGTGATAAAGTAGCCTAAACCACCTCTGGCATGTGTACTCATTGGTCCACATACGTCTGAATGTATCAGACCCAATAAGTCACCTGCCCTCTCACCTAAACCAGTGAAAGGCGCTTTAGTCATCTTGCCCATTAAACAAGCTTCGCATCTTTCAATCGTTTGGAATTCGAATTGACTTAGAAGTCCGCGCTTATGAAGCGCTGAGATGCGTTTCTCATTTATGTGACCTAGACGACAATGCCAGATAAGAGTTTGGTCTAAATCATTAGGTTTAAACCTCTTAGCATTTACATTATAGAGCATGTTGGATTTCGAGTTTTGCATATTCAATATGTATAATCCTCCAACAGTGCGAGCATTGCCATAATATATGTTGTTGCACATAATATCAAAAAACCCGTTCTTAATATTAAAATAATATCCCTCTATTTCAAGAAGAGAAATTGAGATAATATTCCTGTTGAAAACAAGTACGCAAAACACGTCATTAAGTTCAATTACAAGCCCACTGGGCAAAACAAGGTTCACAGAACCCACGGCAGTTGCGGCAACTCTGGTATTGTTCCCAACTCTTAGGTCCACCTCGTTTTCCCTCACATCTCTTCTACTGTGTAACACCTGCACATCAGCACAGACATGAGACTCAACTCCAGTGTCTAGTACCCAGGTATTAATTGTAGAAAGATATAGCTCTAATGGAATACCTGATGAAGCAGCGGCCCCACCGCCCTTCTTCTGGTCCTCCTTCATCTGCTGACAGTCTTTCTTCCAATGACCAGGCTTTTGACAGTAGTAACAGACCGACTCTTTTGCCTTCCCTTTGCCTTGTACGGGCATGTGAGGTCTAGGAATAAATGGTCATCTGTTCCTCCCTGTGAGGTGTTTTGGGCCTTTACCCTTTCCACCAACAGCTTTGAAGCTAGGTCCCTTCTTGACCATGAAGACATTTTTGGACGAACTGCCCCTTATGCTCTTCTCGGCAGTCACTAGCATGCTGTGCAACTCCGACGCGGTCTTGTCCATATCATGCATGTGATAGTTCATGACGAACCCACCATATGCATGAGGAAGGGATTGCAGAATAAAATCCGCAGCCATTTCCTTTTCCATAAACATATCGATACTAGTCATATGGTCAAAATGCCCCTTCATCTGCAGGACGTGAGGACCTACGGAGCTGCCTGCTGACATCTTGCAGGCTATGAGTTCTCGGAGAACAGTGTATTTTTCAATACGTACTTTCTCCTTGAACATATCCTTGATCTGTGCAAACATTGCAAACGGATCATGGGATAGCTCCATAAACTACTTTTGGAGGTCCGCCTCCATGCAGCCCAGCATGACACATGCAACGTCGATAGAGTCGCTAAGATGTTTCTGGTACGCATCCTTAACCACCCTCGTTGCGTTGGCAGCTGGCTCCTCAGGGATAGCCTTATCAAGGACGTACTCCCTGCGTTCCAATTTTAACACAAGTCGTAAATTTCTGTCCCAGTCTAGATAATTTGTCCCGTTGAGTTTACACTTCTCGAGTATAGTCCTCAATGACAAATTAGACGAGTTTGTTGAATTACTAGCCATTTCTACACGAAGAAAGTAAATTTAATCAGAATAGTTGAATAAATTTACGAAGATCCGAATTAGACACCAACCATCAGATTCTAAAATTTAGAACCTTTTAAACCAAGATCCCTTATTCGTCATTTGAAGTGCGCTAAGGCGCACCGCTCCAATTGACTTATTTAGGTAGGACGTCCGTGTAACTCTTAGTCAGGGTATGTGTAAAACACACGGCTTACCCTTCCGATGCCCCAGCTCGACCTCGGGCCAAGAATCGTGGTTGAGTCAACCAACTTTCACTAACGAGTTAACTTTGTGCAGATGCTCCGCTAAGGCGCACGACATCCCACAAAGTTTACCATTCCTATCTAGAACCCATTCGATCGATGCTCCGCTAAGGCGAACGACACCGATAAAATGTTTCTACATGGGTGTGAATTTGGGTGGCATCTCAATTGACTCAAATTAACTTGTAATTTGGTTGTGTTTAATAATTTGAAAGTATTTGGTACAATTACGAACCCGTCACCAACAACCCGTGTTGTAACGTTTCTAATTGTATCACATACTATCTTCATTTGAATCCGTCATTTGCAACCCGTGCAAATACGTTTCAAATTTGAACTCATCCATCACAACCCGTGTGATGATAGTTCACAACGCTTTAAACATGCAAACAATTAAAGTTGATTTTTAATCTTTGCATGTGAGGTGATGGCTTATAAACTTATAAACTAATCATGCAAGCATACAATTAATTAAATAATTCAAGCAAGCATCCATAAAGCGTTAAATATGCATTTTATAGCCCATCCTAAACTTAGAATTCTACGAGTCTACCTTATTCGGGCTCCCACTTGCTCTTGGACTTCCTCCAAGACCGTCATCGTGCTTGATTTTCCATCCTTCTCGTCTTTGAGTAATAATTACAATTAATACTCGGTTCGTAGACCGGATAAAAATAATTACACTTTATGGGCTCGAATAAAAGAATAATTACACGCTAACACTAACGGTATGCAAACCGTGAAAGCGATAAAATCTAATGGGCTACTAATGCATCATACATTTCATCACATCATCCAACATGTTATCACACAAACATGTTATCAAATAATATGCAATAATTCCGGTTTTAATTTTGCCAAGTTGCTTGGTCGGGTTTATCGAAACTAGACCTTTTCGAAAAACGGTTTATCGAAACCGATTAAATTTTGAAAGTTTTCAAAATATTGGATCGCGGGTTCGTGACACAGATCAAACACCACGCACGAACCAAGTCGGGCCAAGCCAATGGGCCAAGCCCAACAATGCACGGGATCAGATGCTCGCGACATTACATATAATTCGGTTAGAAAGCTTCTAACCCATACGGCCTCTTTAGCTGCTTCTGCTACAGATATGTATTCAGCCTCTGTTGTAGAATCTGCAGTTGTGGCTTTCTTGAAGCTCTTCCAGTTGAATGCTCTGCCATTTAACACGAATACAAATCATGCCTGAGATTTGAAATCATCAGGATCTGTCTGAAAACTAGCATCAGCATATCCTTTGACGGCTAGTTCTCCATCCTTCCCACCATACACTAGGAATGCGTCTTTAGTTCTCCTTAGGTATTTAAGGATACTCTTGACAGCAATCCAGTGCTCTTGGCCTGGATTAGATTGATATCTGCTTGTACAGCTTAGTGCGAACGAGATGTCTGGTCTCGTGCAAATCATTCCATACATTATGGATCCCACAGCCGAAGCATATGGGATCTTACTCATCTTGCTTAGCTCATCAGGAGTCTTAAGACTTCGTTGTTTGCTGAGCTTAATGCCATGTCGCATGGGTATGTATCCCTTCTTAAAATCAAGCATTAAGAATCTTCTCAACACCTTATCTATGTAAATGCTCTGACTTATGCCCAATATTCTTTTGGGCCGATCTCTGTAGATCTTAATGCCCAGAATGAAAGCAGCGTCACCTAAGTCCTTCAGCAAGAAGCATTTCCCTAACCAAGCTTTAACCTCAAGCAAGGTTGGGATGTCATTCTCGATGATCAATATGTCATCGACATATAGCACTAGGAATACAATATTACTCCCACTCACTTCCTTATATAGGCAAGGTTCACTTTCGTTTTTGATAAAACCGAATTCCCTTACGGATTCATCAAAACGAAGGTTCCAACTCCGTGAAGCTTGCTTTAATCCATAAATGGATCTAACCAGCTTACAAATCATTCCGAGATTCTCTGGATCAACAAAACCCTCGTGATGTGTCATATACACATCCTCTTTTAAGTTACCGTTAAGGAAGGCGGTTTTGACATCCATTTGCCATATCTCGTAGTCGTAGTATGCTGCTATGGCTAGAATGATCCGGATAGATTTGACCATAGCCACAGGTGAAAAAGTCTCGTCATAATCGATACCTTCCATCTGGCGATAACATGTCGCAACCAGTTTAGCTTTATAGGTCTGAGGTTTTCCATCCATGTCGGTCTTAAGTTTATAGACCCATTTGCAACCGATGGGTTTTATCCCAGGGGTTTGATCCACCAAGCACCAGACTTGGTTGTCGGACATGGATTTCATTTGCTCATTCATGGCGTTCTGCCATTTTTCGGAGTTTGGACTGGCCAAAGCTTGTCTGTAGGTTTCTGGATCATCCTGATCCACTAACATCAAGTCAATTCCTTCAGTGGCTACAAAGCCATATCTGATAGGAGCTTGACGAGATCTCTCAGACCTTCTTGGACCCTCTAGAATAGGTGTTGGGATTGGTTATTGATCAATGACCTCTTCTGGCTCCTATATTTCTACATCCGGCATAGTGGGTTGTTCCGTATCTTCTTGAATTTCTTCAAGATGCACGGCACTCCCACTAGCACTTTTGGAAATAAATTCCTTTTCCAAAAATACCCCTCCTCGAGCAACAAAAACTTTGTTCTCGCTGGGTTTGTAGAAATAGTACCCCCTTGTTTCTTTGGGGTACCCCACAAAGACACATTTATCTGATTTGGGTTCGAGCTTATCGCCTAGCAGACGCTTGACGTAAGCTTCATATCCCCAAATCTTAAGGAAAGCTAATAAGGGTTTCTTCCCGTTCCATACTTCGTATGGAGTGCTTTCCACTGCCTTTGTAGGAGCCCGATTCAATATGAATGCGGCCGTTTCTAGGGCATAGCCCTAGAAGGAGATAGGGAGGTCAGCCTGACTCATCATTGATCGAACCATGTCAAGCAAGGTTCGATTTCTCCGTTCGGATACACCATTCATTTGAGGTGTTCCAGGCAGAGTCAATTCAGAGAGGATCCCACACTTCTTTAAATGACAGTGAAATTCTTGGTCCAAGTACTCACCGCCTCATTTAGATCGAAGCGCCTTTATACTTTTACCAAGCTGGTTTTGTGCTTCGTTCTGGAAATCTTTGAACTTGTCAAAGGTTTCCGATTTATGTCTCATAAGATAAACATACCCCTATCTACTAAAGTCATCAGTAAATGTAACGAAGTAGTGAAAACCTCTTCTGGCCTGAGTGCTCATAGGCCCACATACATCGGAATGTATGAGACCCAATAAGTCACTAGCCCTTTCACCTAAACCGGCAAAAGCTGCCTTTGTCATTTTGCCCATAAGGCATGACTCACATCTCTCAATTGAAGTGAATTCAAACGGACTTAGAAGTCCACACTTGTGAAGTGTTGAGATGCGTTTCTGGCCTATATGGCCTAAGCAGTAGTGCCATATCACAGTCTGGTTTAAATCATCGGATTTAACCCTTTTGTTACTTATATTAAAAATCGAGCTAGTGTCAGTGTTTTGAATATTAAGAATATATAAACCACCAACCAATGAAGCAATGCAATAAAACATATTATTCTTGAAAATATTGAAAATTCCTTTGTCAATAGAAAAACAATATCCTTCCTTGTCTAGCAAGGAAATAGAAATAATATTTCAGCGAAACGCAGGTACACAATGATCATTGTTTAATAACAAAACTAGCCTACTGGGCAAACTGAGACTAATATGTCCTACTGCAGTTGTCAAGACTTGATTGCCGTCACCAACTCGTAGGTCTGCCTCGCCCCTGCCCACTTCTTTACTACTTCCCAGAGCCTGCACATTAACACAAATGTGAGATTTTGCATCGGTATCAAGTACCCAAGAATCTGAAGTAGATAAACTGAGATTGAGCTCAATAACAAAAATAGTTGATCCTAAAGATGTGGAAGCCCCACCCTTCCTAAGAAACAGCTTGTGTTTCTTACAATCCTTTTCCAGTGCCCCTGTCTTTGGCAATAGAAGCAGATGACCTCCTTCTTAGGATTCTCAACAGCCTTTGGAGCTGCTGGACCCTTAGGTTGTCGAATCTTCCCTGCTAGGTGCATAAGGGCATTATTCTTGCCCAGGCTGGTTTTCTTGAAGCTCACTTGCTTCTTGACCATAAGAACCTCCTTTGTCTTGCCCTTGAGATTCTTTTCAGTAGTCACGAGCATATCATGAAGCTCTGTCACAGTCTTATCCATGTCATGCATATTGTAATTTCCAACGAAATCACGATATGTCTCTGGAAGTGAATGCAGCACAAAGTCTGCAGACATTTCCTTATCCAAAGGATGACCGAGTCTGGTCAAGTTTCCCAAAAGACGTTTCATCTTAAGGACATGGGGATTGACAGGAGCTCCAGCCTTAAGCTTGCAAGACATCAGTTCACTGAAAGTGTCGTATCTTTCGACACACGCTTTCTCTTTGAACATTTTCTCGATCTCTACCATACAGGCTTTGTGATCATTGGAAATGTCCAAGAACTGTTTTTGCAAGTCAAGCACCATACTGCCCATCATGAGGCACTGCACATCGATCCGATCGCTAAGGAATTACTGGTAGGCATGCCTTAGCGCCCTTGCGGCGTTCAGTGCTGGTTCAGTAGGTGGTTCCTGGGTAAGGATATAATCCTTACGTTCATGCTTGAGAACGAGTCTCAAGTTTCGGTCTCAATCGAGGAAGTTTACGCCGTTAAGCTTATCATGCTTGATTAGTGACCTAAGTGCGCTGTTACCAGAATGATTCGTGTTTGCCATTTTATATCTACACAGTAAACAAATTTTAATCATTATTAATTAAAATGTAAGTTGGAGATGGTCTGCCATTGGTGCCGATCATGGTCTGCCCTAGGGCATTCCATGGTCCACCAAGGGTCTCGACCCAGGTTAGCCATGGTTCGGCCATGGCTAACTTGAAACAGCCCCAAAAAAATATTTTTCCAATTTTTCAAAATCAATTAAATCTTAAAAAATATTCTTAAATCCAATTTTTCCAGAATTAAACATGTTGAATAAAATTCATAACAACCATTCTCTGATACCACTGAAAGAGATCACCATGGGTTCCTCATGTAGTACATGTCACTATCCCTTTATCGCCCGGTATCTAGATTGATAATTAGGCGTAGAGACGTCACCCTTATTTAATCAATCTCTGTTTCTCGATCTATGAGATTACTGAATACTGATACCCCGTATCGTTGGTATGACCATGCTCTCCCTTCAGTTAATCGCTATCGAGTGGCCTAAACAGATACCTATTGAAAGAGATCACCATGGGTTCCAAACGTTAATTTCATGCAACGGAGCGTTATGTAACCATGGTGATCAAAAGAGATGAAGATCTTAATGAAAATTCAGCATGTTCATAAGTTTTTCAATCTGAAAATTACCTTTGTCAATCGATTAAAACACTACGTAGTGTTTCTCTATTGAGTCCACACAAGCACTACAACCACAAATCGATTTTCTCTCACACTCTTGCTATGAATGTTTTGAGAATTATTTTGACAAAAACAATGGAGGAATTGGAGTGAGAGGTTCGGCTAAGTTAGGAGGGATTAGAGGGGGAGTTGCCGAAAAATATTAGAGAAAAATAAGGGGAAATATTTTGCAATTAATTTGAAATTAAAACCAAAATATCTTATTTGAATTTCAAAATCAATTAATTGCATATCTTAATCTCTTAAACTCTTATTTGCACTTTTCCCCATTCATCACTCAAAACCCTAAATGGGCTTTAAGCCCGTTTAACTAAAACCCAAATTAAACCCATTAAATTGAGTTCTAATTTCAATTTAGATAAATCGGTTTAATTTCCTCGAATTGATTACTTCAACCGTCTGGTTAAAACCTTAGGCTAGAAAACTACATAATAGTTTTCAATTTGATTATATTGAAAACATGATTCTCCCAATTTCCATCCATAATGTGACCCTCTAGGCTCACGAACAATTGGCAGACTTTTAAAATTACTATTTTACCCTTTCCATCATAAGTGGTCTCTAGCAAGACATTATGATTACCCAATGTTCATGATTCTCGATTATTCGACTTAACCTGTTATCATACATGTAACTATCCTTTTATCAAACCAATATCCAGATTGATCAATAGGCATAAAATCTTCATCCTAATTTATCAATCATTGTTTCTTGATATCTGAGATGACTGAAAACTGATACTAAGGTATCACCTGCACGGCCGTGCTATTCCTTCAGTCAAACTCATCAAGTGGCCTAAACGGATATCTTTCTCATACCGAAGTATGAGTGATAAATCCGTCATACACCTTTCGAGTTCACTAATGCAATAAATATCCAAGCCAATCGAAGCCGTTATAGTTACCCTTTTACAGATAACGTTAGACTAGGTCAAACTTATTATTCGTTACATAGTGTACACAAAGACTCCTTGGTCTTAGGATAAAATTAAAAGCTACGATCTGTGAGTATCTCATGGCTGGATCTATGCAGCATACTCACAATCGGGTTGTCAGATATCATCGACCTGATGGTATCTATGATATAACTCGGGCACACACTTTGCCATGATTAGTAGAGCATGATCACAAGGAGTTAATCTCATACTTATCGCTTCAGAAGAAGCTTAGCTGATCAGGGACTTTATCGAATGCAATTCTTTCTGATCTATAGTTCTACTATAAGTGGTTACACACATTATGACATAGATCAAATCACATTAGATATATTACTACAACACATCAGTAATATTGTTCGTGAGCCTAGAGGGTCATACGCATTGAGCACGATACATGACAAATAATTATGGATGAAAATTGAGAACGATTCGGTAGTTTTCTGGCCTAAGGTTTTAACTAGACGGTTGAATAAATCAATTCGAGGAAATTGAACCGTTTTGTCTAAACCGAAACTAGAACTCAAGTTAATGGGTTTAATTTGGGTTTTTGTTAAACGGGCTTAAAGTCCATTTAGGGATTCAAGTTATGAATGGGGAAGAAGTGAAAATAGGAGTTTAAGAAGGGTAGATATGCAATTATTGATTTGAAATTCAATTTTATTTCAAATTAAAATTCCAAAATATCTTCCATCTTTTTCTCCAACTATTGGCAATCACTGCCCCTCATTCTCTCCCTCACTTGACCGATCCTCTCTTCCTCCATTTTCCCCCATTGTTGATTTGTCAAAATTCTCAAGAACATTCATTGCAAAAGTGTGAGAGAAAACCATTTCGGTTGTGGTGCTTGTGTGGACCTAATAGAGAAACACTAATATTGTGTTTTCATCGATTCATAAAGGTATTTTCAGATTTGAAAAGGTTGATAGCATGTTGTATTTTGATTAAGATCTATCTATTTCTCGATCACCATGGTTACATAACTTCCGCTGCATGAAATTTATCGGATGGAACCCATGGTGATCTCTTTCAGTGGTATCAGAGGATGGTTGTTATAAACATTATTCAATATGTTTAATTCTGAAAAAAAATTGTGTTTATATGTTCATCACCTTAGTATGCATGTAATTGTAAAAAAATTCAGATTTAATTTATTTTGGAAAAGTTGGAAAATAATTTTTTTTTGGTGTTTCGGGTTAGCCATGGCCGAACCATAGCTGACCAGGGTTGAGACCCTTGGTGGACCATGGAATGCCCTAGGGTAGACCATGGTCGACACCAAGGGCCGACAAGGGTCGTTTACGGGCGACTATGGCAGCCCTCGCTGTCGACCACAATCTGCCGCCGCGGGCGACCACGGTCTACCCTCGCGGGCTACCATGGTCGCTCCCGTGGTCGACCATGGTCAGCCCCGCGGGCGAGCTCAAGAGCCCTCGCGGGCCACCGTGGTGTCTTCCGCGGGCGACCTCGGTTAGGCCGGTTCGGCTCGACCAGATTCGAGCTGAACTGGATGGTTCGCGAGAATAATATGAAACCCTAAAATTTAATTTTCAGATTTGGTTCGGTTTCGATAAACCACCGAGAACCGGTTCAAAATTCAATTAATTAATTAAACCGTCCGGTTTCGATAAACCAGAATTTTTCCACACTTAAGAAAGATAAAATTTGGAAAATTTATTTGTTTGATAAGCATGTTGAGTGTAACATGAGGTTTTCCACATGATGCTAGCTAAGCCCTCTAGACTTGCATTTTAATTTCGGTTTTGCAACCTGCGTGTTGCTTAATTTTGGGTTGTAGTAACTACGGCCTGCGTGTCGTGATTTGTATTTCATTTTATTTATTTAAATTTGTAATCACGAAGACTGACACAAGAAGCAAGTGAAGAAGAAGACTCGGATTGGAGGAGGCTCGAAGCCAGTGGGAGTTCACAAGAATGGAGCAAGTTTGGATCTTGAAAACCAAGCCTTTAGGATCATTATTGCTAGATGCTTAGAAACTTAATATGGGTTTAGCTATGCGTATATTTACTGTTACATTTATATGTTTGAATGTAGGAATGTATGATAGTTTAAATATACAAGTTCATGTATGATTTGCTATCACCCACATGCAAAGATTAAAATCGGAATTTAATCAGACTCGCATGTAACCGGCTAAGGGATCATCCTTGCATAAACTTGCAATTGATGATTCCAGATTAAGATTGTATCGATAAACAATCAGACTTTTATAATTCACTTAAAACGCAAATAATTACAAGTCAAGCGTGATACCATCCAAGTTTGGGCACTCAAAAGGGCTTTGACCCTATGGATGTCGGTACGCCTCCGCATAACATTCATAGACAAAAGGTTTGGATGAGATGGGTACTTCTGTGTTGGTGCGTGCGCCTCCCCGTAGTAGCCACATTAGTTCTATCTATAGTTCAAGCTTGGTAGACTTGTCTACGATTGTCAGCTAGGGCTGACCTAGGGTATCAGTATAGGGTATGCCACGTACTTACAAGTACAGAACCTAGCCAGGAACTACATGGTCTTGTAGATGGATGTATTCCTACCTTGAGGCTCTCAATTGGAGCAGTGAGCCTTCGTTCACTTCAATTGAGAGTATGATGGGATCCTGGTTCAAATTCTAATGTTAGAATCAGACATGTGTTTTATAACTAAATCTCCATCTTGAATTTTAATTAATTTTACCATGTAGAACTAAAAGGCAAACACAACACAAAGGAGTAATAGCATACTGAGAGTCAAGATTGAGGACAGACTCAAGGGCGTGAATTACTCAGATTGGAATAGAAACTTGAGGCTTGTACTCAAGCATGAACGCAAGTAGTATATCCTTACCAAGGAACCTCCTGCTGAGCCATAGCTGAACGACGCTAGGGCACTAAGGATACTTATCAAAGTTCCTTAGTAACCAAATCGACCTGTCATGCATTATGGTGGGCAGTAGGATGCCGAAGTTGCAGAAGCAGTTCAGGAATGTTTTAGATGACCCTCATACCTGTAAGGAAGAGGTCAAGGAAATGTTCAAGGAGAAAGCTCGTGTCGAAAGATATGATACTTTCATAGAACTTAACTCCTGCAAACTTAAGGCTGGAGCCCTGTTAGTCCCCATGTCACGAAGATTTAATGTCTTCAAGAACATCTAACCAGACTCAGTTTTGATGATCAGGAGGAAATGGTTGCGGATTTTATGTTGCAGTCACTTCTAGATACGTACAATGATTTCATAGTAAATTACAATATGCATGACATGGACAAGTTCTTAACAGAGCTTCATGGGATGCTTGTGACCGCTAAAAAGAACCTCAAGGGCAAGACCAAGGAGGTCCTTATGGTCAACAAGAAGGTCAGCTTCAAGAAAGCTGATCAGGGTAAGGGTAAGGCTCCTGAGCACCTTGCAGGGCAGATCAGACACCCCAAGCGTCCAAAGGTTTAAGTAGCTCCCAAAGCTGCTGTGAAGACTAAGGACAAATTGGAGAAGATCTGCTATAACTGCAATGAGCCAGGACACATGAATAAGGGATTGTAAGTAATACAAGGATCATGTGAAGAAGAGTGGGTATCCACGTCTTCAAGATCAGATATTTACGTTGGTAAGCTTAATCTCTATAACGTAAATAAGAAAGGGCTTAAATCTGATGATTTAAATCAAGTTATAATATGGCATTGACATTTAAGGCACATAGGCGAGAAACGCATTTCAACACTTCACAAGTGTGGATTTTAAGTCTGTTTGAATTCACTCAAACTGAATAATGCAAGTCTTACCTAATAAGCAAGAAACACATTTCAACACTTCACAAGTGTGGAATTTTAAGTCCGTTTGAATTCACTCAAACTGAAAGATGCAAGTCTCACCTAATGGGCAAAATGACAAAGGCACTTTTCACAGGTTTATGTGAAAGGCGAGTGACTTGTTAAGTCTAATACATTCCGACGTATGTGGACCTATGAGTACTCAGGCCAAAAGAGAGTTCAACTCAAACTTGATTCTGGAAACGGCCGCATTCATTTTGAATTGGGCTCCGATGAAGACAACGATTGTGACAGTCATTCTGTCTCCCTTTACAGTGGATGCGTGCGCCTCCGCGTAGTATTCATTGGGATGCGAGCTGAATAAGGTAATCAGTTCTTTTTGGATGTGTGCGCCTCCGCGTAGTAGCCAAATAAGAGCTGGACAAGAGTCACAGAAGGTACACCACATGACACTCATTACGTCTCCCGTTACTGTGGATGCGTGCGCCTCCGCGTAGTATTCATTGGAATGGGAGCACGATGAGATGGCCAGTTCTATTTGGATGCGTGCGCCTTCGCGTAGTAGCCAAATAAGAGATAGACCATAGTCATATATGGTGTGGGAAACATCCTAGTATGTTTTTCCTAAAAGATTTGGGTAGCAGAGATGCAGGCATCCAAATCAGACAAATGTGTCTTCTTAAGGTATCCTTAAGAAACTAAGAGATACAACTTCTACATACCCAGCGAGTAAAAAGTCTTTGTTGCTCGAGGAGGGGTATTTTTGGAGAAATATTTTATTTCCAAAATAACTAGTGGGAGTCTCGTGCATCTCGAAGAAATTTGAGAGGATACGGAAGAGCCTGAAGCAATTCAGGAGCCTGCTATGCAAGATGTAGAAGTACTGGATGAAAGAGATCACCACGGGTTCCAAACGATGAATATAAAACTGATATTTACCTCTTGTAATCGTAAAAAGCTTAGATCTTAATGCCATTTGAACATGTTATATACATAAATATAAAACTGATATTTACCTCTTGTAATCGACAAAAACACAAGTGTAGTGTTCTCTCTATCAAGTCCACACAAGCACCACAACCGAAAATGATTTTTCACTCAATATTTTGCTAGAAATTTTGAGAGAAAACAAGACAACAATGGAGGAAGAGAGGGAGCTGAAAATCAGCAATGAGGGAGAGAGAAAGGAGGGAGAAGTTGCTGAAAAATTCAAGAGATAATTGAATAGATATTATGTGATTTTAATTTGAAATTAAATAGAATTTCAAAATTAAAATTGCATTATCTATCCCTTTATTCTTTCTTATTTGCATTTGTTCTCTCTCTTATCTTAAATCCCTAAATGGGCTTTAAGCCCGTTTAACTAAAACCTAAATTAAACCCATTAACTTGAGTTCTAATTTCGGTTTAGTCAAAACGGCTCAATTTCCTCGAATTGATTTCTTCAACCGTCTGGTTAAAACCTTAGGCCAGAAAACTACTGAATTGTTCTCAATTCTCATCCATAATTGTTGTCATGTATCGTGCTTAATGCGTGTGACCCTCTAGGCTCACGAATAATTGGCAGACTGGTAAAATTACTATTTTACCCTTTCCATCATAAGTGGCCTCTACCAAGACATTATGATTATCCACTATTCGTGATTATCAATTATTCGACTTAACCTGTTATCGTACATGTCATTGTCCTTTTATCAAACCGATATCCAGATTGATCAATAAGCATAGAATGGTCATCCTAATTTATCAATCACTGTTTCTTGATATCTGAGATGACTGAAAACTGATACTAAGGTATCACCTGCATGGCCATGCTCTTTCTTCAGGCATACTCATCAAGTGGCCTAAACGGATATCTTTCTCATACCGAAGTATGAGTGATAAATCCCTTAGACGTCTTTCGAGTTCACCAATGTAATTCATAACCAAGCCAATCACAGCCGTTATGGCTACCCTTTTACAGGTAACGTTAGACTAGGTAAAACTTGGAGATTCATTACACAATGCACACAAAGACTCCTTGGTCTTAGGATATAATGACAAGCTACGATCTGTGAGTATCTCATGACGGTATCTATGTTGCATACTCACAATCGGGTTGTCCGATATCATCGACCGGATGATATCTATGATATAACTCCGGCACATACTTTGCCATGACCAGTAGAGCGTGATCACAAGGAGTTGGTCTCATACTGGTCACTTCATAAAGAAGCTTAGCTGATCAGGGACTCATCAAATGTAATTCTTTCTGATCTACAGTTCTACTATTAGTGGTTACACACGTAATGACATTGATCAAATTACATTCGATATATTACTACAACACATTAGTAATATATGCCGATTTATTTATTCGGAAAGATGATAAAACATTACATCTGTAGATCACTTTTATATTGGACTGGGGCATAACTCTAACACTGGAGCCTCAGATGGTCGTAGATGAAGAATCAGTCCCTACAGAAATTCCAAATGGTCCAAGGAGGTCTGAAAAATCTTGTCATATTCCAGACATATATGGCTTCACATCCATTGAAGGAAATGACTTGATGATTGTGGATCAGGATGATCCAGTAACCTTCAGACAAGCTTTGACCAGTCCAGACTCCGAAAAATGGCAGAATGCTATGAATGAGAGAATGAAATCCATGTAAGACAACCAAGTCTGGTGCTTGGTTGATCAAACCCCTGGGATAAAACCCATCGGTTCTGAGTGGGTCTATAGGATCAAGACCGACATGGATGGAAATCCTCAGACCAATGAGGCTAGGATTGTTGTAAAAGGTTATCGTCAGATTGAATGCATATATTATGATGACACCTTTTCACCAGCAGCAATGGTCAGATTGATCCGAATTATTCTTAGCCATAACTATGGCAGATGGATGTCAAAACCCCTTCCTTAGCAGGAACTTACTAGAGGGCGTGTATATCACACGATCTGTGGGTTTTGTAGATCCAAAAAATCCCGAAAAGATATGTAAGCTACAAAGATCCATTTATGGATTGAAGCAAGCTTCAGGGAGTTGGAACCTTCATTTTGATAAAGCTGTAAGGGGACTCGGCTTCATCAAAAACAAAAGTGAACCTTGCGTACATAAGAAAGCGAGTGGGAGTAATATTGTATTCTTGGTATTTATTCATCGGGAATGACATCCCGACCTTGCCACCAAAGCTTCGTTAGGGAAATACTTATCGATGAAGGACTTAGGCGATGCTACATATATTGTAGGCATCAAGATCTCAACATATCATTCCAAAAGGATTTTTGGACTAAGTCAGAACATCTTGCTAAGTCAGAACATGTACATAGGTAAAGTGTTGAGAAGACTCTCAATGCTTGATTCTAAGAAAGGATACAAACCCATGCGCTATGGCATTAAGCTCAGCAAGCTACAGAGTCCTAGAACTCCTGATAAGCAGAACAGGATGAGTAAGATCTGTTGCTACGTTTAATAGTTGGCATGATTTTTTAGCGCAAAAGTAAGAAGTCGAGTAACATGTTGTATGACATGTGGAGCAACTTGTTACGAGCCGCAGATTAGGAAAGTCTGAAACTTTCCTATTTCAACGAAGCTTGGAGCAAAAGAAGAAAGGCGGCACGAAGACTTGAAGCGCAAGAGAGTGACGTCAATAAAGTCAAATGACTTCCAGCTGGCAGTTACACGTCAGCAATAGGCGGCAACTCGACTTGCCTGATTTCATCAGGAAGTCAAAACAGGCAAGACGACTTCCAGCTGTCGTGGAAGGCGGCAACAACTTGCCTGACTTTCCTGTTCCTGATCCGAGAAGGATTAGGAATGTGAGCTGCTATAAAAAGCCCTTGGCTTCCCATTAGCAGTATCCGTTCTTGTTCTAACAATTGCAAGATTTCTCAGAGCTCTTAACCGTGCACCATCGGCGTGTTGAGAGGCTGATGAATATTCGATAGAACGGATCTTTTGCTCCGATCAAACCTTGAGTCACAAAGACTAAGTGTTTGGGTCGGTTAGGGTTTTTGTTTGTGATTGAAGATTCACAACTCCGTCCAAGAAGACATCGACACCGAGCATGGACTTGCTCGAAGGGTGGAATTGAGGGAATCTCAAAGACAGGGGGAGAGGCTCCTGGTCGAGGCGATTCACGGTGAGATCTATAGTAGCTTAGGACAATAGCTTGTGTGATAGCTAGTTGGGCTTGAGGTTGTACTATTGACTACCTGATAGTGAAAAACCTTTCCACTGGCAAAGTGCCCCCAGATGTAGGTGCGGAGTCACCGAACTGGGTAATCATCTCTGTGTCGTGATTATTATCTGTCTATTACTTTGCTTACTGTTTCCACAAGAAGTCGATACACAAGTTACAGACTTTGTGTTCGACTTCCTGACTCGGCTACAATTCAGAATTTCAAGATCCCTTATGCTTCGGCTGTGGGATCCATCATGTATGCCAGGATGTGCACGAGACTGGAAGTCTCGTTTGCACTAAGCTATACCAGCAGAATCCAATCTAACCCCGGTCAATTACACTAGATTGTTGTCAAAGGTCATACTCAAATATTTGAGGAAGGCCAAGGATGAATTCCTAGTGTATGGGGATATAGATAGAGAACTAGCAGTCAAAGGACAAATCGATGCTATTTTTCAGACATATCCAGATGACTTCAAAATTATGTCAGGATATATTTTGTGTTGAGTTGTGGCGCTCTCAGCTGGATAAGCTTTAAGCAAGCCAAAATTGCCAACTCTACAACAGAGGCTGAGTATATAGCTGCAACAAAATCAGCTAAAGAGGCCGTATGGATTAGAAGCTTGCTAATCGAATTAGATGAGCGTCTGATCCGATAAGCTTGTTGTGGGACAACAAAGGTGCCGTAGCTATTGCTCAAGAGCCCAGATTCCACAACAGATCCAAACATATACTCAGCAGGCTTCACCTCGTGAGACTTATCAAATATAGAGGTGATTTGGAGATTAACACTATTCGACTGATGATAATATGGCAAATCCCTTGACAAAGGCTCAGCTGCAGCCTAGGCATGAGAAACATGCAGGGTCTATGGGAGTAGATCAGAACTTAAATTGGAACCAGGGGCAAGTGGGAGATTGTTAGAATTATGCCCCAGTCCAATATAAAAGTGATCTACAGATGTATTTGATAGCATTTGTGCCCTAGTCCAATTGGTATTAGCCTGTAAACGTCTATGTACAGATATCATCGTTTGTGATGTATAAATAAAAACGGCTTTATATTACTTTGTGTTGAAGTAATATGTTAAGCATGATCTGATTTATGACCACTAAAGTAGTAGAACCATAAATCTGTACGGATCACACTTAACGAGTCCCTGGTCAACCTATGCTTCCTTGAAAGCGACCAGTATGAGGATGGTTCTTAATGACGTAGTTCTACTTGTCATAAGGATGTGGGATCCTGGAACCATATCATAGATATCATGAGGTAATTGATATCGGACGACCCGCATTGAATAGTGTTTTCATAGATTAAGCCATAAACATATTCAGATGCGATAGCTTGTCACGACGTCCTAAGACCAAGGAGTCTTTGTGATCACTATGCAATGAACGTACGGCTTTAACTTGCGCCAAATGCTTTCTATAAAAGGATTGCTATAAAGGGCATGATTGGGAGGCGGAACGGGTTGCATGAGAGACAAGAAAGACGGCTAAGGGATTTATCCCTCATACTACGGTATGGGAAAGATATCCGTTAGAAGGCCTCTTGATGGAGACTGACTGAGAGAAAAAGCATGGCCATGCAAATGATACGGGTTATCATTTCTCAGTCATCTCGCATATCAAGTAACAATGATTGATTAAACAAGGGAGACGACTCTATGCCTTAAGATCAATCGGGATATCTAGAGATAAAAGGATGGTGACTTGTACGCACAAAGGTTAAGTCGAATCATCGATCATCGTGCACCTTGGGTAATCATAATGTTTTGCTAGAGACCACTTATGATGGATCGGGCGAGAGCGAGTCTTGCGCCGATCTGCCAACGGTGGCATGAGCCTAGAGGGTCACACACATACAAGACGGATAACTTGAGACAAAGAAACATGGATGTTTCTTATGGAGAAGTGTATGGACAAAACTGGAGGTTTTGTGCCATAGGTTCGGTTTGAGAGAATAATTAGCGAATCGAGAAAAATTGAGTTTTTCGTCGATATCGCGTCGGACTTTGTTTGATAAGTAACGACAAAATGGTCGGGCGACTTTTGGACGCGGCATGAGACAACACGGGAAGGCCCATTGGGCTCGGCCCATGAAGCCTCATGGCCGGCCCAATAAGGGCCCAATAAGGCCATATGGCCGGCCCACTTGGTGGGGCCAATGTGGGGGCCACACAATGCCATGCTTAGTTGGTGATTGTGGATTAAGAGGTGAGTGATTTAAGGGGTATGGGTTAAAGCACCTTTAAGCCCATACCAATCACTTTTAACCCATACTTGTGAGTTGGATGATGAATTATAATGCAAGACTTTAATTCATTAATTCATTAAGTCACAAAACACACAAAAATCCTCTCTCTCTCTCATTGTGGCCGGCCACCCCTCTCCTCTTCATCATCTTGCTCTCTTGTTCTTCATTTAATTGTTCTAGTAGGCAATTAAGTGAAGGATTTTGAAGATCATCCTCTTGGTGTGGACTAGTTAGAGAAGAAGATCCGAACGTTCTTCTTTGTCGATTCAAACAAGACTTAAAGGTAAACATCTTGTGGAATAGATTTTGCTTTGGGATTTAATGGTTTAAATGTTCTTGGACAAGGTTCGGAGTAGATTATCTTTTATTGCTTCCGCTACGTTGATGACGATCTAGAACGCTCCAAATCCCTACAGTGGTATCAGAGGGTTGGTTACCCTCTTAATCTTTGTCTTGTTGAATTTATTTCGGTTTTGTGATTATTTGCATGCCAAAAGTTGATAACATAATTTTAATGCTTTTTGGGAAATTTGCATGAAATATGTTATTTTTGAAAAATATATTAAATTTGGAATTTTTCGGAAATTATTGGATTTGTCGGGTCCGAGAAGAGACTCTCGGGGAGCCGGATCGGAGGTACCGGACGGAGGTCACCGGAGGCCGGGGAGGCCGGCGGTGACCGGGCCCGTCCCCACTCTTGGCCGAGGCCGAGAGTGGCGGCAAGCCGGGTTTGGGCCTTCCAAGGCCCAAACCGGGCCGTGCATGGTTGGGCTCGGCCCAATGGGCCCTCGGCCCATTGGCTTGGCCCGACTTGGTTCGTGTGTGGTGTTTGATCCATTTCACGAACCCGCGATACAATATTTCGAAAACATTCAAAATTTGATCGGTTTCGATAAACCGTTTTTCGAAAAGGTCTAGTTTCGATAAACCCGACCAAGCAACTTGGCAAAATTAAAACCGGAATTATTGCATATTATTTGATAACATGTTTGTGTGATAACATGTTGGATGATGTGATGAAATGTATGACGCATTAGTAGCCCATTAGATTTATCGCTTTCACGGTTTGCATACCGTTAGTGTTAGCGTGTAATTATTCTTTTATTCGAGCCCATAAAGTGTAATTATTTTTTATCCGGTCTACAAACCGAGTATTAATTGTAATTATTACTCAAAGACAAGAAGGATGGAAAATCTAGCACGATGACGGTCTTGGAGGAAGTCCAAGAGCTAGTGGGAGCCCGAATGAGAAAGACGAGAAGATATGAAGACTCGTAGAATCCTAAGATTAGGATGGGCTATAAAATGCATATTTAACGCTTTATGGATGCTTGCTTAAATTATTTAATTAATTACATGCTTGCATGATTAGTTTATAAGTTTATAAGCGATCACCTCACATGCAAAGATTAAAATCAACTTTAATTGTTTGCATGTTTAAAGCGTTGTGAACTATCACCACACGGGTTGTGATGGATGAGTTCAAATTTGAAACGTATTTGCACGGGTTGCAAATGACGGATTCAAATGAAGATAGTATGTGATACAATTAGAAACATCACAACACGGGTTGTTGGTGACGGGTTCGTAATTGTACCAAATACTTTCGAATTATTAAACACAACCAAATTACAAGTTAATTTGAGTCAAGTGAGATGCCACCCTAATTCACACCCATGTAGAAACATTTTATCGGTGTCGTGCGCCTTAGCGGAGCATCGATCGAATGGGTTCTAGATGGGAATGGTAA
The DNA here is from genome assembly GCA_963920655.1 of Geranium rotundifolium. NCBI lineage: Eukaryota > Viridiplantae > Streptophyta > Magnoliopsida > Geraniales > Geraniaceae > Geranium > Geranium rotundifolium. Next base: position 17,326,317 of record OY987317.1, on the reverse strand, counting down.
ACTTTGTGGGATGTCGTGCGCCTTAGCGGAGCATCTGCACAAAGTTAACTCGTTAATGAAAGTTGGTTGAGTCAACCACGATTCTTGGCCTGAGGTCGAGCTGGGGCATCGGAAGGGTAAGCCATGTGTTTTACACATACCCTGACTAAGAGTTACACGGGTTGTAATTGGACGAATGTCCTACCTAAATAAGTCAATTGGAGCGGTGCGCCTTAGCGCACTTCAAATGACGAATAAGGGATCTTGGTTTAAGGATTCTAATTTTTAGAATCTAATGGTTGGTGTTTAATTTGGATCTTCGTAAATTTATTCAACTATTCTGATTAAATTTACTTTCTTCGTGTAGAAATGGCTAGTAATTCAACAAACTCGTCTAATTTGTCATTGAGGACTATACTCGAGAAGTGTAAACTCAACGGGACAAATTATCTAGACTGGGACAGAAATTTACGACTTGTGTTAAAAATGGAACGCAGGGAGTACGTCCTTGATAAGGCTATCCCTGAGGAGCCAGCTGCCAACGCAACGAGGGTCGTTAAGGATGCGTACCAGAAACACCTTAGCGACTCTATCGACGTTGCGTGTGTCATGCTGGGCTGCATGGAGGCGGACCTCCAAAAGCAGTTTATGGAGCTATCCCATGATCCGTTTGCAATGTTTGCACAGATCAAGGATATGTTCAAGGAGAAAGTACGTATTGAAAAATACACTGTTCTCCGAGAACTCATAGCCTGCAAGATGTCAGCAGGCAGCTCCGTAGGTCCTCACGTCCTACAGATGAAGGGGCATTTTGACCATATGACTAGTATCGGTATGTCTATGGAAAAGGAAATGGCTGCGGATTTTGTTCTGCAATCCCTTCCTCATGCATATGGTGGGTTCGTCATGAACTATCACATGCATGATATGGACAAGACCGTGTCGGAGTTGCACAGCATGCTAGTAACTGCCGAGAAGAGCATAAGGGGCAGTTCGTCCAAAAATGTCTTCATGGTCAAGAAGGGACCCAGCTTCAAAGCTGTTGGTGGCAAGGGTAAAGGCCCAAGACACCTGGCAGGGAAGAACAGACGACCTTTTATTCCTAGACCTCACATGCCCGTACAAGGCAAAGGGAAGGCAAAGGAGTCGGTCTGTTTCTATTGTCAAAAGCCTGGTCATTGGAAGAAAGACTGTCAGCAGTTGAAGGAGGATCAGAAGAAGGGCGGTGGGGCCGCCACTTCATCAGGTATTCCATTAGAGCTATATCTTTCTACAATAAATACCTGGGTACTAGATACTGGAGCTGAGTCTCATATCTGTGCCGATGTACAGGTGTTACACAGTAGAAGAGATGTGGGGGAAAGCGAGGTGGACCTAAGAGTTGGGAACAATACCAGAGTTGCCGCAACTGCCGTAGGTTTTGTGAACCTTGCTTTGCCCAGTGGGCTTGTAATTGAACTAAATGATGTTTTTTGCGTACCTGCTTTCAGCAGGAATATTATCTCAATTTCTCTTCTAGAGAAAGAAGGTTATTATTTCAATATTAAAAACGGGTTTTTTGATATTATGCGCAACAACATATATTATGGCAATGCTCACACTGTTGGAGGATTATACATATTGAATATGCAAAACTCGAAATCCAACATGCTCTATAATATAAATGCTAAGAGGTTTAAAACTAATGATTTAGACCAAACTCTTATCTGGCATTGTCGTCTAGGTCACATAAATGAGAAACGCATCTCAGCGCTTCATAAGCGCGGACTTCTAAGTCAATTCGAATTCCAAGCGATTGAGAGATGCGAAGCTTGTTTGATGGGCAAGATGACTAAAGCACCCTTCACTGGTTTAGGTGAGAGGGCAGGTGACTTATTGGGTCTAATACATTCAGACGTATGTGGACCAATGAGTACGCATGCCAGAGGTGGTTTAGGCTACTTTATCACATTTACTGACGATTTCAGTAGATATGGTTATGTCTATCTCATGAGACATAAGTCCGAAGCTTTTGATAAATTCAAAGAGTTTAGGACTAAAGTGGAAAACCAACTCGGAAAGAGTATCAAGGCACTCCGTTCTTATCAGGGTGGAGAATACTTATCCGAGGAGTTTCTTAGTTATCTTACTGAAGGTGGAATACTATCTCAGTGGACTCCGCTAGGAACACCGCAACTTAATGGTGTGTCCGAATGGAGGAATCGAACATTGTTAGATATGGTTCGATCAATGTTAAGTCTCACTGATCTCCCGATCTCCTTATGGGGTTATGCTCTGCAAACGGCCGCTTTCATAATAAATAGGGCTCCGTCGAAAGCAGTGGAAGGGACATCATTTGAAAAATGGTACGGGAAGGAACCCGTTTTGTCCTTCCTTAAAATCTGGGGTTGCGAGGCTAATGTTAAAAGGTTGCTTGCAACCAAGCTCGAACCAAGATCAGATAAATGCACTTTCGTCGGATATCCAAAAGAAACAAAAGGATACTACTTCTACAAACCGAGCGAAAATAAAGTTTTTGTCGCTCGAGGTGGGACGTTCTTGGGAAAAGAGTTCATTTCCAAGACAGTCAGTGGGAGGGCTATTCATCTTGATGAAGTTCTAGATGAGATGGTCACTAGGGAACCACGGGAAGACCCACTAGAAGAGGTAGAGCCAGAAGTGGTCATTGAGCAAGAACCAATAGCTGCAGTTAATGAGGACGGTCCGAGGCGCTCTGAAAGGATAAGTCATGCACCTGTCAGATACGGTTTCTTAGTAACTGAAGGTGATGGTTTAGTACTAGTGGACAATGATCCAGCTACCTTTCGAGAGGCTTTGGACGGAACCGACTCTGAGAAATGGCTGGAAGCCATGAGGGAAGAAATGCAATCCATGTCAGATAATCAAGTGTGGGACTTGGTAGATCATACCCCTGATGTTAAGGTCATAGGGTGTAAATGGATCTTTAAAATAAAGATTGACATGGATGGCAAACCTCAGACCTATAAAGCGAGACTGGTAGCAAAAGGTTATAGACAAATCCACGGAATTGACTATGAAGAGACCTTTTCTCCAGTAGCTATGGTCAAATCTATCCGCATTCTTCTTGCCATAGCAGCGTATCATAACTATGAGATATGGCAAATGGATGTCAAAACCGCCTTCCTCAACGGGAGGTTAGCTGAGGACGTTTATATGTCTCAGCCTGAGGGTTTTGAGGATCCAAAGAATAAGGGAAAGATTTGCAAGTTGCTCAAATCAATCTATGGTTTGAAGCAAGCATCTCGGAGTTGGAATCAGCGTTTTGATGAAGTAGTAAAACAGTTTGGCTTCGTCAAGAACGATGATGAACCCTGTGTGTATAAAAAGGCAAGTGGGAGCAATATAATCTTTTTAGTGCTTTATGTTGATGACATACTGCTCATTGGAAACGACGTCCCTACCTTGCTCTTAACGAAGACTTGGTTAGGTGAGTGTTTCGCAATGAAGGACTTAGGCGAGGCCTCTTACATCTTGGGAATCAAGATATATAGAGACCGTGCCAAGCGGGTCTTGGGCTTAAGTCAAAGCACTTATATAGACAAGGTGTTGAGACGATTCTCAATGCAAGATTCAAAGAAAGGATTGCTGCCCATGCGTCATGGCGTAAAGCTTAGCAAGAAGCAGGGTGCTGAGACACCTGCAGAGCTAGCAAGAATGAATGAGATCCCATATGCTTCGGCTATAGGGTCCATAATGTATGCCATGATATGCACGAGACCGGATGTCTCGTTTGCCCTAAGCTGTACCAGTAGACATCAATCCAAACCCGGTGAGGCACACTGGATGGCTGTCAAGGCGATTCTCAAATATTTGAGAAAAACCAAGGACGCCTTTCTTGTATACGGGGGCAGAAATGATGATCTCGTCGTCAAAGGATATGTCGACGCTAGTTTTCAGACAGACTCCGATGACTTTAAGAGTCAGTTGGGATATGTGTTTATGTTGAACGGTGGAGCATTCAGCTGGAAAAGCAAGAAGCAGGATACCATTGCCGACTCTCCAACGGAAGCTGAGTACATTGCCGCATGTGAGGCGGCAAAAGAGGCTGTATGGATCAGGAGTTTCATGGCTGGGTTAGGTGTAATTAAAAACCCGTCTAAACCAGTAGACTTATATTGTGACAACACCGGGGCTATTGCGCAAGCTAAGGAACCCAGGGCACATAACAGATCCAAACATGTACTCAGAAAGTATCACATCATCCGCGACATAGTTGCTAGAGGTGACGTGAAGATCCAATACGTTGCAACTGATGATAACACATCCGACCCATTGACCAAGGCTCTTCCTCAAGATAAACATGAAAAACATGTTAGGTCAATGGGTATAGACTGGGACTTAGATTGGAGCTAAGGGCAAGTGGGAGATTGATAGCATTTGTGCCCTAGTCCAATTGGTATTAGCCTGTAAACGTCTATGTACAGATATCATCGTTTGTGATGTATAAATAAAAACGGCTTTATATTACTTTGTGTTGAAGTAATATGTTAAGCATGATCTGATTTATGACCACTAAAGTAGTAGAACCATAAATCTGTACGGATCACACTTAACGAGTTCCTGGTCAACCTATGCTTCCTTGAAAGCGACCAGTATGAGGATGGTTCTTAATGACGTAGTTCTACTTGTCATAAGGATGTGGGATCCTGGAACCATATCATAGATATCATGAGGTAATTGATATCGGACGACCCGCATTGAATAGTGTTTTCATAGATTAAGCCATAAACATATTCAGATGCGATAGCTTGTCACGACGTCCTAAGACCAAGGAGTCTTTGTGATCACTATGCAATGAACTTACGGCTTTAACTTGCGCCAAATGCTTTCTGTAAAAGGATTGCTATAAAGGGCATGATTGGGCGGCGGAACGGGTTGCATGAGAGACACGAAAGACGGCTAAGGGATTTATCCCTCATACTACGGTATGGGAAAGATATCCGTTAGAAGGCCTCTTGATGGAGACTGACTGAGAGAAAAAGCATGGCCATGCAAATGATACGGGTTATCATTTCTCAGTCATCTCGCATATCAAGTAACAATGATTGATTAAACAAGGGAGACGACTCTATGCCTTAAGATCAATCGGGATATCTAGAGATAAAAGGATGGTGACTTGTACGCACAAAGGTTAAGTCGAATCATCGATCATCGTGCACCTTGGGTAATCATAATGTTTTGCTAGAGACCACTTATGATGGATCGGGCGAGAGCGAGTCTTGCGCCGATCTGCCAACGGTGGCATGAGCCTAGAGGGTCACACACATACAAGACGGATAACTTGAGACAAAGAAACATGGATGTTTCTTATGGAGAAGTGTATGGACAAAACTGGAGGTTTTGTGCCATAGGTTCGGTTTGAGAGAATAATTAGCGAATCGAGAAAAATTGAGTTTTTCGTCGATATCGCGTCGGACTTTGTTTGATAAGTAACGACAAAATGGTCGGGCGACTTTTGGATGCGGCATGAGACAACACGGGAAGGCCCATTAGGCTCGGCCCATGAAGCCTCATGGCCGGCCCAATAAGGGCCCAATAAGGCCATATGGCCGGCCCACTTGGTGGGGCCAATGTGGGGGCCACACAATGCCATGCTTAGTTGGTGATTGTGGATTAAGAGGTGAGTGATTTAAGGGGTATGGGTTAAAGCTCCTTTAAGCCCATACCAATCACTTTAACCCATACTTGTGAGTTGGATGATGAGTGATATTGCAAGACATTAATTCATTAATTGATTAAGTCAAAAACTCACAAAAACCTCTCTTTCTCTCTCATTGTGGCCGGCCACCATAGCTCCTCTCCTCCATCTTGCTCTCTTGTTCTTCATTTAATTGTTCTAGTAGGCAATTAAGTGAAGGATCTTGAAGATCATTCTCTTGGTGTGGACTTGCTTTAGAGAAGAAGATCCGAACGTTCTTCTTTATCGATTCAAACAAGACTTAAAGGTAAATATCTTGTGGAATAGATTTTGCTTTGGGATTTAATGGTTTAAATGTTCTTGGACAAGGTTTGGAGTAGATTATCTTTTATTGCTTCCGCTACGTCGATGACGATCTAGAACGCTCCAAATCCCTACAGTATTGTTTTATCATCTTTCCGAACAAATAAATCGGCATATATTACTAATGTGTTGTAGTAATATATCGAATGTAATTTGATCTATGTCATTATGTGTGTAACCACTAATAGTAGAACTATAGATCAGAAAGAATTACATTTGATGAGTCCCTGATCAGCTAAGCTTCTTTATGAAGCGATCAGTATGAGACTAACTCCTTGTGATCATGCTCTACTGATCATGGAAAAGTGTGTGCCGGAGTTATATCATAGATACCATCAGGTTGACGATATCGGACAACCCGATTGTGAGTATGCTGCATAGATCCAGTCATGAGATACTCACATATCATAGCTTGTCAATATATCCTAAGACCAAGGAGTCTTTATGTACACTATGTAACGAATACCTAAGTTTAACCTAGTCTAACGTTATCTGTAAAAGGGTAACTATAACGGCTTCGATTGGCTTTGATATTTATTGTACTAGTGAAGTCGAAAGGCGTCTAAGGGATTTATCACTCATACTTCGGTATGAGAAAGATATCCGTTTAGGCCACTTGATGAGTATGACTGAAAGAATAGCATGGCCGTGCAGGTGATACCTTAGTATCAGTTTTTAGTTATCTCAAATATCAAGAAACAGTGATTGATAAATTAGGATGACTTGAGATCAGGTTCTGTTGATCGAGGTAATGAGATTACCAAAGTCATATCATGGATATCATATGAGAGATGATATTGGTTAACCCGACTTGGAGTATGGCGCATAGATTCAGTCACCAACGCATACTTTGTCGTCGTGTGATCACTGCCATAAGACCTTGGAGCGAGTGGCTCACATGCATGTCACTCCTATAGTTTGACATGCTGCAATGCTACTTGTAACAGGGTAGTCATAACAGGCATCGTTGGCTATTGGACGGGAGCGAACATTGCGTCTGAAGGGATTTGTTTCCCCACGGTGAGACATGGTGAAGGGTATGGTACTGGGCCCATTTATGAGCATGACTGAAGAAGTGTACGAACGGACCAATACACAGCAGTCATTTCACAATTCAAGGACCTAGATCGAATACATGAGGATGACGGGCCTCATTTCGATCTCATACGCCTTAAAGTAAACAAAGGGTTAGTGATACAGATGACAGAGAACAGGTGTAGTTACGACGGTTTTAGAGATTGGCTTATTTTTAAAGGAACTAGAGAACATGTCACAAAGAATGTCGAAGCATCCTATGCGACATCTTGTGTGACATTGTTGACGGCGTCTCGACAAACATCATGATCGACAGAAATCAGGAAGGTGCAGTTTCTGCAGAAAGTACGAAGACGATTAGGAAATTCCAGAACGACTCAGATTCTGGAAAGAAGAAAGATGGTGATTAAGAGGAAAATCATTAGGGTTAGTACTCATCCTCGATTGCTATAAAAGCTTAGGCTACCCCCTTAGCAATTGTGTGGTTCTTTATTTGTTTCCTAGCAATAATTTGCAAAGCTCTTAGACGTGAAGGTTTGCGGGCTGAGAGGTTGCAAATTGAGCTAAGGATATTGTGTATCACCATAACTCTTGAGAGTTAGGTGATTGAGGGTTTACTTATCGCGTGAGTGAAGACTGCACGCCACCACAACGTTCAACGACGACTTGAACCGACAGAGCAAGGCGATTGCTTGAAGAGTGGAATCAAGACGGAGTTTTGGATTCAGGGGGAGACCTAGAGATAGGTTGCAATGTAAAACGTAGCATAAAGGATAGATCTAGGGATGATCACATGTACTTGTATGTTCTGGCGAATTGCTGATAAGTGAAACCTTTCCACTAGGCTGAGAGCCCCAAGACGTAGGTCACGTTGCACCGAACTGGGTAAACAATCTGCTATGTCATTATTTATAGCCTTATATTTACTGTCCTGCGTTATCTACACAAGAAGTCATACACAGTGTTATAGCTTTATACGTAACATTGTGTGTGGCATCTTGCACGACTAGCTGATCAAAATTTCAATTGGTATCAGAGGAGGCACCTACAACTTTAGGTGAGTTCCATAAACAAATATTTTGATCAAGATGGACAATACCAGAGAAGGAGGATCCATCAATCGACCACCTGTTCTAGATGGAACCAACTACGGCTATTGGAAGGCTCGAATGTGTGCCTTCATGAAGTCACTTGACAACAAAACATGAAAGGCTATGATCAATGGTTGGAATGCTCCACAACTCAGTGACAATGATGGTAACCCTATCGGTCGAAAACCAGAAAAAGACTGGACTGATGATAAAGACGAAGAATCACTGGGAAACTCTCGAGCTCTGAATGCTATTTTCAACGGTGTTGACAAAAACGTATTCAGACTAATCAACACATGCGCAACTGCCAAATCCACATGGGATATCCTGGCTGTTGCATATGAAGGAAAAACCAAGGTTCAAGAACAAAAACTGCAATACCTGACAACCAACTTTGAAGCCCTCGTCATGAAAGAGGACGAATCAATTGCGGAATTCAATGTTCGTATTCGTGATCTAGCCAATGAATCCTATTCTCTGGGAGAACCAATGTGTGATGAAAAACTGGTTAGAAAAACCCTACGTGCTCTTAGCCCTAGGTTTAAGATGAAGATCACTGCAATTGAGGAAGTTCATGACCTCAAGATCTTAAAATTCGATGAGCTAATGGGGTTTCTAATGATCTATGAGTTATCTCTGCCCAATATTGACAAAAGGAATAAAGGAGTTGCTTTCAAAAGCTCCACAGACAAGCAACCAGAACCTGAGGATTCTGATTCCGAAGAAGATATCGATGCTACAATGGCCCTTCTCACAAAAAATTACAACAAAGTCATGAGAAGATTCAGTCGAATAGGTGGATGGAATGTCACAAAAAATGCCAGAAACAAAGCTCCACAAAACGCTCAAACGGGAGGAAGTCTTCACAAGACCAAACAGGAGTGGAGAAGAAAACAACAAGAACAAAGGATTTCAATGCCATGAATGTGAAGGATTCGGCCATCTTCGCAGAGAATGTCCAAATTTCCTCAAACAACAAAAACGTGGATATAATGCCACCATATCAGATGATGACAATGAAGATAGTGGTTCTGAAGAGGTAAGCAACTTTGTTACGTTCACTACTACTATTCCTATATGTAACCTTGATAACTCTGCCAATATCAATGATGATCACCACCATCCAACTCCAAATGAGAATTGGACTAAAGAGCAACTAGTCGAGGCATACAGAAGCTTACACACCAGATGGATCAAGAAAACTCTGATCCTTGACCAACAAGGAGAACGGATCATCAGTGTTACCAACGACAAGTCTATATTTCTGGAGACGATCGTGGAGCTAAAACGCGAAATCACCAGACTTAATGGAGAAATTAGTCTTATGACTAAATCGGTAAAGATGATGAATCCTAGCACAGAAAGCCTTGACAAAATCCTATCAGTAGGAAAGCAGTCCAAGGATATGACAGGACTAGGGTACACACACAATATCCCCTCGTCAGTAGTCACGAAGTTTGTCCCACAACAAGCCATGGTTGACAAGAAACCACTGGATGCAACAACACATCCTACAGGATGACCTACAACAAATGTCATGACATCATCTATCACATGTTCTTGTCAAGCAACTATCAAAAGACATCCTCCACGCAGACAACAATACTACAAAAAACCAGCCTATCAATATCAGTAGATATGTCATTACTGTGGTCAACGAGGTCACATCAGACCATTTTGCTTTCAACTCCATGGGAAGAAGCAAGCTCAGCTACCACAGAGACAAAGGAGACATCAAAGGCATCTCTCAACTCCTCAAAAAACATCTCGCCTTGAATGGAGAATGAAGAATCTAGTCTATCGAGCTAATGTTGCATATACATCCTTAAGTGCCTCAACAAACAAAGACTGGTATCTTGATAGTGGATGTTCTCGACACATGACAGGTACTCCGGAGTTTCTTTCCAATCACAAATTATATACAAACTGCTATGTTACTTTTGGAGATGGGATTCGAGCTCAAATCATTGGGAAAAGGAGTACTCAAGCATCCAAGAGCTACTTGCCTAATTGAAGCATTACTTGTAGAAGGACTTAAGGCAAACCTGATTAGCATCAGTCAGATCTGTGATCTGGGTTCAGAAGTGAAATTCACTAAAGAAGCCTGTATAGTAAAAGATTTCGATCAAGTCACTATTCTATAAGGAGTCCGCTCAATGGATAATTGTTACATATGGTCGCCCGAATCACATATCGAAGCAACAAAGTGTCTTGTCTCCAAAGCAGAAGAAACCAAACTGTGGCACAGAAAGCTTGGACATCTAAATCTTAGAAGTATGCAGAAGGCAATCTCCGAACAGGCCATTACTGGAATTCCAAACTTGAAAATTGTGGAAGGAAAGATCAGCGGAGAATGTCAAATTGGAAAGCAAACTAAGATGTCACACAAGAAGATGCAGCATATGACCACCTCTCGAGTGCTTAAGCTAATACCTGTTGACCTCGTGGGGCCAATGCAAGTAGAAAGTCTTGGAGGAAAATGCTATGTCTTTGTGTGTGTAGATGATTACTCACGATACACATGGGTTGACTTCCCTCGTGACAAATCAGATACCTTCTCGATCTTCAAGAATCTATGCATCCAGGTCCAACGAGAAAAAGGGGAGAAAATTGGCAAAATAATTTGTCTTCGTAGTGATCATGGTCGAGAGTTCAAAAACAGCAAATTTGAAGAATTCTGTAACTTATAAGGGATAGCTCATGAGTTCTCAGCACCAATCACTCCCCAACAGAATGGCATTGTTGAGTGCAAAAACAGGACTCTACAGGAGATGGCTAGAGTTATGATGCTGGCCAAGGACATACGAACTCACTTTTGGGCAGAAGCACTTAACACTGCTTGCCATATCCACAATCGAGTCACTCTCCGACCAGGTATGTCAGTAACTCATTATGAAATATGGAGGGGGAGAAAGCCCAATGTTAAGTACTTCCACATCTTTGGATCCACTTTTTATATTCTGGCTGATAGAGAGCCTCGTCGAAAGGTCAATGTTAAGTACTTCCACATGATATTCTGCCTGATGAGTATTGGGTCAATGCTATGCAAGAGGAACTGATTCAATTTGAGAAGAACCAGGTGTGGGAACTGGTGCCCAAACCAAGTGAAGGAAATATCATTGGCACAAAATGGATCTTCAAAAACAAGTCTGATGAGCTCGGTAACATCACTCGCAACAAAGCCAGGTTAGTTGCTCGAGGGTATACTCAAATTGAGGGAGTCGACTTCGATGAGACCTTTGCTCCTGTAGCAAGACTTGAAGCAATCAGACTCCTACTAGGGATATCATGTCATCTACAGATTAAGCTTTACGAGATGGATGTCAAAAGTGCTTTCCTGAATGGAGATCTCAACGAAGAAGTGTATGTATCGCAACCTAAACGATTTTTTGATCCTCACTCCCCTAATCATGTGTATAAACTCAAGAAGGCTCTCTATGGATTGAAACAAGCACCAAGGGCCTGGTATGAAAGGCTCACAAAATTTCTGATTCAAAGCGGCTACACTAGACGGGGAGTCGACAAGACTCTATTTGTGAAGAATGGGGACGGGAATTTGATGATAGCCCAAATATATGTCGATGACATTGTCTTTGGAAGGATGTCAAGAAAGATGGTAGAGCAATTTATCCAACAAATGCAATCAGAATTCGAGATGAGCATGGTGGGAGAGCTTACCTGTTTCCTAGGCTTCCAAATCAAACAGCTAAAAGATAGCATCTTCATCTCTCAGAGCAAATATGCGAAGAATATTGTCAAGAAATTTGGGCTAGAGAAAGCTTTACATAAACGGACACCTGCAGCTACACATATCAAGCTAACTAAAGATGATCCAGGAGAAGCCTTCGACCAACACTTATACAGAAGCATTATTGGTAGTCTTCTCTACCTTACTGCCAGTCGACCAGATATTGCCTACTCTGTAGGAGTATGTGCACGATATTAAGCTAATCCCAATGTTAGTCATCTATCCCAAGCTAAAATAATTATAAGATATATCTCTAGGACTATAGACTTGGGTTTATTATACTCATTCGACACATCTTCTACCCTGGTTGGGTACTGTGATGCTGATTGGGCTGGAAACACAGCAGATAGGAAGAGCACATCTGGAGGATGCTTCTTCCTTGGCAATAACCTCATATCTTGGTTTAGTAAAAAGCAAAACTGTGTTGCCTTGTCCACTACTGAATCTGAGTATATCGCTGCCGGGAGTAGCTGCACGCAATTACTATGGATGAAGCAGATGTTAGTCGAATACAATGTCAGACAGGAAGCCATGACTTTATATTGTGACAATGTCAGTGCCATCAACATCTCCAAAAATCCTGTCCAACATAGCAAGACCAAGCACATTGACATTAGACACCACTTCATTTGCGAGCTGGTCGAAGACAAGAAGATCATCCTAGAGCACATTCATACAGAAAAGCAACTTGCTGACATTTTCACGAAGGCATTAGATGCGAGTAGATTCCAGCACCTCAGGACGTCACTCGGTCTGTGCACCATCAACAAGAAATAGAAGTTGCAAAAACGGTTGAGAGGAGTTGGTTGGTACCTCTTCATGAACCGGTCCAAAATCCCAACACATGCCATTGGGCCAAGCTGTTAGGTTTGTGCCCTAGTCCAATGTAATTGCTCAATCTATATTGTAACGAACATCATTAGTTTACATAATAAAAGAAATGATATTACTAATGTTTTGTAGTAATATATCTAATGTAATTTGATCTATGTCATAATGTGTGTAACCACTTATAGTAGACCTGTAGATCAGAAATAATTGTATTCGATAAAGTCCCTGATCAGCGAAACTTCTTTTGAAGCGATCAGTATGAGACTAACTCCTTGTGATCATGCTCTATTAATCATGGCAAAATGAGTGCCGGAGTTATATCATAGATATCATCAGGTCGATGATATCGGACAACCCGATTGTGAGTATGCTGCATAGATCCAGTCATGAGATACTCACATATCGTAGCTTATCATTATATCCTAAGACCAAGGAGTCTTTGTGTACACTATGTAACGAATACCTAAGTTTGACCTAGTCTAACGTTATCTATAAAAGGGTAACTATAACGGCTTCGATTGGCTTTGATATTTATTGCACTAGTGAACTCGAAAGTCATCTGAGGGATTTATCACTCATACTTCGGTATGAGAAAGATATCTGTTTAGGCCACTTGATGAGTATGACTGAAGGAATAGCACGGCCGTGCAGGTGATACGTTAGTATCAGTTTTCATTCATCTCAGATATCAAGAAACAGTGATTGATAAATTAGGATGACCATTCTATGCTTATTGATCAATCTGGATATCGGTTTGATAAAAGGATATTGACATGTACGATATCAGGTTAAGTCGAATAATCAATAATCACGAACATTGGGTAATCATAATGTCTTGCTAGAAACCACTTATGATGGAAAGGGTAAAATAGTAATTTTACCAGTCTGCCAATTGATCGTGAGTCTAGAGTGTCACACGCATTAAGCACGATACATGACAACAATTATGGATGAAAATTGAGAACATTTCAGTAGTTTTCTAGCCTAAGGTTTTAACCAGACGGTTGAAGAAATCAATTTGAGGAAATTGAACCGTTTTGTCTAAACCGAAATTATAACTCAAGTTAATGGGTTTAATTTGGGTTTTAGTTAAACGGGCTTAAAGCCCATTTAGGGATTCAAGAGATGAATGGGGAAGAAGTGCAAATAGGAGTTTAAGAAGGGTTAATATGCAATTATTAATTTGAAATTCAATTTTTTTTAAATTAAAATTCTAAAAATATCTACCATTTTTCTCCAACCATTAGCAACTACTCCCCTCATCTTCTCCCTCTCTTGGCTGAATTCTCTCTCCCTCTTCATCCACCATTTTTGCCAAGCTTCTCAAGAACATTCATAGCAAAAGTGTGAGAGAAAACCTTCTTCGGTTGTGGTGCTTGTGTGTACCTAATAGAGAAACACTAAGCTTGTGTTTTCATTGATTAATAGAGTTATTTTTCAGATTCAAAAGGTTGATAGCATGTTGAATTTACATTAAGATCCAAGCTTGCATCGATCACCATGGTTACATAACTTCCGCTGCATGAAATTTATCGAATGGAACCCATGGTGATCTCTTTCAGTGGTATCAGAGGATGGTTGTTATGTACTTTTTCAACATGTTTAATTCTAATATTTTTGAGTTTATATGTTCATCACCTTAGCATGCATGTGAATTGAAATTTTTTTCAAATTTGATTGATTTTGAAAAATTGGAAAACATTTTTTTTGGTGTTTCAGGTTAGCCATGGCTGACCAGGGTCGAGACCCTTGGTGGACCATGGAATGCCCTAGGGCAGACCATGGTCAGTACCAGGGGCCGATAAGGGTCGCCTACGGGCGACCATGGTCGCTACCGCGGGCGACCACGGTCTACCCATGCGGACCACCATGGTTGCTTCGCGGGCGACCAGGGTCTGCCCTAGGGGCGACCATGGCTGCCCTCGCGGGCTACCATGGTCGTTCCCGTGGTCGACCACGGTCAGCCCGGCGGGCGACCTCGGCAGCCCTTACGGGCCACCGTAGTTACCTCCGCGGGCGACCTCGGTTGAGCCGGTTCGGCTCGACCAAATTCGAGCTGAACCGGCTGGTTTGCGAGAACAATTTGAAACCCTAAAAATTTTATTTTCATATTTGATTCGGTTTCGATAAGCCAGCGAGAACCGGTTCAATATTCAATTAATTAATTAAACCGTCCAGTTTCGATAAACCGGAATTTTTCCACACTTAAGAAAGATAAAATTTGGAAAATTTATTTGTTTGATAAGCATCTTGAGTGATCACATGATCTTTGATAACATGGTGTTTTCCACATGATTCTAGCTAAGCCCTCTAGACTTGCATTTTAATTTCGGTTTTGCAACCTGCGTGTTGCTTAATTTTGTGTCGTAATAAATACGGCATGCATGTAATCACGAAGACCGACATAAGAAGCAAGTCAAGAGGAAGACTCGGATCGGAGGAGGCTCGAAGCTAGTGGGAGTTCACAAGAATGGAGCAAGTTTGGATCTTAAAGACCATGTCTTTAGGATCAGTTTTGCTAGTTTCTTAGGAACTTAAGATGGGCTTAGCTATGCATATATTTTATCGTTACATTTATATGTTTGAATGTATGAATGTATGATAGTTTAAATATACAAGTTTATGTATGATTTGTTATCACCCACATGCAAAGATTAAAATCGGAATTTAATCAGACTCGCATGTAACCTTCTAAGGGATCATCTTTGCATGGATTTGCAATTGATGATTCCAGATTAAGATTGTATCGATATGCAATCAGACTTTTATAATTCACTTAAAAAATAATAATTACAAGTCAAGCGTGATACCATCCAAGTTTGGGCACTCAAAAGGGCTTTGACCCTATGGATGTCGGTACGCCTCCGCGAAACATTCATAGAGAAAAGGTCTGGATGAGATGGGTAGTTCTGTGTGAGTGTGTGCGCCTCCGCGTAGTAGTCACATTTGTTCTAGCCATAGTTCAAGTTTGGTAGACTTGTCTACGATTGTCAGCTAGGGCTGACCTAGGGTATCAGTATAGGGTATGCCACGTACAAACAAATACAGACCCTAGCCAGGAACTACATGGTCTTGTAGATGGATTTATTCCTACCTTGATGCTCTTATTTGGAGCAGTGAGCTTTCGTTCACTTCAATTGAGAGTATGATAGGATTCTGGTTCAGATTCTAAAGTTAGAATCAGAAAGTGTTTTATAACTTAATCTCCAACTTCAATTTTAATTAATACTGATTAATATTTGTTTACTCTGTAGATATAAAATGGCAAAGACGAATCATTCTGGTAACAGCGCGTTTAGGTCACTAATCGAGCATGATAAGCTTAACGGCGTAAACTTTCTCGATTGGGACCGGAAGTTGAGACTCGTTCTCAAGCATGAACGTAAGGATTATATCCTTACCCAGGAACAACCACCTAGTGAACCAGCACTGAACGCCTCAAGGGCGCTAAGGGATACCGTGCAGTGCATCATGATGTGCAGTATGGTGCCTGACTTGCAAAAACAGTTCTTGGACATTTCCGATGATCCCAAAGCCTGTAAGGCAGAGATCGAGAAAATGTTCAAAGAGAAAGCGCGTGTCGAAAGATACGACACTTTCAGTGAACTGATGTCTTGCAAGCTGAAGGCTGGAGCTCCTGTCAGTCCACATGTCCTTAAGATGAAACGTCTTTTAGATCACTTGACCAGACTCGGTCATCCCGTGGACAAGGAAATGTCTGCAGACTTTGTGCTGCATTCACTTCAAGAGACATCGTGATTTTGTTGGAAATTACAATATGCATGACATGGATAAAACTGTGACAGAGCTTCATGGTATGCTCGTGACTGCTGAAATGAATATCAAGGGCAAGACCAAGGAGGTTCTTATGGTCAACAAGTAAGTGAGCTTCAAGAAAGCCAGCCTGAGCAAGGATAAGGCCCCTATGCACCTAGTGGGTAACATTCGGCAACCTAAGGGTCCAGCAGCTCCAAAGGCTGTTTAGAATCCAAAGAAGGATGTCGTCTGCTTCTATTGCAAAGGACAGGGGCACTGGAAGAAGGATTGTAAGAAACACAAGCTGTTTCTTAGGAAGAGTCGAGCTACTACATCTTCAGGATCAGGTATTTTTGTTGTTGAGCTCAATCTTAGTTTCTTGGGTACTTGATACTGGTGCAGAATCTCACATTTGTGTTAATGTACAAGCTATGGGAAGTAGAAGAGAAGTGAGCAGGGGCAAGGCGGACCTACGAGTTGGCGATGGCCAGTGGGCTAGTTTTCTTACTAAACAATGTTCATTGTGTACCTGCGTTTCGCAGAAATATTATTTCTATTTCCTTGCTAGACAAGGAAGGATACTGTTTTTCTATTGATAATGGAATTTTCAATATTTTCAAGAATAATATGTTTTATTGCAATGCTTCATTGGTTGGTGGTTTATATATTCTTAATATTCAAAACACTGACACTAGCTCGATTTTTAATATTAGTAACAAAAGGGTTAAATCCGATGATATAAACCAGACTGTGATATGGCACTGCCGCTTAGGCCATATAGGCCAGAAACGCATCTCAACACTTCATAAGTGTGGACTTCTAAGTCCGTTTCAATTCACTTCAATTGAGAGATGTGAGTCATGCCTTATGGGCAAAATGACAAAGGCACCTTTTGCCGGTTTAGGTGAAAGGGCGAGTGACTTACTGGGTCTCATACATTCCGATGTTTGTGGGCCTGTGAGCACTCAGGCCAGAAGAGGTTTTCACTACTTCGTTACATTTACTGATGACTTCAGTAGATATGGGTATGTTTATCTTATGAGACATAAATCGGAAACCTTTGGCAAGTTCAAAGAGTTCCAGAATGAAGCACCGAACCACCTTGGTAAAAGTATTAAGGCGCTTCGATCTGACCGAGGCGGTGAGTACTTGGACCAAGAATTTCACAGTCATTTAAAGGAGTGTGGGATCCTCTCTGAATTGACTGCGCTTGGAACAACTCAAATGAATGGTGTATCCGAACGGAGAAATCGGACCCTGCTTGACATGGTTCGATCAATGATGAGTCAGGCTGACCTCCCTATCTCCTTCTGGGGCTATGCCCTAGAAACGGCCGCATTCATATTGAATCGGGCTCCTACAAAGGCAGTGGAAAGCACTCCATACTAAGTATGGAACGGGAAGAAACCCTTATTAGGTTTCCTTAAGATTTGGGGATGTGAAGCTTACGTCAAGCATCTGCTAGGTGATAAGCTCGAACCCAAATCAGACAAGTGTGTCTTTGTGGGGTACCCCAAGGAAACAAGGGGGTACTATTTCTACAAACCCAGCGAGAACAAAGTTTTTATTGCTCGAGGAGGGGTATTTTTAGAAAAGGAATTTATTTCCAAAAGAGCTAGTGGGAGTGTCGTGCATCTTGAAGAAATTCCAGAAGGTACGGAACAACCCACAATGACGGATGTAGAAATACAGGAGCCAGAAGAGGTCATTGATCAAGAACCAATCCCCACACCTATTCTAGATGGTCCAAGAAGGTCTGAGAGATCTCGTCAAGCTCCTATCAAATATGGCTTTCTAGCCACTGAAGGAAATGAGTTGATGTTGGTGGATCAGGATGATCCAGAAACCCACAGACAAGCTTTGGCCAGTCCAGACTCCGAAAACTGGCCGAACGCCATGAATGAGGAAATGAAATCCATGTCCGACAACCAAGTCTGGCGGTTGGTGGATCAAACCCCTGGGATAAAACCCATCGGTTGCAAATGGTTCTATAAACTTAAGACCAACATGGATGGAAAACCTTAGACCTATAAAGCTAGACTGGTTGCGAAAGGTTATCGTAGATCGAAGGTATCGATTATGACGAGACCTTTTCACTCATGGCTATGGTCAAATCTATCCGGATCATTCTAGCCATAGCAGCATACTACGATTATGAGATATGGCAGATGGATGTCAAAACCGCCTTCCTTAACGGGAACTTAAAAGAGGATGTGTATATGACACAGCCTGAGGGTTTTGTTGATCCAGAGAATCCTGGAAAGATTTGTAAGCTGCTAGATCCATCTATGGATTAAAGCAAGCTTCACGGAGTTGGAACATTCGTTTTGATGAAGCCGTAAGGGAATTCGGTTTTATCAAAAACGAAAGTGAACCTTGCATATATAAGAAAGCGAGTGGGAGTAAAATTGTATTCCTAGTGCTATATGTCAATGACATACTGATCATCGGGAATGACATCCCAACCTTACTTGAAGTTAAAGCTTGGTTAGGGAAATGCTTCTCGATGAAGGACTTAGGTGATGCTGCTTTCATTATGGGCATCAAGATCTACAGAGATCGACCAAAAAGAATATTGGGCCTAAGTCAGAGCACTTACATAGATAAAGTGTTGAGAAGATTCTCAATGCTTGATTCTAAGAAGGGATACCTACCATGTGGCATGGCATTTAGCTAAGCAAACAACAGAGTCCTAAGACTCCTGATGAGCTAAGCAAAATGAGTAAGATCCCATATGCTTCGGCTGTGGGATCCATCATGTATGCTATGATTTGCACGAGACCGGACGTCTCGTTCGCACTAAGTGGTACCAGCAGATATCAATCTAACCCAGGCCAGGAGCACTTGATTGCTGTCAAGAGTATCCTTAAATATCTAAGGAGAACTAAGGACACATTCCAAGTTTATGGTGGGAAGGATGGAGAACTAGTAGTCAAAGGATATGTTGATGCTAGTTTTCAGACAGATCCTGATGATTTCAAATCACAAGCAGGATTTGTATTCGTGTTAAATGGCAGAGCATTCAGCTGGAAGACCTTCAAGGAAGCCACAACTGCCGATTCTACAACAGAGGCTGAATACATAGCTACAGCAGAAGCAGCTAAGGAAGCCGTATGGGTTAGAAGCTTTCTAACCGGATTAGATGAAATGCCGCGAATGTCTGATCCGGTAAGCTTGTTGTGTGACAACACTAGGGCCATAGCATTAGCTCAAGAGCCCAGATTCCACAACAGAACTAGACACACACAGAGGAAGTATCACATTATCAGAGAATATATTGATAACAGTGATGGGGAGATTACTTATGTACCGACTGATGACAATGTTGTTGATCCCTTGACAAAGGCTTTACCGCAGCCTAAGCATGAGGCGCACGGAAGTCTATGGGGGTAGATTGGAACTTAGGTTTGAACTAGGGGCAAGTGGGAGATTGTTAGGTTTGTGCCCTAGTCCAATGTAATTCCTCAATCTATATTGTAACGAACATCATTAGTTTACATAATAAAAGGCATGATATTACTAATGTGTTGTAGTAACCACTTATCATAATGTAATTTGATCTATGTCATAATGTGTCTAACCACTTATAGTAGAACTGTAGATCAGAAAGAATTGCATTCGATAAAGTCCCTGATCAGCGAAGCTTCTTTTGAAGCGATGAGTATGAGACTAACTCCTTGTGATCATGCTCTACTGATCATGGCAAAGTGAGTGCCGGAGTTATATCATAGATACCATCAGGTCGATGATATCGGACAACCCGATTGTGAGTATGCTGCATAGATCCAGTCATGAGATACTCACATATCGCAGCTTGTCATTATATCCTAAGACCAAGGAGTCTTTGTGTACACTATATAAAGAATACCTAAGTTTGACCTAGTCTAACGCTATCTATAAAAGGGTAACTATAACGGCTTCGATTGGCTTTGATATTTATTGCACTAGTGAACTCGAAAGGCGTCTAAGGGATTTATCACTCATACTTCGTTATGAGAAAGATATCCGTTCAGGCCACTTGATGAGTATGACTGAAGGAATAGCACGGCCGTGCAGGTGATACCTTAGTATCAGTTTTTAGTCATCTCAGATATCAAGAAACAGTGATTGATAAATTAGGATGACCATTCTATGCCTATTGATCAATTTGGATATCGGTTTGATAAAAGGACAGTGACATGTACGATAACAGGTTAAGTCGAATAATCGATAATCACGAACATTGGGTAATCATAATGTCTTGCTAGAGACCACTTATGATGGAAAGGGTAAAATAGTAAATTTACCAGTCTGCCAATTGTTCATGAGCCTAGAGGGTCACACGCATTAAGCACGATACATGACAACAATTATGGATGAAAATTGAGAACGATTCGGTAGTTTTCTGGCCTAAGGTTTTAACCAGACGGTTGAAGAAATCAATTCGAAGAAATTGAACCGTTTTGTCTAAACCGAAATTATAACTCAAATTAATGGGTTTAATTTGGGTTTTAGTTAAACGGGCTTAAAGCCCATTTAGGGATTCAAGAGATGAATGGGGATGAAGTGCAAATAAGAGTTTAAGAAGGGTAGATATGCAATTATTAATTTGAAATTCAATTTGATTTCAAATTAAAATTCCAAAAATTTCTCCCATTTTTTCTCCAACCATTAGCAACTACTCCCCTCATCTTCTCCCTCTCTTGGCCGAATTCTCACTCCCTCTTCATCCACCATTTTTTTCAAGCTTCTCAAGAACATTCATAGTAAAAGTGTGAGAGAAAACCTTCTTCGGTTTTGTTGCTTGTGTGGACCTAATAGAGAAACACTAAACTTGTGTTTTCATCGATTAATAGATGTATTTTTCAGATTCAAAAGGTTGATAGCATGTTGAATTTACATTAAGATCCAAGCTTGCATTGATCATCATGGTTACATAACTTCTGCGGCATGAAATATATCGAATGGAACCCATGGTGATCTCTTTCACAAGCATACCAAAAGCCCATATAAAGAAAGGAAAGGTCACAAGATACGCTCGGTCTCCAACAGATTTGATTTGAATCAACCTATTTTCAAAAACAAAATCTAGTCTGCCTCTTCTCGTTTTCGCTTTCATCTCCCTCACCTCTCATACTCTGTGACGAAAACCTCACTACATACACAAACATGGTGAAGACACGGAGCACTCTAGCACTAAAGAAGGCCACTGATAGGCGACGATCCGAACCAAAGAAGGCAGAGGCAAAAAGCTCCAAGAGCAGCAATCCAAACACCAACAGACATGGAGTCTGAATCAAAGAACTAAAAACGCAGAAGAAAGCCGAGGAATCTCCCAAAGAAACCCCACCGGAGGAAGCACCAATGCCCATTTTTTCCCGAGTTCCCAAACGGTCTCGAACCGGAAGCTCTGCATCCTCCATGATAGACCTAACAGGGCCAGAACGGGAGACTGATCTTGGCCAAGGAAGTCGAGAAGCTTCCATGCAGATTGTTCCTGTTCCAGTATCAGCAAGTGTCCCAGGTATCGACTCCTCCATTATTTCAAACACTGATGCCAAGATCCTCCGCAAGAAGGTGTGGTTGAGGAACTGATAAATCCTGAAGGGGGAAAGAATGACTTGACCCCGGTCAGTCATGGGTTGGAACGTATTGCTGAAGGTGAAGGAGAAGAAGAAGGTGTAAAAGATGTCATTTCTGAAGCCACAAAGGAGGCTGTGGTAGGAGAAGAAGAAGTCGCTGACTTGGAAGAAGCCGAGGAAGAAGTTGAGAAAGACGGAACCAGAGACGGGGATACCGATCTGAAAGAAGCAGAGAAGGACAACAGTGTCACCGCCAATAACACAGAAGAAGCACCTCTGGATGCCAGAGGAGATGTGACAGAAGATGCTACTGAGACAGCACACACAGTGTTGTCATCCCTGAAAAAGAAGGTATTAGAAGAGAATGAAAATCTAGAAGTGATGGTTGGAAAACTCAAAGAAACCAAGAAGAGGAAGGAGGTAGAAGATGCTGGAGGCCCCAGCAAGAAGAAGAAAAAGATGTCCGTCAAAGAAAAAGGGAAGAAAGTTGTCTCCAAAAGGAGATTAGTGGATGAATAAACTGATGACGATGTAGAGTAGGTTACTGCAAAGGAAGCAAAGAAGGGAAGAAGCTTGAAGACGGCCAAGAACACCTCGAGTGTTCCTTACGACAATGTGTCGTTTCACTCTGCGGACAGTGTGAAACGATGGGAATTTGTGTTCCAGAGAACGGCATATCCCGAGAAGACCCTGTCATCGAAGCTACTGGGACTAGAAGCCATTGTCCAACTCCTGGAGCAGGCAGAACTTATGAAGACCGTCACTGACATTGGTAACCACTATCCCCTCTTGGTCAAGGAGTTCATTACTAATTTGCCTACTGGGTTTGGGACTCCGGATGATCCGGATTGTGAGAAGGTATATGTCAGAGGCCTCGGCTTCAACATTTCCTCTAACATCATTAATGCCTTCCTGGGGAGAAAGTGTGTTTGTGTTGTACCTCCACCTGACCTGAACAAGGTCCTCAAGGAGATTACTGGAGACAAAAGCAGAATCTGGCCTACCAAGGGCACCATGGCAGCCTCGGACCTCACATCCAAGTACTCCATCCTATTCCGTATCGGAGTAGCAAACTGGGCTCCCTCCACACATGCATCCTCCATCAAACCGGAGCTGGCGATACTCATCTTCCAAATAGGTACTAGGTCTACACTTGATTTTGGGAAATTTTTTATTGATCATTTTATTAGACATGCCAGATCACTAGCTGTGAAGATACCTATTGCTTTTCCCTCCCTTATCTCTGAGCTACTTATACATCAACACCCCGGAGTGTTGAAAACAACGGATAAGTTTGGCAAACGCAGAGGACTGATTGTGGTGAGCCACAAGCTGTTCGAGGGCAAGCATGCTCCAGATCTTGTCAGGCCAGAAGCAAGGCTGACCAAGGCAACGACCAGTCGAGCCACAAGTGCCGCCCCTCCAACAAAGACCACCAGCAGGGATGTAGTTATGCTTGAAAGAGAGATAGCTGTGGTTGACAAGGACATCGTCAATCTAAAAATAGCTCTGAAGCATCTCTCCCAGCGAAGATCTCAGTGTGCCAACCTGTTGTAATCAATGTCTCCTCCAGGCTCAAAAAATGATGGTTCCACCTCTCTACCCAATGCCACAGAAGACACTCCTCAAGATGCCTCTACCGATGCTACAGAAGAAGAGACTGCTAGTTCCAGCAGCAATTCTATTTGATTTTAAGTACTTTCTGGTTTCCGAACAAACTGAACAACTTTTAATTTGTATTTGTTTTGAACATTGTTTCATATGTATTCTCGACTGCTGATCGAGGATATGTATGCGTTAAGTTTGTGTTTGTTTCTTATTACCCTGTTTGTTAGAAATATTTGTTTAAGTTTGGCTCTTTTTGAGCCAGCAAGGGCGAGTAAGATAGAGCTGACGACGCTTGTCCTTAAAAATAGCCAAAGGGGGAGATTGTAGTTACGACGGTTTTAGAGATTGGCTTATTTTTAAAGTAACTAGAGAACATGTCACAAAGAATGTCGAAGCATCATATGCGACATCTTCTGTGACATTGTTGACCGCGTCTCGGCAAACATCCTGATTGACAGAAATCAGGAAAGTGCAGTTTCTGCAGAAAGTACGAAGACGATTAGGAAATTCCAGAACGACTCAGATTCTGGAAAGAAGAATGACGGTGATTAAGAGGAAACCCATTAGGGTTAGTACTCATCCTCGATTGCTAAAAAATCTTAGGCTACCCCCTTAGCAATTGTGTGGTTCTTTATTTGTTTCCTAGCAATAATTTGCAAAGCTCTTAGACGTGAAGGTTTGCGGGCTGAGAGGTTGCAGATTGAGCTAAGGATATTGTGTATCACCATAACTCTTGAGAGTTAAGTGTTTGAGGGTTTACTGATCGCGTGAGTGAAGACTTCACGCAACCTCAACATTCAACGACGACTTGAACTGACAGAGCAAGGCGATTGCTCGAAGAGTGGAATCAAGACGGAGTCTTGGATTCAAGGGGAGACCCTGAGATAGGTTGCACTGTAAAACATAGTATAAAGTATAGATCTAGGGATGATCACAGGTACTTGTATGTTCTGACGAATTACTCATAAGTGAAACCTTTCCACTAGGCTGAGAGCCCCCAGACGTAGGTGACGTTGCACCGAACTGGGTAAACAATCTGCTGCGTCATTATTTATAGCTTTATATTTACTGTCCTACGTTATCTACACAACAAGTCATACACAGTGTTATAGCTTCATACGTAACATTGTCTGTGGCATCTTGCACGACTAGTTGATCAAAATTTCAGGAGGTATCGAGACGATCGATACCTCGTGGACATTGGGTAATTAATATGTCTTACTAGAGACCACTAGTGATGGTTCAAGTGAAATGACGTTTCACGCTGATCTGCCATTGGGTCACGGGCCTACAGGGTGGCACGCTAGGAGCGAGAGTCGAAGAAACTCAATGGGACTTAAGGGGCAATGTTGGAATCATAGTGGAATAGAAGTGGTGACCACATGTGGGGTGTCGATCGCATCTTTGTGGTGTCGATCGACACATAGACATGGGTGGTGTCGATCAGTACCTTGATGGTGTCGATCGACACCTATGTGGTATCGATCGACACCTATGTCTGGCGGGCTCTAAGCCCAGGCCTCACCCAAAACCTATAAATAGAGGCATTTTGGGTGAGAGCTTCCACAGCCTTAGGCACTATTTGCTATTCACTTCCAAAGTTCTCTAACTCTTGCATCTTGATGGTTAGAGACCTTGAGTGAGGAGGGTTTCTCGCTTCCACATCAAGCTCCTCCGTGTGCGAGATGGTAAAGGACGGGTCCCGTGGACGTGTCTCTTGATCGGTTCATCTTACGCTTCAAGAGGTAAAACTATGATCTTTCTCCACACATGATTCATCTAGAGATTGAACAAAGTCCTTGCCGGGATTCTCGATTAATTTTCGTTGCGCCAAACCCCTGTAATCCCCAACAGTGGTATCAGAGCCCGGTTTCTCTCTAGATGAATCATCTTGCATGATTTCATGATAAAAATGCATGCTTGATGATATATAAATTTGCCATGCTTGTTTTATGCATGAATCTCTATTTCTTCTCTTGATTTGGTCTCATCATAAAGTAAATATCCGATCTTGATTGTTCTTCAGATAAAGTCAGAACTTTTATTTGTTTTCAGATGTTATTTTGATTAGGTATTGGTACACTCGGTGTATGCAATCTGTAGTTATGACGTTTTTGGTGATTGGCTTATTTTTAAGGAACTAGAGAAAATGCATAAAGAATATTGAAGCATCATATGCGACATCCTGTGTGACATTGTTGACAACATCTCGGCAAACATCCTGATCGACGGAAATTAGGAAAGTCTAGGTTCTGCAGAAAGTACGAATACGCTTAGAAAATATGTGAAGTTCCAGAACGTCTCCGATTATGGAAAGAAGAAAGACGGTGATTAAGAGGAAACCCATTAGGGTTAGTACTCATGCCCGATTGCTATAAAAGCTTAGGCTACCCCCTTAGCAATTGGGTGGTTCTTTTATTGTTTCCTAGCGATAATTTACAAAGCTTTTAGACGTGAAGGTTTGCAGGCTGAGAGGTTGTAGTATGTGCTAAGGATATTGTGTATCACCATAACTATTGAGAGTTAGGTGATTGAGAGTTTACTGATCGCGTGAGTGAAGACTGCACGCAACCACAACGTTCAACGACGACTTGAACCGACAGAGCAAGACAATTGCTCGAAGAGTGGAATCAAGACGGAGTCTTGGATTCAGGGGGAGACCATGAGATAGGTTGCACTGTAATAAGTAGAATAAAGTATAGATATAGGGATGATCATAGGTACTTGTATGTTCTGACGAATTACTGATAAGTGAAACCTTTCCACTAGGCTGAGAGCCGCTAGATGTAGGTGACGTTGCACCGAACTGGGTAAACAATCTGCTGTGTCATTGTTTATTACGCTTTATATTTATTGTCCTACGTTATCTACACAAGTAGTCACACACGGTGTTATAGCCTTATACATAACATTGTGTGTGGCATCTTGCACGACTACCTGATCAAAATTTCAATTGGTATCAGAGCAGGCACCTACAACTTTAGGTGAATTCGTAAACAAATATTTTTATCAAGATGGACAATACCAGAGATGGAGGATCCATCAATCGACCACCTGTTCTAGATGGAAGTAACCAAGGCTATTGGAAGGCTCGCATGTGTGCCTTCATGTAGTCCATTGACAACAAAACATGGAAGGTTGGGATCAATGGTTGGAATGCCCCACAACTCAGTGACAATGATGGTAACCCAATCGGTCCAAAACCAGAAAAAGACTGGACCGATAACGAAGATGAGGAATCATTGGGAAACTCTCGAGCTCTGAATGCTATTTTCAATGGTATTGACAAGAACGTATTCAGACTAATCAACACATGCACAACTACTAAATCCACATGGGATATCTTGGTTGTTGCACATGAAGGAAAAACCAAGGTTTGAGAACAAAAGCTGCAACACTTGACAACCAACTTCGAAGCCCTTGTCATGAAAGAGGATGAATAAATCGTTGAATTCAATTTTCGTATTCGCAATCTAGCCAATGAATCCTATTCTCTGGGCGAATCAATGTCTGATGAAAAACTGGTTAGAAAAACCTTACGTGCTCTTAGCCCTAGATTTAAGATGAAGATCACTGCAATTGAGGAAGTTCATGACCTCGAGGTCCTAAAATTCGATGAACTAATGGGATCTCTGATGACCTATGAGTTATTTCTGCCCAATATCGACAAAAGGAATAAAGGAGTTACTTTCAAAAACTCAACACACAAGCAACCAGAGTCTGAAGATTCTGACTCTAAATAAGAAATCGATGCTACAATGGCTCTTCTCAAAAAAAATTACAACAAAGTCATGAGAATATTCAGTCGAATGGGCGGACGGAATGTCGCAACAAATGCTAGAAACAAAGCTCCACAAAAAGCTCAAACAGGAGGAAGTCCTGACAAACCAAACAGAAGTGGAGAGGAAAACAGTAAGAACAAAGGACCTTAGTGTCATGAATGTGAAGGATTTGGTCATCTTCGCAGAGAATGTCCAAATTTCCTCAAACAATAAAAACAAGGAGATAATGCTACCTTATCAGATGATGGCAATAAAGATAGTGGCTCTGAGGAGGTAAGCAACTTTGTTGCATTCACTACTACTACTTCTGTATGTAACATTGATAACTCTGCCAATACCAATGATGATCTCCATCATCCAACTCCAAACGAGAATTGGACTAAAGAGTAATTAGTCGAGGCATACAAAAGCTTACATACCAGATGGGTCAAGGAAACTCTGATCCTTGATGAACAAGGAGAACGGATCATCATACTTACCAACGACAAATCTAGACTCCTAGAGACAATTATGAAGCTAAAACGCGAAATCACCAGAGTTAATGGAGAAATTAGTCTTATAACTAAATCAGTAAAGATGATGGATCCTAGCACATAAAGCCTTGATAAACTCCTATTAGTAGGAAAGCAGTCTAAAGATATGACGGGACTAGGATACACACATAATATCCCCTCATCATCAGTCACGAAGTTTGTCCCACAATAAGCCATGGTTGACAAGAACCTACAGGATGACATGACACATCCTACAGGACGACCTACAACAAATGTCATGACATCTTCTATAACATGTTTTTGTCAAGCAACTACCAAAACACATCCTCCACGCAGACATCAATACTCCAGAAAACCAGGTTATCAATATCAGTGGATATGTCATTACTGTGGTCGAAGGGGTCACATCAGACCATTCTGCTTTCAACTCCATGGGAAGAAGCAAGCTCAGCTACCACAGAAACAAAGGAGATATCAAGGGCATATCTCAACTCCTCAGAAAACATCTTGCCTTGAATGGAGACCAAAGAATCTAGTCTATCGAGTTAATGTTGCATATACCTCCTTGAGTGCTTCAACCAACAAGGACTAGTATCTCGATAGTGGATGTTCTCGACACATGACAAGTACTC
Organism: Geranium rotundifolium; assembly: GCA_963920655.1. Classification (NCBI taxonomy): domain Eukaryota; kingdom Viridiplantae; phylum Streptophyta; class Magnoliopsida; order Geraniales; family Geraniaceae; genus Geranium; species Geranium rotundifolium. The sequence continues at coordinate 17,297,778 of OY987317.1, read as the reverse complement.
CAGAGTTTCTTTCCAATCTCAAATTATATACAAATTGCTATGTTACTTTTGGAGATGGGATTTGAACTCGAATCATTGGAAAAGGAGTATTAAAGCATCCAGGAGCTTCTTGCCTAACTAAAGCATTACTTGTAGAAGGACTTAAAGCAAATCTGATTAGCATCAGCCAGATCTGTGATCTGGGTTCTGAAGTGAAATTTACTAAAGAAGTCTGTATAGTAAAAGATTTTGATCAAGTCACTATTCTACAAGAAATCCGCTCAATGGATAATTGTTACATCTGATTGCCCGAATCACATATCGAAGCGGTAAAGTGTCTTGTCTCCAAAGCAGAAGAAACCAAACTTTGGCACAAAAAGCTTGGACATCTAAATCTTAGAAGTATGCAGAAGGCAATCTCTGTACAGGCCATTACTGGAATTCCAAACCTGAAAATCGTGTAAGGAAAGATCTGTGGAGAATGTCAGATTGGAAAGCAAACTAAGATGTCACACAAGAAGCTGCAGCACATCACCACCTCTCGAGTGCTTGAGCTAATACACGTTGACCTCATGGGGCCAATGCAAGTTGAAAGTCTTGGAGGAAAACGCTATGTCTTTGTGTGTGTAGATGATTACTCACGATACACATGGGTTGATTTCCCTCGTGATAAATCGAATACCTTTTCGATCTTTAAGAATCTATGCATCCAGGTCCAACGAGAAAAAGGGGAGACAATTGGCAAAATAATTCGTCTCCGCAGTGATCATGGTCGAGAGTTTGAAAACAGCAAATTTGCAGAATTCTGCAACTCATGTCACACAAGGAATAGCCCATGAATTTTCAGCACTGATCACTCCCTAACAAAATGGCATTGTTGAGCGCAAAAACAGGTCTCTACAGGGGATGGCTAGAGTTATGATTCTAGCCAAGGACATACCAACTCACTTCTGGGCAGAAACACTTAACACTGCTTGCCATATCGACAATCGAGTCACTCTCCGAAAGGGTATGTCAGTAACTCATTATGAAATATGGAGGGGGAGAAAGCTCAATGTTAAGTACTTCCATATCTTTGGATCCACTTGTTATATTCTGGCTGATAGAGAACCTCGTCGAAAACTTGATCTAAAGAGTGATGAAAGCATCTTCCTTGGGTACTCAAGGAATAGCCGCGCGTTCCGGGTCTTCAACAAATGGACCAAGACTATGATGGAATCAATTAATGTTGTTGTTAATGATGATTGTGAAGATGCCCCAGAAGATGCGACGGACGAAGAAAGAGCTTACCTAAACAATGTAAGGAAGGATGCTATTACTGATGCCAGTGAAGATGCTAGCAACAAGTCAGAAGACAATGATGCTAGTCCAAGTGTCAATAACAATGAGATAGTTCCTGAAGCCAGCAACAAGAACCCCTCACGAAGGATCCAGGCTAATCATCCTATCTGTGGATTAATTGGAGATCTAAATAAAGGTATACGAACTTGGAAAAAAACTCTAGTGAACTACAACGAGATGATAGGTAATATATGCTTCGTTTCAAAGATTGAACCCAAAAATATCAATGAAGCCATCAATGATGAGTATTGGGTCAATGCTATGCAAGAGGAACTGATTCAATTTGAGAAGAACCAGGTGTGGGAACTGGTGCCCAAGCCAAGTGAAGGAAATATCATTGGCACAAAATGGATCTTCAAAAATAAGTCCGATGAGCTTGGTAACATCACTCGCAACAAAGCAAGGTTAGTAGCTCAAGGGTACACTCAAATTGAGGGAGTAGACTTCGATGAGACCTTTTCTCCTGTAGCAAGACTTGAAGCAATCAAACTCCTATTAGGGATATCATGCCATTTACAGATTAAGCTTTACCAAATGGATGTCAAAAGTGCTTTCCTTAATGGAGATCTCAACGAAGAAGTGTATGTGTCACAACCTAAAGGATTTGTTGATCCTCACTCCCCTGATCATGTGTATAGACTCAAGAAGGCCCTCTATGGATTAAAAAAAGCACCAAGGGCTTGGTATGAAAGGCTCACAAAATTTCTGATTTAAAGCGGCTACACTAGAGGGCGAGTCGACAAGACTCTATTTGTGAAGAATGAGTACGAAAATTTGGTGATAGCCCAAATATATGTTGATGACATTGTCTTTGGAGGGATGTCAAGAAAGATGGTAGAACAATTTATCCAACAAATGCAATCGGAATTCGAGATGAGCATGGTGGGAGAGCTTACCTATTTCCTAGGCTTTCAAATCAAACAGCTATGGGCTAGAGAAAGCTTCACATAAACGGACTCCAGTAGCTACACACATCAAGCTAAGTAAATATGATCCAAGAGAAGCCGTCGACCAACACCTGTATAGAAGCATTATTGGTAGTCTTCTCTACCTTACTGCCAGTCGACCTGACATTGCTTCCTCTGTGGGAGTATGTGCACGATATCAAGCTAATCCTAAGGTTAGTCATCTATCCCAAGCTAAAAGAATTATAAGATATATCTCGGGGACTACAGACTTGGGTTTACTATACTCATTCGACACATCCTCTACCCTGGTGGGGTATTGTGATGCTGATTGGGATGGAAACACAGCAGATAGTAAGAGCACATCTTGAGGGTGCTTCTTCCTTGGCAATAACCTCATATCATGGTTTAGTAAAAAGCAAAATTGTGTTGCCTTGTCCACTACTGAATCTGAGTATATCGCAGCTGGGAGTAGCTGCACACAATTACTATGGATGAAACAAATGTTAGTCGAATACAATATTAGACAAGAAGCCATGACTTTGTATTGTGATAATGTCAGGGCAACCAACATCTCTAAAAATCCGGTTCAACACAGCAAAACCAAGCATATTGACATTAGACACCACTTCATTCGCGAGCTGGTCAAAGACAAGAAGATCATCTTAGAGCACATCCATACAGAGAAACAACTTGCTGACATTTTTACTAAGCCATTAGATGCAAGCAGATTCGAGTACCTCAAGAAGTCACTCGGTCTCTGCACCATCAACAAGTAATCGAAGTTGCAAAACGGTTGAGAGGAGTTTGTTGCTACATCTTCATGAACCGGTCCAAAATCCCAACACGTGCCATTGGGCCAAGCATGCCAAAAGCCCATATAAAAAGAAGAAAGGTCGCGAGATACGCTCTGTTACCTACAGATTTGATTTGAATTGATTTTTCGAAAACAAAACCTAGTCTGCCTTATTTTTGCTTTCGCTCTCATCTTCCACACCTCTCATACCCTGTGACAAAAACTCCACCACTCACACAACAATGGTGAAAACAAGGAGCACTCTTGCGCCAAAGAAAGCCACTGACAGTCGACAAACCAAACCCAAGAAGGCCGAGGAAAAGAGCCCCAAAAACAGCAATCCCAGCACCAAAAAACATGGAGTCTGAATCAAAGGACTGAAACCACAGAAGAATGCTGAGGGATCCTCCAGACAAATCCCAGCGGCAGAAGAACCAATACCCGTCTTTTTCCCGAGTTCCCAAAAGGACCCGAACTGGAAGCTCTACTTTCTCAATGACGGAGCTTACACGCCTTCAGCGAGATACTAGCATTTACTAAGGGAAAAAAGAAACCTCCATGCAAATCGTCCTGGCTCCAGTCTCAGCCAGTTTTCCAGGTATTGATTCTTCCATAGTATCAAATACTGATACATCAAGAAATAGTGACTTGTTAGAGTCACTATTGGAAAATCAGGACCCCCCTCAAGAAGGTGTGGTTGAGGATCTCATAAATCCTGAAAGGGAAAAGAATGACTTGACCCCAGTCAGTCATGAGTTAGAACGGATTGCAGAAGGAGAGGGTGAAGAAGAAGGTATGAAAGATGTCGCTCCTGAACCCACAGATGAGGTTGTGGTAGGAGAAGAAGAAGTTGCTGACTCGGAAGAAGTCGAGGAAGAATCTGAGAAAGAAGAGACCAAAGACGGGGATACCGATCTGGAAGGAAGAGAGAAGGAAAACAGTGTCGCAGCTAATGGCACAAAAGAAGCGCCTCTGGATGCCAGAGGAGATGTTACAGAAAATGCCGCAAAAACAGCACACACAGTGCTTTCATCGTTGAAAAAGAAAGTGTTAGAGGAAAATGAATGCCTCGCAGTAATGGTAGGAAAGTTGAGAGAAACCAAGAAAAGGAAGGAAGTAAAGGATGATGGAGGCCCCAGCAAGAAAAAGAATGTGTTCGCCAAAGATAAAGGAAAGAAAGTTGTCTCCAAAAGGAGATTGATTGATGAAGAAACTGATGACGATGCAGAGGAAGGTATAGTAAAAGAAACAAAGAAGGCAGGAAGCCAGAAGCCGATCAAGAACACCCCAAGTGTTCTGTATGACAATGTGTCATTTCATTCTACTGCTAGTGTTGGGTTCCGGGGCATCCTAATCATGTTCATGGCAGCGGAAGCAATCTATAAACCGCCCCGAACCTGCGCAAGTTCGACTACCAAGTTAGATCCTGAGGAAATCGAGTTTTCGGGTTTTACCAGAATCTGCCTAGCAGAAAACCGAGACTTTGAAACTCCATATCTCAAGCTACAGATCTCCAATTACTTCAATTCTTTTTGGAGATTAAACCTCAGCCAATTCTCTACATCTTTTATGTTTTGCTCCGAACCCAGTTCGGACGAGAAGACTTCCGTCTGGAGCAAAACATTTTTCCCATGTCGCTGGACAGCCTCTGCGGACCAGTCAGCTTCTCAGCGTTGTATCTCCCAAACCAGCGCTCTTTTTAAAAATCAGTATTTCACAAAAGTTGTTGCCTTTTGACTTATCTTTCTAACGACGCCAATGTCAGGTAGATTGGAGCTTGGATGAAGTGGCTATAGCTCACGCAATGTTGTTCGCCGGAACTGAACAATATGGACAGTTTCTCCATTCTTGCTTTTAGTCTTTGTTGAATCAAGAAAGAAGAACTATATGATCTTCTTCTCTAGAGCAAGTACACACCAAGAGGATGATCCTTAAGATCCTTCACAAAAAGCCTACTAGAACTTATGTGTGAAGAACAAGAGAGCAAAGAGAGGAGAGAGGAGGGTGTGGGAGAGAGAGTTGTGTGAGTTGTGAATTGATTCTTCATTTTTGTCTACCTCATCAACCCATAAGGCATGGGTCATTAAAATGAAAAATGATGAAGGCATGGGTTAAAGGTAAGTCATCATACTATCCCCTTAAATCACTCTTCTCTTAATCAACAACACCAACTAAGTATGGTGTGTGGCCCCCACCCTTGGACCCACCAAGGTGGCCAGCTACTGGGGCATATTGGGCCTTAATTGGGCCCTTGTTGGGCCAGCTAGGTGACCTCATGAGCTGAGCCCAATAAGCTCACCCATGTGGTCGCGTGCCGTGTCCAAAAGTTATCCGACCCTTTTGTCCTTACTTATCAAAACAAGTCCGACGCGACATCGAGAAAATCTCAGTTTTCTCGATTCGCTAATTATTCTTTCAGACCGAACCATTGGCCTAAAACCTTCAGTTTTGTCCATGTGTTGCTCCTCAAGAAACGTTAATGTTTCCTTGTCTCAAGTTATCCATATAAGTGGTCTCTAGTACGACATTATGATTACCCAAGGTGCATGATGATCGATGATTCGATTTAACCTTGTGCGTACAAGTCACTATCCTATTATCTCTAGACATCCCGATTGATCACAAGGCATAGAGTCGTCATCCTTGTCTAATCAATCATTGTTACTTGATATGTGAGATGGCTGAGAACTGATAACCCGTATCACTGGCATGGCCATGCTCTTCCCCTCAGTCACTCTCGATCAAGCGGCCTTAACGGATATCTTTCCCATACCGTAGTACGAGGGATAAATCCCTTAGCCGTGTTTTGTGTCACTCATGCAATCCGTTCCGCCACCCAATCATGCCCGTTATTGCAATCATGTTACGCAAAGCGTTAGGCGCAAGTTAAAGTCGTACGTCGACCGCATAGCGATTACAAAGACTCCTTGGTCTAAGGATATCGTGACAAGCTATCGCAATTGAATATGTTCATGGCTTAATCTATGAAACACTATTCAAAGCGGGTCGTCCAATATCAATCACCTCATGATATCTATGATATGATTCCAGGATCCTACATCCCTATGATTAGCAGAACTACATCATTGAGAACCATCCTCATACTGGTCGCTTCGATTGAAGCGTATATTGACCAGGGACTCGTTAAGTGTGATCCATACATATTCATGGTTCTACTACTTTAGTGTACATAAATCAGATCATACTTAACATATTACTTCAACACATAAGTAATACAAAGCCGTTTTGTTTATTACAAACGATGAAAAACTATTACAGACATTTACAGACTATTCCAATTGGAAACTAGGGCACAAATGCTAACTGTAGGGTTTTGGAGCGTTCTAGATCGTCGAGATAGCGGAAGCAATAAAAGATAATCTACTCTAAACCTTGTCCAAGAACATTTAAACCATTAAATCCCAAAGCAAAATCTATTCCACAAGATGTTTACCTTTAAGTCTTGTTTGAATCGATAAAGAAGAACGTTCGGATCTTCTTCTCTAAAGCAAGTCCACACCAAGAGGATGATTTTCAAGATCCTTCACTTAATTGCCTACTAGAACAATTAAATGAAGAACAAGAGAGCAAGATGATGAAGAGGAGAGGGGTGGCCGGCCTCAATGAGAGAGAGAGAGGATTTTTGTGTGTTTTGTGACTTAATGAATTAATGAATTAAAGTCTTGCATTATAATTCATCATCCAACTCACAAGTATGGGTTAAAAGTGATTGGTATGGGCTTAAAGGTGCTTTAACCCATACCCCTTAAATCACTCACCTCTTAATCCACAATCACCAACTAAGCATGGCATTGTGTGGCCCCCACAATGGCCCCACCAAGTGGGCCGGCCATATGGCCTTATTGGGCCCTTATTGGGCCGGCCATGAGGCTTCATGGGCCGAGCCCAATGGGCCCTCCCGTGTTGTCTCATCCCGCGTCCAAAAGTTTCCCGACCTTTTTGTCGTTACTTATCAAACAAAGTCCGACGCGATATTGACGAAAAACTCAATTTTTCTCGATTTGCTAATTATTCTCTCAAACCGAACCTATGGCACAAAACCTCCAGTTTTGTCCATATACTTCTCCTTAAGAAACATCCATGTTTCCTTGTCTCAAGTTATCCGTCTTGTATGTGTGTGACCCTCTAGGCTCATGCCACCGTTGGCAGATCAGCGCAAGACTCGCTCTTGCCCGATCCATCATAAGTGGTCTCTAGTAAAACATTATAATTACCCAAGGTGCACGATGATTGATAATTCGACTTAACCTTTGTGCGTACATGTCACCATCCTTTTATCTCTAGATATCCCGATTGATCTCAAGGCATAGAGTCGTCTCCCTTGTTCAATCAATCATTGTTACTTGATATGCGAGATGGCTGAGAAATGATAACCCGTATCATTTGCATGGCCATGCTTTTTCTCTCAGTCAGTCTCCATCAAGAGGCCTTCTAACGGATATCTTTCCCATACCGTAGTATGAGGGATAAATCCCTTAGCCGTCTTTCGTGTCACTCATGCAACCCGTTCCACCACCCAATAATGCCCTTTATAGCAATCCTTTTACAGAAAGCGTTTGGCGCAAGTTAAAGCCGTACGTTCATTGCATAGTGATCACAAAGACTCCTTGGTCTAAGGACGTCGTGACAAGCTATCGCATCTGAATATGTTTATGGCTTAAACTATGAAAACACTATTCAATGCGGGTCGTCCGATATCAATCACCTCATGATATCTATGATACGGTTCCAGGATCCCACATCCCTATGACAAGTAGAACTACGTCATTAAGAACCATCCTCATACTGGTCGCTTTAAGGAAGCATACGTTGACCAGGGACTCGTTAAGTGTGATCCGTACAGATTTATGGTTCTACTACTTTAGTGGTCATAAATCAGATCATGCTTAACATATTACTTCAACACATAAGTAATATAAAGCCGTTTATATTTATATATTGCAAACGATGATATTTGTACATAGACGTTTACAGGCTAATACCAATTGGACTAGGGCACAAATGCTATCACTAACAGCTAGTGCAAAACGATGGGAATATGTGTTCCAGAGGACGTCATATCCCGAGAAGACCCTGTCTTCGGAGATCCTGGGACTGGAAGCCATTGTCAAGCTCCTGGAACAGGCAGAACTTAGAAGACCATCACTGACATAGGTAACCACTATCCTCTGTTGGTCAAAGAATTCATTGAAAACTTGCCTGCTGGATTTGGTACTCCGGATGATCCGGATTGTGAGAAGGTGTATGTCAGAGGCCTACCCTTCAATATTTCCTCTGATATCATTAATACCTTCCTGGGGAGGAAGTGTGTCCGTTCTGTGCCGCCACCTGACCTGAACAAGGTCCTTAAGGAGATCACTGGTGATAAAAGCAGAATGTGGCCTGCTAAGGGCACCGTGGCAACCTCGGACCTCACATCAAAGTACTCCATCCTATTCCGTATCGGAGTAGCGAACTGGGCTCCCTCCACACATGCATCCTCCATCAAACTGGTTCCATACTTGACTTTGGCCAGTTTGTTATTGATCATCTCATTAGACATGCCAGATCACAAGCTGTGAAGATACTTATTGGTTTTCCCTCCCTTATATCTGAGCTACTAGTGCACCAACACCCTGGTGTGTTGAAGATAACCGATAAGGCAGGAAAGTGAGGAGGGATGATTGTGGTGAGCAACAAACTGGTCGAGGGCAAGCATACTCCAGATCTTGTCAGGACAGAAGTCAAACCTACCAAGGCGACAACCAGTCGAGCTACCGGTACTGCCCCTCCAACAGAGACAACCAGCAGAGTTTCCATCATGCTCAAGAGAGAGATAGCTGTACTTGACGAGGACATCATCAACCGTAAGAAGGCGCTGAAGCATCTCTCCCAGCGAAGATCTCACTGTGCCAACCTTCTAAAGTCAATGCCTCCTCCAGACTCGGACAATGATGATTCCTCCTCTCTATCCAATACTATTGAAGACACTCCTCAAGATGCCTCTGCCGATGCTACAGAAGAAGATACTGCTAGTTCCAGCAGCAGTTCTATTTGATTTTAAGTATTTTTTGGATTCGCTACAAACTGAACAACTTTTAATTTGTATTTGTTTTGAACACTGTTTCATACATATTCTCGACTACTGATCGGGAATGTGTGTGAGTTAAGTTTGTGTTTTTCATATTTCCCTGTTGTTCGAAATATTTGTTTGAGTTTGGCTCTTTATGAGCCAGCAAGGGGGAGTAAGACGCACGTACGCACGCACGTACGCAATGCGACGATGCACGCGCGAACAAAGACTTGACGACTGCCGACCGTTGCAAGCAAAAGATGACGACAAATGCGACGCGGAATGCGACGAAGAATGCTGACCTTAAAAATAGCCAAAGGGGGAGATTGTAGTTACGGCGTTTTTGGTGATTGGCTTATTTTTAAGGAACTAGAGAAAATGTCATAAAGAATGTCGAAGAATCATATGCGACATCCTGTGTGACATTGTTGACGACATCTCGGCAAATATCCTGATCGACGGAAATCAGTAAAGTCCAGGTTCTGCAGAAAGTACGAATACGTTTAGGAAATATGAGAAGTTCTAGAACGTCTCTGATTCTGGAAAGAAGAAAGACGATGATTAAGAGAAAACCCATTAGGGTTAGTACTCATGCCCAATTGATATAAAAGCTGAGGCTACCCCCTTAGCAATTGGGTGGTTCTTTTATTGTTTCCTAGCAATAATTTACAAAGCTCTTACACGTGAAGGTTTGCGGGCTGAGAGGTTGTAGATTGTGCTAAGGATATTGTGTATCACCATAACTATTGAGAGTTAGGTGATTGAGGGTTTACTGATCGCGTGAGGGAAGACTGCACGCAACCACAACGTTCAACGACGACTTGAACCTACAGAGCAAGGCGATTGCTCGAAGAGTGGAATCAAGACGGAGTCTTGGATTCAGGGGGAGACCCTGAGATAGGTTGCACTGTAATAAGTAGCATAAAGTCTAGACTTAGGGATGATCATAGGTACTTGTATGTTCTGACGAATTACTGATAAGTGAAACCTGTCCACTAGGCTGAGAGCCCCCAGACGAACTGGGTAAACAATCTGCTGTGTCATTGTTTATTACGCTTTATATTTACTATCCTGCGTTATCTACACAAGCAGTCACACACGGTGTTATAGCTTTATACATAACATTGTGTGTGGCATCTTGCACGACATTTCACAATCATTATCAGGCCTCGGGAATTGACCCAAGTGATATCGAATCGAGAATAAGGCTCGGGAAAACCGAAATTGGGGTCTGGTCGGGGAGGGTATCGATCGACACCCATAGGGTGGCGATCGACACCTCTCCTCTGTTTCTTTGCCCGAGTCAAGGGGTGTCGATCGACACCACTTGGTCGCTTGGGGTGGCGATTGACACCTAGTGTCGATCGACATCTGTCAGACTATGAAAGGTGGTGATCGACACCCGTGGACAGAGGGGTTCGATTCAAGTAAAAATTTCAACCTTGAGGCAAATCTGGAGGTTGAATGAGATTATTTAATTTTTGTATTGATGCCATGAATATACTGTTGGGGTTCCCTAGCAGGTCAAGCGCAGCGGAATTGGAAAGATTGACCCGACCCCTTAAGGATCTGATGCTTACACTAGATGAATCATGATCTATAAGAAAGATGAGAACTTTTACCTCAAAAAATGTCTAGCAAAACTTGTCCTCCTCGACTCCCAAGCAAGGAATCGAGCTCGCTCTCTACGTGTGCACACACAATCGGGCTCGAACCTTGTGAAGCTAAGACCTCCACAAGAATCGCTAGCTTCCTTGGTGGCCTCTCTTTCTCACTTATTCTTCTATTCTCAATGAGAGACTTAGAAGACAATCTTTCAGTGAATAGGAAATATGCTCTATCAAGCTTATGGAGGCTCTCACCCCAAGCCTCTATTTATAGGATTGGGTAAGGGCCTCTAATTCTCAGCCCGTCCACCTATAGTATCGATCGACACACCTTGGAGAACAGAGGTGTCGATCGACACCCTATTGGTGACCGATCGAAACCACCAAGATGTCGATCGACACCCTATTGGCAATGGCCCGATCGACACCACCAAGGTGTCAATCGACACCCTATGTGGCGTGCGTCGATCGACCCCACCAAGGTTTTGATCACCACCCACATGCCATATTTCTATTCCACCCATTTCGGACCTCTTGAATCCTATCGAGAATCTTCGGTTCTAGCCACTGGCATGTGACCCTCTAGGCCTATAACCCATTGGCAGATCGGCGTGAAATATCATTTCACCCGATCCATCACAAGTGGTCTCTAATAAGATGTTGTGATTACCCAATGTCCACGAGATATCAATTCGATAGCTCTTTCCTGTCATCTATATCACTAACCCTTTGTTTTCTTTAGGCGTATGAGATCAAATAAGGCATAGAGCCTTCATCCTCATGTATTTAATCTAGTTCCTTGACTTCTGAGATGACTGATACCTAATTGGTGCGGCCCCACACTTTCTCAATCATGCTCATCAAGGGGCCCAGAACCATACCCTCCACCACGTCTCACCGTGGGGAAACAAATCCCTTTGGACGCAATGTGCGCTCCCATTACAGGCAGCGTTAGGACACGTCAAACTAGAGGAGTGACGTGTATGTGAGCAACTCACTCCAAGGTACTAAAGCAATGATCACACGACGACGGAGTATCGTTGGCCACTTAATCTATGCGCCCTACTCCAAGTCGGGTCATCCAATATCGTCTTGCAGACGATATCTGTGATATGAATCCATATCTTGATCAGCAGAGCATGATCGTAATTTATCGTCACGCTAGTCACTTATGTATAAGTATTCGACTAGGGATCTGTCAAGCATAATTTCATAGTATCTAAAGTGTAGTTACGACGGTTTTAGTGATTGGCTTATTTTTAAGGAACTAGAGAAAATGTCATAAAGAATGTCGAAGCATCATATCCGACATCTTGTGTGACATTGTTGATGACATATCGGCAAACATCCTGATCGACGGAAATCAGGAAAGTCTTGATTATGCAGAAAGTACGAATAAGTTTAGGAAATTCCAGAACGTCTCCAATTCTGGAAAGAAGAAAGACGGTGATTAAGAGGAAACCCATTAGGGTTAGTACTCATGCTCGATTTCTATAAAAGCTTAGGCTACCCCCTTAGCAATTGTGTGGTTCTTTTATTGTTTCCTAGCAGTAATTTGCAAAGCTATTAGACGTGAAGGTTTACGGGCTGAGAGGTTGCAGATTGTGCTAAGGATATTGTGTATCACCATAACTATTAAGAGTTAGGTGATTGAGGGTTTACTGATCGCGTGAGTGAAGACTGCACGCAACCACAACGTTCAACGACGACTTGAACCGAAAGAGCAAGACGATTGCTCGAAGAGTGGAATCAAGACGGAGTCTTGGATTCAGAGGGAGACCCTGAGATTGGTTGCACTTAATAAGTAGCATAAAGTATAGGTCTAGGGATGATCATAGGTACTTGTATGTTTTGGCGAATTACCGATAAGTGAAACCTTTCCACTAGGTTGAGAGCCCCCAAACGTAAGTGACGTTGCACCGAACTGGGTAAACAATCTGCTGTGTCATTGTTTATTTAGTTTTATATTTATTGTCCTGCGTTATCTACACAAGAAGTCATATACGATGTTATAGCTTCATACATAACATTGTGTGTGGAATCTTCCGCGACTAGCTGATCAAAATATCAATTGGTATCAGAGGGGGCACCTACAGCTTTAGGTGAGTTCCTAAAAAAATATTTTGATCAAGATGGACAATACCAGAGAAGGAGGATCCATCAATCGACCACCTGTTCAAGATGGAAGTAACTACGATTATTGGAAGGCTCGGATGTGTGCCTTCATGAAATCCCTTGACAACAAAACATGGAAGGTTGTGATCAACGGCTGGAATGCCCCACAACTCAGTGACAATGATGGTAACCCTATCGGTCCAAAACCAGAAAAAGACTGGACTGATGACGAAGATAAGGAATCACTGGGAAACTCTCGAGCTCTGAATGCAATTTTCAACGGTGTTGACAAGAACATATTCAGACTAATCAACACATGCACAACTGCCAAATCCGCATGGGATATCCTGGCTGTTGCATATGAAGGAACAACCAAAGTTCGAGAACATAAACTGCAATACTTGACAACCAACTTCGAAGCCCTTTTCATGAAAGAGGATGAATCAATTGCATAATTAAATGTTCGTATTCGTGATCTAGCCAATGAATTCTATTCTCTGGGAGAACCAATGTTTGATGAAAAACTGGTTAGAAAAACCCTGCGTACTCTTAGCCCTAGATTTAAGATGAAGATCACCGCAATTGAGGAAGTTCATGACCTCAAGATCTTAAAATTCGATGAGCTGATAGGGTCTCTGATGACCTATGAGTTATCTCTGCCCAATATCAACAAAAGGAATAAAAGAGTTGCTTTCAAAAGCTCAACACACAAGCAACCAGAACCTGAGGATTCTGACTCCGAAGAAGACATCGATGCTACAATGGCCCTCCTCACAAAAAATTACAACAAAGTCATGAGAAGATTCAGTCGAATGGGCGGACGGAATGTCATAACAAATGCCAGAAACAAAGCTCCACAAAAAGCTCAAACAGGAGGAAGTCTTGACAGACCAAACAGGAGTGGAGAAGAAAACAACAAGAACAAAGGACCTCAATGTCATGAATGTGAAGGATTCGGACATCTTCGCAGAGAATGTCCAAATTTCCTCAAACAACAAAAACGAGGTTATAATGTTAGCCTCTCAGATGTTGACAATGAAGATACTGGTTCTGAAGAGGTAAGCAACTTTGTTGCATTCACTACTACTACTTCTATATGTAACATTGATAACTCTACCAATATCAATGATGATCACCACCATCCAACTCCAAATGAGAATTGGACTAAAGAGCAGCTAGTCGAGGCATTCAAAAGCTTACTTACCAGATGGCTCAAGAAAACACTGATCCTTGATCAACAAGAAGAACGGATCATCAGTCTTACCAATGACAAATCTAGATTCCTAGAGACAATCGTGGAGCTAAAACGCGAAATCACCAGACTTAATGGAGAAATTAGTCTTATGACTAAATCAGTAAAGATGATGAAACCTAGCACAGAAAGCCTTGACAAAATTCTATCAGCAGGAAAGCAGTCCAAAGATATGACGGGACTAGGGTACACACACAATATCCCCTCGTCAGCAGTCATAAAGTTTGTCCCACAACAAGCCATGGTTGACAAGAAACTACAGGATGCCACGACACATCCCACAGGATGACCTACAACAAATGTCATGACATCGTCTATAACATGTTCTTGTCAAGTAACTATCAAAAGACATCCTCCACGCAGACAACAATACTACAGAAAACCAACTTATCAATATCAATAGATATGCCATTACCGTGGTCAACGAGGTCACATCAGACCGTTTTGCTTTCAACTCCATGGGAAGAAGCAAGCTCAGCTACCAAAGAAGCAAATGAGATATCAAAGGCATCTCCCAACCCCTCAGAAAATATCCCGCCTTGAATGGAGACCAAAGAATCTAGTCTATCAAGCAAATGTTGCATATACCTCCTTGAGTGCTTCAACTAACAAAGACTGGTATCTTGATAGTGAATGTTCTCGACACATGACAGGTACTCCAGAGTTTCGTTCCAATCTCGTGTCAAATCAGATACCTTTTCGATCTTCAAGAATCTATGCATCCAGGTCCAAGGAAAAGGGGAGACAATTGGGAAAATAATTCGTCTTCGAAGTGATCATGGTTGAGTGTTCAAAAACAGCAGATTTGCAGAATTCTGCAACTCAGAAGGAATTGCCCATGAGTTCTCAGCACCGATCACTCCCCAACAGAATGGCACTGTTGAGCGCAAAATCAGAACTCTACAGGAGATGGCTAGAGTTATGATGCTGGTCAAGGACAAACCAATTCACTTATGGGCAGAAGCATTTAACACTGCTCGCCATATCTTCAATCGAGTCACTCTTCGACCAGGTATGTCAGTAACTCATTATGAAATATGGAGGGGGAGAAAGCCCAATGTTAAGTACTTCCATATTTTTGGATCCACCTGTTATATTCTGGCAGATAAAGAACCTCATCGGAAACTTGATCCAAAGAGTGATGAAGGTATCTTCCTTGGCTACTCAAGGAATAGCCGCGCATTCTGGGGTCTTTAACAAACGGACCAAGACTATGATGGAATCAATCAACATTGTTGTTGATGATGACTGTGAAGATGCCCCATAAGATGTGACAGACGAAGAAAGAGCCTATCCAAACACTGTACGGAAGGATGCTATTGCTGATGCTAGTGAAGATGCTGGTAACAAGTCAAAAGACAATGATGCAAGTCCAAGTGTCAATAACAATGAGACAGTTCCTAAAGCCAGCAACAAAAACCCCTCACGAAGAATCTAGGCTAATCATGTAGGGTTTTGGAGCGTTCTAGATCGTCGAGATAGCGGAAGCAATAAAAGATAATCTACTCCAAACCTTGTCCAAGAACATTTAAACCATTAAATCCCAAAGCAAAATCTATTCCACAAGATGTTTACCTTTAAGTCTTGTTTGAATCGATAAAGAAGAACGTTCGGATCTTCTTCTCTAAAGCTAGTCCACACCAAGAGGATGATCTTCAAGATCCTTCACTTAATTGCCTACTAGAACAATTAAATGAAGAACAAGAGAGCAAGATGATGAAGAGGAGAGGGGTGGCCGGCCACAATGAGAGAGAGAGAGAGGATTTTTGTGTGTTTTGTGACTTAATGAATTAATGAATTAAAGTCTTGCATTATAATTCATCACCCAACTCACAAGTATGGGTTAAAAGTGATTGGTATGGGCTTAAAGGTGCTTTAACCCATACCCCTTAAATCACTCACCTCTTAATCCACAATCACCAACTAAGCATGGCATTGTGTGGCCCCCACAATGGCCCCACCAAGTGGGCCGGCCATATGGCCTTATTGGGCCGGCCATGAGGCTTCATGGGCCGAGCCCAATGGGCCCTCCCGTGTTGTCTCATGCCGCGTCCAAAAGTTGCCCGACCTTTTTGTCGTTACTTATCAAACAAAGTCCGACGCGATATCGACGAAAAACTCAATTTTTCTCGATTCGCTAATTATTCTCTCAAACCGAACCTATGGCACAAAACCTCCAGTTTTGTCCATATACTTCTCCTTAAGAAACATCCATGTTTCCTTGTCTCAAGTTATCCGTCTTGTATGTGTGTGACCACCCTCTAGGCTCATGCCACCGTTGGCAGATCAGCGCAAGACTCGCTCTTGCCCGATCCATCATAAGTGGTCTCTAGTAAAACATTATGATTACCCAAGGTGCACGATGATCGATAATTCGACTTAACCTTCGTGCGTACAAGTCACCATCCTTTTATCTCTAGATATCCCAATTGATCTCAAGGCATAGAGTCGTCTCCCTTGTTCAATCAATCATTGTTACTTGATATGCGAGATGACTGAGAAATGATAACCCGTATCATTTCCATGGCCATGCTTTTTCTCTCAGTCAGTCTCCATCAAGAGGCCTTCTAACGGATATCTTTCCCATACCGTAGTATGAGGGATAAATCCCTTAGCCGTCTTTCGTGTCACTCATGCAACCCATTCCGCCACCCAATCATGCCCTTTATAGCAATCCTTTTACAGAAAGTGTTTGGCGCAAGTTAAAGCCGTACGTTCATTGCACAGTGATCACAAAGACTCCTTGGTCTAAGGACGTCGTGACAAGCTATCGCATCTGAATATGTTTATGGCTTAATCTCTGAAAACACTATTCAATGCGGGTCGTCCGATATCAATCACCTCATGATATCTATGATATGGTTCCAGGATCCCACATCCTTATGACAAGTAGAACTACGTCATTAAGAACCATCCTCATACTGGTCGCTTTTAAGGAAGCAAAGGTTGACCAGGGACTCGTTAAGTGTGATCCGTACAGATTTATGGTTCTACTACTTTAGTGGTCATTAATCAGATCATGCTTAACATATTACTTCAACACATAAGTAATATAAAGCCATTTATATTTATACATTACAAACGATGATATTTGAACATAGACGTTTACAAGCTAATACCAATTGGACTAGGGCACAAATGCTATCAATCTCCCACTTACCCTTAGCTCCAATCTAAGTCCCAGTCTATACCCATTGACCTAACATGTTTTTCATGTTTATCTTGAGGAAGAGCCTTGGTCAATGGGTCGGTTGTGTTATCATCAGTTGCAACGTAGTGGATCTTCACGTCACCTCTAGCAATTATGTCGCGGATGATGTGATACTTTCTGAGTACATGTTTGGATCTGTTATGTGCCCTGGGTTCCTTAGCTTGCGCAATAGCCCCGGTGTTGTCACAATATAAGTCTACTGGGTTAGACGGGTTTTTAATTACACCTAACCCAGCCATGAAACTCCTGATCCATACAGCCTCTTTTGCCGCCTCACATGCGGCAATGTACTCAGCTTCCGTCGTAGAGTCGGCAATGGTATCCTGCTTCTTGCTTTTCCAGCTGAATGCTCCACCGTTCAACATAAACACATATCCCAACTGACTCTTAAAGTCATCGGGGTCTGTCTGGAAACTAGCGTCGACATATCCTTTGACGACGAGATCATCATTTCTGCCCCCGTATACAAGAAAGGCGTCCTTGGTTTTTCTCAAATATTTGAGAATCGCCTTGACAGCCATCCAGTGTGCCTCACCGGGTTTGGATTGATGTCTACTGGTACAGCTTAGGGCAAACGAGACATCCGATCTCGTGCATATCATGGCATACATTATGGACCCTATAGCCGAAGCATATGGGATCTCATTCATTCTTACTAGCTCTACAGGTGTCTCAGCACCCTGCTTCTTGCTAAGCTTCACGCCATGACGCATGGGCAGCAATCCTTTCTTTGAATCTTGCATTGAGAATCGTCTCAACACCTTGTCTATATAAGTGCTTTGACTTAAGCCCAAGACCCGCTTGGCACGGTCTCTATATATCTTGATTCCCAAGATGTAAGAGGCCTCGCCTAAGTCCTTCATTGCGAAACACTCACCTAACCAAGTCTTCGTTAAGAGCAAGGTAGGGACGTCGTTTCCAATGAGCAGTATGTCATCAACATAAAGCACTAAAAAGATTATATTGCTCCCACTTGCCTTTTTATACACGCAAGGTTCATCATCGTTCTTGACGAAGCCAAACCGTTTTACTACTTCATCAAAACGCTGATTCCAACTCCGAGATGCTTGCTTCAAACTATAGATTGATTTGAGCAACTTGCAAATCTTTCCCTTATTCTTTGGATCCTCAAAACCCTCAGGCTGAGACATATAAACGTCCTCAGCTAACCTCCCGTTGAGGAAGGCGGTTTTGACATCCATTTGCCATATCTCATAGTTGTGATATGCTGCTATGGCAAGAAGAATGCGGATAGATTTGACCATAGCTACTGGAGAAAAGGTCTCTTCATAGTCAATTCCGTGGACTTGTCTATAAACTTTTGCTGCCAGTCTCGCTTTATAGGTCTGAGGTTTGCCATCCATGTCAATCTTTATTTTAAAGATCCATTTACACCCTATGACCTTAACATCAGGGGTATGATCTACCAAGTCCCACACTTGATTATCTGACATGGATTGCATTTCTTCCCTCATGGCTTCCAGCCATTTCTCAGAGTCGGTTCCGTCCAAAGCCTCTCGAAAGGTAGCTGGATCATTGTCCACTAGTACTAAACCATCACCTTCAGTTACTAAGAAACCGTATCTGACAGGTGCATGACTTATCCTTTCAGAGCGCCTCGGACCGTCCTCATTAACTGCAGCTATTGGTTCTTGCTCAATGACCACTTCTGGCTCTACCTCTTCTAGTGGGTCTTCTCGTGGTTCCCGAGTGACCATCAAGATGAATAGCCCTCCCACCGACTGTCTTGGAAATGAACTCTTTTTCCAAGAACGTCCCACCTCCAGCGACAAAAACTTTATTTTCGCTCGATTTGTAGAAGTAGTATCCTTTTGTTTCTTTTGGATATCCGACGAAAGTGCATTTATCTGATCTTGATTCGAGCTTGGTTGCAAGCAACCTTTTAACATAAGCCTCGCAACCCCAGATTTTAAGGAAGGACAAAACGGGGTCTTTCCGTACCATTTTTCAAATGATGTCCCTTCCACTACTTTCGACGGAGCCCTATTTATTATGAAAGCGGCCGTTTGCAGAGCATAACCCCAGAAGGAGATCGGGAGATCAGTGAGACTTAACATTGATCGAACCATATCTAACAATGTTCGATTCCTCCGTTCGGACACACCATTAAGTTGCGGTGTTCCTGGCGGAGTCCTCTGAGATAGTATTCCACCTTCAGTAAGATAACTAAGAAACTCCTCGGATAAGTATTCTCCACCCCGATCAGAACGGAGTGCCTTGATACTCTTTCCGAGTTGGTTTTCTACTTCAGTCCTAAACTCTTTGAATTTATCAAAAGCTTCGGACTTATGTCTCATGAGATAGACATAACCATATCTACTGAAATCGTCAGTAAATGTGATAAAGTAGCCTAAACCACCTCTGGCATGCGTACTCATTGGTCCACATACGTCTGAATGTATTAGACCCAATAAGTCACCTGCCCTCTCACCTAAACCAGTGAAGGGCGCTTTAGTCATCTTGCCCATCAAACAAGCTTCGCATCTTTCAATCGCTTGGAATTCGAATTGACTTAGAAGTCCGCGCTTATGAAGCGCTGAGATGCGTTTCTCATTTATGTAACCTAGACAACAATGCCAGATAAGAGTTTGGTCTAAATCATTAGTTTTAAACCTCTTAGCATTTACATTATAGAGCATGTTGGATTTCGAGTTTTGCATATTCAATATGTATAATCCTCCAACAGTGCGAGCATTTCCATAATATATGTTGTTGCGCATAATATCAAAAAACCCGTTCTTAATATTAAAATAATATCCCTCTATTTCAAGAAGAGAAATTGAGATAATATTCCTGTTGAAAACAGGTACGCAAAACACATCATTAAGTTCAATTACAAGCCCACTGGGCAAAACAAGGTTCACAGAACCCACAGCAGTTGCGGCAACTCTAGTATTGTTCCCAACTCTTAGGTCCACCTCGTTTTCCTTTATATCTCTTCTACTGTGTAACACCTTCACATCAGCACAGACATGAGACTCAGCTCCAGTGTCTAGTACCCAGGTATTTATTGTAGAAAGATATAGCTCTAATGGAATACCTGATGAAGTAGCGGCCCCACCGCCCTTCTTCTGATCCTCCTTCAGCTGCTGACAGTCTTTCTTCCAATGACCAGGCTTTTGACAGTAGAAACAGACCGACTCCTTTGCCTTCCCTTTGCCTTGTACGGGCATGTGAGGTCTAGGAATAAATGGTCGTCTGTTCCTCCCTGCGAGGTGTCTTGGGCCTTTACCCTTGCCACCAACAGCTTTGAAGCTGGGTCCCTTCTTGACCATGAAGACATTTTTGGACGAACTGCCCCTTATGCTCTTCTCGGCAGTTACTAGCATGCTGTGCAACTCCGACACGGTCTTGTCCATATCATGCATATGATAGTTCATGACGAACCCACCATATGCATGAGGAAGGGATTGCAGAACAAAATCCGCAGCCATTTCCTTTTCCATAGACATACCGATACTAGTCATATGGTCAAAATGCCCCTTCATCTGTAGGACGTGAGGACCTACGGAGCTGCCTGCTGACATCTTGCAGGCTATGTGTTCTCGGAGAACAGTGTATTTTTCAATACGTACTTTCTCCTTGAACATATCCTTGATCTGTGCAAACATTGCAAACAGATCATGGGATAGCTCCATAAACTGCTTTTGGAGGTCCGCCTCCATGCAGCCCAGCATGACACACGCAACGTCAATAGAGTCGCTAAGGTGTTTCTGGTACGCATCCTTAACGACCCTCGTTGCGTTGGCAGCTGGCTCCTCAGGGATAGCCTTATCAAGGACGTACTCCCTGCGTTCCATTTTTAACACAAGTCGTAAATTTCTGTCCCAGTCTAGATAATTTGTCCCGTTGAGTTTACACTTCTCGAGTATAGTCCTCAATGACAAATTAGACGAGTTTGTTGAATTACTAGCCATTTCTACACGAAGAAAGTATATTTAATCAGAATAGTTGAATAAATTTACGAAGATCCGAATTAAACACCAACCATTAGATTCTAAAATTTAGAATCTTTAAACCAAGATCCCTTATTCTTCATTTGAAGTGCGCTAAGGCACACCGCTCCAATTGACTTATTTAGGTAGGACATCCGTCCAATTACAACCCGTGTAACTCTTAGTCAGGGTATGTGTAAAACACACGGCTTACCCTTCCGATGCCCCAGCTCGACCTCAGGCCAAGAATCGTGGTTGAGTCAACCAACTTTCACTAACGAGTTAACTTTGTGCAGATGCTCCGCTAAGGCGCACAACATCCCACAAAGTTTACCATTCCCATCTAGAACCCATTCGATCGATGCTCCGCTAAGGCGCACGACACCGATAAAATGTTTCTACATGGGTGTGAATTTGGGTGGCATCTCACTTGACTAAAATTAACTTGTAATTTGGTTGTGTTTAATAATTCGAAAGTATTTGGTATAATTACGAACCCGTCATCAACAACCCGTGTTGTGACGTTTCTAATTGTATCACATACTATCTTCATTTGAATCCGTCATTTGCAACCCGTGCAAATACGTTTCAAATTTGAACTCATCCATCACAACCCGTGTGATGATAGTTCACAACGCTTTAAACATGCAAACAATTAAAGTTGATTTTAATCTTTGCATGTGAGGTGATCGCTTATAAACTTATAAACTAATCATGCAAGCATGCAATTAATTAAATAATTCAAGCAAGCATCCATAAAGCGTTAAATATGCATTTTATAGCCCATCCTAATCTTAGGATTCTACGAGTCTTCACATCTTCTCGTCTTTCTCATTCGGGCTCCCACTAGCTCTTGGACTTCCTCCAAGACCGTCATCGTGCTCGATTTTCCATCCTTCTCGTCTTTGAGTAATAATTACAATTAATACTCGGTTCGTAGACCGGATAAAAAATAATTACACTTTATGGGCTCGAATAAAAGAATAATTACACGCTAACACTAACGGTATGCAAACCGTGAAAGCGATAAATCTAATGGGCTACTAATGCATCATACATTTCATCACATCATCCAACATGTTATCACACAAACATTTTATCAAATAATATGCAATAATTCCGGTTTTAATTTTGCCAAGTTGCTTGGTCGGGTTTATCGAAACTAGACCTTTTCGAAAAACGGTTTATCGAAACCGATTAAATTTTGAAAGTTTTCGAAATATTGGATCGCGGGTTCGTGACATGGATCAAACACCACACACGAACCAAGTCGGGCCAAGCCAATGGTCCGAGGGCCCATTGGGCCGAGCCCAACTATGCACGGCCCGGTTTGGGCCTTGGAAGGCCCAAACCCGGCTTGCCGCCACTCTCGACCTCGGCCAAGAGTGGGGACGGGCCCGGTCACCGCCGGCCTCACCGGCCTCCGGTGACCTCCGTCCGGTACCTCCGATCCGGCTCCCCGAGAGTCTCTTCTCGGACCCGACAAATCCAATAATTTCCGAAAAATTCCAAATTTAATACATTTTTCAAAATTAACATATTCCATGCAAATCTCCCAAAAAGCATTAAAATCATGTTATCAACTTTTGGCATGCAAATAACCACAAAACCGAAATGAATTCAACAAGACAAAGATTCAGAGGGTAACCAACGCTCTGATACCACTGTAGGGTTTTGGAGCATTCTAGATCGTCGAGATAACGGAAGCAATAAAAGATAATCTACTCCAAACCTTGTCCAAGAACATTTAAACCATTAAATCCCAAAGCAAAATCTATTCCACAAGATGTTTACCTTTAAGTCTTGTTTGAATCGATAAAGAAGAACGTTCGGATCTTCTTCACTAAAGCTAGTCCACACCAAGAGGATGATCTTCAAGATCCTTCACTTAATTGCCTACTAGAACAATTAAATGAAGAACAAGAGAGCAAGATGATGAAGAGGAGAGGGGTGGCCGGCCACAATGAGAGAGAGAGAGGATTTTTGTGTGTTTTGTGACTTAATGAATTAATGAATTAAAGTCTTGCATTATAATTCATCACCCAACTCACAAGTATGGGTTAAAAGTGATTGGTATGGGCTTAAAGGTGCTTTAACCCATACCCCTTAAATCACTCACCTCTTAATCCACAATCACCAACTAAGCATGGCATTGTGTGGCCCCCACAATGGCCCCACCAAGTAGGCCGGCCATATGGCCTTATTGGGCCGGCCATGAGGCTTCATGGGCCGAGCCCAATGGGCCCTCCCGTGTTGTCTCATGCCGCGTCCAAAAGTTGCCCGACCTTTTTGTCGTTACTTATCAAACAAAGTCCGACGCGATATCGACGAAAAACTCAATTTTTCTCGAATCGCTAATTATTCTCTCAAACCGAACCTATGGCACAAAACCTCCAGTTTTGTCCATATACTTCTCCTTAAGAAACATCCATGTTTCCTTGTCTCAAGTTATCCGTCTTGTATGTGTGTGACCCTCTAGGCTCATGCCACCGTTGGCAGATCAGCGCAAGACTCGCTCTTGCCCGATCCATCATAAGTGGTCTCTAGTAAAACATTATGATTACCCAAGGTGCACGATGATCGATAATTCGACTTAACCTTTGTGCGTACAAGTCACCATCCTTTTATCTCTAGATATCCCAATTGATCTCAAGGCATAGAGTTGTCTCCCTTGTTCAATCAATCATTGTTACTTGATATGCGAGATGACTGAGAAATGATAACCCGTATCATTTGCATGGCCTTGCTTTTTCTCTCAGTCAGTCTCCATCAAGAGGCCTTCTAACGGATATATTTCCCATACCGTAGTATAAGGGATAAATCCCTTAGCCGTCTTTCGTGTCACTCATGCAACCCGTTCCGCCACCCAATCATGCCCTTTATAGCAATCCTTTTACAGAAAGCGTTTGGCGCAAGTTAAAGCCGTACGTTCATTGCATAGTGATCACATAGACTCCTTGGTCTAAGGACGTCGTGACAAGCTATCGCATCTGAATATGTTTATGGCTTAATCTGTGAAAACACTATTCAATGCGGGTCGTCCGATATCAATCACCTCATGATATCTATGATATGTTTCCAGGATCCCACATCCTTATGACAAGTAGAACTACGTCATTAAGAACCATCCTCATACTGGTCGCTTTTAAAGAAGCATAGGTTGACCAGGGACTCGTTAAGTGTGATCCGTACAGATTTATGGTTATACTACTTTAGTGGTCATAAATCAGATCATGCTTAACATATTACTTCAACACATAAGTAATATAAAGCCGTTTATATTTATACATTACAAACGATGATATTTGAAAATAGACGTTTACAGGCTAATACCAATTGGACTAGGGCACAAATGCTATCAGCGACATCTTGTGTGACATTGTTGACGGCATCTCGGCAAACATCCTGATCGACGGAAATCAGGAAAGTCCAGATTATGTTGAAAGTACGAATACGTTTAGGAAATTCGAGAACGTCTCCGATTCCGGAAAGAAGAAAGACGGTGATTAAGAGGAAACCCATTAGGGTTAGTACTCATGCTCGATTGCTATAAAAGCTTAGGCTACCCCCTTAGAAATCGTGTAGTTCTTTTATTGTTTCCTAGCAATAAATTGCAAAGCTCTTAGACGTGAAGGTTTGCGGGCTGAAAGGTTGCAGATTGTGCTAAGGATGTTGTGTATCACCATAACTATTGAGAGTTAGGTGATTGAGGGTTTACTAATCTCGTGAGTGAAGACTGCACGCAACCACAACGTTCAACGACGACTTGAACCGACAGAGCTAGGCGATTGCTCGAAGAGTGGAATCAAGACGGAGTCTTGGATTCAGGGGGAGACCCTGAGATATGTTTCTCTTAATAAGTAGCATAAAGTATAGATCTAGGGATGATCATAGTTACTTGTATGTTCTAACAAATTACTTATAAGTGAAACCTTTCCACTAGGCTGAGAGCCCCCAGACGTAGGTACGTTGCACCGAACTAGGTAAACAATCTGATGCGTCGTTGTTTATTTAGTTTTATATTTACTGTCCTTCGTTATCTACACAAGAAGTATACACGATGTTATAGCTTCATACATAACATTGTGTGTGGCATCTTGCACGACTAGCTGATCAAAATATCATAAAGGCTCCATTATTTGTGATGACACACTATTAACTTTAGAAGAAATTATTGCTTGACTTATTACTATAATACATTAATAATAATGTAAATGTCATTCATTGCTAAACAGAAGATTACAAAGAGAAGACTTGGACTGGGGCACTAGCTCTTACAATCTCCCACTTGCCCCTAGCTCCAATCTATATCCCAACGTAAACCCATTAACCTTACATGTCCTTCATATTTAGGCTGTGAGAGAGCAAGAAGCCATCCTTAATCCTCTTCAGGTACTTTAGACTCATCTTCGCTGCAGTCTGGTGGCTCTCACCGGGGTTAGACTGGTATCTGCTGACGCAAGATAGAGCGTAAAAGACATCATGTCTCGTGCAGACCATGGCGTAAATGATGGATCCTACTGTTGATGCATAGGAGATTCCACTCATGCGCTTCAGCTCATCAGGTGTCGTGGGACACTTAGCCTTGCTAAGCTTCACTTTATGTCTGATAATTCGTGCATCGAAAATCTTTTCAAGTTTTTGTCTATGTAAGTGCTCTGGCTCAACCCTAGTATCCTCTTCGGGCAGTCTCCATAAATCTTGATCCCCAGGATATACGCGGCTTCACCCAGATCCTTCATCTCGAAACACTTCCCCAACCAAGAAGCCTTTGTAGCTTGCATGGTGGGGATGTTATTTTCGATAAGAAGTATGTCATCTACATACAACACTAAGAACACGATGGCACTCCCATCCGCACTAAGAACTCGGGCGGTCTCAATAAATCGTCTGCATGTTGCATTAAAACAAATTCTTTCATGGCCTCATCAAATCCATGATTCCAACTCCGAGAAGTCTGCTTCAATGCATAAATGGACCTCTGCAGCTTACAAATCTTTCCGGCATTCTTAGGATCGACAAAACCTTGAGGTTATGTCATGTACGCATCCTCAGTTAGCTTCCCATTAAGGAAAGCAGTTTTGACATCAATATGCCATCTCTCGTAATCGTGATACGCAGCTAATGCAAAGAGAATCCGAATTGATTTGACCATGGCCACTGGCGAGAAAGTGTCATCATAATCAACTCCTTGGATTTTCCTGAGGAACTCCATCCATGTCATGTTTGATCTTAAAGATCCATTTGCAACCGATGGTTTTCACACCAGAGGTTGGATCCACCAAATTCCACACTTGGTTGTCATGCATGGATTTCATCTCCTCATCCATGGCTCTTAACCATTTCTCGGGATTAGAACTCACCATGGGTTCTTGAATGGTTGTCGGATCGTCAGAATCCACAATCTCCAAGTCATTACCCTTAGTTTCCTTAAATCCGTATCTGACGGGTGCCTAACGAGGCCTTTCAGAACGCCGTGGGGATTCAGGAACTATGTTGGGCACTGCATGTGTCTCTTGTTCCAGCTCAGGCTCTACCTCTACACTGTCTAAGTGGGGATCCGGAAATTCTTCAGGATTCTTAGTACTCGTGCCATCTCAGATCTCTTCCAGATGCAAAGTCCTCCCACTGGCTGTTTTGGAGAGAAATTCCGTCTCCAAAAAGACACCTTTCCGAGCAACAAATACTTTGTTCTTGTCGAGTTTGTAGAAGTAGTACCCAAATGTCTCTCTCAGGTACCCTACGAAGATACACTTTTCAGATCTTGGTTCGAGCTTGTCCGCCATGAGGTGTTTGACGTAAACCTCGTAACCCCAAATCTTGATTAACCCGAAGTCTCTTTTGACGTCTCCACCGCCTTCGTAGGTGCCTGGTTCAAAATGAACGCAGCTGTCTCAAAAGCGTATCCCCAAAAGGATACGGGGAGATCTGTTTGACTCATTATAGAGCGATCCATGTCTAGCAAGGTTCGGTCCCTCCTTTCGGACACACCGTTTAGGTGTTCCTGGTAAAGTCCACTCAAACAATATCCCACACTCTCCTAGGTGGTCGATGAAGTCTTTGGGTGCCACCTCGGTCTGAGCGAAGTGCTTTAACTTTCTTCCCAAGTTTATTCTCAACTTCAGCCTTAAACTCTCTGAACTTGTCAAACGAGTCAGACTTATGCCTCATAAGATAGACATAACCATATCTACTATAATCATCAGTAAATGTGATAAAGTATCTGAATCCGCTTTTGGCCCATGTACTCATTGGCCCACATACGTCAGTGTGTATTAGGCCCAACAAAGCACCCACACTCTCACCCCTGCCGTTAAATGGCGACTTCGTCATCTTGCCCAACAAGCAAGATTCACACCTTTCTATTTTTCCGAATTCAAACGGACTTAACAGTCCATACTTGTGAAGTGTTGATAGTCGTATCTCGCTTATGTGACCCAGAAGGAAGTGTCATAATCGAGTCTCACTCGATTCATCAACCTTGAGCCTTTTGGTATTCACATTGTATACCTTATTCTCGTTGATGTCACTAGTTTTCAAATCGTAGAGACCATTAACAAGCAATACTTCCCCATAACAGACATTGTTTCTACAAAGTTTAAAAGACCATTGTAAATCACAAAATTGAAACCATCAATGTCAAAAACAAAAATAAATAATGTCTTTACAAAAAGAAGGTACACCATAAACATTATTTAAGATTAAAAGAACTCCCGACGAGAGACTGAGACGAACGACCCCTACAGTTGTTTCCACGACACTCTTTCCATGCGCAACCCGTATGTCCGCTTCATCCCCAGCCAAATCTCGTCTACTTTCCAGCACCTGCACATCAACACAAAGGTGAGATTGAGATCCGGAATCTAACACCCAGCTAGAGTTAGTAGACAGATTTACTTCAATGTAGTAAATACTTGAAGCGCTAGCCGCGTCAGCCTTCTTCTGCTCCTCTAGGAACTTCTTGCAGTCCTTCCTCCAATGACCACGCTGATCGCAGAAGAAGCAAACGACGTCCTTCATGTCCAACTCGGCTTTGCCTTTTCCCTTGGGCTTGGGCTTAGCCACCTGGACCGTAGGACCCTTTCCTCTTCCTTCAGTCTGTGTGGAGGACTTGACCCCGCTCCCACTAGCTTTCTTAAAGCTAATGCCCCCTTTTTGCACCATCATCACCTCCTTGGTCTTACCCTTAAGGTTCATCTCGGCAAATGTAAGCATCCCGTGGAGCTTAATGACTGTCTTGTGCATGTTATGCATGTTGTAGTTCATGATGAACCCAATATAGATTGAAGGTAGAGTTGACAGGATCATGTCGACCTTCGACTCAGATGTGAATTCAACACTGAGCCGAGCAAGGTGTTCGAATTGACAATTCATTTTCAGCTTTTCAGCACATGACGGCTAACTGACTCTCCAGATGGCATCTTAGTGAACATGAAACCCTTCACGGACTTGAACCTTCGGTCCTAGCTCGCTCTTTGAACATGTTCTTAAGCTGTTCCATGATGGCGTAAGAGTCTCCACTAATCTCCATTAGTTGTTTCTGGATTTGAGCCTACATCGTGCTCAACATGATGCATCCCACGTCGAGCGAGTCGTTAAGACGCTTTTGGTGAGCATCTCTAACACTCCTCCTGGAACCAGAATCTGGCACAGGGGAATGGATGGTCAAGGACATATTCCTTCCTCTCGTGCTTGAGAACAATTCTCAAGTTACGCTCCCAGTCGAGTAAGTTAGCACCATGAAGTTTCTCCTTCTCCAAGACCGACCTTAATGAGGTGCTGTGTGTTTGGCTCACTACCATGATCTACATAGATAAATAAATTCAAGTTAGAAACTGAATTTATCCATGAAGATTCATTGCAAAACCTTGACCATTTTGATCCTTCGCAAAAATCAAGAACCAAGACCCTTGATTCACCCTCTTGAAGTGAGCTAATGCATGAACGCTTAAATTAGGCTATGTAGGTAGGATCACTTTCCAATCACACCAGGTGTGACTCTTGGCCAGAACATATGTACTAAGTACATTGGCATTGTTCTGTCTGATGCTCTAGGTCGATGCAATTGTAGATATGTGGCCCGAAACTTGATTGGAGAGAGCTAATGCATCTGCGCCCTAACCAAAACCGTCCACATCCTCTTACGTTGCTTCCATGTACACTCTACTAACGCACATGACGTTCATGGCCTAGTTGAGTCAACCAATTAACGACATGTGGACCAGAACTTGAACTAGAGAGAGCTAATACATCTACACCCCAAACAATTCTGTCGACCTCTACTAGCCTCGCTCCCACAAAAGCCCTGCTAACGCACACGACGTCCGTAGTTACAAAGTTTCGTTGAGTTGCCAAAATTTGATAGCATCATCGCATGACTCAATTTCATTGCGATATGGTCTACCTTTGCGAGACATGCACTGGGGCATTCTGTACATGACAACTCTTTATCCGTACCAAGTACGATGATATGTTTCATAAGTCGAGTCATCCGATATCGTCTCGCAAACATTATCCGTGATATATATTATGTCACTATCCTTTTATCAAACCAATATCCAGATTGATCAATAGGCATAGAATCGTCATCCTAATTTATCAATCACTATTTCTTGATATCTGAGATGACTGAAAACTGATACTAAGGTATCACCTGCACGGTCGTGCTATTCCTTCATTCAAACTCATCAAGTGGCCTAAACGGATATCTTTCTCATACCAAAGTATGAGTGATAAATCCGTCAGACGCCTTTCGAGTTCACTAATGCAATAAATATCCAAGCCAATCGAAGCCGTTATAGTTACCCTTTTACAGATAATGTTAGACTAGGTCAAACTTATTATTCGTTACATAGTGTACACAAAGACTCCTTGGTCTTAGGATAAAATGACAAGCTACGATCTGTGAGTATCTCATGACTGGATCTATGCAGCATACTCACAATCGGGTTATCAGATATCATCGACCTGATGGTATCTATGATATAACTCGGGCACGCACTTTGCCATGATCACTAGAGCATGATCACAAGGAGTTAATCTCATACTTATCGATTCAGAAGAAGCTTAGCTGATCAGGAACTTTATCGAATGCAATTCTTTCTGATCTATAGTTCTTCTATAAGTGGTTACACACATTATGACATACATTAGATATATTACTACAACACATTAGTAATATTATGCCTTTTATTATGTAGAAGAATGATGTCCGTTACAATATAGATTAAGGAATTACATTGGACTAGGGCATAATCCTAACAGATCGATGATTCGATTCAACATCATGTAGTACATGTCGCTATCCATTTATCGCCCATTATCTAGATTGATCATAAGGCATAGAGACGTCACCCTTATTTAATCAATCTCTGTTTCTGGATCTGTGAGATTACTGAATACTGATACCCCGTATCGTTGGAATGGCCATGCTCTCCCTTCAGTTAATCTCTATCAAGTGGCCTAAACAGATACCTTTCTCATACCGTAGTATGAGGGACAAATCCCTTAGCCGCCTTTCGTATCACTCATGTAATCCGTCCCCGTTTTAATCATGTCCATTATGGCTGTCTTGTTACGGACAACGTTAGGAGCAAGTCAAACGCGGTTCTTTACTGTATAGCGATCACAAAGACTCCTTGCTCTAAGGATACGACAACAAGCTACCATAATTGATTGTGTTCATGACTATAATTTGGTTTAATTTGGTTTTAGTTAAACGGGCTTAAAGCCCATTTAGGGTTTTAAGTGATGAATGGGGAAAAGTACAATTAAGAGTTTAAGAGGGTAAGATATGTAATTATTTGATTTTGAAATTCAAATCAGATTTTTTTGTTTTAATTTCAAATTAATTACAAAATATTTTCTCCCTAATTTTCTCTCTAATTTTCGGCAACCTCCCCCTATTCCCTCTCCACTTTGCCGACTCCTCCCATAACTATTTCCTCCGTTGTTTTTGTTAGATAATTCTCAAAACCTTCATTAGCAAGAGTGTAAGAGAAAACTGATTCGTGGTTGTTGTGCTTGTGTGGACTCAATAGAGAAACACTACGTGTGTTTTAATCGATTGACAAAGGTAAATTTTCAGATTGAAAACTTTTAGAACATGCTGAATTTTCATTAAGATCTTCACCTCTTTCGATCACCTGCGTGTTGCTTAATTTTGGGTTGTAGTAAATACGGCCTGCGTGTCGTGATTTTTATTTATTTATTTTATTTAAATTTGTAATCACGAAGACCGACGCAAGAAGCAAGTCAAGAGGAAGACTCGAAATTTGGAGGAGGCTCGAAGCCAGTGGGAGTTCACAAGAATGGAGAAAGTTTGGATCTTGAAGTCCAAGTCTTTAGGATCAGTATTTCTAGATTCTTAGGAACTTAAGATGGGCTTAGTTATGTATATATTTACCGTTACATTTGTATGATTGAATGTATGATAGTTTAAATATACAACTACATGTATGATTTGCTATCACCCACAAGCAAAGATTAAAAACCGATATTAATCAGACTCGCATGTAACCGGCTAAGGGATCATCCTTGCATTAACTTGCAATTAATGATTCCAGATTAAGATTGTATCGATTTGCTGCATTCACTTCCAGAGACATATCGTGATTGCGTTGGAAATTACAATATGCATGACATGGATAAGACTCTGACAAAGTTTCATGGTATGCTCGTGACTGCTGAAAAGAATCTCAAGGGCAAGACCAATGAGCTTCATGGCGCTCCCATTACACGCAGCGTTAGGACACGTCAAACTAGAGGAGTGACGTGTATGTGAGCAACTCACTCCAAGGTACTAAGGCAGTGATCACACGACGACGGAGTATCGTTGGCCACTTAATCTATGCGCCATACTCCCCGATCATAATTTATCGTCACGCTAGTCACTTATGTATAAGTATTCGACTAGGGATCCGACAAGCATAATTTCATAGTATCTAAAGTGTAGTTACGACGGTTTTAGTGATTGGCTTATTTTTAAGGAACTAGAGAAAATGTCATAAAGAATGTCGAAGCATCATATCCGACATCTTGTGTGACATTGTTGACGGCATCTCGGCAAACATCCTGATCGACGGAAATAAGGAAAGTCTTGATTATGCAGAAAGTACGAATAAGTTTAGGAAATTCCAGAACGTCTCCGATTCTAGAAAGAAGAAAGACGGTGATTAAGAGGAAACCCATTAGGGTTAGTACTCATGCTCGATTTCTATAAAAGCTTAGGCTACCCCCTTAGCAATCGTGTGGTTCTTTTATTGTTTCCTAGCAGTAATTTGCAAAGCTCTTAGACGTGAAGGTTTGCGGGCTGAGAGGTTGCAGATTTTGCTAAGGATATTGTGTATCACCATAACTATTGAGAGTTGGGTGATTCAGGGTTTACTGATCGCGTGAGTGAAGACTGCACGCAACCACAATGTTCAACGACGACTTGAACCGAAAGAACAAGGCGATTGCTCGAAGAGTGGAATCAAGACGGAGTCTTGGATTCAGGGGGAGACCCTAAGATTGGTTGCACTTAATAAGTAGCATAAAGTATAGATCTAGGGATGATCATAGGTACTTGTATGTTCTGACGAATTACTGATAAGTGAAACATTTCCACCAGGCTGAGAGCCCCCAAACGTAGGTGACGTTGCACCGAACTGGGTAAACAATCTGCTGTGTCATTGTTTATTTAGTTTTATATTTATTGTCCTGCGTTATCTACACAATAAGTCATATACGATGTTATAACTTCATACATAACATTGTGTGTGGCATCTTCCACTACTAGCTGATCAAAATATCAATTGGTATCAGAGGGGGCACCTAATGCTTTAGGTGAGTTCCTAAACAAATATTTTGATCAAGATGGACAATACCAGAGAAGGAGGATCCATCAATCGACCACCTGTTCAAGATGGAAGTAACTACGGTTATTGGAAGGCTCGGATGTGTGCCTTCATGAAATCCCTTGACAACAAAACATGGAAGGATGTGATCAACGGCTAGAATGCCCCACAACACAGTGACAATGATGGTAACCCTATCGGTCCAAAACCAGAAAAAGACTGGATTGATGACGAAGAACAGGAATCACTGGGAAATTCTCGAGCTCTGAATGCAATTTTCAACGGTGTTGACAAGAACATATTCAGACTAATCAACCCATGCACAACTGCCAAATCCGCTTGGGATATCCTGGCTGTTGCATATAAAGGAACAACCAAGGTTCGAGAACATAAACTGCAATACTTGACAACTAACTTCGAAGCCCTTTTCATGAAAGAGGACGAATCAATTGCATAATTAAATGTTCGTATTCGTGATCTAGCCAATGAATCCTATTCTCTGGGAGAACCAATGTTTGATGAAAAACTGGTTAGAAAAACCCTGCGTACTCTTAGCCCTAGATTTCAGATGAAGATCACCGCAATTGAGGATGTTCATGACCTCAAGATCTTAAAATTCGATGAGCTGATGGGGTCTCTGATGACCTATGAGTTATCTCTGCCCAATATCGACAAAAGGAATAAAAGAGTTGCTTTCAAAAGCTCAACACACAAGCAACCAGAACCTGAGGATTCTGACACCGAAGAAGACATCGATGCTACAGTGGCCCTCTTCACAAAAAATTACAACAAAGTCATGAGAAGATTCAGTCGAATGGGCAGACGGAATGTCATAACAAATGCCAGAAACAAAGCTCCACAAAAAGCTCAAACAAGAGGAAGTCTTGACAGACCAAATAGGAGTGGAGAAGAAAACAACAAGAACAAAGGACCTCAATGTCATGAATGTGAAGGATTCGGACATCTTCGCAGAGAATGTCCAAATTTCCTCAAACAACAAAAACGAGGTTATAATGCTAGCCTATCAGGTGATGACAATGAAGATAGTGGTTCTGAAGAGGTAAGCAACTTTGTTGCATTCACTACTACTACTTCTGTATGTAACATTGATAACTCTGCCAATATCAATGATGATCACCACCATCCAACTCCAAACGAGAATTGGACTAAAGAGCAACTAGTCGAGGCATACAAAAGCTTACATACCAGATGGGTCAAGGAAACACTGATCCTTGGTCAACAAGGAGAACGGATCATCAGTCTTACCAACAACAAATCTAGATTCCTAGAGACAATCGTGGAGCTAAAACGCGAAATCACCAGACTTAATGGAGAAATTAGTCTTATGACTAAATCAGTAAAGATGATGAATCCTAGCACAGAAAGCCTTGACAAAATTCTATCAGCAGGAAAGCAGTCCAAAGATATGACGGGACTAGGGTACACACACAATATCCCCTCGTCAGCAGTTACGAAGTTTGTCCCACGACAAGCCATGGTTGACAAGAAACTTCAGGATGCCACGACACATCCCACAAGATGACCTACAACAAATGTCATGACATCGTCTATAACATGTTCTTGTCAAGCAACTATCAAAAGACATCCTCCACGCAGACAACAATACTACAGAAAACCAACTTATCAATATCAGTGGACATGTCATTACTGTGGTCAACGAGGTCACATCAAACCGTTTTGCTTTCAACTCCATGGGAAGAAGCAAGCTCAGCTACCAAAGAAGCAAATGAGATATCAAAGGCATCTCCCAACCCCTCAGAAAATATCCCGCCTTGAATGGAGACCAAAGAATCTAGTCTATCGAGCTATTATTGCATATACCTCATTGAGTGCTTCAACTAACAAAGACTGGTATCTAGATAGTGGATGTTCTCGACACATGACAAGTACTCCAGAGTTTCGTTCCAATCTCAAATTATATACAAACTGTTGTGTTACTTTTGGAGATGAGATTCGAGCTCGAATCATTGGAAAAGGAGTACTCAAGCATCCAGGAGCTTCTTGCCTAACTGAAGCATTACTTGTAGAAGAACTTAAGGTAAACCTGATTAGCATCAGCCAGATATGTGATCTGGGTTCAGAAGTGAAATTCACTAAAGAAGCCTGCATAGCTTGGCCGAGGCCGAGAGGGGAGGCAAGCTCGGTTTGGGCTTTTCTAGGCCCAAACCGAGCCGTGGTGTTGGGCTCGGCCCAATGGGCTTCGGCCCATTAAGCGTGGGCCCGACTTGGTTCTTGCACGTTGATTATGTCCGTGGCATGACCCCGCGATCCACTATTTCAAAAACTTTTAAATTTGATCGGTTTCGATTAACCGTTTTTCGAAAAGGTCTAGTTTCGATAAACCTGACCAAGCAACTTGGCAAAATTAAAACCGGAATAATTGCATATTATTTGATAATATTTTTGTGTGATAACATGTTGGATGATGTGATGAGATGTATGATGCATTAGTAGCCCATTAGAATTTTATCGCTTTCACGGTTTGCACACCGTTAGTGTTAGCGTGTAATTATTCTTTCATTCGAGCCCTTAAAGTGTAATTATTTTTTGTCCGGTCTACAAACCGAGTATTAATTGTAATTACTGCTCAAAGACGAGAAGGATGGAAAATCGAGCACAATGACGGTCTTGGAGGAAGTCCAAGAGCTAGTGGGAGCCCGAATGAGAAAGACGAGAAGATGTGATGTCTCGTAGAATCTTAAGAATAGGACGGGCTATTCTAAAATAATTGTATGCTTGCATGTTTAGCTTATAAGTTTATAAGCCATCACCTCACATGCAAAGATTAAAATCGATTTTAATTGTTTGCATGATTAAAGCGTTGTGAACCATCATCGCACGGGTTGTGATGGATGAGTTTGATTTTGAAACGTGTTTGCACGGGTTGCAAATGACGACTTCAAAAGAAGATTGTATATGATACAATTAGAAACGTCACAACACGGGTTGTTGATGACGGGTTTGTAATTGTACAAAAATACTTTCGAATTATTAAACACAACCAAATCACAACATAATTTGAGTCAAGTGAGATGCCACCCAAATTCACACCCATGTAGAAACATTTTATCGGTGTCATGCGCCTTAGCGGAGCATCGATGGAATGGGTTCTACATGGAATGGGTTATTATTTTTATATTAAGAACGGGTTTTTTTAATATTATGCGCAATAACATGTTTTATGAAAATTCTCACACTGTTGGAGGTTTATACATATTAAATATGCAAAACTCGAGATCCAACATGCTCTATAATGTTAATACTAAGAGGTTTAAAGCTAATTATTTAGACCAAACTCTAATCTGGCATTGTCGTCTAGGTCACATAAATGAGAAACGCATCTCAGCGCTTCACAAGCGCGGACTTCTAAGTCAATTCGAATTCCAAACGATTGATAGATGCGAAGCTTGTTTAATGGGCAAGATGACTAAAGCGCCCTTCACTGGTTTAGGTGAGAGGCCAGGTGATCTATTGGGTCTAATACATTCAGACGTATGTGGACCAATGAGTACACCAGCCAGAGGTGGTTTAGGCTACTTTATCACATTTACTGATGATTTCAGTAGATATGGTTATGTCTATCTCATGAGACATAAGTCCGAAGCTTTTGATAAATTCAAGGAGTTTAGGACTAAAATAGAAAACCAACTCGGAAAGAGTATCAAGGCACTCCGTTCTGATCGGGGTTGAGAATACTTATCCGAGGAGTTTCTTAGTCATCTTACTGAAAGTGGAATACTATCTCAGTGGACTTCGCCAGGAACACCGCAACTCAATGGTGTGTCCGAGCGAAGGAATCGGACATTGTTGGATATGGTTTGATCGATGTTAAGTCTCACTGATCTCCCGATCTCCTTCTGGGATTACGCTCTACAAACGGCCGCATTCAAAATAAATAGGGCTCCGTCGAAAGCAGTGGAAGGGACATCATTCGAGAAATGGTACGGGAAGGAACCCGTTTTGTCCTTCCTAAAAATCTGGGGTTGCGAGGCTTATGTAAAACGGTTGCTTGCAACCAAGCTCGAACCAATATCAGATAAGTGCACTTTTGTCGGATATCCAAAAGAAACAAATTATACTACTTCTACAAACCGAGCGAAAACAAAGTTTTTGTCGCCCGAGGTGGGACATTCTTGGAAAAAGAATTTATTTCCAAGATAGTCAATGGGAGGGCTATTCATCTTGATGAAGTTCTAGATGAGATAGTCACTCAGGAACCACTGGACGACCCATTGGAAGAAGTAGAGCCAGAAGTGGTCATTGAGCAAGAACCAATAGCTACAGTTAATGAGGATGGTCCAAGGCGGTCTGAAAGGACAAGTCATGCACCTATCAGATACGGTTTCCTAGTAACTGGAGGTGATGATTTGGTGTTAGTGGACAATGATCCAGCTACCTTTCGAGAGGCCTTTGACGGAACCGACTCTGAGAAATGGCTGGAAGCCATGAGGGAAGAAATGCAATCCATGTCAGATAATCAAGTGTGGGACTTGGTGGATCAAACCCCTAGCGTAAAAGTCATTGGGTGTAAATGGATCTTTAAAATAAACGTAGACATGGATGGCAAACCTCATAATTATAAAGCAAGACTGGTAGCAAAGGGTTATCGGCAAGTCCACGGAATTGACTATGAAGAAACCTTTTCTCCAGTAGCTATGGTCAAATCTATCCGCATTCTACTTGTCGTAGCAACTTATCATAATTATTTGATATGGCAAATGGACGTCAAAGCCGCCTTCCTTAATGGGAGGTTAGCTGAGGACGTTTATATGTCCCAGCCTGAGGGTTTTGAGGATCCTATGAATAAGGGAAAGATTTGCAAGTTGCTCAAATCAATTTATGGTTTAAAGCAAGCATCTCGGAGTTGGATTCAGCGTTTTGATGAAGTTGTGAAACAGTTTGGCTTCATCAAGAACGATGATGAACCTTGCGTATATAAAAAGGCAGATGGGAGCAAAGTAGTCTTTTTGGTGCTCTATGTTGATGACATACTGCTCATTGGAAACGACGTCCCTGCCTTGCTCTTAACAAAGACTTGGTTAGGTGAGTGTTTCGCAATGAAGGACTTAGGCGAGGCCTCTTACATCTTGAGGATCAAGATATATAGAGACCGTGCCAAGCGGGTCTTGGGCTTAAGTCAAAGCACCTATATAGAAAAAGTGCTGAGAAGATTCTCAATGCATAATTCAAAGAAAGGACTGCTGCCCATGCGTCATGGCATAAAGCTTAGAAAGAAACAGTGTGCTGAGATACCTGCAGAGCTAGCAAGAATGAATGAGATCCCATATGCTTCGGCTATAGGGTCCATAATGTATGACATGATATGTACGAGACCGGATGTACCAGTAGACATCAATCCAAACCCGGTGAGGAACACTGGATTGCCGTCAAGGCGATTCTCAAATACTTGAGAAAAACCAAAGACAATTTTCTTGTATACGGGGGAAGAAATGATGATCTTGTCGTCAAAGGATATATCGACGCTAGTTTCCAGACAGACCCCGATGACTTTAAGAGTCAGTTGGGATATGTGTTTACGTTGAATGGTGGAGCATTCAGCTGGAAAAGCAAGAAGCAGGACACCATTGTCGACTCTACA
Organism: Geranium rotundifolium; assembly: GCA_963920655.1. NCBI lineage: Eukaryota > Viridiplantae > Streptophyta > Magnoliopsida > Geraniales > Geraniaceae > Geranium > Geranium rotundifolium. Next base: position 17,259,086 of record OY987317.1, on the reverse strand, counting down.
ACGGAAGCTGAGTACATTGCTGCATCGGAAGCAGCAAAAGTGGCTGTATGGATCAGGAGTTTCATGGCTAGGTTAGGTGTAATTCAAAACCCATCTAACCCAGCAGACTTATATTGTGACAACACCGGGGCCATTGCGCAAGCTAAGGAACCCAGGGCACATGACTGATCCAAACATGTACTCAGGAAGTATCACATCATCCGCAACATAGTTGCAAGAGGTGATGTTAAGATCCACTACGTTGCATATGATGATAACACAGCTGACCCCTTGACCAAGGCTCTTCCTCAAGTGAAACATGATAAACATGTTAGGTCAATGGGTATAGACTGGGACTTAGATTGGAACTAGGGGCAAGTGGAAGATTGATAGCATTTTTGTGCCCTAGTCCAATTGCTAGTAGTCTATAAATGTCTATGTATAATTAGCATCGTTTGTAATAAATAAAACGGCTTTGTACTACTTATGTGTTGAAGTAATATGTTAAGCATGATTTGATTTATGATCACTAAAGTAGTAGAACCATAAATCTGTACGGATCATACTTAACGAGTCCCTGGTCAATATACGCTTCAATAGAAGCGACCAGTATGAGGATGGTTCTCAATGACGTAGTTCTACTTGTCATAGGGATTAGGGATCCCGGAATCATATCATAGATGCCATTAGGTGATTGATATCGGACGACCCGCTTTGAATAGTGTTTCGTAGATTAAGCCATGAACATATTCAAATGTGATAGCTTGTCACGATATCCTTAGACCAAGGAGTCTTTGTGATTGCTATGCAATGTACGTGCGGCTTTAACTTGCGCCTAACGTTTTCCGTAACAGGATTGCAATAACGGGCATGATAGGGTGGCGGAATGGATTGCATCAGTGACACGAAAGACGGCTAAGGGATTTATCCCTCGTACTACGGTATGGGAAAGATATCCGTTAAAGGCCTCTTGCTCGAGAGTGACTGAGAGAAAGAGCATGGCCATGCCAGTGATACGGGTTATCAGTTCTCAGCCATCTCACATATCAAGTAACAATAATTGATTAAACAAGGATGACGACTCTATGCCTTGTGATCAATCGGGATGTCTAGAGATAATAGGATAGTGACTTGTACGCACAAGGTTAAATCGAATCATGGATCATCATGCACCTTGGGTAATCATAACGTCTTACTAGAGACCACTTATGATTGATCGGACAAGAGAGATCTTTTGCGCCGATCTGCCAACGGTGGCATGAGCCTGGAGGGTCACACATATACAAGACGGGTAACTTGAGACAAGGAAACCTTAACGTTTCTTGAGGAGCAATACATGGACAAAACTGAAGGTTTTGGGTCATGGTTTTGGTTTGGGAGAATAATTAGCGAATCGAGAAAACTGAGATTTTTCGTCGATGTCGCGTCGGACTTTGTTTGATAAGTAACGACAAATAGGGTCGGGCAACTTTTGGACACGGCGCGAAACCATATGGGCGAGCCCATTGGGCTCGGCCCATGAGGTCACCTGACCGGCCCAACAAGGGCCCATTTTGGGCCCAATATGCCTAACATGGCCGGCCACCTTGGTGGGTCCAAGGGTGGGGCCACACGCACCATGCTTAGTTGGTGATTGTTGATTAAGAGGTGAGTTATTTAAGGGGTATGGGTAATGACACCTTTAAACCCATGCTTTCACCTTTTAGACCCATGCTTATGAGTTAATGAAATAGACAAATATATCTTGGGAATTAATCACTCACTCACTAGCCCTCTCTCTCTCCTTTGGTCGGCCACTTCCCCTTGATCTCTCTTCTTGCTCTATTGTTCTTCACTTAATTGTTCTGGTAGGCATTAAGTGAAGGATCTTGAAGATCATCCCCTTGGTGTGGACTTGCTCTAGAGAAGAAGACCTCATAGTTCTTCTTTATTGATTCAACAAAGACCTAAAGGTAAATTTCTTGTGGAATAGATTTTCCTTTCAGATTTAATGGTTCATGTTCTTGGACAAGGTTTGGAGTTATTTTTGTTAAATGCTTCCACTATCTCGATGATCTAGAACGCTCCAAAACCTTACAGATACCACTTCTACAAACCCACAGAGAACAAAATTTTATTGCTCAAGGTGGGGTGTTTTGGAATGGATTTTATTTCCAAAACAGTTAGTGGGAGTGCTGTGCATCTCGAAGAGATTAGGGAGGATGTAGTGCAACCTGGAGAAATTCAGGAGCCACACTTTGACACTGTAGAAATTAAGCAGATTGTAGAGGCAGAACCAGTTCCTGCAATTATTCTAAGACAGTCCAAGGCGGTCTGAAAGAGCCCGTCATTCACCCACCAGATTAGGTTTCCTAATACCTGAAGGTGATGATATGGTCGTTGTGGATCATGATGATCCAACAACATTTAAAGAGGCCATGGACAGTCCCAACTCTAAGAGATGGTTGGGAGCCATAAAAGAAAAGACACAATCAATGTCAAAACACCAAGTTAGTAACTTGGTTCAATCAACCGTGTGCATAAAAGCCACTGTTTGTTGATGAGTCTTTAAGGTCAAGACACACATGGATGATGAAATCAATCAAGTTTTTTTTTACTGAAGAATACTGGAAAGATTTGTAAGCTGCAGAAATCCATTTATGGGTTGAAGCTGGCATCTCGGAGTTGAAATCTTCGTTTTGATTAAGCTGTTAAGGAATTCGGCGATGAACCTTGCGTATATAAGAAAGCGAGTGGGAGTAAGATTGTCTTCTTGATGCTATATGTCGATGACATACTACTCATTGGAAACGACATCCTAATCTTGTAAGGAACAAACGCTTGGTTAGTGAAATTCTGATCAGCTAGTCGTTCAAGATGCCACACACAATGTTACGCAGGATGCTATCACGTTGTGTCTAACTTCTTGCGTAGATAATGCAGGACAGTAAATATAAAGCTATAAGTAATGACACAGCACATTGTTGACCCAGTTCGGTGCAACGTCACCTACGTCTGGGGGCTCTCAGCTCAGTGGAAAGATTTCACTTATCAGTAATCCGTCAGAACATACAAGTACCTGTGATCACTCCTAGATCTATACTTTATGCTACGTCTTACAGTGTAACCTATCTCAGGGTCTCCCCCTGAATCCAAGAACGTCTTGATTCCACTCTTCGAGCAATCGCCTTGCTCTGTCGTCTTCAAATCTTCTTCAAGCTTGGTGGTTGCGTGCAGTCTTCATTCACGAATTCAGTAAACCCTCAATCACCTAACTCTCTATATTTATGTGATACACAACATCCTAAGCTCAATCTGCAATTTCTCAGCCCGCAAACCTTCACGTCTAAGAACCTTGCAAATTGTTGCTAGGAAACAAATAAAGAACCACACAATTGCTAAGGGGGTAGCCTGAGCTTTTATAGCAATCGTGGATTAGTACTAACCCTAAAGGGTTTCCTCTTAATCGCCGTCTTTCTTCTTTTCAGATTAGGAGTCGTTCTGCACTTTCCTAATCGTCTTCTTGATTTTCTGCCGAAACTGCACTTTCCTGATTTCTGTCGATCAGGATGTTTGCCGAGACACTGTCAACAATGTTACACAAGATGTCGTAGAAGATGCTTCGACATTCTTTGTAACATGTTTCTTCAGTTCCTTTAAAATCACCCAATCTCTAAAACCGTCGTAACTACAATCTCCCCCTTTGGCTATTTTTAAGGACAGCATTCTTCATCGCATTCTGCGTCACCTTTTTCGTCTCGTCAATCGGCAGTGTCGCGCGTATCATTGCGTCTAGCGTCTTTGCGTCGTCTCTATCTTTCTTCCTTGTGATCATCGTGATCGCGCGCGTATATCTAACTTAAACTTACTCCCCCTTGCTGGCTCAAAAAGAGCCAAACTATAAACAAATATTGTAACAAATCCTGGAAATAAGCAAAATAAACCAAACATAACTCACACACACTCTCAATCAGCAGTCGAGAGTCAGTGTGATACAGTGTTCAACAAAATATTACAAAATAAAATTGTTCAGTAGTTCGAGAATTAGAGAGTTCATGAAATTTAAATAGAGCTGCTGCTGGAACTTGCAGTCTCTTCTTCTGTGGCTTCAGTGGAGGCTTCTTGGGTAGCTTCTTCTGGATCATTAGGCAGAGAGGTTGTGTCTTCTAGATCATCTGATGAACTGAAAAGAATAAATGAGATCCAACACGCTTCGGCTATATGATCTATTATATATGCCATGATTTGCACGAGACCGGATGTCTCGTTCGCCCTTAGATGTGCCAGTAAACGCCAGCCTAACCCTGGTGAGAAACACTGAAGTGTAGTAGAGAACATCCTCAGGTACTTCAGGAGCACTAAGGATATCTTACTGTTGTGTTAAGGATATAGATAAATAGTAACTTGTTAGGATACAATGATGCTAGTATCCAGATTGATGATTTAAGATCATAGTCTGGTTATGTGTTATATATGAATGGTGGCACTATCGAGCTGGAATGATTCCAGGAAAGCTACTATTACTAATTGTGCAAACGAAACATAAGTATTTAGCTACTTTGGAAGCAACTAAAGACGTTGTACGGATCATAAGTTCGAATTTGAGTTAGATGTAATGCCGAACCCATCTAATCTAGTGAACTTCGTTTGTGATAACACTAATGGCCATAGCACACACTGATGAGCCAAGATCACAAAAGTCCAAACAAATACTCAGCAGATATAGTCTCTGTTAAGAGACAAAAGGAAGATCTATAAGATTGCTACTGATGATAATACAGTCGACCCCATTGACAAAAGGCTCTCTCACAGCCTAAACATGAGGGTCATGTAATGTAGGATTTGTGCCCTAGTTCAATACAAAGTTAGTCTATAATAATTTGTATCATTCATTTGCAATGAAATAAAATCAGCATATTATTACTAGTATGTTGTAGTAATAAGTTAAATGTGATTCGATCTATACCATTGAGTGTGTCATCACTCATGGTAGTGTAAGCATTTTTGTGCCACAGTCCAATTGTATTAGTCTGTAGATGTCTGTATATATTAATCATCTTTGCAATATATAAAATTGGCATTATATTACTTATGTGTTGAAGTAATAGGTTAAGTATGATCTGATATATGTCCACCAAAGTAGTAGAACCATATATCCATACGGATCATACTTAACAGGTCCCTAGTCAAATATGCTTCAATGAAGGGACCAAGTATGAGGATGATTCCTTATGGTATAGTTCTATTTACCATTGGGAAGGGCTCCCGGAATCAGATCATAGATATCACTCGGGTGAGTGATATTGGACGACCCGCACTGAATTGTGTTGCATAGATATAGTCATGAACACATTCAATTGTGGTAGCTTGTCGTCGTATCCTTAGACCAAGGAGTCTTTGTGGTTGCTATACAGTAAAGAACCGTGTTTGACTTGCTCCTAACGTTGTCTGTAACAATACAACCATAACGGACATTATTGACACGGGGACGGATTGTATGAGTGATACGAAAGGCGCCTAAGGGATTTATCCCTCATACTACGGTATAAGATAGGTATCTGTTTAGGGCACTCGATAGAGATTAACTGAAGGGAGAGCATGGCCATGCCAACGATACAAGTTATCATAATTCAGTAATCTCACAGATCGAGAAACAGAAATTGATAAAATAAAGGTGACGTCTCTATGCCTTATGATCAATCTAGATACCGAGTGATAAAGGGATAGCGACATGTACTAAATGAGGTTGAATCGAATCATCGATCTTCATGCACGTCGGGTAATCATAACGTCTTGCTAGAAACCACTTATGATGGATCGGGTAAAATGGAATTTCACGCCGATCCGCCGACGTCGGCATGAGCCTAGAGGGTCACACACATAGGATATGGGTTATGAGAGACAGGGAAAGGTCGGTGATACTCGAGAGAGAGAGAGAGAGAGGCATGGGCAAAACTGGCGTTTTGGGCCATGGATATGTGTAATTGAATATGACACGTGAATCGAGAAACATTAAATCTTTTGTCGATGTCGCGTCGGACTTTGTACGATAAGTTCGGCGATTATTTGGATGCGGCACAGGACCTCATGGCTGAAGCATTTGGCTTCGTGCCACGAGGCCTTAAGTGGCCAGCCCAACAAGGGCCCAATAGTGGAGCAAAGGGTGGGCCCCTTTCTCCACTAACTTTGGTTAAGTGGATGATGACTAGATGCACTTATCATAATCTTGTGTGCGTAAGTCTGATCAAGTGGAGGCCACCCAATGACCATCATCATTTTCCCTTAACCCAACACACATCAATTCGTAACACTTTTTACCAACACAACTCACACTTAACAAAATATCACAAAAGAGTTGGTGTTCTCTCTCCCTCCAAGAGGCTCTCGGCCGAACACCTCCACACCTCCATCTCTCCATCTCTCTTGCTCTCTCTTCTATTCTAGTAGGTAGAGGAGTGTAGGATCCCTTAGTGATCATCCTGTCCGTGTGGACTTGGCTAGAGTTGAAGATCCGAAGTGTTCTTTAAAACCGATTCGAATAAACCGAAGGTAAACTTGTAATTTCGGTTTTGCCTTGAAATTTAATGGTTTGATGTTCTTGGACAGTTTTGGGGTTTATATATTGTTGCTTCCGTTGCCATGGTGTTCTTGGTAGCCCCAAAGTTCCTACAGGTAGAACTGTAGATATGTACGCATCACATTTAACGGGTCCCTGGTCAGTAAAGCTTCATCAGAAACGACCAGTATGAAGATGACTCTTTATGACCATGCTCTACTGATCATTGGCAATGGGATTGTCGGAGTAAGATCATAGATATAATTTGGGAAAAGATATTGGACGACCCGACGTGAATATGTAACATAGATTATGCCAAAAGCATATTCAGTTGTCGTGGTTTATCATAGTATCCTTAAACCAAGGAGACTTTGTGATCGCTATGAAGTCAACATCTGAGTTTAACATACGCCTAACGCTATGTGTAACAGGATAGTCATAACGGCTATGATTGGCTTAGGGACGGGTTGCATGAGTGATACGAAAGACGACTAAAGGATTTATCCCTCATACTCCGGTATGGGAATGATATCCATTTAGGGCCACTCGATGAGTATGAGTTAAAAGAAAAGCATGGCCATGCAGTTGATACGGTGTATCAATTGTCAGTCATCTCACATATCAAGAAACAATGATTGATTAAATAAGAATAGCGGCTTTATGCCTTATGATCAATCAGGATATCTTGTGATAAAATGATAATGACACGGACGACATGAAGTTAAATCGGATCACCGATAATCATGCACGTTGGATAATCATAATGTCTTACTAGAAGCCCCTTATGATGGAAAGGGTAAAATGGCAATTTTACGCCGATCTATCAACGGGGCATGAACATGGAGGGTCACACGCAAACAATGTACATATTAGGAAATCCAGACATAAATACAAGAGTTGAATAAAATAGGTCGTGGCAAAACTTAGGGTTTTGGGCCACGGGCCCTCAGCACAAATGGGTCATGGGTCGGGCCAAAGCCTAGGCTTTGGAACCGGCCATGGAGACGCTTAGAGGCCAAGCCCATGAGGGATAAAACCCTCATGGGCAGCCACTTAACTGGCGCGGCAATGGGCTGGCCGAAACCCCCCGTGGGGCACAAAGGCACCACTTAAGGTGGCGGCTAGGATTTGATATGGGCTGGCCGAATCAGCCCAGTTTGGGCTTATTTGGTGCTCCCAAAACCCTAGCCAACTCTATAAATATAGACACCTATGAGCTGAAAATTACAAGTAAGTTTATTTTCATACCGTTACTCTGTCAGATTTCTAACAGAACTTGTTTTCTTTCTAGTAGGAGCACTCAAGTTTAGATCTAAAGATCTTGTGCATTCATGTGTTCTCAATAGAGGAAACGGCCGATTCGAGATTTCCAAGTTGCTGATCCGATCAAACATCTCACGTAAAATCAGTAAACTAAGAGTTTTCGGGGTAGAAATATGTTTTCCATGCTTGTATGATATAAGGGCGGGTTCGGGATAAATTAGATTTATTTATCCGTTGTGCAAATCATGTTTTTTGGACCCTTCGAACCCCTTCATAATTGATTAAAGTTTTCTTCTTTTTTTTTGGGGGGGGGGGGGGGGGGAGGGGGAAACACAGTTTTAAGTGTCGTTGAGTAACTCTAAAAACAACCACTTCACCCTTTAAATCATTCAGTAAAGCTCCACCCAATAAACCAATTTATGAGGCCACGATTTCACTCATACTCTTATGCCTCTCTCTTTCTCTCCTCATCTGCGACTCCTTCCCTCGACCAACAAATTTCAAATTTGTTTTTTCATGGATTTAGTTCACTGTAAATAGTTTCAAAATTATCATAACAAGTCTCAAACTGTGGCTTCTCTCCACCACCACTGCTCCTCAACCTGGCGCCGCCGAAACCACCAATCGTCGTCAGTCAGCCCCTACCCGTTTCTCTCTCCAAAATCAAACCACCATGCAAATACACAGACCAAAACAAAATTTCTGAATGGTAATTAACTTGTATATATCCTCAATTTTACTTGAACTATAACAACAAAGTAACAATTTTACATATTTCATCATCTAGGCTAATGCCCCAACATCACAAGTGAAAAAACTCAAAAAATAGAAAAAAAATATATATCTAAAAGAAAAAAAAATTAAAGCATAATTTAATTTTTAAGGAAGAGATGGGAGTGTCAGCGATGACGGGGATGAAAGGAGCAAAGAAGAGGAGGAGGAGGAGAGAGAACCATGGAAGCCATGAAGAATAGGGTCTTCACGTCTCGTATGGCCCTCTTCGATTTCTCTTCCTTAAGAAAACGCATATTCTCCGATCGGGTTTCTAGTGGAGTGCCAGAGTTGGCGACAGAAACAGAAGCTTCGGGACTTGAAACGGTGGAGAGAGGGATTGAGGTCAAACAGAGGAAAGGAGAGGAGAGAGAGGATAAATGGGATGAAAGGTCAAAGGGTATCGTTTGAAAATTTAAATTTTTATGAAGGGTATTTTAGTCATTTCACTTTAAAAATTAACTAAAATGTTAACTGATTGTAGTTGAGCGAGAATAACCAATCTCAACGTATCTCACATATGAAAACATTTTAGCTATAGTTATGTGAGAAACGTGTCAAACTAGTTGTAGCTATGTGAGATTATCCTTATAAAAATTGAAATTTTCCATGATACATTAAAGTACAATGAAAGAGAACATAGAAAATTGCAACTTAAACATCAATTTGTTCAAAACATAAACCAAAGCAAGCATCATAATCGTAAGACTGAAAATTTTATGGAAAGAGATCTATTTTTCTCTCAAATTCAAAATGCTTAAAATACAAAGTTGAGTGACATAATATGACAGTGATAGAGAAAACTATATGAATGAGAGATTACAGACCCAATTGGGGGGCCAACAAAAACTTCGATACAGAATCTTATTTTGGTATGGGTTAAAAAAAAGAAAATATTTTCTTTTGATAGCAAAAATGTGTAGCAGAAAGCAATTTTCAAGCATCGTCTCTTTCCTGTGGCTGTGATCCTCCTGCCAGCCAGCCCCAGACACCACCTGACCCTTCTCTCTGTTTTGCACTCAGTGCAGCTTCTTCAGATGCCGCTTTTTGTCTCTGGAGGAGTTCAAGTTCCTTTTGTAAGTTCTCCATTGTTTGGAGCTTTTGTCGAAGTTCGGCTACATCCACCTGTTGATTCAAAAAAGATATTCGAAGAAAGCATTTGTGATCGTCTATGTTCTTTGCATATTTCAGATAAGATTGTTTATCTGTATTTTGCACAAAAATTAAGCTATCACTATACATTATGAGATTGGCTGAACAAATACCTCGAGTTTAAAGCATCTGGACTGCTCTGCAGCAAGCTGACCACGTATGGACTGGAGCTCCTACACCAACACAACAGAATTATGATTCTTCTATGGAAATGCAATATGCTGAATCATATTCCTACTAGAAAGATTGGAAGAGAAAAAGCAACTAAACTAAGAAATCAAATGAAATCTATGTAACTATTCCCTAGCCATACTTCCACTTCACAAGGATATAACTTGCTACATTACTGCTGATTCAGAATAGAATTTTCTATTTCTTATCAAAGGAATATGAGTTTTGGAGGGAATCTCTTTTGCTTCAAATTTTCATGCACAATAACCAGAAATGCATCAGGGAAATAACGCTCTCTCGTCACTTCAAATAAGACAATTTAGCAACCAACTCCAACTGATGTTTTAACCAACTAAATACACAGCTGGCCTTACAAGACAACAAAACATTAAACAAAGAATTGCAGAAATATTAGTTACCTTGTAAAGATCCGTGTTTCGACCCTCAGCTTCTACTAAATCCTGCTTTAACTGGTAAGACTGTGACTTCTCCTTGCTGAGGGATGTCTCTAACTCTTCTTTCTCTGTCTTGAGTGTTGCTATATTGCGTTCACTAGTTTCCTCACCTTTGGAATTCTACATGATATCTTAAGTTTAAGTGAATGGGATAACATGAGAAAATACAGAATAACAGACAACATTTAGCAGAAACTTGCCCATGAACTGATACATGGCCCAAAAAGAAGGTCCACATGCTAAGCACATAGCATACCTGTGAATTTACATTGTCTATGACAATTTCCCTAATTTTTCCTTCTTGACCTGCTTCAGATTCAGATTCCAGATCTCTAGTGGCATTTGTAGCATTATGTACAGCAGAAACACTGTCAGGAACTGGAGTCTCCGATGTTTTCGATTGTAAGGTTGATTTGTGGCTTGGTTTGAGAACATGAACCTATATACCAACGAACAGAATCATATAAAAACAGAAGAAAAAGAGAGAAGAGATGGTACAAATGCATATGACGAAGTTACTCAACCTCATTGCTATAACGCCCATTGTATCCTCCAAAAGATATTAGTATGTCTTCACCGCTGAAGGAGCTCACAACCAGACTCAAGCCCTACAACAGATTACAATCAGATAATGATTCCATCATGTTATTTCCTGGCTATGGAAATAATCTATTGGTACTATATAGCCCATTAAGGATGGATTTTTTTATCGGCACCCATTAAGGATGGATGATCAGATGCAAAAAATATCATGCATAAAGTTAAAAGTATACTAGTTAACACACCCATGTTAGACCTTCTAAATGTTAAAGGAAAAAAAATTAAGGAACAACAACAAAAGAAATGAAGTTTCTCGTGTCAAAATGCAGGTGTAGACTTGTAGACACAAAGAAAGGTACAAGTGTAAGCACACCAACGATAGTTTTAGGAGCCACTCATAATTTGTAAGCATTCTTCAATAAAGATTTTCACTACTGATGTTGATAGTAACATAAATGAGTTACAAATAAATAAACCCTATCAAACAAAGGAAAATAATCTAAACGATCCTTCATAAAAGCATTAATAACTTATTACAGATGGTAACTGTTACAGTCCCAAGGTTATGGTCTTGAATCTCTTGATTGATAAGTGGGTTCGTCAGAGAGAACACCAATCTTTGGGTTCGTTCGAGAGAACACCGATCTCCAAGATAACTCATAACTTAAATATTCCATATCTTTATTCAATAATGTTGGCAGGTATTTATAACCCGCAGAGGTTTTCAATCCTAATCAACTAGAACTTTATCTCCAAACTAGATATATCCAAACTAATACAATAATAATCTAAATAAAAGTGACACTAATCTAAACTAGTGATAAAATAATGTTGGAGTTATTCATGAGCTGGACTTCTAACATTACTCCACCCTTCAAAATCGCCCTCGACCGCGAGCGTGGAATTCCTGAATCGTAGATGGCTCGAAGCTGCGAACCAAATTGAATGTCGCATAAGTGTTTAAATATACCAAATGGAGTTTGTGGGTGTTCTCGATGTAACTTCGTGTATCTGAGTTGTGCATCAGCTTCCCGATAAAAAATCGTGAGACACTTTCTCTTTCGTGGCGGCTTGTTGATAGAGAATGACACTTTTGCACCAGTCAAACCTCGGGGAATCCATCCGGGCAAGTCGTACACCCCTTACCCTAACAGTTTCTCCTGGTCCGCTAGAACCAATCGGGTTTGTGTGGTCGTGCACAGCTCCGCCTCCGGCTTTTCCTCCCGGTCCATTAGGATCAATCAAGTTTTTGTGCTTGGCTGCATCTCCACCTTCGTCGTCTCCTCCTGGTCCGCCTGGACCATTTGGAGTCAAATACTCTTGTACCCCACTTGCAGCTCCATTGTTGTTTTCCGGTGAGCTCAAGTTCAACGTTTCGGATATTGACTGAACCGGGTTCGTTGACTTTTGACCACTTCGCGTCCCATGCTTGCCATCGCGCCTTCGATGGTTCTACTTTAGCTTGCCATCGCACATTCGATGCTTCTAAATCAACTCGAAAGCGTCTCCATAACTCATCGAATTGATCTACTTGTCTTCCTACCATAACCTCTAGCTCTGGTATCAAGTTGTTACAGTCCCAAAGAGGATCAGGTTATGGTCTTGAATCTCTTAATTAATAAGAGGGATCGCCAGAGAGAATACCGATCTCTGGGTTCGTTCGAGAGAACACCGATCTCCAAGATAACTCTTAACTCAAATATGCCATATCTTTATTCAATAATGTTGGCAGGTATTTATAACCCACATAGGCTTTCAATCCTAATCAACTAGAACTCTATCTCCAAACTATATATATCCAAACTAAATAATCCAAACTAATACAATAATAATCTAAATAAAAGTGACACTTATCTAAACTAGTGATAGAATAATGTTGGAGTTATTCTTGAGCTGGACTCCTAACAGTGACATATTGCCTCATCTGCAATGTATATCAACTGACAACTGTGCTGAAGTACATATGACAGGCTACACACAGAAATTCTATAAGCAGTGTAAAAACAAGGGAGTTAGTTATGCTATAAAGATAAGTTCAGCCTCAATTATTCTAGGCGGCCATTTGGTCTTTTCTTTTGGGCCTATACATGCAATTTGCACAAGTTTAACTCTAGCAAGGAATGCTCCATGAAATTTGTAAAAGCAGCACAGAATGGAAACTCATCCAAAAATCACTATTTCCCCAATCCTTTTTACATGACATTGAAAGGGAGCTTTAATCTTGTCTTTAGAGAACAAGTTTCTCGATATCACGATGTCAGAATAACTGTGCATTCCAAAGTGTAGTTTTCATCATGTTACAAATGAATAAATTGATGAAACGTTCTCATGAAGTACCTCACTGGCCAGAGGGACACGTCCTTGAACAGTAGTTACAACTGACCAAACAAGCGTAGACATATTGAGGACTAGTGTCTCAGAGACCCCTGCAAGATATTTTTAGGACATATTATATACCAATCACATTGTATAAACTGAATGGATAGTACATCAAAACCATGTATATACACTAAACAAACTTCAAATTCAACCAGAAAAAATAAAGCATTGCTTCATTTAACAAAACTTCAAGTAATGACCAAGCAGCTTCAAAGTTGAATACTTCTATACACTCATTATGCAGCCTCTGTAAGAGGAAACTTTACGCCAATCCAAATACTCAATAATGCAGATTAAGTCACGGCCTCCTAATTAGCTGGCATTCCCATGTGAGCATTTTTTCTGTTCAACGAAATGCCACTTAAATTCATAGCAAAAATCTCATCACCCATATAGGATGTACATTTCTGCAGCAAGAATGGCTCTACACCATTAGAAATAGACAACAGGCAAAATAAATGACATGTCATCCCAATTATTCTAGACAATTTAAATTACCAGTAAATAAGTGGGTGTCAGCAAGGTTGCAAGCAAGGATGACTACTTTAAAATTTCATATGTGAATAGTTAAATGTAAATGATGAATACCACTCTTGTTGTCACCGCCACCAACAATAAACCAATTTTCCCCAACTGTCACCCCTGCATGACCGGACCTTGGAGTTGGTATATCACCCTGTTGCGAGGGCCTTGACCATTCCATCTGTGAATTCCTCACACAGGCAAGTTACAATGACGGTCTCCGAATGCAAGAACAAATATAAGAAGATACAGAAGCCCTCTTACCGTTTGCAAATCAAGAACATGCAAATCATTGAAACAAGTAGCATGTGAACCCCCACCAAAGATGAGAAGATAGCGCTCTGCATGTACGGCAGCAGCATGGTCAGATCTCGGCGAAGGAGGCACCCCCCTGCAAAAGTACGAGACAAGTCAACCACAACAATACATCTCAGCATAAACCTTTATTGGATCATTCTACTTTAATCTATAAAAGAATGGCGAGAAAATGCAAATGAAGGCTGATAACTAACTGCATGTATTGTAGCTAGATCAAGTTGTTTTCTGATTGTTAAAATTGTACTCAATAAAGAGGGTGATTTCATGATATACTATTCACTAAAGTACACCCCATTTACACACACAGGATTGACTTGAAGAGCAAGCTCTTAACTTAGATATATTCCTAATTTACATCATTACTCTGACAAAACCCAAGTTTCATGATATACATTTGAGAACTTTAAATGAAGCTAATTACATGAATAGGCCATAACACAGAGAAGTCTTTAAGGGTCAAATTCATTATTTCAGATGATCAAAATTCTCAACCACTTAGAAATATGCATGAGCAGTAAGGCACTTCTAAAATGATTCTAAGTTTCTCAAGACAGTTGTCTGATAGGACTCCCTTCAAATCCTGATTATTTATAATGATGAAAGCACAATCGTTTTTAAGATATGTTTGTGGGGTGACAAAGATATCATGTCTGAGATTGCTTGAAATCATCTTACACTGCGTCAAATTCATCCCAGGTCATGCTTTCTAAGTCAAGGATATGCAAATCATTCAACAGGGTTCGTTTTGCATCTTCACCACCAAATATGACTAGGATTGTCCCAACTAGAGTTACTGATTGACCTCCACGTGAGACCTACAAAGCATGAGTAAAATATTAAGACAAGATATCCTCAACAAAAACCTGTCACCATAATCATAAGAGCCTTATACCACTCTGGCGTCTTTATCATTTACAATCATAAGTATGCACAAATCTAATCCCAGACTATTTTCAAGTTTTATATATTACTTGAGACCAATTTTAGAAAGATAATATGCATCGACACTACAGACTAATTTTAGTTTCTTCAGCCACAATTGATGTTATGTCTCATTATTAAAGCACCATCCAATTAAGAACACAAGTGCTATGAATTTGGTTCATAAAGGATACTCCAGCTATGATAGAGGGCATGAGAGAATGCATAAATACCGGAGCTTTCCCATAAGTCTTTAGCATTGACCAAGTGCAAGTTTGTGGATCAAATTCCTTCACTGTCAAAAGAACAAATACAAGATGAAGCACTAAGCGAAAAAACATTGTGAGACTAGTTTGCAAAAGGTAGGAGAAATAACCTTAGAGAGTTTAAAAAGGTCAACCGAGTAAACAACACACAGAATTCTTTCAGGAATAAATAAAATACAGTAAAATAATATTTAACTTGTACCTTGGATAGTTTCAGAAGGGTCTTTTGTGTGTCCAGCAACTGAAAGAAGCTTATTATCCCATGGTATCTAGAGAAACAAGAAATTCGATATGATATGACACGTGGGGCATTCAGTGTCAATGCAACATTGGTCAGAAGATTAATGTTTTGAGAAAAGGCATTATCTTTATTGGAAAATTTTGCTTCAAGGAGATTCAGGAATAGAAAGGAACTCTTTGTAATACTAACCAATGAATGACCCGCACAGGGAGCTACTAGTCCAGGAGATGGTGACTCCAACGACTCAGCCCCAGCCTTGGCCTCAATTCTAGACCAAGTCCAACTTCTTAAATCCAAAACCTGCATTATTCACCATATTGATCTTAAACTTTTATTCTAGTTTATTGATACAAGAGTGAAACCAATTTTTCCAGTAACACCAGTTAATTAAGTATTGAAAGGAATGTATACTAGAAAAATATTGTGAATAAAGCAGAATTACCAATGAAAACTTGACACGAGAGAACTTTCATTGGGAGAAATTATGATCCATTTAACCACTGAACTCATTATGTCTAGGCAAATGGCCCAAGAGAAGAAAATTGTTTTTCCATACCAGCAGTGTAGTCAAAGATTTATGAAAAATAGAAATAAAAGTATGGGGAAAATGTCACTTACCTCCCTCGTAGTATACGCGATTTTCACTTACCTCCCTCGGCCGACTAATGCATCTTGACAGGTCCCTATACTTTCAGAATTTCTCACATATGCCCAACGGTGTTAGTTTTTGGTCAAAATGATTAAAATGCCCCCGTATTAAAAAAATTTTAAAAAACATTTTCTTAAAATATATTTTTTATACAATTAATAATAAAAACAGATTCTAACATTATTTTTTTAAAAATATTTTTTTACAGAAAAAATATTAAAAATGAAAAATGGTTTTTAAACATTGTTTTTTATGTTATAATATTTTTATTTTCTTAAAAAATAATTGTTTTTAATACTAAAATCAGTTTTTTATTATTGATTTTATAGAATAATATATATTTTTTAAAAAAAAGTTTAAAAAATAATTTTTAATTTTTTAAATACAAGGGGTATTTTTTTCATTTTTACAAAACAATAGTTGACTTTGACCAAAAACTAACAATGTTGGGCCTATGTGAGAAATTCCGAAAGTACAGGACCTGTCAAGATGCATTAGTCAGCCGAAGTAGGTAAGTGAAAATCGCATATACTACGAAGGAGATAAGTGACATTTTCCCTAAAAGTATGTGTATGTCTGTAGTTTGCTTACATGAAGATTGTTGAGGTAACGGCCGTTGTGGTTCCCACCATAAATATACATCTTATCTTGAATGACTGCTGCTCCATGCTGCAGATTTGAATTGAATTTGATGGGAGGAAAAACATAAGAAAAAGGGAGATAATCAGTAGCAAATCCTAACAGAGAGAGATGCCAATACCTCATAACGAGCTTTCGGCCGTTGACCAGATATCTGAGGTGACGTCCACTGATCATAAAGAGCAATTAAATCAGCAGCTTCTGAGACAACATCTTTATCCTGAGTTTCCATTGTAATACCATTTTCTGTGGAAACAGTCTTTGTCTCGGGATCAGAGATCCCATTCTCTACGATTGGCTCAACTTCCGAATTATGCTATAAGGAAAAACAAAAGAAAGTCATAACTCAGTAAGTGAGTAAAGCCAAATTGATAAGCTAAACAATGGAAAGTCCTGGCAATGAATAAGGTTTTATATGGCCTTCAAAGTCAAAGCTCTCAACTCAACAGAAGTCAATTAATTGTTTACGTCTGAACATTTGTGGCTGCAGAAGTTACAAATTGTTTTGCACATAAACATGTCACTAAAAAACTAACTATATATTAAAAACGCTAAAAAGATGTGCAAAAAAAATAATAATATGCAGCTATAGTAGCAGCGACATTTGTAGTTTGGTGGTTCCAAAATGAAATATTGATTGTATGGTGAAGAAGGGAGTATTGAAAATAGCATGCTACTATAAACTGCAACACTGGGGATTATTTTTTGAAAGTAGATTTCTGTCATAACGACATTTATTGTGGAGAGCAGAGCACTGATGGCAGTGGCAGCAGCAATGAATGTTTTTGCAGCAGCTTGGTAGTGGAATGATGATGAAATGATAGTCAACTTGGACGTGGCCAACATATTTCCTTTACACAACTTAGTTTCCCCACAAATTTAATGCTGTGAACACTGAATCCAAATGAGTCTTCAAATTACTTGCCACTGACAGGCATGTGGAATTCAAACCAATGTGAACTATACTTCACATATTTCAAATCAGGACACAAATTTCTGAATCTCGAACTAGCTTTCCAATGAAATATGACCATCAAAAAACATTAGGAAGCGAAACGAGTATTTCTCTCCGTCATGTTGACAAGTCAAACGATATTAATTGAAGTTTTGGTCTGAGACTATATCTAATAGATACATGGAACAGTGCCATCTCTCAATCAACTTCAGACAGAGTACACATATATTCATGTACCAGTACACCTATGAATAAGATATTCACAACCAAGACCAACAATCTATAACGAACAAATAACAAAAAAATTGCAATTCTTCAAAATTCAGATATCCTTACATTCATTTCAATATCAACAACAGGATCTATGATAGAGTCGGATCCTCTTGAGTACCAGCCTGGATCTTCTTCCTAAACAATCAAGATGATGATAATTCCAAATTCAAATATTAGCATGGTTCTACATAACATTGTAGAAACAAAACTTTACTTGCACATACCTCCAATATTTTCACAAAGAGACGCATAGCTTCTGTGGAAGCCATGTTTCCAAGCCTATTCCAACTGCACATGCAGTAAACACACACATAACTTAACAAAGGAACAAAAGAAAGCGTAGTATGTATCAAAAATTTAAATGTGAAATATGATGTGCAATTTCGTATGACACTATATGCACTCAATTTATCAGTGTATGATTTTTCACCTCTAAACCTGTTGTTGACTCTTATAAGGCATATAATTAAAACAACTCATAATGGCAATGCAAACATGAATTTTCTTTCTTTTTCCACCCTTATGTTCTGAACTCATTTACAGCACCACCTGCAGTCCACTCTTCTCTCCTACCAATACATTCACATCAGCTTCCAAACTTTAGAAACTTTTTCCCTGTAAATTGCATCTCTTAGACATAACCTCTCCAAATTTTCAAAGTAATAAAGGTATGACTTACAAGAAAAGTTTGTGAAGGTTATGAATTGGAAATAACAAGCAATGCAGCAGAGATAGGAAAGAACGGTAATATTACTGTAGTCTTAGTAGCCTATACTTTCATCAAAGGATACGATGTCAGTCCACCGTACAAATTATTTTTGACAAGAATGCAAGAGACTCACAAATGTAGTGCTGTATTCAGATGCTCTATTTCACCGTACAAATTATTTTTTACAAGAATGCAAGAGACTCACAAATGTAGTGCTGTATTCAGATGCTCTATTTCATACTGGACTTATACACTTATTCCTCAGTCGGATTTAAAGTTTTTTTTACTTTAGAGCTTCTTTTTGTGAGAAGCTACGAATGCAAGCTAGTTACAAAATTATTTTTATGCATCTCACTTTGCAAGAAACAATGTGAATAGGAATTTGCAAATCTGCAACTAAATCTTGAAGCTCACTCATGTCAGCTTACAACCTCCTGAGTATGTGTGTTTAATAAATAAGAAAGCAGACCTTGTCCATTTACTTAGCTCAACAGGACTCCACCCTCTAGGTTTCGAAACATTACAAGGTCCTACAGTGGCCTGCAAATGGAATTTGAAATTAGTCAGCACAGCAGTACATTCCTGAGTTAGTTCACAAGTCGAAGTTATATAAACATGTCGTAGAATAGGATATAACAAAACCTTTCACTAATGATGATGAATATCTTAAAACAAAGTCCCAAATCAGCCTAGACAAGTTATGCTCTTAGATAAGTCATTGAAACACACAATCCATCTAAATACGCCTGATTACTACATTATTTTTAGTCATGATAACCAAGATTCATTTGCCAAATTTCTCAGTGAGGGACCACAGCCGGCAGTAAATTTGGGAAAATCTAAGTGGTCGTTCTATGCTATGATAGGCAACAATTCTTTAAAATCTAAAGTCTGACACCGCAAACAATAAATTGTTGAAAACCCATTTGCCAATGGAACATTGAAATTTAGCTTCTCGGACCGATTATCAATCCCAGGCAGAGATTAGCAATACTAAGAAGTTCACTTGCCAGCATTTACAGTAGTGAAAACCAATAGATTCCAGATATGATTTCCCAGTTATGATCCGAACAACGGATCAGCATTCCCAGCATATCAATTGCAATACCCTGGCACAGATCTACCCGAATTGGACCCAGAATATACTCAAATAGAAAGAAGCAGATCCAAGGAAAGATGGA
Source organism: Geranium rotundifolium (assembly GCA_963920655.1). Classification (NCBI taxonomy): domain Eukaryota; kingdom Viridiplantae; phylum Streptophyta; class Magnoliopsida; order Geraniales; family Geraniaceae; genus Geranium; species Geranium rotundifolium. The sequence continues at coordinate 17,239,167 of OY987317.1, read as the reverse complement.
TGTATTGATGATGGGAATAGACCTGCTGATGCAGGGCGTAGAGAAGCAGAGCAACGTCATTAGGGAACTTGGAGGTGACGGCTATGGAGGATCCATCGAAGCCCGCGTAGGAGGCGGCAGCGTAGAACCTCTCAGGGTAGGAAAGGCCAGAGCTCACGCGAGCCATCATCGCCATTTCCGATGCGACTTCCACAGATCTTGCTGGGAATGGGAACTGTGTATATATGTGTAATTGCAAGATTCAGATTTAATTTTGAGGTCTATAAATATGTTTTACTTTTCCTACATCTTTAATTTAATTTTCTATGGGCACTTTTGGTCATGTGTGTTGTGTTTTGGGTGGCACGTTGGATTACTTTGGTAAATGAAGTAAATCATGACTCCAAATTTTAAAAAAAACATGGTGACGTAGGGCTACGTTATAAATCTATTACATGGCATATTCATACAATTTTAACAGAGGTTGGATGAAAAAGTACTCTCTTTCTCTCTTCATGGGAATGACATATGTGAGACCAGATGTATTTAAGACTAAGTATCACGCAGGTACACCTGAAAAAACACAATTTTCACATAAGTATGGTTACAGTATTTTTTTAATTTTGTAGATCACTTACATGAAAAAAAATTATCACAGTTAGAAACTTAATAACGGAAAATGTGAAATTACGATTTTGCCCCTACATTTTTTTTAAATTTTCAAAATTGTGCCACTCTTTTGAAAGGGTATGACCGGTTCAAAATTTCCCGGTTCGACCAAATTGATTGTGAATCAGTTTTGACATTGCAAATTACTCTTTGACCCTTATTTAATCATTCATTATTAATTGGGGTAATTCCATGTCAGTACCCTAACTTTGCCTCATTTTCAAATCAGTACCCCAAGTTTGAAAAGTTTTTACCAGTATCCCAAGTTTAATTAGTTGCATATAAGTACTTAATTTGTTAAATCTAACAGAATTAGGATTTGCAAACACCAAAATGCCCATAATGCTTATAATAATTAATATTACATTCAAACTTTCGAATTCAATAACTCTCTCATACGATCTCCGTTCCAAGCTTATAGTATATCAAATCGAAGAAAATCGGAAGATAAACAGCTTTGAAGAATATTAATAATTGAATAAATTTTATTAATTATTAATAATTAAATAATGTTTATAATTAATAATTAAATTACAAAATTATAAAATAATAATGTTAATATTTAAATTAAAATAATATTTAATTATTAATTATAAATATTATTTGATTATTAATAATTAATAATTAATAAATTTTTATTTAATTATTAATATTCTTCAAAGTTGTTTATCTTCTTATTTTCTTCGATTCAATATACTATGAGCCTAAAACGAAGATCGTATGAGAGAGTTATTAAACAAAAATTCTCGTTCCTTTATTATAAGCATTAGGGGAATTTTGGTTTTTTCACATCTCAATTCTGTTAGATTTAACAAATTAGGCACTTATCTGCAACTAATTAAACTTGGGGTACTGATTTGAAAATGAGGCACAGTACATGGAATTACCCCTTATTAATATATGTGGAGGGAAAACTTGTCTTTTCTAATAGAAATTACAAAATTTAAAAAAAAAACAATGAAGGAATGAGAAGGAGAATGGTTCAGAGAAGACGAACAATTCCCAATTCTCGACATATCTGGGGAGAAGAGCAATGGTCGAAGTTTTTGAGAATTCTATAGCGGAGGTCTTCCGACAAGGGTTTTGCTGCGCCTCTCCGTGACTATCCACGAAAAATTCTCACAGTGATTTTTGGCATACAGCAATCTAGAGTCGTGAATTTCGATTGGCAACACAGGGAATCGCTGAGATGAAAAATAGAATATTTGTTCCCTATCGCAAGCCAAAACCTAGACGAGCTCGATTTGACGATGTGATTAAACACAATAGAGAACATGGAGACCTGCACCATCGACCTGAAGGAAATGTTCCCTAGATCAATCAAATTTATTTATTAACGATACATCATTTATTAGCAATAAAACGACACTTTTATTATCATGGTGTTGTGATAATAAGTGAAGCATTAATTTCGTCTAAGGTCATCGAATGTGTCATCGTTGATAGTAGAAACTTTAGACATTGCTAGAAATTATAATTAACATGTCCTTGGTCGATGCTAAATAAAGCGACCAATATGAGGTTGACTGATGATCACACTCTACTGATCATATGTAAGGGGTTACCAAGTCAAATCATAGATATCATTTAGAGAAATGATATTGGACGACCCGACCTGCGCATCTAACATAGATTTAGTCATGAGCACTATTTAGTGGTCGTATTATCAGAGAACTCTTAAGACTTTGGAGTCTTTGTTGATTCCTATATAACCACTTTCATAGTTTGACATGCTCAAATATTTGAGGATGACCTTTGACAGCAATCCAGTGCAATTGGCCGGGGTTAGATTGGAATCTGCTGGTACATCTTAGTGCAAACGAGACTTCCAGTCTCGTGCACATCCTGGCATACATGATGGTCCCGACAGCCGAAGCATTAGGGATCTGACTCATCATGCTCAACTTATCAGGAGCACTAGGACTATGTAGCTTGCTGAGCTTAATGCCATGACGCATGGGTATGTATCCTTTCTTAGATTCAAACATTGAGAGTCTTCTCAACACTTTACCTATGTACATGTTCTAACTTAGCAACATGTTATGACATAGGCCCAAAATCCTTTTAGAATGATCTATAGAGATCCTGATGCCTACATTAAATGTAGCATCACCTAAGTCCTTCATCGATAAGTACTTCCCTAACCAAGCTTTGGTGGCAAGGTCGGGATGTCATTCCCGATGAATAAATACCAAGAATACAATATTACTCCCACTCGCTTTCTTATGTACGCAAGTTCATAAATGGAGCCGAGTTCCCTTACAGCTTTATCAAAATGAAGGTTCCTACTCCCTGAAGCTTGCTTCAATCCATAAATGGATCTTTGCAGCTTACATATCTTTTAGGGATTCTTTGGATCTACAAAACCCACAGGCCATGTGATACACACACCCTCTAGTAAGTTCCTGCTAAGGAAGGGGTTTTGACATCCATCTGCCATAATTATGGATAAGAATAATCCGGATCAAACTGACCATTGCTACTGGTGAAAAGGTGTCATCATAATCCATGCATTGAATTTGACGATAACCTTTTACAACCCTCCTAGCTTATTGGTCAAAGGATTTCCATCCATGTCGGCCTTGATCCTATAGACCCACTTAGAACCGATGGGTTTTATCCCAGGGGTTTGATATACAAAGCACCAGACTTGGTTGTCATACATGGACTTCATTTCCTCATTCATGGCGTTCTTCTATTTTTCGGAGTCTGGACTGGTCAAAGCTTGCCTGAAGGTTTCTGGATCATCCTGATCCACAATCATCAAGTCATTTCTCTCAGTGGATGTGAAGCCATATCTGTCTGGAACATGACGAGATTTTTCAGACCTCCTTGGACCATCTGGAATTTCTGTAGGGACTGATTCTTCATCTACGACCATCTGAGGCTCCAGTACTTCTACATCTTGCATAGCAGGCTCCTGAATTGCTTCAGGTTGTTCCGTATCCTTTCGAATTTCTTCGAGATGCACGGGACTCCCACTAGCTATTTTGGAAATAAAATATTTCTCCAAAAATACCCCCCTCGAGATACAAAGACTTTGTACTCGCTGGGTATGTAGAAGTTGTATCTCTTAGTTTATTAAGGATACCTTACGAAGACACATTTGTCTGATTTGGATGCCTGCATCTCTGCTACCCAAATCTTTTAGCAAAAAAATACTAGGATGTTTCCCACACCATATATGACTATGGTCCATTTCTTATTTGGCTACTACGCGAAGGCGCACGCATCCAAATAGAACTGACCATATCTTCCCGCTTCCATCCCACTGAATACTACGCGGAGGCGCACGCATCCACAAAAACGGGAGACGTAATGAGTGTCATATGGTGTACCTTCTGTGACTCTAGTCTAGCTCTTATTTGGCTACTACGCGGAGGCGCACACATCCAAATAGAACTGACTACCTTATTCAGCTCGCATCCCAATGAATACTACGCGGAGGCACACGCATCCACAGTAATGGGAGACAGAATGACTGTCACAAGGTGTATTATCGTTGTCTTTATCGGAGCCCGATTCAAAATGAATACGGCCGTTTCCAGAGTCAAGTTTAAGTTGAACTCTCTTTTGGCCTGAGTACTCATAGGTCCACATACGTCGGAATGTATTAGACTTAACAAGTCACTCGCCTTTCACATAAACCTGTGAAAAGTGCCTTTGTCATTTTGCCCATTAGGTGAGACTTGCATCTTTCAATTTGAGTTAGTTCAAGCGGACTTAAAAGTCCACACTTGTGAAGTGTTGAAATGCGTTTCTCGCTTATTAGGTAAGACTTGCATCATTCAGTTTGAATGAATTCAAACAGACTTAAAATCTACACTTAGCGATTAAGCTTACCAACGTAAATATCTGATCTTGAAGACGTGGATGCCCATTCTTCTTCACATGATCCTTGTATTACTTACAATCCCTTATTCATGTGTCCTGGCTCATTGCAGTGATAGCAGATCTTCTCCATTTTGTCCTTAGTCTTCACAGCAGCTTTGGGAGTTGCTTGAACCTTTGGACGCTTGGGGTGTCTGATCTGCCCTGCAAGGTGCTCCGGAGCCTTACCCTTACCCTGATCAGCTTTCTTGAAGCTGACCTTCTTGTTGACCATAAGGACCTCCTTGGTCTTGCCCTTGAGGTTCTTTTCAGCGGTCACAAGTATCCCATGAAGTTGTGTTAAGGACTTGTCCATGTCATGCATATTGTAATTTACTATGAAATCACTATATGTATCTGGAAGTGACTGCAACATAAAATCCGCAGCCATTTCTCCTCATGATCATCAAAACCGAGTTTGGTTAGATGTTCCTGAAGACATTAAATCTTCGTGACATGGGGACTAACAGGGCTTCAGCCTTAAGTTTGCAGGATTTAAGTCTATGAAAGTATCATATCTTTCAACACGAGCTTTCTCCTTGAACAAGGGTCATCTGAAACGTTCCTGAACTATTTCTGCAACTCTGGCATCCTACTGCCCACCATAATGCATGACACGTCGATATGGTTACTAAGGAGCTTTGATAAGTATCCTTAGTGCCCTACCGGCGTTCAATGGTGGTTTAGCAGGAGGTTCCTTGGTAAGGATATACTACTTGCGTTCATGCTTGAGTACAAGCCTCAAGTTTCTATTCCAATATGAGTAATTCACGCTCTTGAGTCTGTCCTCAATCTGGACTCTCAGTGCGCTATTACTCCTTTGTGTTGTGTTTGCCTTTTAGTTATACATGGTGAAATTAATTAAAATCCAAGTTGGAGATTAAGTTATAAAACTCGGTCTTCAAGATCCAAACTTGTTCTGTTCTTGTGAACTCCCACTGGCTTCGAGCCTCCTCAAATCCGAGTCTTCTTCTTGACTTGTTTCTTGTGTCAGTCTTCGTGATTAAAAATTTAAATAAATAAAATGAAATACAAATCACGACACGCAGGCAGTATTTACTACAACCCAAAATTAAACAACACGCAGATTGCAAAATCGAAATTAAAATGCAAGTCTAGAGGGCTTAGCTAGCATCATGTGGAAAACATCATGTTATCAAAGATCATTTGTGCACTCAACATGCTTATCAAACAAATAAAATTTTCAAATTTTATCTTTCTTAAGTGTGGAAAAATTTCGGTTTATCGAAACCGGACGAAGGCTGTATGGATTTGGAGCTTCATGACTGGATTAGATGTAATTAAAAACCCGTCTAACCCAGTAGGCTTTTCTTGTGACAACACTAGGGCCATTGCGTAAGCTAAAGTGCCCAGATCACATAACAAATCTAGATATATACTCAAAAGTTACCTAGATAACGAGAAGATCAACTACATTACGACGAATTAAAACACAGCCGACCCTTTTGACGAAGGCTTTCTCACAGCCTAAACATGAAGTTCATGTATAGTCAATGGGTACAGACTGGGACTTAAATTAGAACTAGGGTAAGTGGGAGATTGATAGCATTTGTGCCCTAGGTTCCAATTGGAATAGTCTGTAAATGTCTGTAATAGTTTGTCATCGTTTGTAATGAATAAAACGGCTTTGTATTACTTATGTGTTGAAGTAATATGTTAAGCATGATCTGATTTATGACCACTAAAGTAGTAGAACCATAAATCTGTACGGATCACACTTAACGAGTCCCTGGTCAATATACGCTTCAATTGAAGCGACCAGTATGAGGATGGTTCTCAATGATGTAAATCTTCTTGTCATAGGAATGAGGGATCTCTGAATCATATCATAGATATCATGAGGTGATTGATATCGGACGACCCGCTTTTAATATGTTTCGTAGATTAAGCCATGAACATATTCAAATGCGATAGCTTGTCACGATATCCTTAGACCAAGGAGTCTTTGTGATCGTTATGCAGTCGACGTGCGGCTTTAACTTGCGCCTAACGCTTTCCGTAACAGGATTGCAATAACGGACATGATTGGGTGGCAGAACGGATTGCATGAGTGACACGAAAGACGGCTAAGGGATTTATCCCTCGTACTACAGTATAGGAAAGATATCCGTTAAGGCCTCTTGATCGAGAGTGACTGAGAGAAAGAGCATGGCCATGCCAGTGATATGGGTTATCAGTTCTCAGCCATCTCACATATCAAGTAACAATGATTGATTGAACAAGGATGACGACTCTATGCCTTGTGATCAATCGGGATGTCTAGAGATAATAGGATAGTGACTTGTACGAACAAGGTTAAATCGAATCATCGATCATCATGCACCTTGGGTAATCATAATGTCTTACTAGAGACCACTTATGATGGATCGGGCAAGAGAGATCTCTTGCGCTGATCTGCCAACGGTGGCATGAGCCTGGAGGGTCACACACATACAAGACGGATAACTTGAGACAAGGAAACCTTAACGTTTCTTGAGGAGAAATACTTGGACAAAACTGAAGGTTTTGGGCCATGGGTTCGGTTTGAGAGAATAATTAGCGAATCGAGAAAACTGAGATTTTCGTTGATGTCGCGTCGGACTTTGTTTTATAAGTAACGACAAATAGGGTCGGACAACTTTTTGGACATGACACGCGACCACATGGGCGAGCCCATTGGGTTCGGCCCATGGGGTCACCTAGCCGGCCCAACAAGGGCCTAAATAAGGTCCAATAAGCCCAAGTGGCCGGCCACCTTGGTGGGTCCAAGGGTGGGGGCCACACACACCATGCTTAGTTGGTGTTGTTGATTAAGAGGTGAGTGATTTAAGGGGTATGGGCAATGACTTGCCTTTAACCCATGCTTTCATCATTTGTCACTTTAGTAACCCATGCCTTATGTGTTGATGAAGTAAACAAATGAAGACACAACTCACACTCTCATCCTCACTCTCTCTTCCACACCCTCCTCTCTTTGCTCTCTTGTTCTTCACACATAAGTTCTAGTAGGCTTTTTGTGAATCATCTTAAGGATCATTCTCTTGGTGTGGACTTGCTCTAGAGAAGAAGATCATATAGTTCTTCTTTCTTGATTCAACAAAGACTAAAATCAAAAATGGAGAAACTGTCCAGATTGTCCAGTTCCGGTGACCGACATTGCATGAGTCATAGCCGCTTCGTCCGAGCTCCGATTGACCTGAAACTGGCGGTGTTAGAAATATAAGTCAAAGGGCTACATCTTTTGTGAAATACCAATTTCCAAAAAAGCGCTGGTTTGGGAGATACAAGGCCAAGAAGCTGAGTGGTCCGCAGAGTCTATCCAGCGAGATGGGAAAAATGTTTTGTTCTAGACGGAGGTGTTCTCATCCGAACTGGGTTCGGAGAAAAACACAAAAGATGTAGAGAATTGGCTGAGGTTTAATCTCTAAAAGGAAACGAAATAATTGGAGATCTGTAGCTCGAGATATGGAGCTTCAAAGTCTCGGCTTTCTACTGGGCAGATTTTGGTAAAATCCGAAAACTCGATTTCCTAAGGATCTAACTTGGTAGTTGATCTTGCGCAGGTTAGGGGCGGTTTATAGGTTGCTTCCGCTTCCATGAACGTGATTAGGATGCCCCAGAACCCAACAGCTCGTGTCTGGAGACCAGAGGTAACATTAATCATGTGATTTTGCCCCTCGCATGACCTCATCATGTTCTTCGTTCTTCACCACACAATTTTGTCGTGTGAATTTAACATGTAAATCCATATCACATAGCTGACTAATGCTTTTATGGTTGGCTTTAAGCCCCTCGACTAGTAATGCTTCCGTTAGGCAAGACACTCCAGGATGCCTAAGTTGTCCTTTACCAACGATACGAACCCTTATCCCATCGCCAAAAGTTACATGACAATTTGTATAGGGTTTGATATTTGTCAAAAAATCACGTGTACCTGTCATGTGTCGTGAGCATCCGCTATCAAAGTACCAATCTGTATTAGTTGAGGCACACATGGAGGTATAGGCAATGTCGGCCTGGTATGATTTGCTTTTTACCCTCCATTTCAGCCGTTTTAGTTTCTGGGCACTAGGTTGAGGGCGATTTGGTGTTGTCCTTTGTCAATGTGGAGATGACCTCTTACCATAGAGATGATAGCATAACGGCCTTATATGACCTTTCTTTCACAGTAATGACAAATCCACCGTGGTCTGTTGATAGTTATCCAGGTCAGTTGATGATTACGTCGTGGAACCACAATTGATGTTTGGCAGACATTTTTCGAAGAGGATGCCGTGAAATCTTTTACCCTTCCAAACCTAGGATGTTGCGTAAGACGTTCTCTTCAGTTGGAGCTTGTTGCGGAAAAAACTTTGTTTGAGATGTTGAGGCATTCTATGTATAGCCAAGTCCCCTTGTGTCTCTAGCATGCTTCCCTATTGTGAGTATTTTGTCGAGGCTTTTTCTACTCGGATTCTCATTTTAACCGATTTTGTCATTTGATCTATTTCTCCATTTAGTCGAGTGACTTCACGCTTTAACTCGACAGTGTTCCCCAGCAATCTAGACTTATCATTAGTGAGAATAATAATTGGAGCAGTCTGCTTGTCTAGAATCTGGAACTCCTCAATCCACTTCGTGTAGAGGATGCAATATGTTTCGTTTAGCTGATCAACAGTCCATTCATCATCTGGTTGTTAGAGTTATGCCCCAGCCCAATATAAAAGTGACCCACAGATGTAATGTTTTATCATCTTTCCGAATAAATAAATCGGCATATATTACTAATATATTATAGTAATATATCGAATGTAATTTGATCTATGTCATTATGTGTGTAACCACTAATAGTAGAACTATAGATCAGAAAGAATTACATTTGATGAGTCCCTGATCAGCTGAGCTTCTTTATGAAGCGATCAGTATGAGACCAACTCCTTGTGATCACGCTCTACTGATCATGGCAAAGTATGTGCCAAGGTTATATCATAGATATCATTAGGTCGATTATATCGGACAACCCGATTGTGAGTATGCAACATAGATACCGTCATGAGATACTCACAGATCGTAGCTTGTCATTATATCCTAAGGCCAAGGAGTCTTTGTTTGCACTATGTAATGAATCTCCAAGTTTGACCTAGTCTAACGTTACCTGTAAAAGGGTAGCCATAACGGTTGTGATTGGCTTGGTTATGAATTACATTGGTGAACTCGAAAGACGTCTGAGGGATTTATCACTCATACTCCGGTATGAGAAAGATATCTGTTTAGGCCACTTGATGAGTATGACCGAAGGAATAGCACGGCCGTGCAGGTGATACCTTAGTATCAGTCATCTCAGATATCAAGAAACAGTGATTGATAGATTAGGATGACGATTATATGCCTATTGATCAATCTGGATATCAGTTTGATGAAAGGACAGTGACATGTACGATAACATGTTAAGTCGAATAATCGATAATCACGAACGTTGGGTAATCATAATATCTTGCTAGAGACCACTTATGATGGAAAGGGTAAAATAGTAATTTTACCAGTCTGCCAACTGGTCGTGAGCCTAGAGGGTCACACACATTAAGCACAATACATGAAAAGTAAGCATGGAAATTGGGAGAATTCGGTTTTCAGTTTAGTCAAATTGAAAACGATTCGCTTGATTTCTGGCCTAGATTTTTAACCAGACGGTTGAAGGAATCAAGTTGAGGAAATTGAACCGGTTTAGCTAAACCAAAATTAGGACTCAATTATATGGGTTTTAATTTGGATTTAGTTAAACGGGCCTGAAGCCCATTTAGGGTTTTAATTCATGAATGGGGCAAGAGTGCAATTATGAGTTTAAAGTGGTGATATGTGTAATTATTTATTTGAATTTTAAAATCAGATTTTTTGATATTATGACAAAATAATTACACAATATATCATTCCCTTTTTAACACCATATTTTCGGCACCCCTTCCCCATTCCCCTCCTTCATTGCCGACCCTCTCAAGTCAATTCCTCCATAGCTTTTCTTGTTCAATTCTCAAAACATCCATTAGCAAGTGTGTGAGAGAAAACCGACGGTGGTAGGTGTGCTTGTCTGGACTCGATAGAGAAACACTACTTTGTGTTTTAGATCGATTAACAAGGTAAAGTTTCATATTATAAAAGTTTATAACATTCTGAATTTTTCATTAAGATTCAAGTTTTTATTCGATTCCCATGGTTCGGTTAAGCTACGCTGGATGAAATTATTGTTTGGAACCCATGAGAATCCCTTTCACTGGTGACATGTCTTGTTTGTCTTTAACAACTTTATCAGAATAATCAGGTTTACTAGACGAAGTAGAAGCAGTGAATGCGACAAAATTACTTATCTCCTTTGTTTCACTATACTCGATTTCCTCATCATATAAGGTAGCATTATAGCCTATTTTTTGTTTACTTAGGTAATTTGGACATTCTCTTTGATAGTGCCTGAACCCTTCACAGTCATCGCATTGTACTCTTCTACTTTCCCTATTTCCTTCACCACCTTTGTTGGTCCTATCGAAGTTGGCACCTTGTGGAGCTTTTTGCGGAACTTTGTTCTTGACATCTGGTGTGACATTTTTCCCAGACATCCGATTGAATCGCTTCATAATCCGGTTGTAGTTTTTTGCTAGCAAAGCTATGGTAGCATCAATCTCATCATTAGAATTAGAACATGCCTGCTCTGCTTGCTTCTAAACGGTGCTCTTGAAGGATAATCCTTTGTTTTTCTTGTCAGCACGTGGAAGAGATAGCTCATAAGTCATCAGAGACCCCATTAGTTCATCCAATCTAAGGGTTTCGAGATCGCGAACTTCTTCGATGGCAGTGATCTTCATTTTAAATCTCAGACTCAAAGCTCTTAGAGTCTTTCTCAAGAGTTTTTCATCAGTCAAAGGTTCGCCCAGAGAACAGGATTTGTTTGCAAGATCAAGAATTCGCACGTTGATTCAGACACAGTCTCATATTCTCTCATAATGAGAGCTTCAAAGTTTGTGGTTAAATACTGGAGCTTCTGTTCTCGAACCTTGGTAGATCCCTTATAGGCTACTTTTAGAATGTCCCATGCACATTTGACAGTAGTACATGTGTTGATCAATCGGAATACGTTTTCATCCACGCTGTTAGAGATAGCATTAAGTGATCGGGAATTACCTAGAGCTTTCTCATCTTCGGTATCAGTCCAATCTTTCTCAAGCCTAGGACCTGTAACATTGCCTTCGGCATCTTGATAGTCTTGGGCATTCCATCTATTTATTACAGCCTTTCATGTCTTGTTGTCAAGAGACTTCAAGAAGGCACACATACGAGCTTTTCAGTATCCATAGTTACTCCTATCCAGAATAGGTGGACGATTGACTGATCCTCCATCTCTAGTGTTGTCCATGTCTGGCAATCAGAATTGTTTGCCTAGGAACTCACCTAAAGCTGTAGGTGCATGCTCTGATACCAATTGAAATTCTAATTAATTAACCCGGACAAGATGTCACGCACAATGTCAAGACAATGTCTGTAACAAATTGTCAGTGAGCAAATACGAACAATAAAACAACAAATCAGTAAAAAAAACAACACACGATATGTTTTCCCAGTTTGGTACAATCTCACCTATGTCTGGGGGCACTCTGCCAATGGAAATGTTTCACTATAATGTAATTAGTCAAAACATACAAGTATCGATGATCATCACACATATCACTACCTTATGTTACTATTACTAGTGCCAACCTATATCAGGGACTCCCCCTGAAGCCAAGACTCCATCTTGATTCCACTCTACGAGCACTCACCTTGCTCGGATGTCACAAGTCGTTGTTATACTTGTGCATGAAGCTTCAATCACGCATACAAATAAGACCCTCAATCACTCACTTTAGATCTCTCGATTATTGTAGTGATTCACAATGTTCTTCTTGGAACACACAGCCTCTCAGCCCGCCAAACCTTCACATCTAAGAGCCCTGTATATTGACCAAAGAAGCCAACATGCTAAGGGTAGAGCCTCAGGTTTTATAGCAGGTGCAAAATAAATATTGAACGTATCAGGGTTTCCTTAACCTAATCGATTTAGGTTTCCCAATTCCTTATCGCCGAATATCTTTTCAGAGTCTCTATCACGGTAGGTATCTTTCCAGAGTCATAACACAATTAAGACTTTCAAAACGTCTTGAATATAGCTGAAGATCTTCAAGATTCACAATCGCCGAATATCTTCATAATAAGGAAACTTTTTAATGTTGCGACGCACAAGATGTCAAGCAAGATGTTGTGACTTCTTGTTAGATCAGACGCTCGACATCTTTCCTAGTGCCTAAAAAATAAGCAACCCAACATTGTAACAACAGGCGGGATCCTGAAGAACGCAAAAATTCGATCCATGTCCTCCCTGTTCTCACGTCTTATCTCCATGACCCCATACTCTACTAGGGCTATCGCCTCCTCAACATGCCTCAGCCGGCTCCCAAGACGCCTCCTCCTCGGTGCCTCTAGCTGTGGGGCCTCAGCATCCGCCATCTCCTCGTCTGCAGGCTTCTCGTCCTCTAGACTCCCATTTCTCTCCTCAGAGTCCTTCTATAGCGGAGGCTATTCCGGCTACTGTGGTGGGTGCCCCCAGCCATCTCCTCCGCCTACTCGGTTCGCTTGTGCAATAGGTCGAAGAAGAGGGACGTTTACCGCGTCAAGTGGCACGTCCTCTCATCCTGCCAATGGGATCTCAGTGGTGATGCTCTTGTGGAATATTTTAGAGAACCCCACAATGTCGTGGAGTTCCTGAGCGATACATATGACCACGGCTCCACAAACTATGGTCAAACGAGAATGTGTAGCGATATCCTCCAAGTGCTCCGCAAGAAGTATGGCGAACAGGGTCTTCCTCTACTGATGGAAGCAATAAACCGCTTGAAGATCCTTGGTGTTGACCTTGATAGTCTCCAGACAACCAAAAAGTGTGTTACCCAGTATCTTATCAAAGAAGAAGTTCACCGACGAAGTGAACTGAGCAGCGCTAGAGTCCTTGGAGCTGTTTCTGGTCGGAGTGGTAATCAGTGTCTGTCATATCTCTAGCTGAAGAAAAAGACCACGAGTCCGTGGCGGATATTTTTTACAAAAATGACAGAAGATGGCCACGGGGTCGTGGTAAAGAAGGGTCACGGCGCTGAGAAGATGGTCATGAGGTCGTGGCGACTATGTCAAACCTGTTGCGGTCATCCTCTTTCTCGAAAACAATTTTAGATCTAGCCAAAAACTCAAATGGATTGAGGGGAAGGGTGCGTTAAGGTTTACCATTCACCGAGGAGTCAGGAATACGCTTCAATTCGGCTTGTGGTGATCGATTCTGAACCGGGGTAGTGCGATCAGTTGTGTAAGCTGTTACAATGGCTTGACGCTGGTGGAGTGTTGGGGTACCAGATCCGTGGCATGGTAATGATACGGTCGTGGTGGGCGACAACGTTGGGGCTAGGTCACATTGGCTTTTGTTTCGCTACAGAGAAAATTGGATGTGGATATGTGGTCTTGAGTCCTGACGATCAAGATAAGATTTCAATGAGGGGACTACTAGCCACGGGGTATCACCATGATGTCGTGGCCACGACCACAAAATCCTATTTGAACTACTTCAGAGGTTAGGTCACGGGCTTGACCCTCCCATTGCCATGAGTTTCACTACTTTGCCACGGAACCATGGAAACTCTACTAACAACGGAGTTGACCTTTATTTGACTTCTTTCTGCCTCTACGTTCTCGTGTCCCTAGTCCCACTCTGGCACAACAGTTTTAGCCACGGTCCCTTGGCGAATGGCCACGGTCCCATGGCAAATGGCCACGGATCATGCCAAAATTTAACATTTTGTTTCTCTTTTTCAACCCGAAAATTTGTACACTTTTGTTAGATATTGTAAAATTTAAAAATTAATGTTACAAGATAGCATTCACATTTTATTAACGTCGTTAGCTCGAAATTTTTTGACATTTATCAGGAGGTCGCCCAGACACCTCAAATATCCGTTGTAGTTTTTGTTTTAAATGTAGTCTTGAGTATTTGGGGAGAAGCATAAAAAATTGAGTCTGGCAACTTTACAGACTCAACGCTAGCTTCATTAAACTTGTTTCGATAAAGGCATTATGATTGGCTTCTTCTCGACATGGTTTAAATAGGCTAGACCTGTTCTCAACATGGCAATACTCATAAACCTGTGGATTAGAAGTCTTGATCTCTATAAATTCAGAGTTCACTTTAGAATAAACAGAACTAACAAATTTATCACAATACTTATGCTCATTATAAATTTTATGCATTAAAGGTATCAGTTGGACATACCTACTTGTTTCATCAGACTCAAGAAATAAACTACTTATATCATAATCAATATCAATATCAACACTTGGAGACATTATCTCTAATCAAATCAATAGGAGTTTCAAGACTGACTCGCCTCTTACAAACATTCTCCAAAGTATCTCTTAGAAATGTAACAGTTCTATCAGCCAACTGTATAGATGCTACAAGGCTTAGAAAGCTCAAAATCACTATTCATATCGACTTGACATGCATTGTTATAATTACAAAAAAGTAGAATCGATTTCTCATAAATAAGATCGTTAGAACTTGATACCTTGTCTTTGTCACGTACCTCAAAAAATTTTATTTGAAAATACAGGTCCCTTTACATGATCTCTTGTTTCGGGGATAAGTTCGGTTGGCAATGTCATTTCTTTATCTTTTCCTCGAGGTGAATTGACTACTTCTTTTGGCAGTCTGTTTCATCGCTTATTTCTTCAATTCGAGGTGTGATAGACTGTTGGTCCTGTGGGTTTTCTCGTGATACTCTCGTCTCTAGCATAGAAGCCAATAATCCCATATGCTCTTTTTGCTCTATCATCTCTATGTCTCAAGCCTTAATGAATATAATCATCCGCTCCTCGAAACTTCGGGGTTTAGGAGGTGTCTTCTTGATTTGAGACTTCGGATGGTGATGATTTGATGATGGTACATAAGGCTTATGTTGTATTCGTGCTTCTGATTGGGCTATCAACTTTGCCACATTGTTTGTCTTTCTTTCTTTCTGGTTGCATCGGGAATAAATCACGATTAAACTCGGTTACATGCAAAAATAAAATAAAATAATAATGCAAATATTTATTATATTTTCTTAAGTTTTAACAACTAAAATAAAATGCAAATAATATTAGAATTTCTTTCTTTTTTTTAATGGTGACCGGGTCTCAACCTAAATTAAATTATGTAAATGATAAAATTAAATAGCAATTGTTCCTGGCAACGACGCCAAAAACTTGATGCACCGAAATCCTACACACAAAAATATGCAGGTCAAATTCCGGACTCCTAGCAGTGTACCACTCACAAGTAATATAGGGAAATAGAATTACGACCCCGATTATCGAACCCAATGGACAAAACAACTATTTAACTTTAAGCACTCGAATCTAATTTTATAGTTAATTTTAGTCGACCGAGAGTTGGATAGAAAGTGAAATGTAAGAACTTTAAATTTTTTGGTGTGTATCACCTATGGATGCTACTACCGTATCAAACATCCTACTTGAAGGTCAGATTTAAACCCGGCTTCTTTTACTCATTTCCATTTACCAATTCCTTTTTATGTTTTATTAGTAAATTTGGGCAATCTATTCGGAATTAACGGAACGAAGCATTAAGTTCATATGTAAGAGAATCTCCCTACTCGAAGCTACAAGAATATAAATTATTTACTTAAATGTCCCTGATTTAACTTATCAGTTCATCGCCTAAAATCCCTAATCGAATTTAGTTCCTTATGTTCAACAATGTAAATGCAGTTTACACTGTAGTACTGTTGCGATAAAATAAGGACACGTGCATTTGTGTTTATTTTTGTCCATAGAAGCATACATACGTGATATTCAGGTTACCTTTGGTGGAACAATCTAATTTGATTGTAATAGTACGTTACGATCTATAAAGTATCCGAACAAATTTCGAAATCTGTCTGGTACAATTGTGCTCTGTCAACGAATTTATTTCGCTCCAAACGAAATTCTTCCGGTCAGAATCAAGTCTCGGGCTAAACTACAAAGGTGTAGAGAACAAACCAAAGAATCCAACGTAATCAAATTCAAAAACTTCCGATGTATGCAACCCTAGTAACATCATCCGTACAGTAGTAGTGTAGAGTGAAACCTGTTGCAAATGAGTGATTATGTTTTACTATAGTTTCCTTTTAATCTTGTTTATCATTTCTAGACTAACTTGTTTGTCTAACAAGATTGAGAGTCTTTATGTGTTGTGTAACAATCCATAGACGATGAATAGATAAATATTTGGTAAGAATCGTCGCGTAAGAACCTCAAAGGAGAATGTGTTGTGGAACATGCATGCGCTACATAAACGAGACCTTGAGGATATTGAAGTAGGTGTTGTCATTCCTTGCAAACACGACAGTCTCCAAGAAGTTCGGTGGATGAAGGTTACACGAGCAGCTTATAAGGATGGAGAGACCAAAGAATGGAACCAAATTTTGATTGGTATCATATGATTTGACATAATCGGTCAAACAGATTATGACCTATTCTATTTGAATGATGGTCGAATAGTGCTTGTTACTTCATTAATCGATCTTGTTTGTATATGAAACATGTAAAGACGATTAAGTCAGTGCTACTATTTAATCGATATGTTTCTAAGTGAAACACGCAAGAAAGATTAAACGGGAAGTTATGATTGTAGGGTTTTGGAGCGTTCTAGATCGTCGAGATAGCGGAAGCAATAAAAGATAATCTACTCCAAACCTTGTCCAAGAACATTTAAACCATTAAATCCCAAAGCAAAATCTATTCCACAAGATGTTTACCTTTAAGTCTTATTTGAATTGATAAAGAAGAACGTTCGGATCTTCTTCTCTAAAGCTAGTCCACACCAAGAGGATGATCTTCAAGATCCTTCACTTAATAGCCTACTAGAACAATTAAATGAAGAACAAGAGAGCAAGATGATGAAGAGGAGAGGGGTGGCCGGCCACAATGAGAGAGAGAGAGGATTTTTGTGTGTTTTGTGACTTAATGAATTAATGAATTAAAGTCTTGCATTATAATTCATCACCCAACTCACAAGTATGGGTTAAAAGTGATTGGTATAGGCTTAAAGGTGCTTTAACCCATACCCCTTAAATCACTCACCTCTTAATCCACAATCACCAACTAAGCATGGCATTGTGTGGCCCCCACAATGGCCCCACCAAGTGGGCCGGCCATATGGCCTTATTGGGCCCTTATTGGGCCGGCCATGAGGCTTCATGGGCTGAGCCCAATGGGCCCTCCCGTGTTGTCTCATGCCGCGTCCAAAAGTTGCCCGACCTTTTCGTCGTTACTTATCAAACAAAGTCCGACGCGATATCGACGAAAAACTCAATTTCTCTCGATTCGCTAATTATTCTCTCAAACCGAACCTATGGCACAAAACCTCCAGTTTTGTCCATATACTTCTCCTTAAGAAACATCCATGTTTCCTTGTCTCAAGTTATCCGTCTTGTATGTGTGTGACCCTCTAGGCTCATGCCACCGTTGGCAGATCAGCGCAAGACTCGCTCTTGCCCGATCCATCATAAGTGGTCTCTAGTAAAACATTATGATTACCCAAGGTGCACGATGATCGATAATTCGACTTAACCTTTGTGCGTACAAGTCACCATCCTTTTATCTCTAGATATCCCAATTGATCTGAAGGCATAGAGTCGTCTCCCTTGTTCAATCAATCATTGTTACTTGATATGCGAGATGACTGAGAAATGATAACCCGTATCATTTGCATGGCCATGCTTTTTCTCTCAGTCAGTCTCCATCAAGAGGCCTTCTAACGGATATCTTTCCCATACCGTAGTATGAGGGATAAATCCCTTAGCCGTCTTTCGTGTCACTCATGCAACCCGTTCCGCCACCCAATCATGCCCTTTATAGCAATCCTTTTACAGAAAGCGTTTGGCGCAAGTTAAAGCCGTACGTTCATTGCATAGTGATCACAAAGACTCCTTGGTCTAAGGACGTCGTGACAAGCTATCGCATCTGAATATGTTTATGGCTTAATCTATGAAAACACTATTCAATGCGGGTCGTCCGATATCAATCACCTCATGATATCTATGATATGGTTCCAGGATCCCACATCCTTATGACAAGTAGAACTACGTCATTAAGAACCATCCTCATACTGGTCGCTTTTAAGGAAGCATAGGTTGACCAGGGACTCGTTAAGTGTGATCCGTACAGATTTATGGTTCTACTACTTTAGTGGTCATAAATCAGATCATGCTTAACATATTACTTCAACACATAAGTAATATAAAGCCGTTTATATTTATACATTACAAACGATGATATTTGAACATAGACGTTTACAGGCTAATACCAATTGGACTAGGGCACAAATGCTATCAATGATGTGTGCTTCCAGTTCGGTTGATCCTATTCTATATGAGAATACAAAAGGACAGATTGAACGATCACAAGTGGTTAATTGAAATCACTTAGAGCTGGTATATTGCAAGAACACGTGGATAAATTGAATGGTATCAATTATTCAATTGAAATGTATTGGATAAATTGAATAGTGTCAATTATTCAATTGAAATGTGTTAAAAAAAGTTTGGCCAATTTGGTATGTGAAATTGAAATTAAGTAGTTAATTGATCAATTCACAAATGATATTCAGAAAAGAAGTAACTCTGCGAAATGTTATTCATGTATCGAGCATTTGCAAGAGATTTTAGTCTGGGAACCTCTTGAGCGCACAAGGCTCAAGTATGGTGCGAGCCCGGAATGAATTTTGACTAAGAAACAGGAAGGATGTGGGAAATGATTAGAACATTTCATCCAAGTCCAAATTGTTGAATGAAATAAGAGGGACGCTTCTTATATTTATTTTGGTATGTTTTTCTATATATGACATAGAAGGTTGGACAAGTTAATTGCATAGTGTTGCGTAGATTAACAAACTTGAAATCCTAAAATTCGAAATGTGAATTTGTAAAATTCAAAATTAACGAGATATTCTTTTCTGAAATTGCATTGATACATAAACCTTCTGATTTAATCAGTAACAGGTTGTACGATACATGTGGAGGGGGAACTGTGAGTCAGTTAAACACTTTTTAAAGCAGGTAGCCCCGTAATAAGTGAGACACGACACTAGATTAATTATGAAAAGGAAAGATTCCTTCCAATAATTACATGAAAGTGTAGGGGTACCTTGCAATGGTACTGGCTCAAATACGATATAAGAAGTAAAAGGGAAAAAATAAGAAAAATTCTCCGACCTAGACTTTTTGGCATATATGGTAGAGGAAAAACCTCAGACTTACAATAAAGTAAGTGAATTGGTGAAATTGCATTATGAACGAAAGCAAACACCAAAGCAATGACATAATAAGTTTAGTTATATCATCATAGACAATGACTATATGATAATTGAGTGTGATGGATGCAAATAAAGGATAGATGATCCTCGGTTTGTATGATCTTGACATACCCATTGTAGGGGTAAAGATGAGATGATGAAGATGGTCATGGACATGTTAAAATCTAGTTTAATATGAAGGATATGAGACTCATAGATGTGATTCTGGGTATCCAGATCAAACGTTATGCTAAGGGCATCATCGTAATTCAGTCACACTAAGTAGACAAAGTGCAATATGCACAAAGTATAGGCAGTTCAACGTAACTCATGAGGTGTACCATTCTGAATGGTAATCGTTAAAATACTAAGGTATCAAAAACGAACTCTTGATTGTGAACTGCACTATATAAGAGAACCTGCCATGCTAGAGGGATCCTCTAATGCTAGTTGGATATCCACGATAAGAGATTCCAAAAGCATAAGTGGATATGTCTATACTCTAGCAGGAGGAGTTGACTCGTGCCCAAAATATGTGTGCATTGTGATAATCAAGCGATTATTATTAGGGCACTGAGTTTGATGAATAATGGTATGATCAACAGGTGGTTCGTCGACTTAACACCGTTGGATAACTGATCTCTACAAGATTTATCTCTATTGACTTTGTATGGTCAAAGTTTAACATTACAGGCCCGCTAACCAAGGGTTAAACAGAGATCAAGTTGATAAATATCGAAAGGAATGTGGTCTAAGCCCAAAAGATTTAAGACGTCATGTGAAGGAAAACCCGGCCTAGTTGACTGGAGATCCCAAGATCTAGGTTCAATGGAACAACCTAATGGCATAAACTTTGTGTGGTCACTGTGGGGGTCAACCCGAGTCCATTCCTATGATGTCAAACAATGATATAAAACGGATCAGGTTAAGTTACGCTTTTAATGATTCTTTGTGCATCACAAAGTTGAGCAAAAGAAATCACCTATGTGAGAGCGAAGTGGGGTCGCTTCAATGGAGACTAACGGGGCTTAGTGCTCTTAAGCTCTTGCAGAACCAGGAGGTTTTCATGAGCATAATGAACACAACAATGAGAACCAAAAACCGTGTTTATTGGTATTTGTGTGGAGTATATCATCACTTACACAAACGACACAATAGTTCAAGGACATCACGTCTACTAGTCAGCCAGTAAGGTAAATATACTTTCACAAGGGAAGGTTCAAGGGTGATTGCCTACCTATCCTATGCATATATCAACAGTAGAGAGTTAGCACCAAACCGAAATTCCGTTCAATTCTATTTTCATTCATGTGGGGGATTGTTGGAAAATTTAGTGAATTAAAATATAATAATTATTTTAATTTTATTTAATTTAATGCTATTTATTTTATTTAAGAAATCCCTCTTCCTTTAAAACTCGACGTTCTCTGGGACTCTGTGTCTTGCTAGAATTTGGGTTTGCTTCTCTATATATAATGGAAGCTACAAACCCTAATAACACGCTTGGCAAAAATCTCTACGATATTCGTGTTACTCTCTTGGCACGGTTAGATTTCGACTAAGATCAACCGTTGTATCATGGGAGACGATTGTCCATACTGGACAATAACGCGTCTTAAGGAAACCGGATTACCGGATCTCGGTTGAATCAATCTTCGTTAGGATAAATTGTATATATACTTAATTTAGTTTCAAACGTAGTTACAAGTATATGGCACGTTGATATTGTATTTTGTATATACATATTTGTTTGATTGATGTAATCAATTATTGATTAATAATCTCGTTGTATTTATGTTTTATTAATGACCCATGTCTAACAATTTTAAATCAATATTGAGGAATTGAGTTTAAGCTAACGCCGTGGTTTCTACCTTTTTGACCCTTCCATCTGTTTTAAATACTTATTGTTAGATTAGTTGGCTTTTACTTGATTAATTTATTAGCTTAAAACTCAAAAAATTGATATTTAATTTCTCGCATTCTTAAATCTAAAAAAACGTGAATTAATAGAGTGAGAAATCTATATTTAGTCCCGAGAGTTCGACCCTGTAAAGTCGGAACTTATAAATTTACTTGGTAACGACCTCGTTCTGATGCGCGTGAGTTTGGGTAGGGATTTTAGCCTTTACTTCTTTTTAGCCTGGTCAAACAAAGGATGTGCTGAGAGCCTCAGCTTCACCCACCTCTTCTTGTCCCATCAAGTTCGCGTCGTTGTCGGGGACCAAACAGTTTCTTATTTAGTTGAATTGTGTATTATTTATTTTTAAATATACATTTGCATATAATTTTTTTATTTTTGGTGATATTAATTATGCTGGACTGGGCTCATGAAAAACGTATTTGGCTTGAGCTCGGCTGATTCTCGAACGACCTCATACAAATAAGCTTGAATTCAGCTCCAGCTTAGTTTGCTTATTTTTAATACAAATATTCATTAAAATTTAGAATTAATATCAAATAGAATTATGTAACTGATTAAATAATAAACAAGTAAGCACAAGACCAGTTTTATTCACTTTACTCAATCGGCTCATTTAATTAAATATTAGATGAGCCAACTCGCGAACCTATCGAGTCTTAAAATGTCAGGTTTGAACTCAACTCGTTTATTAAAATAGCACAACCTTGCGCTCGAATTCATCTCGAGCTCGATTATAACAAGTCTGGAACAAAAATTTAACTAATCAAGTGTAAGTATCTCATTAAAATCTCGACTCATTTACAACTATAGCATAAGCAAGATAGTTTACAAGGAGTATGGGCCATCGGCCGTTGACCATGTTAAAAATTATTTAAATGAGACAGAAGGTAAGCGCGCATACTTAAAAGACACAAATGAGAGAAAGATGATGCATCTATTTTTATTTTATTCTTAATTTATTCAATGGGTATCTTTTTCATTAAAAATGGAGCCCATCATGCATTATTTTGGCTTTAAAGTTAAAGATGTTAGTTAAGAGGGATGAAGGTGCAAACAATATTTAGTTAAGTGGGTTTAAGTGCCATTTTTCCAAAATAATTAAGACTACAAAAATTTCATTGTAATTATTTTTCTAAGATAGATAGATGATGAATCTAGGGATATTTTTGGTTCAGTTTGCAACCAAACCAATCAATTCAGTTTTAAATAAATAAAAATTGTTACAGAATGGTTGGAATGTGGTTCGGTTTCGAACCGCATGATTTTCAATTCAATTTGATTTTCAGCTTGATTCAATTTTCTTTGAATAAAATTTTATGAAATTATTATATTTTGGACTAGTTTTGACATATTATCTGACTTAACGATTTTCAGTTTGATTGGATTCAATTTTTTAAAAGCGAGTTTATGAAGTTCTCCCATATTGAGCCAATTTTGACTTGTTTTTTTATTGGTCCAGTATTTTTAGCCTCAATTAATACAGATTGATGGCTTAAAATGAGCAATGGTTTTTTGATCAATATCAATTTCATTTATCAAAAAAGCGATTGAGTTTTGGTTTTGTTCATAACCAAATCAAACCAGTTCGGGTTTTTTTGGTTTGATAGTTTTTTGTCTCGGTTAAGGCCGGTTCGTGATTTTTGGGCAGCACGAGTCACCTGTACCTTCTCCTATAACATAAAACTATACTTATCCTCGGTATATCCGTTAAGATTCAGTACAGAATAATTAGAAATGGTGAAAGAAACCAATCGAAAATTTATGAGGATAAATTGAGAGAAGATAAACACAAAGTGGGTTGGAATTCAGATGACCAATTGAGGTTCTAGAGTGGGTTTTTGCCAACGCATTGGCCGGTAAAACACATGTTGAACCAAAATGCAAAGCATTTGGACTGAGAATTTAGTAGAGAAATGCCTCAGATTTCAATGTAAAAGTATTAGAAGTTGGTCACAAACAAACCAAGGACAAATTAAGATGACCGACGGACTAATGGCATGTAAAAGTATAGTCAATGTGCCTATGCTATGCTATGCTATGCTATCACAACAAACTGCTTCTGTGACTCTGTAATATAAATTAACAACTGTACAAACAGCAGATGATTACCTCCCATCCCAATGATTGATGCACTTATACTTGAATTGAATTCATTCATGCTAAGCTGCCTGTTTCGTTTCTTCTTCTTTCTCAGCCCAATGAGGCTAGGCGAGGCACGGCCATAAACTTTGATTCGGGTGCGAGCTCTTCACAAAGGATTTGAGAACAGTCCAACTTCTGACGTATTCAAGAACCCATTTGCAAGTGCTTCCAATGCTTTTGCGGTCAAAGGCCGGCTTCTTGTGCTCTGTGTCCTAGGATTCATATAACCTTGCTCCACTGCATCTCTACATCTACCATTTCCTGATTTATACTTGTTTTCCAGCTCCATCATCATCACTGGCTCCGATTCTGGTTTCTCCAAGGGACCATTGTTACTTGCATCTGGTACCTCTAATCTCCGCCGTTTAGCTATCCAACTTAAATCATCAGAATTTGTTCTCCGACTGAACTGGAATTTTATACCCACCTTTGGCTGCTTGACATCTGATGTACTTTGACTTGAATCACACCCATCAGATATACTCTTAGCATTTTTCCATTTTTCCAACATTCTGTTTCTGTCCGAGGAGTTCCCTCCCAGACGGGTTAGTTGATGTGTCAAATCAACTGGTAAATATCTCAGTTCCCTAAATTTTCCTCCACTGGTATCAACAACAGTGAACTTGTAGACATTCGATGCCTTGTTAGCAGCAGCTTCTGGCCCATGCTTATCTACAAACTGAGAATATCGCAGTACCCCAAACTGGGATGTTTTTCTTCCAGCTATGAAGGAAATCACAGTTTTCTTTTCAGCACTTGAAGGTCCATCAGGAGAATCAAGATTGGTCTCGTCCTCTGAGCAATATCCTTCATTTTCAGAAGTCCTTTTAAATTCAAGGGTTAAGGGTCTCAACCCTCTCATCTTCCCATCGCTGGTATCTACAACACTAAAATTCATAAGGTTTGCATTGCGTGTAGGTTTAAGATAGCAATGATGGCATTGGTCATCCATATTTTCTTCAACTCTAGTTTCAAGCTCAACAAGTTGAGGTTCGGATGCTACTTTGCTTAAAACATCAGTAACTGAGTCCAAGTAGTGAATTCCCTTTACAAGTTTCCTTTTTGCAAACTTGAAAACACCGGGCATGAGAAAAACCAAACCCCGGTTTTTAGGTTGCTCAGAATGCCATCCTCTTGCTAACAAACGAGGCCACACAGCCTCCCAGAAAATATCATTACATCGAGCTTTGCTTAACCTGTAGCCACCAGTTAAGAAGTTGCTTATCTCACTGGGTGTGAGATAGGAGCAAGCTTGGCCCGTTGGTATTTTCGGACAGACGGGAAAATGTTTCTTGGTCAGTGCAGAGTCTGAGGCAAGACCTGTGAGATCTTCCGTTCCCTTTCCCTTACCAATATCGACAGCTTCTACAAGGACCTGAATGCCAACAGTACATTTTAAGAAGGAAATGTACGCATCTAATGAAGTATTACCCTCTGCAAATGCCTTAGAGACCTGATTGGCAAAATAACAAGTTTAAGACAAGGGACTTTTCAGTCAAACATATGGAAAACAAGTTTATTTTAACACATACAAGGTCTCAACCTTATGCATCCTAACTAGTATCCTCTTTTTAATGCACACACTATTTAGATCTCGGAATCATTTTAAACACGCAAAGAGATCTTTGACTACAATCTCAAAATAATGATCATACAAGTATCCATGATTATTTTATATCGGCAATGAAGCATGACTTCTAATATATATGTATGTACCACTTGACCCAACTAATGTTGGTGTACAAGTATGCATTATTAAATGGCATCAATGACCTCGAGCTTGTTGTCTCTTGAAACTAATGGAAATGTACAGCAGAAAGCTCTGGCAAAGTAAAATCAAGGTGCAACTCTTTACGGGTAGAAGAACCCTTCACCGCCACAATATATAGTGTTGTCAATGAAACATGTTTACACTTTCACAAGAGTTAACTGCAGAGAAAGAGAAATAAAACTGAGATTTACGAAAGGCTACTTGAAGCAAAGGGTCCATTATATGAGATGGAAATACTAAAACATGCAATTAGCTTCAAATGATAGCAAAGGCCTAAATTTTCACGATTGAATTGACATGGATCTCTTTTACTGTTGCAAAATGATGGTAGCTGATTAAGAATAAGAATGTATGTTTCACCTTTATCACTTATAAAATAACTCTGCTATAAGATACAAAAGCTATCACACATATGTATTAGAGAGGCAAAATATTACCTCTGCCAAATTCTTCTTGGATTCCTCTGGTACATGAGGAAGCAAACGAGATAGGAGCTCTTGTTGCCTCCATCCTGTAAATATTTTATTACCATTTACATATTTTCTACTTCTTGTATGTCTAGAATCTGACCATCTGCGACATCCATCAGACTTATAAAATTTACCATAGTAGAATGACAGTATCTCCCCCATTTCTTTCTTGTCCATGAATTTCATTACCCGAACAAAGTTTTTCCCATATATATATAAACCAAGAAGAAAACTGTTCTCATCAGCATCACTCCAAGTCTCACTGACTGATCCGGGAAGTGGATAGAAACTTTTAGATATCTGCTCCACCTTAGGTTCAAGATTTACTGGTATTAAATCTTTCTTGTGCTCCAAACCAGTGATAAGGAGTTTGGCTTTGAGATTTGAACTTTTTCTCTTTAAATTAACAACATGACCTCTTCTGCTGTTTCCGGATCCAACACTAACCTCATTACTTAATTCCCGTCTATTATCTTCACTGCGATTAACCTCGTCCAGTACCCACACAATTGGGATGGGCAAACCAATAAGAAACATGTGGGAAACATCAGACATGACTTCTAAATCCAAAGGGTTTGTTAGGAGTTGAAGTTGCTCCGCTTCTGTTATCATGGGTGGGATTTCAGCCTGATATTGATTACCTACTCGGGATTCCATGTTTGCATCTACACGCATCTCAGCTGAGCTTAAGGAGTCCAATTGCTTCAGAGATGCTTCGGGGATAGAATTACCATCATGGTCCAGCTTGACTGGCTCCATCTGGGTCAGAAGATAGGCCAAGAAACATCAGTGATATTATATCCCAACAGTAAGTAACAGCTAGGAAAATAAGGATATAAATAAATTACATAATTATGAGATGTATAAGGAGTAGAACTGATGATTAACCACAACCATGAAACAAAACTGACCACATATTTTCTGACCGGGTTAAGAAAAGATTGCTCTGACAATTTTAAAACAAAGAGTTTAATGTGCTTGAAATTTTATAAATCAGTTAAGTCCCCTGAATTTGTGTAATCCGCCATATGAACTCACAAGAGAAGTAACATTTCAAATCCACGTGTATCCGTATTTTATACTCCTCCCACATATCAATATCACCCCAGAACTATGGCTTCTTTCGCTTCCCTTCCCATTATTCTCAAAATCTCTGCTTTCCTTATCCAGCATCACGGTCATCCAATGCCCAGAGCAGGTAGTGGGTTAAGTTAAGATTGATGTAAGGGCATAATAGCGTCACTGTCAGACTTAAAGAAATTCTCATGGTCCACGAAGAACATTTAAGGTAGATTCATGAAGATAATTAAGATTTCAAACTGGTTGAAATAGTGTATAGCTCTGGCAGTGCCAAGATACACGTACATATTTGTTTGTGCCCGCAAAGAAGAAGAGAAGATTCACCACAAATCTTTCATCAAACGTATCACCACATCATATATTCAGGCTATCAGAATACAAGTAAAAGAGAAGACCACATGCATTTGAGCAAAAGGGACAATCAATCAAGTAGAAAAATTAATTACAAATCAACCAAAACCAGAAAAGAAAGCCCCTAAGCAAATAAAATCTCGTTGTCAGCTCCAATTAGAAGACACAATGATCAATAACCACCAACTCTAACGAAACTTCAAAACACATCACTACTCAGCAAATCCCAGAAACAAAAACTTGTAGACAACATTTTCAACCTATCAACACAATTGTTCAAAACATAGAGACATGATCATAGCATAATAAATCTCAAAGACCAACAAAAAGATGCCCTCTTGAAGAAAAAACACAAACCAAGCAAGAGACATGATAAGGGTCATGAGTCCAGAACAAGATTACCAGTCCCAAGAACAATCCAGAACTGGGAAATAAAACCTAAATACAAAAACCCTTTCACCAGATAACACAAGAAATCGTAGCAACCACACAGAAAAGAAAGCACATTGGGAATCAAAGAGAACACCCCACGACCCCAAACCGCATGAAATTAACAAAAAGGGGGCAAGAAATAATAAGAACAAGAAGGGTCAGGGTGGAAAGAAACAACATGGTGAAGAGCAGATTGAGAACAAGAAACCCAGAAGTGAAAGAAAATCCTGGTCTGTGTGTCATGAAAGTGAAGCATAAATAAAGGCATCACACTTGGGTAGGAGATGAATACCTGGTTGGTTCCAAGACGGAATTCGAGTGACACACACAATACAACAGAAAATACACCAATTTTTCTTTTTCCTCTGCACAGGAGAAGAAAGAAAGAGGTATTTGTAAATACACAAGTATTTATATATCTTCGGATTGGAGTCCTTTTGTGTGAGAGGGTCCACCCTTCATAATTTTTATTAAATTATTTGTTGATTCAATAAATTTGCGTTCTTGCCTTGTGTTTGTGTTGATCCATTATAAGAAAATGATTACCAGAAATTGGTTTATTATGTTATGTGAGACAAGCCAAGACTTACATTACATACTCGATTATTCTCAATGGTGACCTAATTCCTTTGCTATTTGTATTAAAAATAGAACACGTAATAATGGGCAATGGGGCTATTTGCCTATGGCGTAATGTATGGTGGAGTCACTATTGATGTTTGTTTTGCCGATTATCTTATCGAATGGTGCTTCATAGGGTGGAGTTTGAGTTAGTGATGGTGTTTTAGGGCCCTTTCAAGTCCTTAGACACTTCCGGACTATATTTGGAAGGTCTTATCATTAACATAAGGGATGATGATATTTTGTTAATTTAATTAATAAAATTAATAATTAAAATAATAATAATAAAATAACGGACATCGTTGACTCTTGAATGGACTGTAGTGGGAGTGCATGTTGCGTGTGAAGCGATTTGTTTCCCCACAGTGAGACGTGGTGAATGGTATAGTTCTGGCCCCCTTGATGAGGATGGCTGAGGAAGTGTGTGGCCACACCAGATACGTATCAGTCATCTCTAGATCAAGGAACTCGATCGAATCGATGAGGATGACGGCTCTATGCATCATCTCGATCGTATACACCTTAAAGCAAACAAAAGGTTAGTGATTCAGATGATAAAGAGAAGATATCGAACCGATCGATACCTCGTGGACGTTGGGTAATTACTATGTCTTACTAGAGACCACTTGTGATGGATCGGGTGAAATGATATTTCACGCCGATCTGCCAATGGGTCACGGGCCTACAGGGTCACACACCAAGAGCGAGAACCGAAGCAACTCGATGGGACTCAAAAGTTCCAAGATGGGGTAAGGGTGGAATAGGAATGTTGTTCACATGTGGGGTACGATCGACACCTTGGTGGTGTCGATCGACAACTTGGTGGTGTCGATCGACACCTACGTCTGACGGGCTCATAACCCTAGGCACTACCCAAAGCCTATAAATACAAGGCTTTGGGTGAGAGTCATCCAAGCCAAGAGGCAACATATTCACTATACTCTCTCTAGTTCTTCCATTGAGGGCTAGAGAAATCGAGAGGAAGGGTTCTTCGGCGGTCTAGTAGCCACCGAGAGGATTCAAGCTTCGCCTTCAAGCTCTCGCGTATGTTTGCTTATAGAGGACGGGTCCGAGGAAGCGTCTTCGATTTAGATTGATTCACGCTTCAAGAGGTAGATATTTCAATCTATCTCTCCTAATGATTCATCTAGAGCATGCAATAGATCCTTGCAAGGGATTATTGGTTAGTTTATTATTTTTCCGCTGCGCCTAGAACCCGAGAATGCCCAACAGTAGTATTAGAGGCTAAGTTGTTCTCTAGATGAATAAATCTTGCATGATTTGTGATAAAAATGCATGCTTGATGATATATGATTCTTGCTGTATTTGTATAATGCATGAATCTCTACTTGTTCTCTTGATTTGGACATATGACAAAATAAAAATCCGTTCTTGATCGTTCTTCGAATAAATGTGGGATTTTTATTTGTTTTAGGGTGTCATTTCGGCTTGAGATTGGTGTACTCGGTGCACCGAATCATTCCCGCGGGTCGAGAATCGACCCAAGTGAAATCAGGACGAGAATCGGGCTCGGAAAAACTGAAAATTGGGTCTGGTCGAGGAAGGTGTCGATCGACATCCATGGGGTGGCGATTGACACCTCTCCTCGATTTCCGCCAATTTGAAGGGGTGTTGATCGACACCATCAGGGTGGCGTTCGACACCACAAAGGTAGCTATCGACACCTCCTGTCAGTGAGGGTTTTTCGGTTTAAGTGGAAATTTCGACCTAAGGCAAATCGAGAATTCGAGTAGGATTATTTTATTTGTATTGATGCCATGAATATGCTCGATCCTCAATATGGACAAAATGGTTTTGATCGAGTATATAAGATTTTGAAAACTATTTTTCTGTCGAGATAAAGTACGTTCTCGAGTTTCCACGGGATTGATGACCCAAGAAACCGAAGGACCGCATTGTTGTGTCGTTCGATGTACGCGGTACATCGTTGGCACATTGTGTTGAACTTTTTGTATCACCCAACGACCTTTTGGGTTTTGCTCAATACACTAGAGTTTCAACATACTGGTCGATGAAGTGATTACATCGATCGGCGGCGGGGCCGGGTCCTTGCGATTAGTTCAAAGGACCGATTTTCAGTTTTAATTTCGAAAACTGGAGAGTCTCGGTTTAGGATTTCGAGATTGGGAATTTCGAGTGTCGAGTGAGATCGATACACTAAAATCATAAGGATAAAATTTGATTATTATGTGATTCATAATATGTTTTTATGAAAACTTATGTGTTTGAAAACATGAAGTTGTTTGATCACATAATGTGTTTGTAACATGTTTAGTTAGTTCACATGATGTATAGCCTAGCCCATCAAGACCACATCGTTTATATTGCATTCATTTGCTTTGTAATTATATATGTGGCGGTTTGTGGCTTTTTAAAGAAAGGACTTGGGTTGTATATTATACACGACCAAATGCGTCGTTGCTTTTACTTGTATTTATTTATACCCGGCCTGCGAGCCGATGATAAATTTGTAAAAGCAATCCCGAGGATGGCACGTTGGAGTTCTTGATGGAGGCATTGAGTCTTGGAGACGTCAAGAAGCCAGTAGGAGCATCGCCGAGTATGAAGAATACTTTTGAATGTTGTAACTTTCACCCTTAGGATGAGACCATGATCTTTATGGACCGGCCTCATAAAGATCAAACCTAGAAATGGGCTTAGGTTATACATGTTTAATTATGCTATTTTAGAATTGCATGACTATGAGATTATGTTTTTTTTATATGCATGTATGCATGATTAGTTTAAACGTACATATATTTTGCATGTCCGAATATGGTTATTAACGTAAACTTGGACATATAAAATAATGTGAAGCATGAAACATATCATCCTACCCGGTACGGATGAAGAGTTGTCATGTAGAGAATGTACCCGGTACATATCTCGCAAAACTAGACCATATCGCAATAAAATTGAGTCATGCGATGATGCTATCCAATTTTGATACTAAACGAAACTGCTTGACCACGAACGTCGTGTGCGTTAACAGAGCGTTCATGTAAACAAAGCTATAAGAGGTGGACAGTTTTGCTTGGGGAGTAGATGCATTAGCTCTCTCCATTCAATTTCTGGTTCACATGTCAAGTTTTGGCTGACTCGACTAGGCCACGAACGTCGTGTGCGTTAGCAGAGCGTTCATGGAAGCAATGCTAGAAGATGTGGAGAGTTTTGGTTGGGCGTAGATGCATTAGCTCTCTCCAATCAAGTTCTGGTTCACATGTCTACGATTACGTCGACCTAGAGCATCAGACAGAACAATACCGATGTACTTTGTACATATGTTCTAGCCAAAAGTCACATGATCTGTGATTGGAAAGTACTCCTACCTACATAGCCTAATTGAAGCCTTGATGCATTAGCTCACTTCAAAGCGGGTGAATCAAGGGTCTTGGTTCTTGATTATTGCGAACAATTAAAATGGTCAAAATGTTTTGTAACAAATCTTCAGATATAAGTTCAGAGTCTAACTTGAATTTATTTATCTGTGTAGATTATGGTAGCGAGCCAAACACACTCGTGTCACTAAGGTCAATCCTGGAGAAGGAGAAACTTCGTGGCGCGAACTTTCTCGATTGGGAGCGTAATTTGAAGATTGTACTCAAACACAAGAGGAAGGAATATGTGCTTGACGTGCCCATTTCCCCTGAGCCAGTTTCTTGTTCCACGAGGAGTGTTGTCAATGCTCACCAAAAAAACCTCAATGACTCACTCGACAAGGATGCATCATGCTGAGCACGATGGAGGCTGACATCCAAAAACAGTTGCTGGAGATTAGTGTAGACTTATTCGCCATCATGGGACAACTCAAAGAGATGTTCAAGGAGCGGGCTAGGACCGAAAGGTTCAAGTCCGTCAAGGGTTTGATGTTCACTAAGATGCCATCTGGAGAGTCAGTCAGCCGTCACCATCAGAAAATGAAGGGTCAATTCGAACACCTTACCCGGCTCGGTGTCGAGTTTACAAATGAGTTGAAGGTTGACATGGTCCCGTCAACTCTCCCTTCAATGTATGATGGGTTTATCATGAACTACAACATGCATGACATGAACAAGACCATCGCAGAGTTCCATGGGATGCTCATCTCTGTTGAGGTAAACCTCAAGGGTAAAACCAAGGAGGTGATGATGGTGAACAAAGGGGGCATTAGTTTCAAGAAAGATAGTGGGAGTACGGTCAAGTCCTCCACACAAACTGAGGAAAGAGGAAAGAGCCCATGGTCCAAAAGGGCAAGTCTACGGCTAAGGAAAAAGGCAAAGCCAAGTTGGACGTGAAGGACGCCATTTGCTTCTTCTGCAATCCGTGTGGTCACTAGAGGAGGGACTGCAAGTTCCTGAAGGAGCAGAAGAAGGCCGGTGGTGCCGGCGCTTCAAGTATTTATTTCATTGAAGTAAATCTGTCTACTAATTATGGCTAGGTGCTAGATTCTGAATCGCAATCTCACATTTGTGTTTATGTGCATGTGCTGGAAAGTAGGCGAGATTTGGCTGGGGATGAAGCGGACATACGGGTTGCAGATGGCAAGAGTATTGTGGCAACAGCCGTAGGGGTCGTTCGTCTTAGTCTCCCGTCGAGACTTCTTTTGATATTGAATAATGTTTATTGTGTACCGAATTTCCGTAAAGACATTATTTCTATTTCAGTTTTGGACGTTGGGGGTATTAATTTTACAATTACAATGGTCTATTTAAACTTTATTAGAAGAATGTTTGTTATGGGGAAGCAACACTTGTTAATGGTCTCCATGTTTTGAAAAATGGTGACATTAACGAGCGTGAAGTATACAATGCAAATACCAAAAGGCTTAAGGTTGATGAATCGAGTGAAACTCGATTATGGCACTTCCGTCTGGGCCACATAAGCGAGAGACAACTATCAACACTTCACAGGTGTGGACTTTTAAGTCCGTTTCAATTCGACAAATTGATAGGTGCGAATCTTGCTTAATGGGCAAGATGACGAAGTCGCCCTTCATCGGTAGGGTTGAGAGGGCGAGTGAGTTGTTGGGTCTGATACACACCGACGTACGTGGGCCCATGAGTACACAAGGAAGAAGGGGATTCTGATACTTTATCACATTTATCGATGATTACAGTAGATATGGTTATGTCTATCTTATGAGACATAAATCTGACTCGTTTGACAAGTTCAAAAAGTTTAAGGATGAAGTTGAGAATCAACTTGGGAAGAAATTTAAATCATTTTACTCAGACCGAGGTGGCAAATACTTGACCCAAGACTTCATCGACCATCTGGGAGAGTATGGGATATTTTCTGAGTGGACTATGCCTGGAACACCTCAGTTGAATGGTGTGTCTGAGCGGAGGAACCGAACCTTACTAGACATGGTTCGCTCTATGATGGGTCAGACATATCTCCCCGTATTCTTTGGGGATACGCTCTTGAGAAAAATGCGTTCATTTTGAATCAGGCACCTACGAAGGCGGTGGAGACAACATCATACGAAGTTTGGAGTGGGAAACGTCCCAAGTTGTCGTTCATCAAGATTTGGGGTTGCGAGGCTTATGTCAAACACCTCATGGCAGACAAGCTCGAACCATGATCAGACAAATGTTTCTTCGTAGGATATCTGAAAGAGGCTTTTGGATACTACTTCTACAAACCCGACGAGAACAAAGTATTTGTTGCCCGGAAAGGTGTCTTTTTGGAGATGGAATTCCTCTTTAAAATAGAAAGTGGGAGAACTGTGCATCTTGAAGAAATCCCAGATGACACGAGTACTGAGAATCCTGAAGAAACTCGGGATCCCCACTTAGACAGTGTAGAGGTGGAGCCTGAGCTGGACCAAGAGGAACATGCAGTGCCCAACATAGTTCCTAAAGCCCTACGGCGTCTTGAAAGACCACATCAGGCACCCATCAGATACGGATTCATGGTTACTGAGGGTGGTGATTTGGAGTTAGTGGATTATGATGATCTAACTACTTTTCAAGAAGCTATGGGGAGTTCTGATTCCAAGAAATGGTTAAGAGCCATGAAGGAGGAGATGAAATCCATGCATGACAACCAAATGTTGAACTAGGTGGATCTAACCCATGGTGTAAAGGCCATCGGTTGCAAATGGATCTTTATGATCAAGCATGACATGGATGGAGTTCCTCAGACCTATAAAGCCCGAGTGGTTGCGAAAGGTTTCATGCAAATACAAGGAGTAGATTATGATGAAACTTTCTAGGCAGTGGTTTGTAGGGTTTTAGAGCGTTCTTTAACATCGAGATAGCGGAAGCATTTAACAAAATCAACTCCAAACCTTGTCCAAGAACATTGAACCATTAAATCCCAAGGAAAAATCTATTCCACAAGAAATTTACCTTTAAGTCTTTGTTGAATCGATAAAGAAGAACTTTGTGATCTTCTTCTCTAGAGCAAGTCCACACCAAGGGAATGATCTTCAAGATCCTTCACTTAATGCCTACTAGAACACTTAAGTGAAGAACAAGAGAGCAAGAAGAGAGGAGAGCAAAGGGGTGGTCGGCCAAGGAGAGAGATGTGTGAGCGTCTTGTGTAATTAATTCTCTTTCTATTTCTCTACTTCATCAATCTCAAAAGTATGGGTCAAAAGGTGATTGGTATGGGCTTAAAAGTGTCATTACCCATACCCCTTAAATCACTCACCTTTTTGAAATTATGAATCCTAGCCGAGTCAAGAAGTCGAACACAAAGTCGTAACTTGTGTATCGACTACTTGCCTAAGAACGTAAACCGTAAGTAAAACAGTAAACAGATAATAACGACACCAGAGATGATTACCCAGTTCGGTGACTCCGCACCTACGTCTGGGGGCACTTTGCCAGTGGAAAGGTTTTCACTATCAGGTAGTCAATAGTACAACTTCAAGCACCAACTAGCTATCAGACAAGCTATTGTCGTAAGCTACTATAGATCTCCCCGTGAACAACCTCGACCAAGGGCCTCTCCCCCTGTCTTTGAGATCCTCTCAATTCCACCCTTTGAGCAAGCCTATGCTCGACGTCATTGTCTTCTTGGACGGAGTTGTGAATCTTCAATCACAAACAAAAACCCTAACCGATCCAAACACTTAGTCTTCGCGACTTAATGTTTGATCAGAGCAAAGATCTGTTCTAGCGAATCTTAATCAGACTCTCAACACGCCAATGGTGCACGGTTAAGAGCTCTGAGAAATCTTGCAATTGTTAGAACAAGAACGGATGATCTGCTAATGGGAAGCCAAGGGCTTTTTATAGCAGCTCACATTTGTAATCCTTCCTAGATTAGGAACAGGAAAGTCAGGCAAGTTGTTGCCGCCTTCCACGACAGCTGGAAGTCGTCTTGCCTGTTCTGACTTCCTGAATAAATCAGGCAAGTAGAGTTGCCGCCTATTGCTGACGTGTTACTGCCAGCTGGAAGTCGCCTGACTTGTCGACGTCACTCTCTTGCGCTCCAAGTCTTCGTGGTGCCTTTCTTCTTTCGCTCCAAGCTTCATCGAAATAGGAAAGCTTCAGATCTTTCCTAATCTGGATCGCAACAAGTCGCTCCACATGTCATGTAACATGTTGCACGACTTCTTACATTTGCGCTAAAAAATTATGCCAACAATTAAACGTAGCAACAATCTCCCCCTTTGCGTCTTTCTGGTGTATCTTCTGGAGCGGCTTCTAGAGCAACTTCTGGAGCGGCTTCTGGAGCGGCGACTTCTATGCACAGCTTTCGGCGCGACTTCTGGCGTAACTCCTGGCGTAACTTCTGGCGTAGCTTCTGGCGTAGCCTATCTATATCTCCCCCTGTTTGTCTAACAATATTGCCAAAGGCAATCATATAATGAAATTCGACTAAACAGCAGGGTAAAATCCAGCTCACACCATGAGCAAAATAAACAGCTCAGACATGAGCAAATATCCAGCTCAAACATGAGCAAATATCTAAAAATAAAACGTCATAGTGTGCGGAAAATTAATTCGGACATACCTCGAGGATTTAAGAGTGTTTGGAACAAAGTTATCAGAGTGAATTTAGATAAATACTTAAAATGACGTGGAGTCGTCAACATCATCTTCATCAGCAAGAGCAGAGCGGAGGTCATTGAGAAGAGCTTCACAGGCGACTTTGCGGGTTGATAGCATCGTAATTGACTTCTCCAGATCATCGATCATCTCCACCAATTCTTCCTCCATCCTAGTGCCAAGTGGTCCTGAGTGTCGAGAGCTTGAACCAGCTCTTGATGCTTTGGCCATGGGAAGTACGAGGTCCTTCAACTGCTTCCCTTCGAAGTTCTTGAGGCTGATAGCAAGGGGCAGTGGCTTCTTACCCGGAATATCCGATTCTCGAACAATGTGAGGACATTGTTGGAGAAGGAGACCGGTGATTAATGAAGGAAACCCGATAGGAAGTTTGACATGATTTGGCGTGCTTGACTAGATGTTCAATGACACAAGCGCCAAAATCGAGAGAAGACTGCGTACCTATTTGGTATATGAGTTTAGCCAACTCGGTTTTGATGCTTGACCTATGCGTAGAAGGTGCCCAATTTGCCAGGCCAATGCGGTAGAGAATTGATTATTTGGCAGTTAGCTCAGTGGCCGCAATGGTGTCTTTGACGGGCCAGACCTTCTTTCGTCCTCCAGTGATCTCGACCGTTATTTTGTTCAAGTGCGGGACCTCTGGAGTGACTTCTGGGTCTTTTCTGCCAAGATAGGTATTGATAGTTGAGGCAGATATTTCGAAGCATTCTCCCCGAACGAACACCTTTCTGTATTCAGCGTCTTCTGGATCATCAAGCTCGCTTGAAAGGTTGACAATAAACTCTTTGACCAATGCTGGGTAGAATGGCCCAATATTTATGATCGTATTGGTCAGGCCTACTCTTCGGAGAAGTTCCACGATCGAGTTTATCCCCTGCGCCTCTGTGGAAAGCTCTCTTTCTGGATAGATCTTGCGCTGGTATACATACTGCCACTTAACTGCATTGTCTACAGAGTGGAAAGAGACATTGTCCGTAGGAGCTTTAGGCACATTCTTGGGGAGTTTCTGCCCTCCCATTGCCTTTTTGACCTGTGGTAGCACCATCTGGGTGTCTTCTTCTTCTGGAGCAGATGTTGCTACAGAAGTTAGTGACCTCCTTCTAGACTTCTTCGGCTGTTTAGAAGCCGAAGCTCCTCCTTTCTCTGTGGTTTTCCTCTTTGGGGTCAATCTCCTTGGTTCTCGGGGTTCTTCTTCTTCATCAACCAACCTCCTTGTTGGTAGCTTCCTTCTCTCAAGCCTTTTAGGCACAGCTTCTTCTTCCATGGCGTCTGCTACATCTCCTTCTTCTATACTGATAATGTTCTCTACATGTTGAGCAACTTCTGGGATGACTTCAGTTTCTTCATTTATCCCAGGTTCACTGTCTTGGACTACAGGTGGGCTGTCGGCTTTTTGCAAGACTTATGGTGGGGATTTTTCTGGCGTAGGTGCAGATTTTTGGGGGCTAGACTTATCTCCACAGACGGCCTCATGGTCCTCAGGGGGGAGAGTTTCTTGAGCCTCTTCAGACGCCTCTTTGTCTATGATGTTTTCTACAGAAAGGATAGTAGAAGTACCTTGTGGTGGCGTCTGCGAAGTGTGAGAGCCTTCCTCTTCTAGGTTGGCAGCTTTGTCCTTCTCTTCAGTGGAGGTAATCGCCTCCATTGGTCCATCCTTAGGTTTCGCCGATCCTTCCCCAGGCAGATTTCTTCCACGAATCTTCACTCCATATTTGTTTGTCGTCGATTTGGAGGCCGACAACTTTTTGGCAATCACTTTTGCCCTCATTTTTGCTCGTAGCGTCTTGGAGGCAGATGGTATTCGTCCGCTTCGGGTACCAACCATTTGGCAGAGAGCTTGATAGGATTTTCTCTTGAGAGGCGAAAACAAAATCTTTCACTTGCAGACTTTTGATTTGTGGTGCCCTAGCGGTTTCAAAAGGTGGAGGAGATGCAGAGCCTTTTCTGCGTGGGAGTTGAACAGAACGATTGCTGATTGGTTGATTGTCAGAGTGCAATCATTCTTTTAAAATTTAAATAAGACTACTGGGCTTTTGATAATAAGATTTGGGCCCGGCTTGATTTTGTGGACCCTGGTTGGTCCTGATAGAGAGAGAGTAAAATCAACTAAAAGCTCTCCCTCTTCTTGCTTGACTTCTGGTTACTCCAGACAGCAAAGTCCAAGGGATGACCTCAGACTTTCAAACCTGTTAGCATCTAATGCTTTTGTAAAGATGTCAGCCACTTGTTTCTCGGTGGGTAAATACTCGAGCTTTATCTTCTTGTCTTCTACAAGCTCTCGAATAAAGTGGTGCTTGATGTCGATATGCTTTGTTTTGCTGTGTTGGACTGGATTCTTCGAGAAGTTGATTGCACTGATGTTGTCACAGAATAAAGTCATGACTTCTTGCTTGACTCCATACTCTGCCAACATCTGTTTCATCCAAAGAAGCTGAGTACAGCTACTTCCAGCTGCAATATATTCGGACTCAGCAGTAGACAAAGCAATATAATTTTGCTTTTTGCTGAACCATGATACAAGATTGTTCCCCAGGTAGAAACAACCTCCAGAGGTACTTCTTCGATCTGGTGTGCTTCCCGCCCAATCAGCATCACAATATCCAACCAGAGTAGGAGAGGTATCAAAGGAATATAGCAAACCCAATTCAAAGGTTCCCGAGATGTACCTTATGATCCTCTTTGCGTGAGCCAAGTGACTGACTTTTGGATTGGCTTGGTATCGAGCACAGACTCCCACGGAGTAAGCGATGTCGGGTCGACTTGTTGTTAGATAGAGGAGAGTTCCTATTATGCTTTGATAAAGACTTTGATCAACTGATTCTCCCATCTCGTCCTTTGTGCATTTGTCATGTGTGGCAATAGGAGTTCTCTTGTGTGAGGCATTTTCTAACCCGAACTTCTTGACAATGTTCTTTGCATATTTGCTTTGGGAGATAAATATTTCATCTGACATCTGCTTGATCTGGAAGCCTAGGAAGTATGTGAGCTCACCGACCATACTCATCTCAAATTCAGACTGCATATGTTGGACGAAACGTTCCACCATCTTGTCTGACTTCCCTCCAAATACAATGTCGTCGACATATATTTGAGGAATCATGATGTCCCTTCCTTCCTTCTTCACAAAGAGAGTTTTGTCTACTCCCCCTCGAATATAGCCATCATGTACAAGGAATTTGGTAAGACGTTCATACCATGCTCGTGGAGCTTGTTTGAGTCCGTAGAGGGATTTCTTTAGCTTGTAGACATGATGCGGAGAGTCATGGTCTTCAAATCCCTTTGGTTGAGCCACATAGACTTCTTCGTTGAGGTTTCCAGTAAGGAAGGCACTCTTTACATCCATTTGATAGAGTTTGAAACGCAGATGACATGCAATGCCGAGAAGAAGTCGTATGGCTTCCAGTCTGGCTACCGGAGCAAAAGTTTCTTCAAAGTCGACTCCTTCTACTTGTGTGTATCCTTGAGCCACCAGTCTCGCTTTGTTTCGAGTGATGTTTCCTTGCTCGTCAGACTTGTTTTTGAATATCCACTTTGTCCCGATGACATTGACATTGTCAGGTTTGGGTACTAGTTCCTAGACTTCATTCCTTGCAAATTGAACCAATTCTTCTTGCATGGTGCAGACCCAGTACTCATCATTGATGGCCTCTTGTATATTCTTTGGCTCAGTTTTGGAAATAAAGCAAACGTTACCTATCATTTCGTTGTAGTTAAGAGATGCCTTTTGTCGAGTCCGCACTCCCTCATTAATGTCTCCAATCACATCCTAGGGTGGATGATTCTTCTGAATTCTTCTTGATGGAGCTCTTTGCCTTATCGGAGATGCCTCTTTATCCGGGATGATTGGGCTTTCGTCTTCAGACTCCTTGTTGCGCTCATCGTCTTTGACCTCTGGTCTGACTTCTCTTCTGACTTCTGGTCTGACTTCTCTTCTGACTTCTGGTCTGACTTCTCCTGAGAGATTTAGGACTTCTTCGTCCTCGTCACTGGGTTGCTCATTACTGTCATCGATCACGACATTGATGGATTCCATGATAGTCCGGGTGCGTTTGTTGAATACACGAAAAGCCCGACCACATAGATGGATTCCTTCGTCGCTCTTAGGATCAAGTTTGCGTCGAGGTTCCCTATCTACAAGTTTTCCGTGAGGCCTTCTACTAGTAGAGCTTCTTTCAGACATGGTGAGTTGGGAATGTTGAGTTTTCCTTTCCCGAGCACTCTAACTTTTACTCTATCTCCAAAAGTGACGAAGCTATTTGTGCAAGGTATTAAAGTGACCAAGAAAGAGCTATTACACGTCATATGTCGAGAGGATCCACTATCAAAGTACCAATCGTTGTTGGTTGAAGCCTTTAGAGAAGTGTACGCGATATTAGCTCGATAGTTTATCTCCTTGACTCGCAATTCCTTTCGTGGTTGGCTTTTCTTGATGGTGGTCCTTTTCTTGACGAACCTCCTCCCATATAGCTGATAGTAGAAAGGTCAAATGTGTCTTCTTCGTCCACAGTGATGACAAACCCAGTTATGTCTTTTGTTCTGGGTTTTTGAAGCGGCCAGGGTAAGAGGCTTTTTGGTCGCTTGGTCAGGCGTGAAGTTAGGAGACTTCTGACGGGGCTTCTGGGAGACAGACTTCTGACAGACGAAGATGGTGTGTGATGATGAGGCTTCTTTCGAATATCCAAGACCTTTCATATTCCTAGCTGGTTTCCCGATCGAAAGTATTTGGTCAAGAGTGTTAGTGCTTGGATTCATCATCTTCACTGACTTGGTGACCTGCTCTAACTCGCTTTTTAGTCGAGCCACTTCCTTTTTGAGATCGACAGTCGTCTCGAGAAGTCTTGACTTGTCTTCGTTAAGAGTAAGTATGAGACCATTCTATTTTTCGATTACCTGAGAGTCCTCAAGCCACTTGACATACCATTCGTTGTAAGCATTGTTGAGGGTCTCATCGGATAGCTCATCATCAGAGTCATACTTCTTTGAGCTTTCAGCAGGTTGATCTATTGTAGATGAAGTGAAAGCAACATAGTTACTTGTATGCTCAAGGTCGCTGTCTTCCTCATCTTCATCGTCAGTTAGAGAGGCATTGAATCCCTTCTTCTGTTTCTTTAAGAAGTTGGGACATTCCCTCTGCATGTGTCCATACCCCTCACATTCAAAGCACTGAGCTCCTTTACCTGATCGTTCTCCTCGTCCTCCATCGTTAGCTGTGTTTTCGAGCTTCTGAAACTTGTGATGTGGCTTGTCTCTGACTTCTCGGGTGACTTTTCTTCCTGTCACCTGGCCAAATCTTTTCATGACTTTGTTGTAGTTTTTGGCCAGCATGGCGATAGTTTCCTCAATGTCACTATCCGACTCAGAGTCCATTGAGTTCTTCTACTTTTGATTAGAACTTTTGAAAGCCACACCTTTATGTTTCTTCTCGATAGGAGGTAGGGAGAGCTCGAAAGTCATTAGTGAGCCCATGAGCTCATCAAACTTCAGTGTCTTCAAGTCATGGACTTCTTCGATGGCGGTGATCTTCATCTTGAATCTGGGACTTAGAGCTCTCAGCGTTTTTCTGACCAAATGTTTCTTCGTAGGATATCTGAAAGAGGCTTTTGGATAGTACTTCTACAAACCCGACGAGAACAAAGTATATGTTGCCCGGAAATGTGTCTTTTTGGAGATGGAATTCCTCTTTAAAATAGAAAGTGGGAGAACTTTGCATCTTGAAGAAATCCCAGATGGCACGAGTACTGAGAATCCTGAAGAAACTCGGGATCCCCACTTAGACAGTGTAGAGGTGGAGCCTGAGCTGGACCAAGAGGAACATGCAGTGCCCAACATAGTTCCTAAAGCCCTACGGCGTCTTGAAAGACCACATCAGGCACCCGTAAGATACGGATTCATGGTGACTGAGGGTGGTGATTTGGAGTTAGTGGATTATGATGATCTAACTACTTTTCAAGAAGCTACGGGGAGTTCTGGTTCCAAGAAATGGTTAAGAGCCATGAAGGAGGAGATGAAATCCATGCATGACAACCAAATGTTGAACTAGGTGGATCCAACCCATGGTGTAAAGGCCATCGGTTGCAAATGGATCTTTATGATCAAGCATGACATGGATGGAGTTCCTCAGACCTATAAAGCCCGAGTGGTTGCGAAAGGTTTCATGTAAATACAAGGAGTAGATTATGATGAAACTTTCTAGGCAGGGGTTTGTAGGGTTTTGGAGCGTTCTTTAACATCGAGATAGCTGAAGCATATAACAAAATCAACTCCAAACCTTGTCCAAGAACATTGAACCATTAAATCCCAAGGCAAAATCTATTCCACAAGAAATTTACCTTTAAGTCTTTGTTGAATCGATAAAGAACTTTGTGATCTTCTTCTCTAGAGCAAGTCCACACCAAGGGAATGATCTTCAAGATCCTTCACTTAATGCCTACTAGAACAATTAAGTGAAGAACAAGAGAGCAAGAAGAGAGAAGAGCAAAGGGGTGGCCGGCCAAGGAGAGAGAGAGAGAGATGTGTGAGCGTCTTGTGTAATTAATTCTCTTTCTATTTCTCTACTTCATCAATCTCAAAAGTATAGGTCAAAAGGTGATTGGTATGGGCTTAAAAGTGTCATTACCCATACCCCTTAAATCACTCACCCTTTTTGAAATTGTGAATCCTAGCCCAGTCAAGAAGTCGAACACAAAGTCGTAACTTGTGTATCGACTACTTGCCTAAGAACGTAAACCGTATGTAAAACAGTAAACAGATAATAACGACACCAGAGATGATTACCCAGTTCGGTGACTCCGCACCTACGTCTGGGGGCACTTTGCCAGTGGAAGGGTTTTCACTATCGGGTAGTCAATAGAACAACTTCAAGCACCAACTAGCTATCACACAAGCTATTGTCCTAAGTTACTATAGATCTCCCCGTGAACAACCTCGACCAAGGGCCTCTCCCCCTGTCTTTGAGATCCTCTCAATTCCACCCTTCAAGCAAGCCTATGCTCGACGTCGTTGTCTTTTTGGACGGAGTTGTGAATCTTCAATCACAAACAAAAACCCTAACCGATCCAAACACTTAGTCTTCGCGACTTAATGTTTGATCAGAGCAAAGATCCGTTCTAGCGAATCTTAATCAGACTCTCAACACGCCAATGGTGCACGGTTAAGAGCTCTGAGAAATCATGCAATTGTTAGAACAAGAACGGATGATCTACTAATGGGAAGCCAAGGGCTTTTTATAGCAGCTCACATTCCTAATCCTTTCTAGATTAGGAACAGGAAAGTCAGGCAAGTTGTTGCCGCCTTCCACGACAGCTGGAAGTCGTCTTGCCTGTTCTGACTTCTGAATAAATCAGGCAAGTAGAGTTGCCGCCTATTGCTGACGTGTTACTGCCAGCTGGAAGTTGCCTGACTTGTCGACGTCACTCTCTTGCGCTCCAAGTCTTCGTGGCGCGTTTCTTCTTTCGCTCCAAGCTTTGTCGAAATAGGAAAGCTTCAGATCTTTCCTAATCTGGATCGCAACAAGTCGCTCCACATGTCATGTAATATGTTGCAGGACTCCTTACATTTGCGCTAAAAAATTATGCCAACAATTAAACGTAGCAACACTTTTAATCAACAATCACCAACTAA
The DNA here is from genome assembly GCA_963920655.1 of Geranium rotundifolium. Classification (NCBI taxonomy): domain Eukaryota; kingdom Viridiplantae; phylum Streptophyta; class Magnoliopsida; order Geraniales; family Geraniaceae; genus Geranium; species Geranium rotundifolium. The sequence goes on along the minus strand of OY987317.1, from coordinate 17,194,838 downwards.
GCATGGTGTGTTGTGGCCCCCACATTTGAGCCCACCAAAGTGGCCGGCCATGTAGGGCTTATTGGGCCCAAAATGGGCCCTTGTTGGGCCGGCCATGTCACCTCATGGGTCGAGCCTAATGGGCTCGCCCTTGTGGTTTCGTGCCGTGTCCAAAAGTCGCCCGACCCTTTTTGTCGTTACTTATGAAACAAAGTCTGACGCGACATCGACGAAAAAACTCAGTTTTCTCGATTCGCTAATTATTCTCTCATACCGAACCTATGGCCCAAAATCTTCACTTTTTTCCATGTATTGCTCCTCAAGAAACGTTAAGGTTTCCTTGTCTCAAGTCATCCGTCTTGAATGTGTGTGACCCTCCAGGCTCATGCCACCATTGGGAGATCGGCACAAAAGATCTCTCTTGTCCGATCCATCATAAGTGGTCTCTAGTAAGACGTTATGATTACCCAAGGTGCATGAGGATCGATGATTTGATTTAACCTTCGTGCGTTCAAGTCACTATCCTATTATCTCTAGATATCCCGATTGATCTCAAGGCATAGAGTCGTCATCCTTGTTTAATCAATCATTGTTACTTGATATGTGAGATGGCTGAGAACTGATAACCCGTATCACTGGCATGGCCATGCTCTTTCTCTCAGTCACTCTCGATCAAGAGGCCTTTAACGGATATCTTTCCCATACTTTAGTACGAGGGATAAATCCCTTAGCCGTCTTTTGTGTCACTCATGCAATCCGTTCCGCCACCCAATCATGCCCGTTATTGCAATCCTGTTACGGAAAGCGTTAGACGCAAGTTAAAGCCGCACGTACATTGCATAGCGATCACAAAGACTCCTTAGTCTAAGGATATCGTGACAAGCTATCGCATTTGAATATGTTCATGGCTTAATCTATGAAACACTATTTAAAGCGGGTCGTCCGATATCAATCACCTCATGATATCTATGATATGATTTCAGGATCCCTCATCCCTATGACAAGTAGAACTACGTCATTGAGAACCATCCTCATACTGGTCGCTTCTATTGAAGCGGATATTGACCAGGGACTCGTTAAGTGTGATCCGTACAAATTTATGGTTCTACTACTTTAGTGGTCATAAATCAGATTATGCTTAACATATTACTCCAACACATAAGTAATACAAAGCCGTTTTATATATATTACAAACGATGATAAATATACATAGACATTCACAGACTACTAGCAATTGGACTAGGGCACAAAAATGCTATCATGGTCATGGTCAAATCAATCCGCATTCTATTCCCCTTAGTTGCATATCATGACTACGAGATATGGCAGATGGATGTTAAGACTGCTTTCCTAAATGGGAAGCTAAATGAGGACGTGTATATGACACAACCTTAGGGTCTTGTCGATCTAGAGAATGCTGGAAAGATTTGTAAGCTGTAGAGGTCCATTTATGGATTGAAGCATGCTTCTCGAGGTTGGAATCGTCGTTTCGATGAAGGTATAAAAGAATTTGGTTTCATGCAAAATGAAGACGAACCTTGCGTGTACAAGAGGGAAAATGGGAGTGCAGTCGTATTCTTAATGCTATACATCATTGACATACTCCTTATCGGAAACAACATCCCCACCATGCAAGCCACAAGAGCTTGGTTGGGGAAGTGTTTCGAGATGAAGGACTTAGGCGAAGCCGCGTATATCCTGGGGATCAAGATTTATCGAGATCGCCCAAAGAGGATCCTTGGGCTGAGTCAGAGCACTTATATCTGTAAGCATTGTTGTGCCTAGTCCAATTGTATTAGTCTGTAAATGTCTGTAAATATTAATCATCGTTTGCAATGAATGAAATCAGCATTATATTACTTATGTGTTGAAGTAATGGGTTATGTATGATCTGATATATATCTACCAAAGTAGTAGAACCATATATTTGTACGGATAACACTTAACGGGTCCCTGGTCAAATATGCTTCGATGAAGCGACCAAGTATGATGATGATTCTTTATGGTATAATTCTATTTGCCATTGGGATGGGATCCTGGAATCGGATCATAGATATCACTTGGGAAGTGATATTGGACGACCCGCTCTGAATGGTGTTGCATAGATACAGTCATGAACACATTAAGTTGTGGTAGCTTGTCGGAGTATCCTTAGACCAATGAGTCTTTGTGATCAAAGGGATCACCATGGGTTCCAATCAATAATTTCATGCAGCGGAGCTTTATTTAACAATAGTGATCGAAAATAATATAGGATCTTAATGAAAAATTCAGGATGTTATAAAGCTTTTTCAATCTGAAAATTTACCATTGTCAGTCGATTAAAACACAAGACAGTGTTTCTCTATCTTGTCCACACAAGCACAACAACCATGGATGGTTTTCTCTCAAACACTTGTTAATGGATGTTTTGAGAATTTTGGACAAGAAAGGTATGGAGGAATCGGTAATGGGAGGGTCGGCAATTGGAGAGGGAAAAGGGGGAGGGTTGCCGAAATTATGGTCTAAAAAGGGAATAATATATTGTGTAATTATTGTGTAATAATATCAAAAAATCTGATTTTAAAATTCAAATAAATAATTACACATATCACCCTTTTAAACTCATAATTGTACTCTTGCCCCATTCATGAATTAAAACCCTAAATGAGCTTCAAGACCGTTTAACTAAATTCAAATTAAAACCCATATAATTGAGTTCTAATTTTGGTTTAGCTAAACCGGTTCAATTTTCCCAACTCGATTCCTTCAACCGTTTGGTTAAAACTTAGGCTAGAAGTCAACTGAATCATTTTCAATTTGACTAAATTGAAAACCGGATTCTCCCAATTTCCATCCATGCTTATTTGTCATGTATTGTGCTTATTGTGAGTGGCCCTCTAGGCTCACGAACAATTGGCCAAGAGGATGATCGTTAAGATCCTTCACAAAGAGCCTACTAGAACTAATATGTGAAGAACAAGAGAGCAAAGAGAGAGGAGAGAGGGAGGTGGCCGGCCACTAGAGAGAGAGTGAGGGAGTTGAATGAATTCATTTGTTATTTGTCTACTTCATCAAATCATAAGCATGGGTCATTAAAGTAACAAATGATGAAAGCATGGGTTAAAGGCAAGTCATCACCTAATCCCCTTAAATCACTCTCCTCTTAATCAACAACCCCAACTAAGCATGGTGTGTGGCCCACACACTTGGACCCACCAAGGTGGCCGGCCATGTGGGCTTATTGGGCCTTATTTGGGCCCTTGTTGGGCCGGGTAGGTGACCTCATGGGCCGAGCCCAATGGGCTCGTTCATGTGGTCGCGTGTCGTGTCCAAAAGTTATCCGACCCTTTTGTCGTTACTTATCAAACAAAGTCCGACGCGGCATCGACAAAAATCTCAGTTTTCTCGATTCGCTAATTATTCTCTCAAATCGAACTCATGACCTAAAACCTTCAGTTTTGTCCATGTCTCCTCAAGAAACGTTAATGTTTCCTTGTCTTAAGTTATCCGTCTTGTATGTGTGTGACCCTCCAGGCTCATGCCACTGTTGGCAGATCGGCGCAAGAGAGCTCTCTTGCCCGATCCATCATAAGTGGTCTCTAGTAAGACATTATGATTACCCACGGTGCATGATGATCGATAATTCGATTTAACCTTGTGCTTACAAGTCACTATCCTATTATCTCTAGACATCCCGATTGATCACAAGGCATAAAGTCGTCATCCTTGTTTGATAAATCATTGTTACTTGATATATGAGATGGCTGAGAACTAATAACCCGTATCACTGGCATGACCATGCTCTTCCTCTCAGTCACTCTCGATCAAGATGCCTTAACGGATATCTTTCCCATACCTTAGTACGAGGGATCAAAAATATTTTTTTGAAAATAGAAACGAAAGGCACATTGGCTTGTAATATAGGGTTTCTTAAAAAGGTTTTTTAGGCTCAGACAAGGTACTATGGAAATATTATGTCAAGGTCGGCTTTATGGCTGAAGCGATCCAAAGATGGCCTACATATTCTATTGCCCAAAGATTCACCAATTTCACCTTGAGTGGTCACGCCCTTAGTTTTAGACTCCTGCTTGCCAGGCAGCAAACAAACATGGCTCTAAATGCACACAACTTACATGACAATTCAATCCAAGCCAAACATCCAATGCCCATCCCAAATTTCTTTTCCCAAATCATGCAATTGTCATACAATCCTTCAAACAACCAGAGTAGGCAACAAATAAGAGCATTCTCCTCCCTCATATATGTTCATCTAGCCCAGCCCATACTCAACAATCAAGCAATCATGCAGGCATTCAAAATTCTAGTCTCTATCATGCAAGCAATCAACGACCCTAGATATCGAAAACTACCAGCACAACACATTCCAGGAAATAACAAGATAGAATACACAAAATTATAAAAATAAAGTATGAAAACTGTACAAATAAAGGAAAAAAAAATATGAGACTCGATTGTGGTGTGTGCTTAAGCATACACCACACTTAGGGCATGACAAAGCCCAAGACTCAAAAACTCGATTGTGGTGTGTACCTCAGGTACACACCACACTTAGGACCTGCACTAGGGCCCAAGTACACGAAAAGAAAAACACACAGTTGAGGTGTGTACTCGGGTACACACCACACTTAGGACTCAAGCAAGTCCCGACACAACGACTCAAGAAAAAGAAAAAGCAACCTAGTATACACAAATCCTAAAGATCAGGGTGAGTCAGGCTCTATGGTAGCGTTTTCCAGCAGCTCTGTGAGGAGGATCAAGAAATCCGTCTCAATGTGTTCGCGCCACTGCAGGTTTAGTGCGCGGTAAGCAGCATGCTGTTGCTATCACGCCAAACGCTCGGTCCGTTTAGCGATGTACCGCTGATCAGCCTATGCCTCCCATGCTACCCGGGAAGCCTCCCAAGTAACATGTGCTTCCTCCCAATGAACTCTTCTAGTGTTCTCGGCCGCTTGGCCGGCAACAAAAGAAGTCCACTAAGCATCCTGAGACTACCAGCGCTGTCTCTGCTCAATGAAGACAGCGTCCTGGCGAATGAGGGCTTCAGCCTGCTGCTCTGACAGTTCCCTCCATAGAACCGTGCCAGCAGGCTGGGAGAAGGCTTGGGTGGAGGGGGTCCTGTTCATGTTAGGATACACGAACACCTCAGGTTGAGACACATCGGTCTCGTCTGCCCCATGCGTTCCTCTAGATGAGAGGGACGGGAAACTGTTGGCGTAGAGAATTCCAGTGGAGAGGGGAGGTCAGGACGGTCAGAGCGACCTCGACGTCTAGGCTGAGCCGGAGGTCACTAAGCGAGGAGGGCGGGAGGGTTATCAATGATCCTAGGACCAACCAGGAGCTTGATGCCCTCCCTATACCTCGGCTCGGGGTCAGGACTTGTCCTCCACATTACAGGGCCACCAAAAATCCTATGCGCATGGAGTGCAATGTACGTGACGAGAGGATCGCAATGGATCTCGAGAGCCTTACTACCAGTAGCCATGTCCCAAAACTGGCTAAAGATAGTTTGCTCCTACGGGGCTTGGTATTTCTCCTTGAAAGCAAGAAGAAGATGCAACTCGTTGACGTTAACGTCAAGGTTAGCACGGCCAAAGAGAGTCTAGGCTAAGCAACGAGCTATATATCTATACAAGGGAGATAACTCCCTTGCCTTCCTATTACTCCCACAGACGACCACTTGCTCTGCTAGGAGAGGCCAGAAGCGCGCGCTTGTCCCCTCGAACCTATAGGTTCTTTAGGGCATCTTCTCTAAATCCGAAGATTTTAGTGTGATCGTCCTCACCCAACACATACCTCTTGCCACAGAGGTGGAAGGCAATCTTCCTGACTTGTCCCTCGATTCTCACAAGAGTCGTGAGGAATTCCAGCATCAGGGTCCGATACGTGGCTTGGTACCACTCCATGAAGGGTGGCCAACCCATGTGGCGGAAGCGGTGTTGACAATCCTCGAGCCAACCATGATTCTCCAAAATTTTCCTATCAAGGAACCTCCCCGGGATCATGGTCATCTCGAGAAGGTCCTCTCTCCCATCTCTCTCCCTACGACTCAAATGTCTCGATGATGCATAGTAGGGAGTACATACCTCACCCTCTTGTTGTATGAGGTAATTCCGCTCCTCCTAAAATTATGCAGGGTATATGGAGGGCGCTCCGAGTCGTAGCTCACCACGGGGCTCTCATCATGGCGCGACTTGCGCCTATTCTCTACACAACCGCCCATGAGGATGTCTTCCTCGTCCTCTCCATCATTATCAGCTTCGTCCTCAGCGGACTACTCAGATTCCGAATCTTCGGTCGGTTTGGTACAGTGTTGTTCCAGGAACAGCCGTCTCGCTACCCGATCCTCATCAACCAGCTCGGGAGGAATGAGTGCCTCCTGGTCTCAAGGGGATTTCCCTCTACTCACCAAGCCTCTAGCAGCGGCCATGAAGCCCTACTTCTTTGGTTGTCGGATAACCTCTTCCTCCGAGCTAGAACTTTGAGGTGATCAGTTCCTCTTACTCGGGGGCCCTTGCTCCTTGGAGGGCTCCTTTTGGGCTGCCTTGCCCTTCTCCATTTGGGACGGAGGGGCTTGCCCAGCTGGTGCATTACTTCTCCCCATTGCACCTAAAAAGTATACATCATTACAAGTTAATAATATATACCAAAAATTAAAACCAATAACAAGCTAGCTCGAATACTTCCCGGGATTTTGCTCTAGGATCTCCATCCCGGGATCACTTGCTAGCACAAAAATCAGTTTGTCATACAATGTACATGCATGCATCTCCAATTATGTCAATTATTCACAAAAATAGAAAAATAAAATCTGAAAATAAACACAAAAATATCTAGCATGCAGTTACGCAATAATTTACAAAATCAGATTATAAACAATATATACTAACATGGTCAACTCAAATACAAGATCTAAATTATCTCAATATACAGAAATTATTAAAAATAACATAGAACCTAAAAACTAAAAATAAATTCCTATGAACTAAGCATGCAAACATACAATCCTATAAAAGCTAGATTAGTAAAGAAAAGTATGCACAAGAGAGAATATACAAAATGAAAAATAATATACAAAAATTGCAATCTGAGAAGAACACTTACTTGAGCTCCTTAAAGTGTTAGATGAACTAGATTAAGCTCCTTAAAGTGTTAGATGAACTAGGTGGGTTTTGTAGAGGAGGTCGTGGGGAATCCGAATATTCAAAAATATTCGAATTTTGGTGAGTTTTGAGTGAGTTATGGAAGGTTTAAGTTTGGGTGGCTATGGAGGTTAGGTTTTGTTTTTGGGAGGCATTTGAGAACCCACTCAAATCTTGTTTACATAGGTGCTCTGACTTAATCCCAAGACCCGCTTGGTGCGATCTCTCTATATCTTGATCTCAAGAATATAAGCAACATCGCCTAAGTCCTTCATTTGAGAAACACTCCCTTAACCAAGCCTTTGTCAAGCGCAAGGTTAGGATGTCGTTTCCAATGTCATTCTCACATTCAGCACCAGAAAGACAATCTTACACCCATTCGCCTTCTTTGAAACGCATGGCTCATCTACGTTCTTGATAAAGCCGAACTTCATCAAAACGTTAGATTCCAATTCTGCTACATGGCACCCAGTCATGTCTCAGAGTTAGGGCCGTCCATGGCTTCTTGAAAGGTAGCTGGACCATCTCGATCCACTGTTACCAAATCGTCACCTTTAGACACGAGAAACCTGTATCTAGCAAGTGTACGATTGGTCCTTTCAGACTGCATTGGACCGTCCGGAATAACTGCAATAGGCGGTTCTTGCTCTACTACCAGCTCTGGCTCCAACACTTCTACAGGGTTGTCCAGTGGTTCCTGAGAAACTGTACCATCCCGAATACCATCAAGATGTACATTCCTCCCACTGTTTTCGTCAGAGCCCGATTCAAAATGAATGCGGCTGTTTCTAGAGCATAACCCTAGAATGATTTTGGGAGATCTGAGTAACTCTGATAATATCCCACTTCTCACAAGATGATCATAAAACTCTATGGACAAGTATTCTCCAGCTCGATCCGACACGAAGCGTTTTAATACTTTTTCTGAGTTGGTTTTGTACTTCAGTCTTAAGCTCTTTGAATTTATCAAAAGCATCCGACTTATGTCTTATTGAATAGACATAATAAAGTCTACTGTAATCAACAGTAAGATTGATGAAGTAGCGAAAACCACTCAAAGCAAGTGAACTCATTGGCCCATACACATTTCCGCTGTATCAGGCCCAATAGGTCACCCGCCCTTTCACCTCTCCCGATGAAGGGCGCTCCAGTCATTTTTCCCATCAAACAAGCCTCGCACATTTTCCCCGAATGGAATTCGAATGGACTTAGAAGTCCGCACTTGTAGAGTGCTGAAATGCACTTTCTCATTTATGCAACCCAAACGATAGTTCCATATTAGAGGTTGGTTTAAATCATCAGATTTGAATCTCTTAGTGATAACGTTATATTATGAGCTTAAGTTTTCATATTCAATATGTGTAAACCACCGACTTTATTAGAACTTACAAAAGTATGTAATACACATTATGAAGTACAAATACAAGTCTACTGGCCAAAACAAGAGTAATGGAGCCTACAGCAGTTGCGGCAACCCTAATTCAGTTCCCAACTCTTAGGTCCACCTCGTGTTTCCCATAATCTCTTCTACTTTCCAGTTTCTGTTCATTCGTACAGATTCATGCCCGGTATAAATACTCATGAATCGGAAGTAGAAAGATTAAGCTCAATAACGAGAATACCATAAGGCGTGGATCCACCACCCTTCTTTAGATCATCCTGGAACTTCTTAAAGTCTCTTTTCCAATGACCGGACTGGTTGTAGTAGAAGCAGACTGATTCCCTTTCCTTTTAGCCTCCCTGACTTTAGGAGGTTTAGGAACCCGAGCCAGTCTCATCTTTACCGCCGCGTGCATAGGGGCTTTACCCTTGTCACCTCCAGCTCTGATGCTAGGTCCCTTTCTGACCATTAGAACATCCCTTGGTATCAGCTTGACGTTCTTCTCAGCCGTTACATACTTTCATTGTAACTCTGAGATGATCTTGTCCAAATTATGTATATTATAGTTCATAAAGAACCTAACATAAGCACGAGGAAGGGATTGCAGAACGAAGTCTACAATGCCATCTCCTGTCCCATCCCAAGACTCGGTCTACAATTTGGCATGCATATAATCACAAAACCGAAATAAATTCAACAAGACAAAGATTAAGAGGGTAACCAACGCTCTGATACCACTGTAGGGTTTTGGAGCGTTCTAGATCGTCGAGATAGCGGAAGCATTAAAAGATAATCTACTCCAAACCTTGTCCAAGAACATTAAACCATTAAATCCCAAAGCAAAATCTATTCCACAAGATGTTTACCTTTAAGTCTTGTATGAATCGATAAAGAAGAACGTTCGGATCTTCTTCTCTAAAGCAAGTCCACGCCAAGAGGATGATCTTGTTGATCCTTCACTTAATTGCCTACTAGAACAATTAAATGAAGAACAAGAGAGCAAGATGAAGAGGAGGAAAGGGGTGGCCGGCCACTATGAGAGAGAGAGAGATATTTTTGTGAGTTTTGTGATTAAATGAATAATGAATTAAAGTCTTGCATTTGAATTCATCATCCAACTCACAAGTATGGGTTAAAAGTGATTGGTATGGGCTTAAAGTTGCTTTAACCCATACCCCTTAAATCACTCACCTCTTAATCCACAATCACCAACTAAGCATGGTGTTGTGTGGCCCCCACAATGGTCCCACCATGTGGGTCGGCCATATGGTCTATTGGGCCCTTAATGGGCCGAGCCCAATGGGCCCTCCCGTGTTGTCTCATGCCGTGTCCAAAAGTTGCCCGACCCTTTTGTCGTTAATTATCAAACAAAGTCCGACGCGATATCGACGAAAAACTCAATTTTTCTCGATTCACTAATTATTCTCTCAAACCGAACCTATGGCACAAAACCTCCAGTTTTGTCCATATATTACTCCTCAAGAAACATCAATGTTTCCTTGTCTCAAGTTATCCGTCTTGTATGTGTGTGACCCTCTAGGCTCATGCCACCGTTGGCAGATCGGCGCAAAAGATCGCTCTTGCCCGATCCATCATAAGTGGTCTCTAGTAAAACATTATGATTACCCAAGGTGCACGATGATCGATGATTCGACTTAACCTTTGTGCGTACAAGTCACCATCCTGTTATCTCTAGATATCCCGATTGATCTCATAGAGTCGTCTCCCTTGTTCAATCAATCATTGTTACTTGATATGCGAGATGGCTGAGAAATGATAACCCGTATCATTTGCATGGCCATGCTTTTTCTCTCAGTCAGTCTCCATCAAGAGGCCTTCTAACGGATATCTTTCCCATACCGTAGTATGAGGGATAAATCCCTTAGCCGTCTTTCGTGTCACTCATGCAACCCGTTCCGCCACCCGATCATGCCCTTTATAGCAATCCTTTTACAGAAAGCGTTTGGCGCAAGTTAAAGCCGTACGTTCATTGCATAGTGATCACAAAGACTCCTTGGTCTAAGGATGTCGTGACAAGCTATCGCATTTGAATATGTTTATGGCTTAATCTATGAAAACACTATTCAAAGCGGGTCGTCCGATATCAATCACCTCATGATATCTATGATATGGTTCTAGGATCCCACATCCTTATGACAAGTAGAACTATGTCATTAAGAACCATCCTCATACTGGTCGCTTTTAAGGAAGCATAGGTTGACCAGGGACTCGTTAAGTGTGATCTGTACAGATTTATGGTTCTACTACTTTAGTGGTCATAAATCAGATCATGCTTAACATATTACTTCAACACATAAGTAATATAAAGCCGTTTATATTTATACATTACAAACGATGATATTTGTACATAGACGTTTATAGGCTAATACCAATTGGACTAGGGCACAAATGCTATCAAATGCATCCTTAACGGCCCTTATGGCGTTAAGTGTTGGTTCCCCAGGGATAGCCTGGTCAAGGATGTACTCCCTGCGTTCCAACTTTAACACAAGTCGTAAATTTCTGTCCCAGTCTAGATAATTTGTTCCATTGAGCTTACACTTATCAAGTATAGCCCTCAATGACAAATTATACGAGTTTGTTGAATTACTATCCATTTTCTACACGAAGAAAGTAAATTTAATCAGAAATGGTGAATAAATTTACGAAGATCCGAATCAAACACCAACCATTCGATTCTAAGGTTTAGAATCTTTAAACCAAGATCCCTTATTTGTCAATTGAAGTACGCTAAGGCGCACCGCTCCAATTGACCCATTTGGGTAGGACGTCCATCCAATTACAACCCGTGTAACTTTTGGTCAGGGTATGTGCAAAAGCACAAGGCTTACCCTTCCGATGCCCCAGCTCGACCTTAGGCCGAGAATCGTGGTCGAGTCAACCAACCTTCACTTATGCATCAGTTTTGTGCAGATGCTCCGCTAAGGCGCAGGACATCCCACAAGGTTGACCATTCCATATAGAACCCATTCTATCGATGCTCCGCTAAGGCGCACGACACCGAGAGAATGTTTCTAAATGGGTGTGAATTTGGGTGACATCTCACTTAACTCAAATTATGTTGTGATTTGGTTGTGTTTAATAATTCGAAAGTATTTTGGTACAATTACGAACCCGTCATCAACAACCCGTGTTGTGACGTTTCTAATTGTATCATATACAATCTTCTTTTGAAGTCGTCATTTGCAACTCGTGCAAACACGTTTCAAAACTTAACTCATCCATCACAACCCGTGTGATGATGGTTCACAACGCTTTAATCATGCAAACAATTAAAATCGATTTTAATCTTTAACATGTGAGGTGATGGCTTATAAACTAAGCATGCAAGCCTACAAAAATTATCTAATAATTCAAGCAAGCATCATAAAGCGTTTAAATATGCATCAATAGCCCATCCTATTCTTAAGATTCTACGAGACATCACATCTTCTCGTCTTTCTCATTCGGGCTCCCACTAGCTCTTGAACTTCCTCCAAGACTGTCATTGTGCTCGATTTTTCATCCTTCTCGACTTTGAGTAGCAATTACTTAATACTCGGTTTGTAGACCGGACAAAAATAATTACACTTTAAGGGCTCGAATGAAAGAATAATTACACGCTAACATTAACGGTATACAAACCGTGAAAGCGATAAAATTTTAATGGGCTACTAATGCATCATACATCTCATCAAATCATCCAACATGTTATCACACAAACATGTTATCAAATAATATGCAATATTCCGGTTTTAATTTTGCCAAGTTGCTTGGTCGGGTTTGTCGAAACTAGACCTTTTCGAAAAACGGTTTATCGAAACCGATCAAATTTGAAAGTTTTCAAAATATTGGATCGCGGGTTCATGTCACGAACAAAAAATCAACGTGCACGAACCAAGTCGAGCCCAAGCTCAATGGGTCGAAGCCCATTGGGCCGAGCCCAACATCACAGCTCGGCTTTGGGCTTTAGAAAGCCCAAGCCGAGCTTGCCTCCCTTCTCGGCCTCGGCCAAGAAGGGGGACGGCCCTGGTCACCGCCGGCCTCCCCCGGCCTCCGGTGACCTCCGTCCGGTACCTCCGATCCGGCTCCCCGAGAGTCCCTTCTCGGACCCAACAAATCTAATAAAAATTCCAAATTCAATATATTTTTCAAAAATAACATATTTCACGCAAGTTACCCATAAAGTATTAAAAACATGTTATCAACAAATATGGCATGCAAATCATCATAACACCGAAACAACAAGCAAGGATCTCGAAGTGGTAGACCGCCTCTGATACCACTGTTGGGTTCCGAGGCATCCTAATCACGTTCATGGCAGCGGAAGCAACCTATAAACTGCCCCGAACCTGCGCAAGATCGACTACCAAGTTAGATCCTTAGGAAATCGAGTTTTCGGGTTTTACCAAAATCTGCCCAGCAGAAAACTGAGACTTTGAAGCTCCATATCTCGAGCTACAGATCTCCAATTTCTTCGGTTCTTTTTGGAGATTAAATCTCAGCCAATCCTCTACAGCTTTCGTGTTTTCTCCGAACCTAGTTTGGAAGAGAAGACCTTCGTCTGGAGCAAAACATTTTTCCCATTTGGATGGACAGACTCTGCGGATCAGTCATCTTCTCAGCCTTGTATTTCCCAAACCAGAGCTCTTTTGGAAGATCATTATTTGACAAAAGTTGTAGCCCTTTGACTTATCTTTCCAACGCCGCAAGTTTCAGGTCGATCGGAGCTTGGTAGAATCGGCTATGGCTCACGCAATATAGGTCGCCAGAACTGGACAATCTGGACAGTTTCTCCATTCTTGCTTTTACTCTTTGTTGAATCAAGAAAGAAGAACTATATGATCTTCTTAGAACAAGAGAGCAAGAAGATGGGTCATTAAAGTGTCCACACCAAGAGGATGATCCATAAAACCCTTCACAAAGAGTCTACTAGAACAATTATGTGAAGAACAAGAGAGCAAGAAGAGAGGAGAGGGAGAGTGTGAGAGAGAGAGAGTTGTGTGAGTTGTGAATTAAATTCATCACTTTGTCTGCCTCATCAACCCATAAGGCATGGGTCATTAAAGTCACAAATGATGAAGGCATGGGCTAAAGGTAAGTCATACCCTACCCTCTTAAATCACTCTTCTTCTAATCAACAACACCAACTAAGCATGGTGTGTGGCCCCCACCCTTGGACCCACCAAGGTGGCCGGCCACTTGAGCTTATTGGGCCTTAATTGGGCCCTTGTTGGGCTGGCTAGGTGACCTCATGGGCCGAGCCCAATGGGCTCGTTCATGTGGTCGCGTGTCGTGTCCAAAAGTTATCCGACCCTTTTGTCGTTACTTATCAAACAAAGTCCGACGCGGCATCGACAAAAATCTCAGTTTTCTCGATTCGCTAATTATTCTCTCAAATCGAACTCATGACCTAAAACCTTCAGTTTTGTCCATGTCTTGCTCCTCAAGAAACGTTAATGTTTCCTTGTCTTAAGTTATCCGTCTTGTATGTGTGTGACCCTCCAGGCTCATGCCACTGTTGGCAGATCGGCGCAAGAGAGCTCTCTTGCCCGATCCATCATAAGTGGTCTCTAGTAAGACATTATGATTACCCACGGTGCATGATGATCGATAATTCGATTTAACCTTGTGCTTACAAGTCACTATCCTATTATCTCTAGACATCCCGATTGATCACAAGGCATAAAGTCGTCATCCTTGTTTGATAAATCATTGTTACTTGATATATGAGATGGCTGAGAACTAATAACCCGTATCACTGGCATGACCATGCTCTTCCTCTCAGTCACTCTCGATCAAGATGCCTTAACGGATATCTTTCCCATACCTTAGTACGAGGGATAAATCCCTTAGCCGTCTTTCGTGTCACTCATGCAATCCGTTCCGCCACCCAATCATGCCCGTTATTGCAATCTTGTTACGGAAAGCGTTAGGCGCAAGTTAAAGTCTCCTTGGTCTAAGGATATTGTGACAAGTTATCGCAATTGAATATGTTATGGCTTTATCTATGAAATACTATTCAAAGCGGGTCGTCCGATATCAATCACCTCATGATATCTATGATATGATTCCGGGATCCCACATCCCTATGATTAGCAGAACTACATCATTGAGAACCATTCTCATACTGGTCGCTTCGATTGAAGCATATATTGACCAGGGACTCGTTAAGTGTGATCCGTACAGATTTATGGTTCTACTACTTTAGTGGTCATAAATCAGATCATGCTTAACATATTACTTCAACACATAAGTAATACAAAGCCGTTTTATTTATTACAAACGATGACAAACTATTATAGACATTTACAGACTATTCCAATTGGAACCTAGGGCACAAATGCTATCAGCGTTGGTGACTTAATCTATGTGTCATACTCTAAGTCGGGTTATCCAATATCATATCTCAAATGATATCCGTGATATGAATTTGGTAATCCCATTACCTAGATCAGCAGAACTTGATCTTAAGTCATCCTCACGCTAGTCACTTATGGATAAGTATTCAATTAGGGATTCATCAAGCATATAAAGCTTCTTCTATTAGTGATGACACACTCAATGTTTTTAGATGAAATTATCACTTGACTCATTATTGCAACACAATAATAACGAAAATGTCTTTTGTTGCTAAACAGAAGATTGTATAGAAAAGACTTGAATTAGGGCACAAGCTCTTACATTGTATTGGTCTCATTCTCAAATCTTGTACCAGTACAAAGATCTCGTCCTTCCAAAGGATATATCTCTGTGATTTAACGTGTGTTTTGATTTGCATTACGAAAAATTTATTTATAGAATCTAACCAGGGCCCTTGATTCAGTCAATTGGAGTGAACGGAGGCTCACTGCTCCAACCGACCTATGTAGATAGGAAATCCCTTCCAGTTACATCCAATGTAACTCTTGGCTAGGGCTTGTACAATAATATACACAGCATGCCCTATCCGATACCTAGCTCAACCTCAGGCCGAGAATCGTATTCAAGTCAACCAACATCAACTTATGGCCCAGTTCTTGTGTGGCTACTACGCGGAGGCGCACGCACCCACACAAAACTGACCATCTCATATAGCCCGCATCCCCGTGAATGCTACACGCAGGCGCACCCACCCACAGGGCTGGGAGCCACTACGAGTGTCGACATTTGGGTGGTATCTCACATTACCTTATATTATTTGTGAGGTGGTTGTGTTTAAATTCCTCGATTGTATTCAATACAATCTATCTTGAATCCATCAACTTCATCTAATGTATTGATGGTTCAATTACCATTTGACATGCAATTCGTGATTAATATTTGGTTTTAATTTTGCATGTGGGTGATAGTTTATCATATATCGCACATGCATAAACTAACACAATCATTCATTCATATCCAATATACATAATGAAAACGTGCATAGCATGTCGGACTATGAAGATCGAGGGTCCATCATAACGGGTAAAAATAAATGGAATCCGAGAAGTCTTCTATTCTTTTGGGCACCACCTTGTCTTTATCCTTAGCGATCTTCCACTGGCTTCTTGACTCCCTTCATCATCAAGACTCCCTCCAACTTCACCGTCTAATCCTTGACTTCAACTTCACTCGGTTGCTCGTTGTAAAGTAAATAAATTGAGATGTCAATAATAATAATTAAAACGACACGCATGTCGTAATTACATACCCAAAACGACTCGCAGGTCGCAAAGAATAAGTTACGACCAATGAATTGAAGTAAAGCATAAAAACATTCACACACGGGGTCTTGATGGCTATGCTTTGCACGCTGTTACCATACATCATACAACATGTTATCAATCATCGATGCAACTCAAAACATATATTATACCAATTTTAATTGATTAATCAGATTAAAAAACCGAACTTTCGAAAATTGTCATCGTGTCACGATCGTCCCCTCTTGAGTCACGATCGCGACCGAAGTCACGATCGTCCCGACTTGAGTCATGATCGTCACCGATGTCACGATTGTGACCAGCATAGTCAGGATCATGACCCTGCGACGAACAGCAGCTTCAAGCTTCTGCATCGAGCAGTTCTGGAATTTTTCGGCAAGTTCTGGGTTTGATTTTCGGTCTGATCCAATCCGACCTAATCAGCAATCATCGAATTGCAGCCCCTCTTAGCATATATGCAACAAAACATTGATTTTATTGCATATAAGTTTTGTAAAATCTGTTTTAATTGCAAAATTGAAAACTAACATTCATGCCATTAAATCATACATCTACAAGCATGCATATTCTTAACATCATGCACAATGATTAATCCGATAAACTAAGCAACCGCCTTTGATACCACTGTTGGGGAACGAGGTTAGATATAATACATGCACAACAGAGAAATTATAACCCCGTTCCTCGCTAGGATCATGCTAGAATCGGATTAATCAAGAGAAGAAATTTCCAAGACTTTTACCTTTGATGCAAGAGACGAGAGGTAATGAGTCGATCGAAGGTAGCACTACACGGAGATACCCTCTATGTAGTCCACACGAGCAATCCGGTGATCGAAGCAACAAGAAACCTTGACCTACTAGAATCAAGACCACCTTATGGGTTTTGGTATCACCAAAGTACGAAGAACAAGAGGCAAAAACGGATGAGGAGAAAGAGATGGAATAGTTTAGGTATTGCGAAAAACCCTCCTCATTTTATAGGCACCGCATAGAGTCACGATCGTGCATATAAGGGTCACGATCGTGACTCAAGTCACGAAGGTCACTTCTAAAGTCACGATCATTACTTATATTCTCGTGTCTCTAAGACATGTGTTGCCTCTGTCACGATCGTGATCACCACGGTCGCGATCGTGACTCATGTCACGATCGTGACCACAAAGGTCACGATCGTCACTCCCACTTGTTTTTCTGGACTTCCAAAGTCCGTTATACTTCTGGTATTGCTCTTTGTGTGTGACCCTATAGGCTCATGACTCATTGGCAGATCGGCGTGAAAACTCATTTCACCTTACCCATCATAAGTGGCCTCTAGTAAGACATTATGATTACCCAATGATCATGATGATCGACGATTCAACTTAACCTCGTGGCGTATATAACGTAATCCCTTTGTCACTAGATATCCAGATCGAACATAAGGCATAGAGTCGTCATCCTTATTATCCGTTCGATCACTAGTTCTTAATACTTAGACGTCTAAGAATGATACCTAATATCAGTAGCATTGCCATGAATTTCCCCATAGTCCTTCTCATCAAGGAGCTCAAACAGATATCGTTCCCATACGCACTATATGAGGGACAAATCCCTTCGGCAGTCAACTGCGACTCCTCATATGACCTGTCGCACAGCCAATCATACCTCTTTTGTAGCCAGTTACGGACAACGTATATGAGCATGTCAAACTATGGGAGTTGTCATACAGGAACCCAGATAACTACAAGGTGGCTAAGGATTCTTCGTTATCCTACTCCAACTAAGTATGGTCATGACTGCATTTACGTCACATACTCAGGTCGGGTCATCCAATATTATCATCCAGATAAAACCTATGACATGACTCCGATAACTCCATTACCAATGATCAGTAGGACACAATCATAAAGAGTCATCCTCATACTGGTCGCTTCTGTGAAGCTTGATTGACCAGGGACCCATTAAGTGTGATCCATACAAACCTATGGTTCTAATTCGCATGGTGGACATACATCGAATCACACTTATCATATTACTACAACACAATAGTAATAGAATGCCACTTTTATTTATTGCAATGATGATAAAACAATTACATATAAACTGAGATCGACCAAGGGCATAACTCTTACACAGTTATGTTGCCTGAAGCATCAGAGTATTGGGGCTCCTCCCAGCCATTGATTACTGCCTTCCAAGTTTTTCTATCGAGTGATTTCATGAAGGCGCACATGCGAGCTTTCCAATATCCATAGTTTGTTCCATCAAGCACGGGTGGTCGATCCTCCTTCCTTTGACTCTATATCAGCTATTTAGAATCTTTGCAGGAAATCACCTAGAAGATAAGGCACATCCTCTAATACCAATTGAAATGATGTTATGTAGCAGAGACAAGATGTCGAGCACAATGTCGTAACATTTTGTTCGACAATTTGTCTTAATCACATATATTGGACAGTAAATATAGAACTAATAAACAGAAGACACACAATATGTTTACCTAGTTCGGTGACTATGCACCTACATTTGGGGGCACTCTGCTAGTGGAAAGGTTTTTACTATTTTGTATTCAATAGTACAACTTCAAGCATCAACTAGCTATCACATAAGCTATTGTCCTAAGCTACTATGATCTCACCATGAACCACCTCGACCAGGGACTCCCACTGTCTTTGAGATCCCCTCAATTCCACCCTTCAACCAAGCCTATGCTCGGTATTGTTGTCTTCGACAATATTCTTCGTGTGTCTTCAATCACGAACAAATACCCACAAATCACAAACATTCAATTCCTCTCAAGTTGATGTATGCGATCGACAGTATCTTCTCTAAATTGATCAGTCTCTCAATCCGCTAGTCGTACACGGTTAAGAGCTCTAAGAATTTAGCACAGAGAAATGACTGAGTTGCTAAGGGGTTAGCTCCTGCTTTTATAGCAACTCTCATTGCCTAATCGGATTTCAATTCCGATTATGAAATCCCTTGCCGCCTTGCATTATTGGCAAGTGACAGGTTGGCGTTGCCGCTCTTGGCCTTGCTGACGTGACTTTATCCTAGCTGGAGGTTGCTAAAATCTATAGCAGTTTGATTCATTCGCGCGCACAACTTCTGCGAATAAAACATGAAGACTTCGATAACTTGCTTAATACTACGCACAACATGTCATGTCAAATGTGTTGCAACATGTTTGACTGATATCTTTACCTTGCGCTAAAAAATATGCAAATACTAAACGTAACAACAAATACTTATAAATTGCAATTACCTATGAAACCCTTAATTTATTACGAACCAGCAAAAACTATTGAGAAAATGTTTTCAACACATTTTTTTATTCACAAAAACTTGAATTGATGGTTTTTTTGGGATTTTGAATAAGGAATGTTATTTTTCGGCCTGGTGAACAGGACGTGATACTTTTCATTGGTGCATAAAAGTTAAATTAAAATTAAAAATGCATGTAATGAGAAAGCCAATTAGGGTTGAGAGAGAATAGAGGGGCCCACTAGCCGCTTAAACTGTACTTGGATTATGTGGGTACAAGCATTAATTAATTATTTAAATTAATAAATATTCTATTGACGTAAAATATAATAATGAAACAAAATTACGAAAATAACACACATTACATACACGCACAGAGAGAGAGAGAGAGCACAAACGGAACGCCTCAATTAAACAGACCGAAAACAACAACAGCACCTCCTTCTCCGAAGCGCAAGAGAAAAAACGCAGACTTTTTATGTGATTAACTCAGATTCTCGATACCCTCTTTTGGGCATTTGCATTGGCGTGTAAGCGATCACTTTCCATTACTGCTGATTAAGGTCGCCGAGATTGTGCCATCCATAGCCTTTTTTTGTGAACCCAACGCTTTTTTGTCTGGTTTTTTGGATGTTTTTGGCAAGTTTTCAAGTTTTCAAGTGGCTTTGTTGGGTTTTTTCTGGGTTGAGGAGGTTTCAGACGATGCTTATGAGTTATTTCCTTTTTCGGTTCTTCTAGGTTTCTGATTTCCGGAGTGGGTTTTCCACGTTACCTCTTCTAGTTTGAATTTTGATTGATCACACCAATCAATTTTCATTTTTTCTGTTTGGGTGTTTTTTTCTGAGAGGGTTTTGATCGAAGGGTTAGGGTTGATTATATTTTATAGCCTCCAATCCTTGCCTTCTTTTCCTTCTACTGTATAATCCAAGTGAAACAAATGCCAATGCTACTGATAGTCCATGTGGATTCAATGTATGAATTATTTTTTCTCATTGATACATCAGTTTTACTATGTAAGCCATTACATGAGAAGATAGTGTGATTTCCCTGTTCCAGCTGAAGGCCTACTGCTTTTCTCCAAGAAGTAAAGCTACTGTCTGTTCAGTTTTATGGATGGTTTAGAGATGGTAGAGAGTGAGCTTGAAGAGGGCGAGGCTCCTTTGATAATGGACTATCAAAACTTTGATCTTGATGAAGCTTTCTCTTACATGGTAAGGATTTTCACCTTTTTTAGCTTTCACTTTCTGAATGTGCATTTATCAACTGTGGGTCTGTAATTTGGTCAGTATTATCATTTTCTTTAGTGAAATGGTGATATACAGAAGTTATATTCATCACTTTGCTACTATAAAGTAATTTATTATTGTGAATTGGAAATGTGGGTTCCTAGTTGTGATTGATCTTGATTACTGCTTTTACTAGGACTTCTGTAGGGTAAGTTAGTTTGTGAAATTTATTGTTGGGTTTGGATCATTACATTTTGCACCTTATGTTTGCAAGATTAGCCAAGTGTGGATAAATGCTTGCTATTTATCAAATCAACTCAGACTTATGGCAACTCCACCCAATACAGCCTTTATTCCGACTATCTGATCTTGAAAATTCTTCATCTGAATATAATCAAATGACACATTGGAAAGCAAAGATTTAAAGTGAAATATCTTCATATTGCTAAGTTTGAGAGTAATGCATTATATGTTCACATATCACCGGTGCTTCATTAATTGAATTTATTTTGGCTTTTCAAGGACAAGAAGGTTGAAGATGTCTTGGGACAGTACCGGAAAGAGTTTGAGGGTGGGTTCTCTGCGGAGACTTTGGGTAAGTTATTCATTGAGGGCTGGGTAAGTTACCTGCTAGAGATGTATGTATAATCATATTGAAAGCATAAAGACAAGCTAAAGCATGTCCTCTGCTTATTATTGGGGTTGGTTATCATAGATAACAGTTTAAATACTCCTGGATTGGTATTCTTGAA
Organism: Geranium rotundifolium; assembly: GCA_963920655.1. Taxonomy (NCBI): domain Eukaryota; kingdom Viridiplantae; phylum Streptophyta; class Magnoliopsida; order Geraniales; family Geraniaceae; genus Geranium; species Geranium rotundifolium. The sequence continues at coordinate 17,173,428 of OY987317.1, read as the reverse complement.
GTGAAATTTTAATTCATTTTGGCAGGGGCTAGATATGGAGGTTATGGATCCTTTTTACCTACTTATCAGCGCTCTCCTCTTTGCTCTCAGCTAAAGGCTTCATCTCAAGCTCAAAATCACAGCATACTAAAACCTTCTCATTTGGAGGTATTGTTAAACTTGTGCCATTTTGTTCTTGTTGATTTAACAATGTTGTGGGATGGAAAACTAATAATTTGCCCGTAATTTATTTTCATTACTTCTGATATCTGGTCTTCTGAATACTTTTGTTTTGTTTGCAGAACTCCTCAGTGATGTCTGGTGGAACTCCTGTAAAACAGGAACTTGTTTCAAGTTGTGTCCCCCCTCTGCCTCTGCTAAGCACTTCTGTTGATAGTTCAGCCAAAGTTTTGCGTCCAATTGAATGGGCTTCTAGCCACAAAACTGCCAAATTACCCGTTACGAACTTTGACCAGAGAAACCTGAAGATTAGAATCAAAGTGGGTTCAGATAACAGTACATTGGTGAAAAAAAATGCTGAAATATACAACAATCTTGGTCTTGACATGTCCCCATCTTCATCATCGGAGGATGGCACCCCAGAATGGGAAGGCAATTGTAAGGATTCCCAAATGAGAGAGCATGAATCTCCCTCCAGAATTATCAAGGTGAATCTGCTTACATAATTGTGTTATCTTATCTTTGCTAGCATCTCTTTGAGTCTTGTGTGATTTGGTTTTTCTTTTCGGTTACTCTTCTTGCAATGGAACAGATCATGACTTCTTTCCCTATTCCAAATGGTGACCTGTTGTCTCCTCTTCGCGATGATTTGGTTCACTTAGTAAAAGACAAAAAGACTGTAGACAGTAGAAGCAGGCTTACTCAAGTGAGGGCTTCTGTTATTATGGACGAGGTTGCGTCAGTAAAGGAAGTTAAGGGAGTACTTGGAGAGAAGAATGGGAAGTCAGGGAGCAAAAAATGGAAAACGGGAGACTTCAAGAATGAGTGTCATGCAGACTCTCCTAATGCTTGTTTAGCTCATTCCGAGAAAGACTCGGATAGTAAGACCTTGACAGGCAAGAAAACAGTATCTGATGGCTTGAAGTTTCTACTTAAACCCAGTAGAAGAAACAAAGTTGGCGACACAATAGATAGTGCTAAGGCATCTGAAGCTGGTATGGATGGGGTAAAGGATCAAACCATATCCTCAAGTATAGAAAAAGAAGCCATCCGATCAGGATTCTTCCAGGAAGCTAGTGGTAAGAAAATTGCTGAAACTAACTTGGTAGGAAAGGTTCAAAAGGAAACCAAAGTAAGATATAGCTTAACAAGTGGTGTGGGAAGAAATGATATGTTGACAGTAGGTAAGAGGTCTGAATCTAATCTATTTGAAGAAGATTTTGGCTTACATAAGGCAAATAGAGATAGTTCTCAAACAATGGACCTTCCAAATCGGAAGTCTGAGCAGAACCGCACATCGAAGCTAGATTCTGAACGTAAATTACAGAGTGGGATGAAGCAACCGTTTTCTGGGGCAGAAAAGAAGTTGAAGGAAAATCAAAGCAGCTTCTCTGCAAGGAAGTCAAAGGAAAAGGGGAAGGTCAACCCATTTGCAGTACCAAAAGATAAGAGTTCCTGTGGAAGCAATCCATCTAAAAGTAAAGGAGATAGTAGATTGCACAAGGATTTGAGGAAGGGGAAATATCAGAATGATTTGTTTGGTAGAATAAAACTTGAAAAGGAGGAAAGTAGGAATGATTCATTAGGGACTCCTGGTAAAGATAATGAAAAGAACTTGAAACTCGAGGTTCACGATAAAGAGCATGTTTCATACACCATCAAAGCAGAGAAGAAATCGGGTGATAAAGTACAGCAGAAAGAAGATCCAAATAATGCACATCCACCAATTGGCCCACTTCCTGCCAATGTTGCTCCTGCAGGCAATTTGATACAGGAAAACTGGGTAGGTTGTGACAGGTGTGAAAAATGGCGCCTTCTACCATACGGCAGAAATACCAAAGACCTCCCAAAGAAGTGGCAGTGTAGCATGCTTGACTGGCTGTAAGTTCCTTAGAATGCATATAAATGATGTTGTCGTGGTCATAATTTTAAGGATGAAGTGGCCTGTTGGAAATATGATTGATTTATTTGTTGTCATTCCAAACAGGAATGCAAAAATATTCTGATTTGTTACATGAAAAAAAGCACAAGTTGTGTTTAGCTTTGTATGAGCTAAAAACATATTTCCTTGCATATTCTGACAATGCCATTACTTTCATTGATGAAATGTGAGGAAAGGCTATTTTTGTTTTCTTGACAACAGATCTCTATTTCCCTCATATTGTGGTGATGAAACAATTACAGGCCTGGAATGAACCGGTGTAACATCAGTGAGGATGAGACAACAAATGCAGTGCATTTGTTATGCCAAGTTCCCATTCCCAACATTCCAAGTACTCAGCACGTTAAACCAGAAATAAATGCATCAAGCGCCACCTTGACTAGTTCAGAGAGTTTTGACCAGAACACTAAAGGTCGCTCTCAGAAAGCCGGAACCAATATACCAAACTCTGCTCGACATACTGGTTCCACATGCATATTGAACACTGTAAAAAAGAAATCCGAGGATCTTGTTAAAAGAAAAAGTTTACTGAATGCGAGCCAATCTTCATTGGAGTTGAAGTCAGAGAAGGCCTCTGGTAATCTGACTTGTTAACCTCTTACAGAGCATGTGCTGCATATATGTGGGAAAAGACTGGTTAACTGCTTTTTTGTTTTCATAATTTCATATTGATATATATTTTGCCATATTATCAAGTGTAGAAGTTAAATCGAGATTTCAGTCTGTCGAAACAATAAAACAGTTTAATGGTTGGTTGCAAGAAATCACTGGTCTATAGAAAATTCCAAATCGAACCCCCTGGCCACTGTAAGTTAAAAATTATTAATGCCAGATTCAAGCTTGTCATTCAAATGGAGAGACATTTGTGAAAAACAAATTAATCTTCTTACATATACTGCCACACAAGTTTAATACTGTTGAGTAATTTTCAACCTTTATGATAGTTACTTGTTGACCTTTCTTACATAGAGATGAATTTTGTTTTCATTTACAGGTCTTGTCAGGCCATTGAAGATGAAGTGCAAGAGGGAGATTGATGAATACAATGCCACACCATTGAAGAAAGCTTTGACAGAAGTTATTATGCCTTATGCTGATGAAGATGGTATGGTGTTGAAGAAGGAAACTGAAGTAGATAATAAACAATGTACTGAAACTTCTAAATACACGAGGGGTATGAGGAAGGACGGCTCTGTACCTGTTATTGGAAAAGCAGATAGGCAGGCTCAGCCACCAATGAAAACAGAGCAGCATGGCGAGCTATCTACTCCAGGAAAGAAAAGGAAAGTTAAAGACTGGTTGAGTAGTCAAACTAATGGTGTCGAGGAGACAATTGAGGCAGACTGCAGGAAAGAAAAGAAGGCTAGTGCATTGAAGCTTAAGGTAATTGAATCCAATGCATGGGAGGAATATAGCAAACCAGACAAGAAAAGGAAGGTGAACAGGATCGTGTTGTCAGGTAACAAAGGTTTTCTTCTAGAGCCAAAGAGCAGTGAGAAGGATCGATCTTTGGGAAATGAGGATAGAAACAAACGTTCTCAATCGGAAATTGATAAACAGTCTTCTAAAAAGGATTCAGGGAAAGAACAACCTTATGTAGCGGCCACCTCTAGTTCTTCCATGATTTCTAGCACTTGTAAGGTTAGATTCAACATAAGAGAAGTTAGAGGCTCACCTGTAGGGTCTGTTTGTTCTTCTCCTTTGAGGACTCCAAATCCAGATAATCTTGCAAGGAGCCTCAATAATCTCCCTACTGAATGCTTAGTAGGTTGCAGAGAACAGGACAATTGTATTCAGGCAGCAAATAATGCTGTGCATGAAGTCAAGGTTCTTAAGCATCTGAGGGATGCCTCTGTATCAGGGCTTAAAAGCACGGTGCTATTCTTTGAGGGAGCACTAAAGTTTCTACAGGGTGCATCACTTATTGATCCTTGTAACAGAGATGGTGCCAGATATGGAGAGATGACAGCGGCAGAGCTGTATAGCAAAGCTGCTAAACAGTGCGAGTAAGTTTACATTGGCAGCAATGTTTTATTCCTCCTCTTATTTAATTGAACTATTTTTTCAAAATAAATGAAAAAGGGAAAATAATAATAGAAAGTAGAGATGTAAAGTGTGGATGAAAACAGAAAAGGAAATAAAATTTTGGCGGACTTTCAAAACTTGTGGGCAACGAGTCTAATTGCACTTTATTAGTGTGGTTATTTGGTGAGCTAGATCTACTTGCTTGAACTATAATTATTAATTTACTTCTTTTAGTATACACAATTGGAAATTGAAGATATTGTGCCTATGGATATGAAAAAGTGTCAAGGCATGTTCTGGTTCATTGGTCTTTTAATTAATCAAATTAAGTGATAAATGAATTGAAAAAGAGGAGAAAGTAGATATACCGGGATTAAGGGATGATTTTAAAATGAAAGAGATAAATTTGGGCTTTCTAAACTTTGTGGGACTTAGTCCAACCACAGTGCAGTATTTGTCTGGTATTTCATTTGGTAATCTGATCTTGTAACTTAAACCATGAATCATTAATTTACCTGGTCATAAAACTATGAACTTGCAGATATTGTGCCCTTGAATATGAGAAGTTTCAAGACATGGCCTCAGCTTCTTTGGCATACAAGTGCATGGAGGTGGCCTACATGCGAGTAATCTATTCCAATGATTGCACTGTAAGCAGAGACAGGGATCAGTTGCAACTAGGTATGGTGGCGGTTTCACCAGGTAATACAAAATTGCTAAAAATGGTCACTGCCTTTTTTCAGATGTTTAATGCTTGAATATATATTTTTTAGCATGAAAACTGGTTGTAGATGTAGGTTTCTAGCTCCTTGTTCTGGTACTCAACGTTGAGGCTTTACGGCTTAAATTGGCTTTAACCACTTATGGTTCTTGCAGCACATGCTAGTTCTTTGCTATTTTCTCTTGTTGAGATTTAAAGATGCAGGATCGTAAATGTAAACATATCTTATTTTAAATGTTCTGCTAGGGTTTGAAGAAAAAACCATGTCTCTATATGCATTTCATCTCACCTTGTAGCTGATATTTTCATGTAAAAACTGACATCAAAATCTCTTCAAATTGATAACAAAGAAGTTAGAGTGCAATACTAGTAAACCATATAAAATGATAAGTGGTTTAGTTTCCCTCATACTAAATATAAATTCAGAATTTAAAGGAAATATAATCCTACTCAACTTTTATTGACTATGAAATGCATATAATAACATTGTCTAAATTTTGATTGATGGCATTTTGCTTGGATGGTTATTGCATTATTGCTTTCCAAGTTTTCTTATTCTGTATTTATTTCTAATAAAGGTTCACATGTTCAAGCAATTGTTTTTTTTTATCGGCAATAAAATTAAATTGACAGAAAACAAATTACAATTGTGCCCGAGGGGAGAGGAAAAAAATACAAGCATAAACAGAAGGAAATAAACCCTATGGCTAATGAACCGGTTGAAATTGGAAAACCATCAATTCGAACCGGTCCAAAATTAGATTCTTTCTGTTTTCAAGATTCCCACATTGGTTGAGAAGGCTTGTGAATTATGATAATTTTGTGGTTGATGTGAAGTGTTTGCTTTCATTTTTCCCTCTTCTTAGCTGAGTCGCCTTCATCATCTGCTTCTGACGTGGATAACTATCAAGCAATGGTGGGTAAGATAGACAGAGTGAAGGACACTGGATCTCCACAGATGACTGGAAATCTAGTCATTGCTGCAAGAAGTCGCTCCAACTTCGAGAGGCTGCTCAACCATGTATGCATACTTAAATTTGCTGCTGTGCACTGCTCACTCATCAATACTGCCACTGAAACAAGATCTTACAAAATAAGTATATTATTATTATACCATAAGGTTGTGAGACTGATTTGATAAATATATTAATAGAATTTTGAAGGTTGGAGAGATGTCTTGAACCGTATATGTAGCAAATTCTGAGTACATAGAAGCCTGTGTGTTCTGAAGTAATTACTTGTAATGATCACTTGAATGTACTCTCAAATCATATTGTGGCCTAGTCTTTTATAACTCATACCGTCACCCCATATTTAAAGAATGCAAGCAGTTTTTTTCCGGTTGTGTTACACTTGTAGTTCCGTACCTATTTCATAAGTTTTGTATTTGAAATTCTTTATCTAGACTCAATTCAACAATGATCACTTTTCGGTAAAAACAGGCCATGACAATAAATATTGTTCTTTGCATTTCAGCTAAATATAAATAGCTTGAGTTATTTTCTGTGCAACTGCTTGTAGGTCCAGCACGTAAATTCAGCGATGGAAGCCTCGAGGAAATCTCAGATTGCCTTTACAGCTGCCAAGCTTCTTCTTGAAGAGGGTGGCAATCATGAGGGGGTTTCTTCCATCAGGAAGGTCCTTGATTACAGCTTCCATGATGTCAATGAGCTCTTAGCTTTGGTGCGCTTTGCAATGGATGCTCTTAAGAGTTAGGGGTCAAGAGGTAATGATCGGTAGTTGTTTCACATATCTTTTGAAGAAACTTTTCTTTTCATACATGCTATAATGGAAGGGTTGGATAGTTGAAATGATATTTCAATTAATGATTTCAGGATTATTACCAGCAACTCATACTTGCATAACGCATCAAAATTTGTCGAGCTCTGCTTTTGCTACTGCCCACTACACCATTATATCGCAACAGTCTAGAACATAAAACAACGAATTATTAGGTATGTTATCTCTCTCTCTCTTTCCATGTGTACCTCATATCGTGGTGAATATGTATATGGAATAATACATATATATGTTGGTGTTATGTATAGGGAAATGATGAACAATAAGGCGTAGAAGGAGGATATTTTTTACAAGATTGGGAACATGTATATGTTATTAGTAGAGAGTTTATTGTGTAGGAGATGCGAAAAGATGTATATTTGCAGAGTTAAGTCTCCTTGGCTTAAAGGTACTTGGGCAGCTACTGAAGAGAAAAGCTATGCTTCGGTTATTATTTGTTTCTTGGGTTTGGCCATTAACCTTGACTTTCTCTCTCGTGGGTTGTAGAAGGCAGTCTGTTGGTGGGTTCTTGCTTCTACCACCTGCTAGTTTCATAGAGGTTTGAATTAATCTATGTCACAGTCATAGTCATAGTCATATAGTTATTATAGTCATAGCTTTTGAGTTGGAGTTTGCCAATGATGCCTTAATACCCTAAACGGCCAACAAGGCTGAGGCCCCCAGACTTAGTTTTTTTGCCTATGTAATACCAAATTGTACATTGTCACTACCATACCTCTTTCAATACACGTTTGGAAACTGATTATTGTTATGTTTGATATTATCTTAATTTGTTTTGGATGGCATATGAAAAAAGCATGGTAAGGCAAGGTATTGATGATTGAGAAAGGGATTGAACTGAAGTTGGATGGCAAAATGTTTCAAGGGAGGAAATAGAAATAGTTAGAGACAAACGAAACAATGTTATTACTAGTTGAAAGTGATTTCTTTTGCTCAAATTCATGCCCTCTCCCATTTTCCATTGAGGTTCCCTCAATTTTTAGGTTTTCTGTTTAGTTCAGTCTAAAATACACTCATTTAATCCACTGTTGTTCATATACATGTCTTGACTGGTATTTCTCACTTATGTAATTCATATTATAGAGACAAATTAGTAAGTGAAGTTATACATAATATGTATGGTATAAATTTGCTACATGTAGGAAGGATTAAGAGCTTACTTGATTCTTTGGCATGACTTCATATAAAATTGATTTTTTTGGAAAAATCGATTAGGACTTCATATAAAATTGATTTTTTTGGAAAAATCGATTAGCAAGTTGGTTCGACTCAACGTTCACTTTTGACTCCGTGCTCGATAGCCTGACAGTAGTGATGTTAATTTTACATTCTCATGTAGCTTGGTCCATCTTTATTCAATTTTGTATATTTGCTCTTCCTTTGATTAGTGTTAAACTTGAAGTTTATTGATATTTGAATGATCATAATATACAAGAATCTCTCCTTATATAGGTGGTGCGGCAGAAGAGTGTTTCGAAACGAAGTAAAGATAAAATCCTAACTTTAGGGGGAAAACGAAATAAATTCAAGTAACTCAAATTGATAATTATGATAATGATGATAATAATCTCTACACAAGCTAAAACTTATATAGGACTAATTCTCCAAAACTAACTCAAACTAGTAAACCCAAAACTAAAAAACTAACCAACCAAAACTAACTATAATTAGAAATAATAGGAGACCTAAATTAATAGGAATCCTAAACTAATATTACTTAGAAGATGGTCCTGCATCAAACTCCTTTGCTTGAAAAAAACTCGACCTCGAGTTTGCAGGATCCAAAGAGAACTCATCTGGCGGGTGGTATTTGAATATATCAACAATGTTGAAAATGTTTGAGATATTCATGTGCGTGGGGAGCTCCACTTTATAGGCATTATCACCAATTTTCTGAAGAATGCGGTAAGGGCCTATCTTCTTGTCTTTGAGCTTGCCATACGTGCCCACATGAAACCTATGTTGCGTAAATGCACCATCACTAGTTCCTCTTCTTTAAATATTTGTTCACGTCGATGTTTGTTTACAGCTGTTTTATAGCGAGAGTTGGCCTCTTCTAGGTTTTTCTTAACTTCATTGTGAATTCTTTGTGTACGTTCTGCAAATTCTTTGGCATCCTTACTAAAATCTGTAGTAGGTGGGAGACGGACCAAGTCTAATGTGTGCATTGGGGACTAGTGTACACAATTTCAAAAGGTGTCTTCTTTGTAGAACGATTAGGGACGCTATTGAAAGCAAAATTGATTTGTGGCAAAACTATATCCCATTGTTTTGGCTTATCACCGGACACAGCTCGAATCATGTTTCCAAGAGAACGATTGGCCTCTGTCTGTCCATCAGTTTATGGGTGGCTAGTGCTGCTATATTTTAAGGATGTGTCGAAAAACTTCCACAAGGTTCTCCAAAAATGACTAAGAAACTTTACGTCCCTATTCAGAAGTTATCGATCGAGGAACCCCATGTAGACGAACAACTTCTCGAAAAAATAAATGAGCCACATATGATGCATCAGAGGCTTTCTTAAAAAGGAGGAAGTGAATCATCTTAGAAAATTGATCAACCACGACAAAAACAGAATCATTACCACGTTGAGTTCGAGGAAGACCCAAAACGAAGTGCATGGTTAAATCCTGCCAAATTGTCTTAGGGATAGGCACTGGTGTATAAAGACCTGTATTTTGTGCTTGTCCTTTTGCCCTTTGACAAACTGGGCAGCGTTGTACAAATCGACCAACATCTCTTTTTAATTGAGGCCAATAATATCTCTCATCGACCAGATTAATTGTTTTGTCTCTGCCGACATGATCACCTAAGCCTCCAACATGTAACTCTCGAATTAAGTATGCGCGTATGGATGATCGAGGAATACATAGTCGTGTACCGTAGAACATAAATCCATCCTGGATGAGAAAGTCGGCAACAAACTCATTATTGTGACACTTGGGCCATATACTACCAAAGTCTTCATCATCTGCATAAGTATATTTTAAAGATTCAAATGTTACTATTTCGATGCTTATAGTAGCTAGTAAAGAGGCTCGTCAACTTAATGCATCAGCTACTCGATTTGTTTTCCATGATTGATGTTTGATAACATAGTTAAATCTTTGTAGAAAAGCGACCCATCCAGCATTCATTCGATTAGTAGATTTCTGGGAGTCAATATAGCATAAAGCTTGATGGTCAGTGAGTAAGACAAATTCTCTTTGGAACATGTAGTGTTCCCAATGTTTTAAGGCACGATAGATAGCATAAAATTCGAGCTCGTAGGTGGTCCATTTATGTCGTGGTTCAGCAACCTTTTCGCTAAATTACTTTATTGGCCTACCTTCTTGGGACAATATTGCTCCAATACCGATAATTGAAGCATCACAAGTGACTTCAAATACCTTTTCGAAACTTGGAAGTGCTAGAACCGGTGCTGAGCACAATTGTTCTTTGATTATCTTGAAACTTTCATCCTGACGCTCTCCCTATAGGAACTTTCCTCTTGTCATACAATCGGTAATAGGTGCCATTATAATGCTGAACCCATGAATGAATCGTCGATAGAATGTAGCCAACCCGTGAAAACTTTGAACCTCTCGCACTGTCTTTGGAACCGGCCAGTCTTTAATTGCTCTTACCTTTGATTCGTCAACCTAAATTCCATCATTGCCTACTATGAATCCGAGAAATAGGAGTTGTGGAGTCATGAAACTACACTTTTTTGAGATTTAGGTACAACTTGTTAATGCGTAGAGCAAGTAAGACCTTTCTGAGGTGGTATAGGTGTTGTTCTTCGGTGCGAATATAGATAAGGATATCATCAAAGTAGACTACCATAAATTTTCCTATGAAGGGTCGAAGAGTTTGATTCATCAACCGCATGAATGTGCTAGTGGCATTAGACATCCTAAATGGCATAACTAACCATTCATAAAGGCCATCTTTATTCTTGAATGTCGTTTTCCACTAGTCCCCAGGACGGATACGAATTTGGTGGTAACCACTACAGAAGTCGAGTTTTGTGAATACTTTTGCTCCTTCTAGACTATCAAGCATTTCGTTAAGCTGAGGTATAGGAAACCGATACTTAACAATAATTTTGTTGATAGCTCGACTATCGATACACATCCTCCAAGTACCGTCTTTCTTAGGTGTAAGTAAGGCGGGAACCGCACATGGACTCATACTATCTTGGATTAACCCCTTCTCAACCAAATCATTAACTTGCCTTTGTAATTCAGAATGTTCAGTCGGGCTCATGAAGAAATTCCATGGGTTCCAAACAATTAAATTCATGCAGCGGACTTGAAAATAATCATGGAATTCGAAGATTAAGATCTTATTGTTAAAATTTCAGCATGCAATATTAATTTCTAGATCTGAAATTATACCTTTTCGAATCACAAACACAAAGAAGCTTTAGTGAATCTGCCTGCAGAAAAACGTAACTTCTAAAAACCATAACTTGAGCTACATATCTTCAAATGACTTGTTTCTTTTTGCAGAGTAAATTTCATCCAGTTCTCTACGACTTTCAAGGTTTGACCAAAACCCAGTTCGGACTGGAAGATCACCGTCTGAAACAAAACATCTTACTCGTCAGTGCTGTACAGATTTTCCGATTTATCCCAATTTATTCACTCTTTGAGGATTTCGAATTTGACAAAGAAAAACTAAAAGATTGTGCTCTCTAGATCGTCCACACAAGCACAACACCTTGGGAAAGGTTTCTACACACACCATTGCTAGCGTTGTGTGTAGAATCGAATAAAATCAACAATGGAGGTAGAGAGAGGGAGGGTCGGCCAAGGAGAGAGAGAGGAGAGGGGATTTCGAAGTTACTTATGGTTTTTGGAAAAATATAATTGTGTAATTAATAAAAAATCTGATTTTTAATCTTCTTTATAATTACACAATAATCCTCTTAAAACCCTTAATTGCACTTAAGCCTCATTCTTAATTAAAACCAAGAAGGGGCTTTAACCCCACTTAGCTAAAACCTAATTAAAACTCATATGATTGAGTTCTAATTATATGATTTAGCTAAACCGGTCCAATCTCTCTAACTTGATTTCTTCAACCGTCTGGTTAATAACCTACGCCAAAAATCAACCGAATCGTTTTCAATTTGACTTAATTGAAAAAGCAGATTCTCCCAATTACCATCCAAACTTGTTTTGTCACATATTGTACTTAAAGTGTGCGACCCTCTAGGCTCACGACCCGTTGGCAGACTTGTAAAATTACTATTTTACCCTTTCCATCATAAGTGGCCTCTAGCAAGACATTATGATTATCCAACATCTGTGATTATCGATTATTCGACTTAACTTGTTATCGTACATATCACTGTCATTTTATCAAACCGATATCCAGATTGATCAATAGGCATAGAACCGTCTTCCTAATTTATCAATCACTGTTTCTTGATATCTGAGATGACTGAAAACTGATACAAAGGTACCACCTGCATGGCCATGCAATTCCTTCAGTCATACTCATCAAGTGGCCTAAACGGATATCTTTCTCATACCGGAGTATGAGTGATAAATCCCTCAAACGTCTTTCGAGTTCACTAATGCAATTAATAACCAAGCCAATCAAAGTTGTTATAGCTACCATTTTACAGGTAACGTTAGACTAGGTCAAACTCAGAGATTCATTACACAATGCACACAAAGACTTCTTGATCTTAGGATATAATGACAAGCTACGATATGTGAGTATCTCATGACAATATCTATGTTGCATACTCACAATCAGGTCGTCCGATACCATCGCCCTGATTATATCTATGATATAACTCCGGCACTTACTTTGCCATGATCAGTAGAGCGTGATCACAAGGAGTTAGTCTCATACTGATCGCTTCTTAAAAGAAGCTTAGCTGATCAGGGACTCATCAAATGTAATTCTTTCTGATCTACAGTTCTACTATTAGTGATTATACACATAATGATGTAGATCAAATTATATTCGATATATTACTACAACACATTAGTAATATATCCTGATTTATTTATTCGGAAAGATGATAAAACATTACATATGTAGATCACTTTTATATTGGACTAGAGCATAACTCTAACAATCTCCCACTTGCCCCTAGTTCCAATTTAAGTTCTGATCTACTCTCATAGACCTTGCATGTTCCTCATGCCTAGGCTGCAGTTGAGCCTTTGTCAAGGGATCGACCATATTACCATCAGTCAAATAGTGTTTAATTTCCACATCACCTCTATATGTGATAACTCTGACGAGGTGATGCCTGATGAGTATATTTTTAGATGTGTTGTGGAATCTAGGCTTTTGAGCAATAGCTACGGCACCTGTGTTGTCCCACAACAAGCTTATCGGATCAGACGCTCGCGGCATTGCATGTAATCCGATCAGAAAGCTTCTAATCCATACGGCCTGTTTAGCTTCTTTCGTTGCAGCTATATACTCAGCCTCCGTTGTAGAGTTGGCAATTTTGGCTTGCTTAAACCTTATCCAGCTGAAAGCGCCACCACTCAACACAAAATATATCCTGACTGAGTTTTTGAAGTCATCTGGATATGTCTGAAAACTAGCATCGACCTGTCCTTTGACTGCTAGTTCTCTATCTACACCCCCATACACTAGGAATGCATCCTTGGTCCTCCTCAAATATTTGAGGATGGCCTTTGACAGCAATCCAGTGTAATTGGTCGGGGTTAGATTGGAATCTGCTGGTACAACTCGGTGCGAACGAGACTTCCTGTCTCGTGCATATACTGGCATACATGATGGATCCCACAGCCGAAACATAAGGGATCTTACTCATCCTGCTCAACTTATCAGGAGTACTAGGACTCTATAGCTTACTGAGCTTAATGTCATGACGCATGGGTATGTATCCTTTCTTAGCATCAAGCATTGAGAGTCTTCTCAACACTTTATCTATGTACATGTTCTGACTTAGGCCCAAAATCCTTTTGGAATGATCTGTAGAGATCCTTATGCCTATAATAAATGTAGCATCACCTAATTCCTTCATCGATAAGCACTTCCCTAACCAAGCTTTGGTGGCAAGGTCGAGATGTCATTCCCAATGAATAAGTACCAAGTATACAATATTACTCCCACTTGCTTTCTTATAAACGCAAGGCTCACTTTCGTTTTTGATAAAACCGAATTCCCTTACGACTTCATCAAAACGAAGGTTCCAACTCCATGAAGTTTGCTTCAATCCATATATGGATCTAAGCAGCCTACAAATCTTTCCGAGATTCTCTAGATCTACAAAACCCACAGGCCGTGTGATATACACACCCTCTAGTAAGTTCCTGCTAAGCTTAATGGTCTGAGGATTTCCATCCATGTCGGTCTTGATCCTATAGAACCCACTCAAAACCGATGGGTTTTATCCCATGGGTTTGATCAACCGAGCTTTATACTTGGTTGTCATACATGGATTTCATTTCCTCATTCGTGGCATTATGCCATTTTCGGAGTCTGGACTGGTCAAATCTTGTCTGACGGTTTCTGGATCATCATGATCCACCAATATCAAGTCATTTCCCTCAATGACTGTGAAGCCATATCTGTCTGGAACATGACGAGATCTTTCAGACCTCCTTAGACCATCTGGAATTTATGTAGGGATTGATTCTTCATCTACGACCATCTGAGGCTCCAGTACTTCTACATCTTGCATAGCAGGCTCCTGAATTGCTTTAGGCTGTTCCATACCCTCTCGAATTTCTTCGAGATGTACGGGACTCCCACTAGCTGTTTTGGAAATAAAATCTTTCTCCAAAAATTACCCCTTCTTGAGAAACAAAGATTTTGTTTTTGCTGGGTATGCAGAAGTTGTATCTCTTAGTTCCTTAAGGATACCTTACGAAGACACACTTGCCTGATTTGGATGCCTGGATCTCTGCTACCGAAATCTTTAGGAAAAACATATTAGAATGTTTCCCACACAATATATGACTATGGTCCATTTCTGATTTGGTTACTACGTGAAGGCGCACGCATCCCAATGAATACTACGCGAAGGCGCACGCATCCACGGTAATGGGAGTCGTAATGAGTTTCATGTGGTGTACCTTCTGTGACTCTGGTCCATATCTTATTTGGCTACTACGTGGAGGCGCACGCATCCAAATAGAACTGATTACCTTATTCAGCTCGCATCCCAATGAATACTACGCGGAGGCGCACGCATCGATAGTAATGGGAGACAGAATGACTGTCACAAGGTGTACTATCGTTGTCTTCATTGGAGCCCGATTCAAAATGAATGCGGCCGTTTCCAAAGTCGAGTATTAGTTGAACTCTCTTCTGGCCTGAGTACTCATAAGTCCACATACGTCGGAATGTATTAGACTTAACAAGTCACTCGCCTTTCACATAAACCTGTGAAAGGTGCCTTTATCATTTTGCCCATTAGGCGAGACTTGCATCTTTCAGTTTGAGTGAATTCAAACGGACTTAAAAGTCCACATTTGTGAAGTGTTGAAATGCGTTTCTCGCTCATTAGGCAAGACTTGCATCTTTCAGTTTGAGTGAATTCAAATGAACTTTAAAAGTCCACACTTGTGAAGTATTAAAATGCGTTTCTCGCCTATGTGCCTTAAATGACAATGCCAGATTATAACTTGGTTTAAATCATCTTATTTAAGCTTTTTCTTATTTACGTTATAGCGATTAAGCTCAACAACGTAAATACCTTATCCTGAAGACGTGGATGCCCATTCTTTTTCACATGATTCTTGTATTGCTTACAATCCCTTATTCATGTGTCCTGGCTCATTGCAGTGATAGCAGACCTCCTCCATTTTTTCCTTAGCCTACAAAGCAGCTTTGGGAGCTGCTTGAATCTCTGACCCTTGGGGTGTCTGATTTACCCTGCACGGTGCTCAGGAGTCTTACTCTTACCCTGATCAACTTTCTTGAAACTGACCTTCTTGTTGACCATTAGGACCTCCTTGGTCTTGCCCTTGAGGTTCTTTTCAGCGGTCACAAGCATCCCATTAAGCTCTATCAAGGACTTGTCCATGTCATGCATATTGTAATTTACTACGAAATCACTATATGTATCTGGAAGTGACTGCAACATAAAATCCGCATCCATTTCCATCTGATCAACAAAACCGAGTTTGGTTAGATGTTCCTGAAGACATTTCATCTTCGTGACATGGGGACTAACAGGGCTCCAGCCTTAAGCTTGCAGGATTTAAGTTCTATGAAGTATCATATCTTTCGACACGAGCTTTCTCCTTGAACATTTCCTTGACCTCTGCCTTACAGGTATGAGGGTCATCTGAAACGTTCCTGAACTGCTTCTGCAACTCTGGCATCCTACTGTCCACCATAATGCATGACACGTCGATTTGGTCACTAAGGAATTTTGATAAGTATCCTTAGTGCCCTAGCGGCGTTCAGCGGTGGCTCAGCAGGTGGTTCCTCGGTAAGGATATACTACTTGCGTTCATGCTTGAGTACAAGACTCAAGTTTCTATTCCAATATGAGTAATTCATGCCCTTAAGTCTATCCTTCTCAATCTGGACTCTCAATGCGCTATTACTCCTTTGTGTTGTGTTTGCCATTTAGTTCTACATGGTAAAATTAATTAAAATTCAAATTGGAGATTGTTTGATTCTAACATTAGAATCTGAACCAGGATCCTATCATACCCTCAATTGAAGTGAACGGAGGCTCACTGCTCCAACTGAGAGCATCAAGGTAGGAATACATCTATTTACAAAATCATGTAATTCCTGGCTAGGTTCCGTACTAAAAGTACACGACATACCCTATACTGATACCCTAGGTCAGCCCTAGCTGACAATCGTAGACAAGTCTACCAAGCTTGAACTATGGACAGAACTAATGCGGCTACTACGCGGAGGCGCACACACCCACATAGAACTGCCCATCTCATCCAGACTTCTCCTCTATGAATGTTACGCGGAGGCGTACCGACATCCATAGGCTCAAAGCTCTTTTGAGTGCCCAAACTTGGATGGTATCACGCTTGACTTGTAATTAATTGCGTTTAAGTGAATTATTACAGTCTAATTGTATATCGATACAATCTTAATCTGGAATCATCAATTGCAAATCCATGCAAAGATGATCCCTTATCCAGTTACATGCAAGTCTGATTAAATACCGGTTTTTAATTTTTGCATGTGGGTGATAGCTAAATATACATAATCTTGTATATGAAAATTATCATACATTCATATATATTCAACATACAAATGTAATAGTAAAACATGTATAACTAAGCCCTTCTTAGGTTCCTAGGATTCTAGCTAAACAGATCCTAAAGACTTGGTCTTCAAGATCCAGACTTGCTCCATCCTTGTGGACTCCCACTGGCTTCGAGTCTCCTCCAGACTTCGAGTCTCCCTCTTGACTTGTATCTTGCGTCGGTCTTCGTAATTAAAAATTTAATAAAATAAAATAAATACAAATCACGACACGTAGGTCGTATTTACTACAACCCAAAACTTAGCAACACGCAGGTTGCAAATCCGAAATTAGAAAACATACAAGTCTAGAGGGCTTAGCTATACATCATGTGGAAAACAACATGTTATCAAAGATCATGTGATCACTCATCATGCTTATCAAAAAACAATTTTTCAAATTTTATCTTTCTTAAGTGTGGAAAAATTATGGTTTATCGAAACCGGACGGTTTAAATTAATCAATTGAATTTGAACTGGTTCACGCTGGTTTATCGAAACCGAACTAAATCTGAAAATTAAAAATTTTAGGGATTCAAAATATTCGCACGAACTGGCCGGTTCAGCTCGAATCTGGTTGAGCTGAACCGGCCCAACCGAGGTCGCCCGCGGAGGCAACCATGGTGGCCTGCGAGGGCTGTCATAGTCGCCCGCGGAGGCAACAATGGTGGCCCGCGAGGGCTGCCATGGTCGTCCGCAGGACTGGCCGTGGTCGCCCGCGGCACTGGTCGTGGTCGCCCACGGGAGCAACCATGGTGGCCCGCGAGGGCTGCTATGGTCGCCCAAGGGCTGACCGGTCTGGTCGCCCGCGGCAGCGATCATGGACGCCCGTGGGCCATCCATGGTCGAACCGAGGGTTGACCTATCTGGTCGCCCGCGGCAGAGACCATGGACGCCCGTGGGCCATCCATGGTCGAGCCGAGGGCTGACCGATCTGGTCGCCCGCGGTAGCGACCATGGACGCCCGTGGGCCATCCATGGTCGCCCGAAGCGACCTGGTCGGCCCTTGGTGCTGACCACGATCGGCCCGAGGGCTCTACATGGTCTACCAAGGGGCTCGACCCCAGTTATTCATGACTCGGCCATGGTTAACCCAAAACAGCCCCAAAAATTTAATTTTCTAACTTTTCAAATCAATTAAGATCTTTTTTTTTTTTCAATTTTCATGCATATTCAAAACTGATGAACATGTGAACAATTAAAGCAAAAATTCAGATTCATACATGCTCAAATTAAACACAAAATAACCATGCTCTGATACCACTGAAGGAATTCCATGGGTTCCAAACAATTAAAGTCATGCAGCGGACTTGAAAATAACCATGGAATTCGAAGATTAAGATCTTATCGTTAAAATTTCAGCATGAAATAATAATTTCTAGATCTGAAATTATCCCTTTTCGAATCACAAACACAAAGAAGCTTTAGAGAATCTGCCTGCAGAAAAACGTAACTTCTAAAAGCCATAACTTGAGCTACAGATCTCTAAATGACTCGGTTCTTTTTGCAGAGTAAATCTCATCCAGTTCTCTACGACTTTTACTTTCGCACAAAACCCAATTCGGACTGCAAGATCACCGTATGAAGCAAAACATCTTACTCATCAGCTGGACAGATTTTCTGGTTTGTCCCAATTTGTTTCATCTTTGAGGATTTCAATTTGACAAAGCAAAACCAAAAGATTGTGCTCTCTAAATCGTCCACACAAGCACGACATATTGGGAAAGGTTTCTACACACACCTTTGCTAGCGTTGTGTAGAATCGAACAAAACCAACAATAGAAGTAGAGAGAGGGAGGGTCGGCCAAGGAGAGAGAGAGAGGAGAGGGGATTTCGAAATTACTTAGGGTTTTTAGGAAAATATGATTGTTTAATTAATAAAAAATCTGATTTTTAATCTTCTTTATAATTACACAATAATCCTCTTAAAACTCTTAATTGCACTTAAGCCCCATTCTTAATTAAAACCAAGAATGGGCTTTAAGCTCACTTAGCTAAAACCTAATTAAAATCCATATGATTGAGTTCTAATTATATGGTTTAGCTAAACCGGTCCAATCTCTCTAACTTGATTTCTTCAACCGTCTAGTTAATAACCTAGGCCAGAAATCAACCGAATCGTTCTCAATTTGACTAAATTGAAAAGCGGATTCTCCCAATTACTATCCAAACTTGTTTTTTCACACATTGTACTTAAAGTGTGTGACCCTCTAGGTCACGACCCGTTGGCAGACTGGTAAAATTACTATTTTACCCTTTCCATCATAAGTGGCCTCTAGCAAGACATTATGATTACCCAACGTCCGTGATTATCGATTATTCGACTTAACCTATTATCGTACATGTCACTGTTCTTTTATCAAACTGATATCCAGATTGATCAATAGGCTAGAATCGTCATCCTAATTTATCAATCATTGTTTCTTGATATCTGAGATGACTGAAAACTGATACAAAGGTATCACCTGCATGGCCATGCAATTCTTTCAGTCATACTCATCAAGTGGCCTAAACGGATATCTTTTTCATGACGGAGTATGAGTAATAAATCTCTCAGACGTCTTTCGAGTTCACTAATGCAATTAATAACCAAGCCAGTCAAAGCTGTTATAGCTACCCTTTTATAGGTAACGTTAGACTAGGTCAAACTCAGAGATTCATTACACAGTGCATACAAAGACTTCTTGGTATTAGGATATAATGACAAGCTACGATCTGTGAGTATCTCATGACAGTATCTATGTTGCATAATCACAATCGGGTCGTCCGATACCATCGCCCTGATGATATCTATAATATAACTCTGGTACTTACTTTTCCATGATCAGTAGAGCGTGATCACATGGAGTTAGTCTAATACTGATCGCTTCTTAAAAGAAGCTTAGCTAATCATGGACTCATCAAATGTAATTCTTTTTGATCTACAGTTCTACTATTAGTGATTATACACATAATGATGTGGATCAAATTACATTCGATATATTAGTACAACACATTAGTAATATATGCCGATATATTTATTCGGAAAGATGATAAAACATTACATCTGTAAATCACTTTTATATTGGACTGGGGCATAACTCTAACAGCTCATACGATAATGTGGTAAATTGGGTAGGCTAGCCCCAGGCACTAAATCAATGTGATGTTGTATATTGCGCATAGGAGGTAATTCGTTAGGCAATTCAGTCGTAGATAAATCAGGAAAGTCAGCTATTACCCGTTGAGCTAGTGGAGGCATTGCCACTTTTGTTTCAGATTGTCCCTTTACCACTAATGCCATCATAAGGTCATGGTCTTCAACCTTAGCACAAAAATCTAACCCGACAATGGTAGAGGACATCGGTTTGCCCTCATTAATAGCAGAGTTGGAGTCAAGTGAGCTTGACTGAGGGAGTAGTACAATCTTGTTGTTCGCCCACCAAAAGGTAAAGGTATTGGCACGACCCTTTTGAGTAGCATCAACGTCATAATACCATGGTCGCCCCAGCAAAACATGGCAAGCATCCATATCCACTACGTCGCATAAGATCTCATCTTGATAATATTTTCCAATTGATAAAGGAACATGACAAATTTCATCTACCTTAATTCCAGTTCCACGCTTGATCCATTCAATCATGTAAGGCGTAGGATGCGGTTCTGCTTTTAGGTTGAGTGTCTTCACCAATGCTCTGGAGACCACATTCTCGCTACTACCATTATCAATAATTACTTTACACACCTTATTTTTTATAGTGCACCGAGTTCAAAATATTTTGTGTTGTTGAGATTCGTCTTGACTTTTGGGGGCTAGCAAAAGACGTTGCACAATACACGCTACTTCTTCCACTTTGTCCCCTTCTTCAAACTTAACATCGACATCCACATCTTCTTCTTGTGAATATTCTTCGTTATCCGTCTCACCTTCTGCCAAGTTTATCGTGTGTCGAGGTTTGGTACAAGTGTTTGAGAGGTGTCCAGGTTGGCCGCAACGAAAACACTTTCGAAGGTTTGACCGAGCATAAGGGTCGCCTGCAGTTTGTTCTGTTGGTGATCGTCTAAAGTTACTTGGTGTGCGAAGGGAAACTCGATTTATTTGGTTCTCTACTTTTAATGCTAAGTTGACTACCTCACTTAGAGTCCATACTCCTTGAAGAGCCAATTTGTCTTGGATGGCTAATTTCAAATCCCCAATGTATCGGGCAGTTAATTGGTCTTCTGTTTATGGTAAGTTAACTAGAGCATTTAATCGATAGAATTCCTCTGTGTACTCGTTGACTGTACGAGTGCAGAAACTTTGATGTAATAGTTTTTTTGTGCCAAGTGCAGATGTGTTGCTTGCCTTGCCGGCATCGATTCTTTTGAAGTTGTTCCCACCAGGCAGAAACTTCTCCTTTTAACTTATAAGCAACTACCTTCACTTTCCGGTCTTCCATGATATCTAGATAATCAAAAAAAATCTCAACGTTATGAATCCAATCAAGAAAGTCTTCGACATGTAAGCGTCCGTCAAAAGTTGGTAAATCCATCTTCATCTTCAATTCATGATTATTTTGTTCTCTATTATTTCCCTGGACGTTAACCCGAAAATTATCTTCTTCCTCGGATGAATCATCCCATTCACATTGTTTCCATTGAGGAGTATTCCTCCGATTTTGTTGATGAACATGTGAAAGTTCACTTATACCACTGACGCTTGTCGTAGCTAGAGGTTTGTGTTGGATACCATCTTGTTGCTCATGTACACACTGCTTTCCTTGTTCGATGAATTATAGTTGGCGAGTTACACCTTTATTTGTTGTGTTGATGCATGGTCGAATGTTTTCCCAAGAGCCATTGTCCTTCTCCTTTTTTCCATCACGTTGTCCATTCCATCCACCAATTGTGAATGCAACAATTTGATCCTTCAATTCGGTAAGTGCTTGTGTCATATTACGATTTGATTCTTCGATATTGTCGAGTCGTTGCTCGATTTGTCCCATCCGTTGTTCATTTTCGGCGGCTTGGGCTTTACTTTTGCTATCGTTAGTCATCACGTCCGGTCAAATCTGGGCTCTGATACCACTTTGGTGCAGCAGAAGAGTGCTTCGAAACGAAGCAAAGATAAAACTCTAACTTTAGAGAGAAAACGGAATAAATCCAAGTAATTCAAATTGATAATTATGATAATGATGATAATAATCTCTACACAAGCTAAGACTTATATAGGACTAATTCTCCAAAACTAACTCAAACTAGTAAACCCAAAACCAAAGAACTAACCAACCAAAACTAACTATAATTAGGAAAAATAGGAGACCTAAATTAATAGGAACCCTAAACTAATACTACTTAGAAGATGGTCATGCATCAATAGGAGAAGATACGATAGATGTAGACATATTCTAACACTCCCCCTCAAGGTGGAGCATATAAATTGTAGGGGTAGTTCCACTTCGCTATTCAAGTAAACCGGATTTCGAAATTAGTACTCGAAATTTGAAAATTTTGTTATTGGTACTCCAAGTATTTTTAAGTTGCACTTAGCTCATCTCCAACCCTATATGCAAAAATGTAATATTTATTACCCAATCAGTGAATCCCCATACTCATCCCTCTCCAACCTAGTCTCCAAAAACATCTACATTTGTCATATCAAACACTACTTTCATTATTTTAATAATAAAATAATTTTACATATTTTATTTCATTCATTTTTTGTTATTACAACTGATCAGTTAATTACTTATTACGATTAATAATATGTTCAATTTTTTAAGGTGGTATATTCAATTAATTAATGCAATTAGAACAAATTAGAAAAAATATATTTGGTTAGGCAAAAAACTCGTCGAAACTTCATAGTATTAAAGTAAGAGTATTTAATGATAATTCTCCGTAATTATAATTTTTTTTCCAGTAGGTATTTTTTCGATCGAAAAATATCTCAATATTTTTCCGATCTGTAAATATCTTAAGATCTATATGTAACTTTTCGTTCATAATTTTTTTTCAATCGGTTTGAATTAAAATAATATTTTTAAAACTTTTTTTAGAGAAATTAAATTTTAATAACTTAATCATATCATTTATTATTATTTTTAAAATTTAATAAATATAAAACTAATGTAATTGAAAAATAAATAAATTAAGAAAAAATTAATGATTTAAATATTTTAAAAAAAATGATAATAAATGTAAGAAAAAGAAATGTTTATAATATAAAACCCTAAAATAAAAATTTTCACTACTCTGGTTACCTTCTCCGGTTCTATCTCTCTACTTCACTTCATTTCTCATTACGTCTTCTCCTATTCTTCTCTTATTTCTCAATTCCTTTCAAGCCACGTCTCTTCTGCTCCTCTACCACCTTTCTCTGGTACGGTTTAGGGGTTCCGCCACCATCGGCAATTTGAGTATTCTGCCATCTTCCACTGGTTGAGCAGGTTCGTTGATGTCTCTGAAGAGAAAATTACGACATCCAAGTCTAGTTGGTAATTTTTTTTCTCCCTGGTGGTTTTTTTCCGATCTGCTCTATTTAAATTTGCATAAAAAAAATTTTGATTTGTTTTTTCCGGCATCCGATATGTATTGCATTTTTTCACACTTTTCTTCGATTCCGAACTGATATCATTTGGGTTTCTATTTTCTAGGTTGATTTTGCAGAAAAGAAACATGAAATGTAAGAATAAAATTTTAATTTTTGATGTTTGGGGACTCACTGTAGCAAATTTGCATTTTTGCATATCTAGATGCATATTTTGAGACTTACATTGGAGAATAAAATCCTCAAATATGCAAAAACGCAATACTTATTACCCATTAATTGAGCCCTCATCTATATCCCTCTCCAACTTAGTGTCCAAAAATATCCATATTTGTCACATCAAAGATTATTTTTTATCATATTAATAAAAAATTAAGTTTACATACTTTATTTTATTCATTTTTATTATAATTACTAAAATAGATTACTACAACAAATAATATATTTAATTAATTTATTGTTATTTATAATTAATCAAAAAATGGGTTCAAAATGCCTATTCCTTATTAAAAAAAAGAGAAAATGACACTTTTGTGCACATAAATATACACTTTTAACACTTTCATACTCTACCTTTTTTTCAGTACCCTGAATTTCATTTTAGGAAAATCTACTCCTGAAATTTTAAAATACCTAAACTACCTTTGAAATTGAACCAAAATTAAATATGGTCTAATGGAGAGAATCGGCCCAACTTTTAAAGAGTGTAAAAAGACAAAATTACCCTCAACTATTCATCAAATTTTCAAATGAATGCCACCCTTTCAATTTCTAATTTTTTTTTTAATTTTATCTCTTTGATTTGGCATGGTGTCTGAGTCCTCGTCGGTCCACCATCCCCGGACCTGGGCCTGGGTCGATGACCTTGAACGCGTCGCGGAGCTAGGCCAGGTTTGGGTTTCCTCCGTTCATGGCTGGATCCACCGTCCACCAAGGTTCAAAGCTCGCCGACCTCCGCTTGTGGCTCCATGAACTCCTCCGGCGGGAGACCTAGGGTTCTCTCGCAAAAGACTAATCGACGATTTGTGACGTCAAAGAGGACCTCTCCGAGCTCGGTCAAAACCTGACTCGCCTCCTTCCTCACGCCGCCCACCGATTCTTCACCCAGGTTCAGAGAATCGGGCTAAGATTTGAAGCTGGTGGAAGGTTAGGGTTTCGTTGGAATCAAAATAGACGAGCGCGAGGTCGCTGTGAGCAAAGGCCCATTGATGCCTCCAAGCTCAAGCTCTCCCACACCTTGCTCCATCTCATTATCGGACCTCAATCGACGACGAGCGAGGTCGTTGTGGGCGGTTAGTGTCGAGAAAATTCATAACACTGACGTAGAGATCCGAGAGCATCCTTCTCAATCTCGTAACGCAAGAGGATGCCATAGGGAACGTCAAAGAAGACATGAAGAAGATGATGAACAAAGAGAAGAGGGGGGCATAATTGTACTTAATAATTTATTTTTTGTTTTTAGTTTTTATTTTAAAAGACTAATATACCCTTAAATTGTGAGATAAATTTGTTTTTCAATGGAGGGTAAAAATTAATTTCATATTGATTAAATTATGGTTGGATCTGGTTGAAATTGAACCAGCTCAATTACAAATGTAATTTCGGTATTTTTGGTATTTTAGGGATAAGTTTTCCCAAAATGAAATTTAAGGTACTGAAAAAAAGGAGAAAAAAAGGTAGGGTATGAAAGTGTCAAAAGTGTATATTTAAGTGCACAAAAGTGTCATTTTCCCTTAAAAAACTTGTAGGATATCAATTTTAGAGATAAGTGAGAGCCTCTCTCTCTATATGTCGGCGCCTCCGCCCTCGGCGATGCTGAGGG